>CP094635.1:18593392-19193392 GCA_023657505.1 Camelina hispida | reverse complement strand
CTAACACTTTATCACAGGAAAACACAAAATCTGTACCTACTAAAAATTCACAAAGTTTAAATACCAGAAGTTATACCTGTGAACGCCCGGCACTGGTTCCACCAGTCTCTGCTGTCGTGTAAGCACGTGGCGTCTGCTCAATCCGTGCCACCTGCTGACCCCCAGGCTGCACCTGCTGCAACGCTGCCACTGCTACCGGCTGCAACTTGGGACATAAAGGCCTGATGTGCCCTGCCTCCCTACAATGATAACATACCCGAGGCCCTGCCGTCGGAACACTCCTCTTGGGACAACTAGCAACCTTGTGATCCTTGCTTCTACAACCGAAGCAACCTGCACCACTCGGCCTCTGCGTAGCCTCCCACTTCCTCTTGGTTCCCTGAGCATGCCTACCGCCCCTGCTGGAACCACTCTGCTGCTGAGCCTTACTAGGCTAAACTGCTAGAGCTACCGCCACTGACTGTGCCCGGATATCCTCCTCAATCTCTGCTGTAGTCTCAACTAGCTCTGCACGCGTAGCATAACTCCGCCCTCTACAGTGAACCCTCAAATCATCACGTAGAGCACTCAAAAACCTCCTGATCTGAGCCTCCTCAGACTCCATAGCCCGACCTCCATAACACAGAAGTCGACTGAACTCCAAATCCAGCTCCCGCACTGACCGTGTCCCCTGAGACAACTGAAGGAACTGCACCTCCAAACGATCCAAAGCCTCTCTAGGAAAATACTTGCGGTTGAACTCCAAAACAAATTCAGCCCAAGTCATCTCCCGCTGCACCCTCCTAGCAGCCACAGATCTCCACCACAACTCAGCATCACCACTCAAAAAGTAGACCCCTATGTCCACCCAGAACTCCTCGGGACATCTCAGAGTATGGAAGTTACGTTCCACTCTCGTCCTCCACGCATCCGCAGCAGTAGGATCTACACCTCCCGAAAACTGCTCAGTACGCAACCGACCCATCTCTGTCAACATGGTGAGATATCGAGCATGGACCCCCACATCCGCAGCCACTGGCTGCCGCTCCTCCGCCACCACTGGTGGCACTACCCGAGCCTGAGCCGGTACCACAGGTGGTAACCGCTCCAACACCTGTGCTAGCAAAGCCGCAATGTCAACACCAGGGACTCCTCCCGCTGGGGCTCCCACACCCGGGACCCTAGCATCACCGACCACTGGAGCATCAACACCGCCCCCTCCGGCCACACTCACTGAATCCCTCGGAACACCCTGCGACTCGCCAACACCCTCAGCTGTCACACTCTGGTCCTCGGTCTCACTAACCACTGGGGCTCTCCCCCTACCACGACCACGACCGCGACCACAACCGCGTCCACGACCTCGACCAGCGACAGCATCCTCTCTAACCATCTGCACTACCATGAACAGAAGGCTAAGCAAACAATTACTATTTAACACAGAAATAGAAACTCACCGTGGAATCACCAATAGGCTCAAAGAGGATGTTCTAGGACTCCATGCCACACACAATTGACTAACTCACATAATCAATCAAGACATGTAATCCCAACATCTACAGCACAAAGCCTAGTGAACCCAAACCTAGAACCGTAAGGGCTCTGATACCAAAATGAAAGGATCGACCTTTTTTTTAATAAATAATAAATAATAATATTAATAATAATAAACTACAGCTAGTGGTCTCATACCCACTAGCCACCTAACCACATTCACAATCAACAGCGGAATACTCAATAACCAATAACCAATAATAAACCAATAATATAACCAATAATCAATCATTAGAAAACATGAAACCAGCAACCTAACAATGTTTCTAATGACTCAACTCTAGCAGCCTAACAATGCCAGACAACACCCAATCAAGTCCCTAGAACATCCTCCTCTTCATTGCCTGGATTCCACGATCACACTTTGCCTTTACCTGCACACCACAAACAACAATTGAGATGCGTAAGTATTATCACAAATACTTAGTGAGGCAATCCTCCCATCTACTGGGCTATACACACAAGCAATAAGATCTCTACATGCCACAAACAACAATCAATAAAACAAACCAGGCAATATACATAGCATGCAACATCCATCGTAACTGAACAAGGGGTGTCGACCGACACCAGATGGTGTCGATCAACACTGACTATCTGGTGTCAACCGACACCCTGCCCGACACTCCCAAAACCCCTAGTTTGTGTCGACAGACACCTCCACATGGCATCGATCGACACTCGCCAAAGTCCCGAGCCGTCCTCGCGTTGGTGTCGACCGACACCCCAACTGGTGTCGACCGACACCGATGCCGAGCAGCGATTTCCCTCTATCAGAAACTCCGAATCTCGCCTCCAATCTTCTCCAATCCGCTCCATGCACTCTCAGAAGCCAAACCCAGCCCAGACAGCGACGAAATACCATAGAGAACTCAAAGAAACAACCACATAAGCACCAAATCACATAGAATCTAGAGATCTTAGCTTAGATAAGCCATGGTCATGCACTCACCTCTTACAAGAAGATTCTGATCAGCAAGAACGAATTCCCTCACTCCTAGCAAGCTTCTAGCTTCTTCCCAGCCTTAGATATCTCAAGAAACAGCAAGGAATCTCCCAATCTCTTCCCAAAAGCTCAAGAACACTCTCTCTTTGCTTTTCTCTCAAAAACAGCGAATAACACCAAACAACACGACCCTAGGTCGTTTTCTTCCTCTAAAAACTCAATTTTAGGGATTCCCTAAACCAACCACGCAAACCGGACAATTAAAATTGAACCGACCAAACCGGCCACAACTGGTGTCGATCGATGCCTCACTAGGAGGTGTCGATCGACACCCTTTCCAAAATACCAAGAATTGGTTTGCGGGTGTTACAGTTAGCCATGTAATTCAGATGATAACCCGAGTAGTAACAGTTATTACATCCCCAAGAATACTCGCTTCTTGATGTCGGCGTAAACAGAGTTCTTCGTCTTGATCCACTAGACCCAACTTGTGGACTATTCTCTGTACTCCTTGGACCCAACAAAGATTGTTGTCTTTTCCTTGGAGACTTGTTGTTTCTCTCTGAACGTAGCGGTTTGGAGTGAAAATGAGGCTTCCAAGTATTCACTTCTAGGATCTTGTCTTCATCTTGGACTTCCTCGGTTTGCCAATCTAACCGCTTAGAGCCATTATGGTTGTCCATAGAGCTGACTTCAGCGTTTGAAACGCAGCGAGTGTGGAGAGAACGCAGAGAAGAAGAGGAAGATGGGAATAATAGAGCGGTCGAGGAGTGGAAAGAAATAGAGGAAAAAGAAGATTGAAACGACGTCGTTTTAGCCAAAACAAGCCCTTTATTTTGTTTCTCAAAACAACGTCGTTTCTTACGTGGCTTCCACGTATGCAGCCGTTAACAGCTTGTGTATGATTCAACACAGTTTTACAAGTTGGTGTCGTGAATTTGAATATTATTAAACATAATGTATGAATTTGCTCAATGTGAAAGTTAGGGTATGAATTCAACATACCCCCTTAGTTGGGGTATGAAAATACCGATTTTCCGTCTATATGTCTCAAAAAAGAATGTTTAAGACCTATTTCTTCCCAAATCAAAAGTTTGAAACCTATATCCCTCTGAAATATAATTATGATATTTAAATCCCCACAAACCATGGTTTTGAATTGGTTTACTCTGTACCAAATAAATCTTAACCAATAAAATAATAGTAAACCAAAAGTAAACCGATTTTAACCCAATTTGAATTAATTACCTACAAAACCAACCAACATCTTCTTCCTCACCCAATTTTCTCGACAACAGACCAATCTTCTCTACCACCAATCACCATCAAACGTCAAGAAAAAACAAGAGAATCGAGTTAGGGAAAGGTCATATCAAAGGGAATCGAGAAGAACACAGCCTTAAAACACCGACAAATCAGTGATGATATAACTCTGTAACCGACAAATCAGCCAAATGAAGAAGATGTAGTGAGAGAGAGAGAGACGTACGGAGAATAGAGATGGAGTAGCTAGCATCATCAAACATCTCCGACGGCAACGTCGTCGCCGTCTTTGCAGTATTTCATGTAAGTTTGCCGTTAAATCAAACCTTTTTCGAAGAGTGAAGGTGAGATTTTTGATTCATCAGATTTACAAGTTCACTCCCTCTAAAAGCTAAAGTATTCTTCATTTATCCTATTACTTTTATTTTTACTTTTAATTCATTTTATTTTGGTTTGTTTTGGAAATAGATGGTTTGGTTTCGGTTTAAAGCTTAATATAATCCAAAACAGGGAGATATATGTTTCAAACTTTTCAATTTGGGGGGAAATAGGTTTTAAACTTTTTTCTCAGAAACATATAGATCACGGTTAAAGTTTGGACTCTATCTGAATTAATATAATAGTTTTTAGGAGAAATAGATGAACTTGGAAACATCTTATATCATAAAATAAAAAATCTCTTCTAAAAAATTATATATTATCAAATAGAAGGAGTACATTTGTAATACAGTAATACTTCGTTTATTTCATGTAAACTCGCTTTTTCAAGTTTGTCTAGATAACGTATCAAACCCCATTTGTGGATTAGTTGACTCAGGCAATTTCCATGTTACTATTCAAAAAATAAAAATAAAAAAAACTGTAGTCGAGTTTATAACTAGAGGAATAGGCAAGAATAACCATGAAAAAAACAAAAATTAACTAAATAACTATTCTAACAATATATGATCTGTATAATATATAATATATACTATTTTGCCCTTGCTCTACTCACCTCTACCACCATAAATCACTTTCTTTTGTTTTCTAACAACCACTTCCTACTACCATCATACTACTTCCGGCCGCCGTATCACCGCCGACGACCAACTCTGACGACCAGCTCTGCCGGCTACCTCCGCCAGCCACCTCCACCGGCCAGCTCTGGCGACCACCTCCGCCGAACCATCTCCGCCGGCAACCACCTCCACCGGCCACCTCCGCCAGCCAGCTCCAGCGACCACCTCCGACAGCCAGCTCCAGCAACCACTTCCGCCGGCCACCTCCAGCGACAACATCCACCGGCCATCTCTGCCGGCATCTCCATCGGCCACTATCACCACCATCAACCACCACACAATCAACATTAATATAATAATTATCTCTACCTTTAGTCTCAATTTTCTAATTTTTTCAAATAGTCAGCTATTTACTACATTAGTTTTTTTTTGTTTTGGTCATTGAGTAAATTCACTCTTGTAACTATCTATTTTTCTGTTATATTTTCTGAAATCAATAATGTATGTGGTTTTTACTTGTTAATTCAAGATTCCTCGAATAATATTCAGGAAAACAAATTTCTACATCACAGAATTATCCCAACTATATAATATGACGCATGGCAAATTTGCTCTCTAAAGATCGAATTGTACATTTAGGTTTACATAATAGTTGCATCAATTTTAAGTAGATGACCTAAATAAATATTACTCCGCCTCAGCAGTAATAGTTGACGCTAAAAAGAGTAGGGTATCAAAATCAATATCACCATGTCTTCTAACAACAAACAATAAAACAAATCAGCACGCAAGGGACAAACGCATGTCATCTTACAACAATATTTCCTTACAACCTATTCAATTAGAAGATTTAATATATAGAGATCGACTATCACCAAAACATGATAACTCATATTCATTTGATAAAGGCCAATCCCAAAAATTTGCTCCATAACAGATTTTTTAAAAGTGAGATTATATATCTCATATTTTTAAAATACCCCTATTATTAATGAAAAATACTTAGGTTCACTCCTAGGGTGAACCTTCTTGTTCACTTCTTCCTTATCAACTAATCATAGTTTTTTATACATTATCTTGTTTAAAAAACTAAATCAAAATTAAATTAAAAAGCAATACATATTAAGGAAACAAATTCTGTATAATTTTATTTAAGGAAAGTTAAATATTTGCTTGGTTTAGATTTTACAATTAGAATGAAATGATGTATCGGTTTGAGTTTACAAATAAGGTGATTAGGCCATTAGGGTTTAGATTTTACAATTCAAACAAAATTATATGTCGGTTTGGGTTTACAAATGAAGTGGTTAAAAATTAGACTTTACAATTAAAACAAAATTATATGTCGGTTTGGATTTACAAATGTAGTGGTTAGAGTTTAGATTTTACAATTAAAACAAAATTATATATATGTCGGTTTGGGTTTACAAATGAGATGGTTAGGGTTTAGATTTTACAATTAGAACGAAATTATATGTCGGTTTGGGTTTACAAATGAGATGGTTAGAGTTTAGATTTTACAATATAGAACAAAATTATATGTCGGTTTGGGTTTACAACTGAGATGATTAGGGTTTAGATTTTACAATTAGAATGAAATTATATATCTGTTTGAGTTTATAAATAAGCGGTTTAAGTTTTTAATTTTATAATAGTGTATACAGATTTTGTTTCCTTATTTTATAAGGAGATGAATAAATATATTCTTAAATATATTATGACATGTCAAATTCTCATTAGCTAAAATAAGAAGAAGTGAAAATTAATTAAGAAGATAATTAATTAAGAAGATAATTTAAAACTATTGTTGAAAATTACAGGACATTGCTATTATTTTAAAACTATTTCAATGTTTTTCTTAGTTGATAAAAAAATTATTCCAAATTTTTTTCACCAATTTTTTATTATTTTAATATTATTAAATAACATCTTATCTTATTTTTTATGTTGTCGTAAATATCATTGTTTACATAAGTAGAAATAGTTAATTAGTTAATTCTGTTACTATTAAATTTAAGAAATATTTTTCGTATTTTATATCGTAGATACTTATCTAATACTTTTAATAATTGCAACTCTTTCGTCACCCACATTTATTTTGTTTTACTTATAGAAATATATATATATAGTATATGTTATAAATTATAACTTTTTATTAAAATTCATTGATTTTGTCACTAATTACAATACCCCACCAAATGATATCTTAAACAATTAATAAAATTTGATTTTCTTTTTTGTCAACGACTGATAATAACAACAATACAAATACAAAAATTATGTAAACTAATGAAAAATATTCACTAATGTAAAAAAAAAAAAAAAAAATATATCAAATAAAGAGAAACTAATGAACTTAAGTCTTGCTTCCCAAATTTTCCCCGACCCCGAATAAGTAACAACAATAGAGTCGTCAACTGATTATATTTTTCCAAATATATTTCTATTTTTGCAATTTTGCAATTGCACCCCTTCCATTCCCATATATATTATTCCCTAATTTACCCTTACTATTTTTAATTTATTCAACTTCGTCCTTTCCTCTTCCCCTCAAAAACCCAAATCTCTCTCTCTCACACACACTCTGTTTTTTTCAACGATAAATACAGAGAGAGAGAGAGAAAAAGAGTCTAAAGCTCGTCGTTGTCTTCAATGGTGAATCTCAAACCAATTCGATAAACAAAAAAAAGAAAAAAGAAAACACTCACACACACAAAGAAAAAAAGTAAAAAAAAAAAAAAAAAAAAAAAACGAGGATGCCTTCGGAGTTAACACCAGAAGAACGATCGGAGCTGAAAAATTCAATAGCCGAGTTCCACACATACAAACTCGGACCAGGAAGCTGCAGCTCACTCCACGCGCAACGAATCCACGCGCCGCCTGACCTCGTCTGGTCAATCGTCAGGAGATTCGACAAACCTCAGACCTACAAACACTTCATCAAATCCTGCTCGGTCGAACCTGGCTTCCAGATGCGCGTCGGATGCACGCGCGACGTCATCGTCATCAGCGGTTTGCCGGCGAACACTTCGACGGAGAGGCTCGACGTGCTGGACGACGAGAGGAAGGTCACGGGGTTCAGCATCATCGGAGGCGAGCACAGGCTTACGAACTACAGGTCAGTCACGACGGTGCATAGGTTCGAGAGAGAGGAACGGATCTGGACGGTGGTTTTGGAGTCGTACGTCGTCGATATGCCGGAAGGGAACACGGAGGATGATACTCGTATGTTTGCTGACACGGTTGTGAAGCTTAATCTTCAGAAACTCGCGACTGTTACTGAAGCTATGGCTCGTACTAGTAGTAGTAACAATAACTCCTCCGGTGACGGTGGAAGTGCTTCTTCTCAGGTGACGTCGTGATGATTCCAAACACAGAAATTAAAAAAACAAATGATTTATTTTTCTTTCTTTTTTTTTTTTTTTGATTAACAAAAAAAAAAGCTGGAAATGTTGTTAATTTTATGTTGCTTCATAAAAAGATTCTCTTATAATTTTAATTTGTTTTTCATGGACAGTTATATTTACTGTTTTCATATGACGAGAGAATGACATAATTGTCCTTACGTGGAAGGTTGTTTTGGGGATTTAAGGTTTATGGATAACTATGAATCTTTCCATTTTGGTTAGGTATATTCTCTGAGCAAGTCAACATTTTCGTCTATGCAACAAACTCTCATAGAAACACAGCCTTACCTCAAAATAAAAATGTTCTAGATTTCATACAAAATAACATAGAAAAATATATATATATAAATATATACTATAATGTTTTAGATTTTTGAAAATTAATTAGGAGGAAAAGATATAAATTATCGTGGAGAAAAAAGCTTAAAAATACCCCATCTATTTTTTATTTGGAAATTTAATACCTTGTCTTTTTTGGTTGGAAGAAAAATACCTCATTTAATTAAAACGTGTGATTTAATACTCAAACTAATAAATATTGTTAATTTCATACTAACGATTTTTTGACAAAAATAAAATTCCGTTTTTACCCTTACTATATTAATTAGTAATTAATTTTAAAAGATATGGTATTAATTTATGAACAATTCTTGGGTTCATCTCCACTTAATTAAGAAAAAAAATTATTAATTAAAGAAACAAAATATGTATATCATTCAATTTAAAGTTATTAATTCTAAACATTAATTATATTATAGTTTTAATTCTAATATGTAAATCAAAATTACTTTTTATAAACCCAAACTGACATATAATTTTGTTTAATTGTGTAATTTAAACCCTAACCATTTTTTTATAAACCCAAATTGAAATATAATTCTGTTTAATTGTAAAATCTAAACCCTAACTACTCTTTTATAAACACAAACCGACATATAATTTTCTTTGATTTTAAAATCTAAACTCTAACCACTCTTTTATAAACCCAAACCGACATAAATTTGTTTGATTGTAAAATCTAAACCCTAACCACTCATTTGTAAACCCAAACTGACATATAATTTTGTTTAATTATAAAATTTATTTTGTAAATCCAAACCGACAAATAATTTCGTTTAATTGTAAAATCTAAACCCTAATCACTCTTTTGTAAACCCAAGAATTTTTCTTAATTTATAGGTTTATTTGAATTAAAATTAAATTTATTTAATATTTCTTTTTATTAATTTTAATTCAAATAAAATTATAAATTAATATCATGTCTTTTAAAATTAATTATTAATTGATATAGTAAGGGTAAAAACGGAATTTTAATTTTGTCAAAAAATCGTAAGTATGAAACTAACAATATTTATTAGTTTGAGTATTAAATCACACGTTGTAATTAAATGAGATATTTTTCTTCCAACCAAAAAAGACGAGGTATTAAACTTCCAAATAAAAAATAGATGGGGTATTTTTAAGCTTTTTTCCCAATTATCGTGATATGTCTTACTTTTCTTTTTTCTTTTTATTAAAAAGTTTTGGTATAAGAGTTTTCACGTGTTTTTTTTTGTTTCTTGGTTGCTTTTTTAAGTATGGTAGATTTAGTCTGTGATCCGTCTGAAATTGTAATAACTTTTCGTGAATCCATTTTCATAATCATATATAACAAAAATATGTGACACACGAACAGTGAACACAATTTTCTATAATAAGAGTTGTATAAAAAAGATAAAACAAATTATATGTAAGGAGGAAGAGATACAAAAAGACGAAAACAGAAGTGGAAGTGGTTTTAACGAAGATGGATATAAAAGTGTGTGCCGTTTTCATTCAGATTCGAGGTCACCTTTTGCAATACAAGTCAGGGGATAGTGTCCCACTTGAATAAGGTATATATATCTCATATAATCATTTTACCTTTTTAAATATATTATAAAATTTGATGTGGGTGATCCATTATGATGCGACATTTTATATATTAGTAGTAGAGATATTAAACAATTATAATTATAGAATTCAACTGGATCGAGACAATAGCGAAAGGCCACTTCTTTCTTTCTTTTGCTGAATTGCTGTAGTATTAAATTTGTTTTTGTTTTTTCTTTCTTACTAATTTGCTAATTAAGGCAAAGGTGATGATGCCTGGTGCAAGTTGTGGCCAGCTTGGTTAACAATTCGCAAGTTGCCAACTTGGTTATTAAACGCCGACATAAAGGTAGATTATTAAAATTATTATAAAAGTTGAAGAGAGAAAATAAAATAAAATTGCATGTACTTGAAGTCTTGAAGTTGATGATGGGAGAGGGTGAGGAGCCAATTAGAAGATCGATATTTTGAGCACCTCCAACCTACTTTAATGATTAAACATCTTGTTAACGTCAAATCTTTCTTTCGTTTCTTTAGTTGCGACGACGAGATCTAAATCTGTTAATATAATATATATATATATATCAAATTATATACATACATTCAAATTATAGGGCTTGATTGGTAACGTATACAAAGCGGACAGAAAAACTGTAAGTTAGAGCTGTAAACTTTTACGGAATAATGCAAATCTGTAAGAAAAAATTGTAAATGAAAACGGTAAAAAAAAAAACTAAGAATAAAGTTTTTAATAAAGGTTTTAGTAAAACTTTTGTGATTGGTAAAAAATCAAAGTTGTACACTTGTACCGCTTTATTTTTGTTTACCAATCACACCCATAGTTTTTAGGTGAAGCCTAAATAATTGGTTTATTAGCAATGGCCATTTGCTGTTAAATTATAGGGAATATGCGGAAAATCGGTAATTTCATACCCTAGTTAAGGGGGTATGTTCAATTCCTACACGATGTTTAATTCTGTGCAAATCTATACATTAAGTTAAATAAAATTTAAATTCACAACCCTAACTCTTCAAACTGTGTTAATACATACCTAAGTCGTAACGGTGTTAAGAAACCGTTAACGGCTTCTAACGTGGACACCAAATATGAAACGACATTGTTTTGAAAAAAAAAATTATTTTGGTCTAAACGACGTCATTTTCTTCCTTCTTCTTCTTCCTTCTTTTTCTTCCTTCTTTCGCTCGCTCCGAAAGCTCCTCCTCTGTTGCTTCAATTTCGATTAAAACCCAAAGAAACGTCAAATCCGAGAAAAAAATTAGTGACAGTATGAATTTTGGGGTTTTATTTACCATTGCAAATCCAAGAAGAGGAGCCATCGCCCATCGGTGACGGAGATATCAAAACGATTTTGTTTGGGATCAACTCCAATGGTAATGATGATAAATCTTTGAACACGGGTAGCCAGCATTTCCATAAACGAAATCATAAGTAAAAGTATGTGAGCCAATATGAACCTGTTCAATGCACAAAGACAAAAAACCCCAACAAATATGAGTTCTTTCAACTATAATTATATTAAACTTACTAAGAAGAATCAATTCTACATATTTATAAAATCAAATCTCATCACAGCCCTTCTTAGGAAAAACCTAATAATTTATCATTCATGCATAAAATTGGATTTACCAAATTGAAACAATAATCAAATCTCAAAGATTACAACCTATTCTAAATTCTAATGACAATCCTAATGCACTCTGTGTTCTCCATCCTCCTCTTTCGTAGCTGGTTCAATCGCAGAAACCGAGATTCCTTGGGTACGGACTCAACAAAATCTCACCTCAATCAAAAACACGAAAAATGTAGATCCAAATACAGAAACGAAGGAGAGAGCTGGGTTAAATTCTCGAGAAGAAAATTCTCAGGAAATGAGAAACATGGATGGGGGTGGGGGTGGGGGGCTCTAAGAGATTTCAATTTTTGAAGATAGAAAGAGAGAAGAGAAGGGGGCTTTTTTTCTGAGAGGTCGATAATAAGAATAAAAAGGTAACAAATTAATACTCTAATGGAATGTTAAGTGTAAGCGCCGCTCAGATATGAATTCATGTTTCTGATAGAATAGAAGAAACAAGAGTCGAGAATTGAACAAACACGAGTCGGAAAAGAGAAAGAAGGAAATGACGTCGTTTTGACCAAAAGAAGTTTTTTTTTGTTTTTCAAAACGACGTCGTTTCATATGTGACGTACACGTCAGAAGCCGTTAATGGTTTCTTAACACCGTTACGATTTAGGTATGTATTAGCACAGTTTGAAGAATTGGGGTTGTGAATTTAAATTTTATTTAACTTAATGCATGGATTCGCACAGGGTTAAACATCATGTAGGAATTGAATATACCCCTTTAGCTGGGGTATCAAATTACCGATTTTCCGGGAATATGCACTAGATACTACAAAAATCAAAAGTAATTAAGAAATTATCATAGGATCCACAATGTATTTTCTCTCTTCATATACAATTACTCTTATATCCATTATATATTTTACATGTTATTTTTTTAAATATCATGTCATTTTGTTTTTTGAACGAAATTATATGTCGGTTTGGGTTCACAAATGAAATGGTTAGGATTTAAATTTTACAATTAAAACGAAATTATATGTCGGTTTGGATTCACAAATGAGATAGTTAGGGTTTAGATTTTACAATTGGAACGAAATTATATATCGGTTTGGGTTCATAAATAAGATGGTTAGGGTTTAGATTTTACAATTAGAACAAATTATATATCCGTTTGGATTCACAAATGAGATGGTTAGGGTTTATATTTTACAATTAGAACGAAACTATATGTCGGTTTGGGTTCACCAATGAGATGATTAGGGTTTATATTTTACAATTAGAACGAAACTATATGTCGGTTTGGGTTCACAAATGAGATGATTAGGGTTTAGATTTTACAATTATAACGAAATTATATGTTTGTTTGGGTTCACAAATGAGATGGTTAGGGTTTAGATTTTACAATTAAAACGAAATTATATGTCGTTTTGGGTTCACAAATAAGATGGTTAGGGTTTAGATTTTACAATTAGAACGAAATTATATGTCGGTTTGGGTTCACAAATGAGATGGTTAGAGTTTAGATTTTACAATGAGAACGAAATTATATGTCGGTTTGGGTTTAAATTTTACAATTAAAACGAGATTATTTGTCAGTTTAGGTTTACAATTAAACGTTATTTAGTTCAATATAACATGTAAAATATAAATATTACATGCTATTTTAAAAAATCACACCACATCTTTCACTCTTTCTATCTAACACTAAAACAAAAAGAGTGATTATGTCTTTTTACTCCTAAAAAAACGTGGATCGTATGGTATCTATATATATAAACTTAACTTTGCTCACTTCTCCTTATTCCACATCATCATTCACCTAATCAATTTTTTTGATTAAAAAATACTATTTTTAATATTTATTCATTGCATATTTATTACTTATAAGGTTATCATTAATAATAGTAAAAAAAAATAAAAAATGCATTAGCTAAAATTAATTGAATTTTACAACAGTATAAACAATAATATAATTAGTAAATAATAAAATAATAACTATCACAAAACAAAATTAAGTAAAATAAATGAAAATCTTAAATAGTAAAAATAATACTATATTTTTTTAATTATAATGTTATTATTAAAATTATAACCAAAAAATAATTATATTCCAAAATTTAGAATGAGTTAATGAGTTTTAGAATCTAAGTAAAATTTTAATGCATGGTGGAGTAAAAAAACAAGTTACGTAATTGTATTTATAAAAATCTAAACATGTATATAAAATTGAAGTGAAACATTAGTATAATTTCTAAGAAACATATACCATAAAGATTTATTATTAAATTTGTAACATCGTGAACCGGAATTCCGGTTTAGGATGTGCATCGATCGATGCAGTAGGAGCATCGATCGATGCTGACTCAATTCTGTGCGTTTTGACTTAAGTCAAACGCTGCGTTTTGGGGAAGGAAAAGGGGAAAACCCTTAAGTCGTGTCTTTTGTCTCATTAGACGGATTCAGCCGTTTTTGAGAAACAAAAGAGAAAGAGAAGAGTTCCTGAAAGTTCTTGGTGATTCCTTGAGATTTGGGGCGTTCTTTGGTGAGATCTGTAGCTGGGATTGCTGTAGGAGCTTCCTGGAAGCGTGTTCTTGCTGTTTTATTGTTTAGATTCGTCTTGGCACAGGTAAGTGCAGGACCATGGCTGATCTAAGCTAGAAAATTCAGTGATTTGTTTGTTGCTTGATGGTAGACGTATTAGGTTGTTGTATGGACGTTTAGGAAGTTTCTTGTGGCTTGGGATTGTGTTTCGTGGTTGTAGGAACGAGATCCGGCGAGAAACTTCGGAGAAATCACGGTGCTCGACGTTGCGTCGATCGATGCATAGCTTGCATCGGTCGATGCAAGTGCGAGGACGGCGCGATGAACTTTAGGGTTTTCGTGTGCGTCGAGCATGCGTCGGTCGATGCAGATTGGGTATCGGTCGATGCAAGTTATACTTGCATCGATCGATGCAGCTTCTGTATCGATCGATGCTTCTCCTGTTGGCATCGATCGATGCAGTTGTGGCATCGGTCGATGCTATGTCCTGTTTTGGTTATTGTCTGTTGATTGTTGTGTGTTGATTACTGATACTCTAATGCTTGTGTGTATAGCCCAGTAGATGGGAGGATTGCCTTACTGAGTATTTATAAAATACTCATGCATTGCAATATGTGTTTGTGGTGCAGGTAAAGGCAAAGCGTGACCGTGGGATCCAGGCAATGAAGAGGAGGATGTTCTAGGGACTCGGTTGGTTGCTGATCTGGCATTGTTAGGTTGCTAGAGTTGAGTCTTAGAGCATTGTTTAGGTTGCTGGTTATTTGTTTTATGTTGTTGGATCTTTAGTTAAGATTGGAATTGATATTGGAGTATTGTTATATTTTATTATTGGATTATATTGGATATTGCTATTGAATTTCCGCTGTTGGTTGTGTTTGTGGTTAGGTGACTAGTGGGTATGGGACCACTAGTTGTAGTTTATTTTATTATATTATATTTATTATTTATTATTTTTTTAAAAAAAAAGTCGGTCGTTTCATTTTGGTATCAGAGCCCTTACGGTTCTAGGTTTGGGTTCACTAGGCTTTGTGCTGTAGATGTTTGGGATTGCATGTCTTGATTGATTATGTGAGTTAGTCAATTGTGTGTGGCATGGAGTCCTAGAACATCCTCTTCGAGCCTATTGGTGATTCCACGGTGAGTTTCTATTTTTGTGTTAAATAGTAATTGTTTGCTTAGCCTTCTGTTCATGGTAGTGCAGATGGTTAGAGGTGGTGCTGTTGCTGGTCGTGGTCGTGGACGCGGACGTGGTCGTGGTCGCGGACGTGGTCGTGGTAGGGCAGAGTCCCAGTGGTTAGTGAGGCCGAGGACCAGAGTGTGACAGCTGAGAGTGTTGGCGAGTCGCAGGGTGTTCCGAGGGATTCCGTGAGTGTGGCAGGAGGGGGCGGTGTTGATGCTCCAGTAGCCGGTGATGCTAGGGTCCCGGTGTGGGGGTCCCAGCGGGTGGAGTCCCTGGTGTTGACATTGCGGCTTTGCTAGCACAGGTGTTGGAGCGGTTACCACTGTGGTACCGGCTCAGGCTCGGGTAGTGCCACCAGTGGTGGCGGAGGAGCGGCAGCCAGTGGTTGCGGATGTGGGGAGCATGGGCGTTATTTGGCTATGCTCAAGGAGATGAAGGGTCTGTTCACTGAGAGGTTTGTGGGTGGTACAGATCCTACTGCTGCGGATGCTTGGAGGACGAGTGTGGAACGTAACTTCCATACTCTGCGATGTCCTGTGGAGTTTTGGGTGGACATAGGGTCTACTTTTTGGGTGGTGATGCTGAGTTGTGGTGGAGATCAGTGGTTGCTAGGAGGGCGCAGAGGGAGATGACTTGGGCTGACTTCGTCTCGGAGTTCAACCGCAAGTATTTTCCTAGAGAGGCATTGGACCGGTTGGAGGTGCAATTCCTTCAGATATCTCAGGGGACGCGGTCAGTGCGGGAGCTGGATTTAGAGTTCAGTCGACTCTTATGTTATGGGGGTCGGGCTATGGAGTCCGAGGAGGCTCAGGTGAGGAGGTTTATGAGAGCTCTACGGGATGATTTGAGAGTTCACTGTAGAGGACGGTATTATGCTACGCGTGCAGAGCTGGTTGAGACTGCAGCAGAGATCGAGGAGGATATCCGGGCACAGTCAGTGTCGGTTACTCCAGTGGCTCAGCCTAGTAAGGCTCAGCAGCAGGGTGGTTCCAGCAGGGGCGGTAGGCATGCTCAGGGAACCAAGAGGAAGTGGGAGGCTACGCAGAAGCCGAGTGGTGCAGGTTGCTTCAGTTGTGGAAGCAAGGATCACAAGGTTGCTAGTTGTCCCAAGAGGAGTGTTCCGACGGCGGGGCCTCGGGTATGTTATCATTGCAGAGAGACGGGGCACATCAGGCCTTTTTGTCCCAAGTTGCAGCCGGCAGCAGTGGCAGCGTTGCAGCAGGTGCAGCCTGGTGGTCAGCAGGTGGCACGGATTGAGCAGGGGCCTCGGGTTTACTCGACAGCTGAGACTGGTGGAACCAGTGCCGGGCGATCACGGTATATTTTCTGGTACTTAACTTTGTGAATTTTTAGTAGGTTCAGATTATATATGTTTCCTGTGATAAAGTGTTAGGTTCTCAACACATGAGGTTTGTGTAGGGACCTTGTTGGTGGGCGGGTTTAAGTCCCATGTTATGTTTGATTCTGGAGCTTCGCATAGCTTCATTACTCCAGAGTGTGCAGAGTGTGCGGGGATCAGCGGGGATCCTGGAGAGCGTGCAGGAGTTCAGAGTTGCGGGAGGCGAGTTCCTGAGAGTGATTGGACGAGCTAGGGAATTGATATTCATATCGCAGGAGAGCCGTGGCCAGCTGATTTGCTTATCAGTCCAGTGGAGCTGTATGATGTTATTCTCGGGATGGATTGGTTGCATCGGCATAGGGTGCATTTGGATTGCCATCGGGGTAGAGTGGAGTTTGAGCGTTCAGGAGGGAAGTTGGTTTTTCAGGGTATTAGACCGACTCCGGGGAGTCTCGTGATCTCAGCCATTCAGGCTGGGAAGATGATCGAGAAGGGCCGTGAGGCTTATCTGGTTACTATATCTATGCCAGAGTCAGTGGGGAAGTCTACGGTTAGCGGTATTCCAGTAGTGGAGGAATTTGAGGATGTGTTTCAGTCTTTGCAGGGATTACCACCATCACGGTCGGATCCTTTTACCATTGAACTGGAACCGGGACGACACCGTTATCCAAGGCTCCTTACAGAATGGCTCCAGCAGAGATGGCAGAGCTGAAGAAGCAGCTAGAAGATTTGTTGAGTAAGGGATTCATCCGTCCTAGTGTATCACCGTGGGGAGCGCCGGTGTTGTTTGTGAAGAAGAAGGATGGGAGTTTCAGATTATGCATTGATTATCGGGGTTTGAACCGGGTCACTGTGAAGAACAAGTATCCTCTTCCTAGGATCGATGAGTTGTTGGATCAGTTGAGGGAGCTACTTGGTTCTCTAAGGTGGATCTGGCGTCGGGTTATCATCGATACCGATAGATGAGGCAGATGTGAGGAAGACTGCTTTCAGGACGAGATATGGGCACTATGAGTTTGTGGTGATGCCCTTCGGTTTGACTAACGCACCAGCAGCGTTTATGAGATTGATGAACAGCGTGTTTCAGGAGTTTCGGATGTATCTGTCATCATTTTCATCGACGACATCCTGGTTTATTCTAAGAGTCCTGAGGAGCATGCAGTGCATTTGAGAGCTGTCATGGAGAAGCTGCGGGAACAGAAGCTATTTGCTAAGTTGAGCAAGTGCAGTTTTTGGCAGCGTGAGATGGGCTTTCTGGGTCACATTGTGTCTGCGAGGGGGTTTCGTAGATCCAGAGAAGATTCAGACTATCGGGATTGGCCTAGACCGCAGAATGCCACAGAGATCAGGAGTTTCCTTGGATTGGCAGGTTATTACAGGAGATTTGTGCAGGGGTTTGCAAGCAGAGCACGTCCTATGACTAAGTTGACAGGGAAGGATGTTCCTTTTGTCTGGTCGAAGAGTGTGAGGAAGGCTTTGCAAGCCTGAAGGAGATGTTGACTACTGCGCCAGTATTGGCTTTGCCAGAGCAGGGAGAACCCTATGTGGTTTATACAGATGCATCGAGAGTTGGTTTGGGGTGTGTTCTGATGCAGCATGGGAAGGTGATTGCCTATGCATCGCGGCAGTTGCGGGTGCATGAAGGCAACTATCCTACTCATGATTTGGAGATGGGTGCTGTAGTTTTTGCCCGAAGATTTGGAGATCTTATCTTTATGGTGCAAAGGTACAGGTGTTCACAGATCATAAGAGCCTGAAGTATATATTCACTCAGCCTGAGTTGAATTTGAGACAGAGGCGGTGGATGGAGCTTGTGGCGGATTATGATTTGGAGATAGCCTATCATCCTGGTAAGGCTAACACGGTTGCAGATGCTCGAGTCGGAAGAGGGTAGCTTCGGCTCAGGAGCAGGAGATGGAGTCTCTGGTAGGAGAGATCAGTGCGTTGAGCTTGTGTGCTGTTTCACTGGAACCGTTGGGTTTGGAAGCAGTGGACAGAGCAGATCTTCGAGTAGGGTGCGGTTGGCACAGGAGAAGGATTTGGGGCTGGTGAATGCCTCAAAGGATGTTGATTCAGAGTATCAGGTCTCAGATAATGGTACTATCTTGGTGCATGGTCGGATTTGTGTGCCCAAGGATGAGGAGTTGAGGCAGGAGATTCTGAGAGAGGCTCATTCGAGCAAGCTATCTATTCATCCAGGAGCGACTAAGATGTACCGTGACCTCAAGAGGTACTATCATTGGGTCGGGATGAAGAAGGATGTGGCTAGTTGGGTTTCGAGGTGTGATGTGTGTCAGCTAGTGAAGGCTGAGCATCAGGTTCCTGGCGGGTTACTGAAGAGCTTACCCATTCCGAGTGGAAGTGGGATATGATTACCATGGATTTTGTGGTAGGATTGCCAGTGTCACGGACTTTTGATGCTATATGGGTCATTGTGGACCGGTTGACCAAGTCAGCACATTTTCTGGCCATTAAGAAGACTGATGGAGCAGCGGTCTTGGCTAAGAAGTATGTGAGAGAGATAGTCAGATTGCATGGGGTGCCAGCGAGCATTGTGTCTGACAGAGATTCTAAGTTCACTTCGGTGTTCTGGCAGGCATTTCAGGCAGAGATGGGCACTAAGGTGCATATGAGTACAGCTTATCATCCCTAGACAGATGGACAGTCTGAGAGGACGATCCAGACGTTGGAGGATTTGCTGAGGATGTGTGTGTTGGATTGGGGTGGCCATTGGGCAGATCACCTGAACCTGGTAGAGTTTGCTTACAACAACAGCTATCAGGCGAGTATTGGTATGGCTCCTTATGAGGCTTTGTATGGGAGGCCATGTCGTACACCGTTATGCTGGACTCAGGTGGGGGAGAGGAGCATGTACGGGGCAGATTTTGTTCAGGAGACCTCAGAGAAGATTCGGGTTCTCAAGCTGAACATGAAAGAGGCTCAGGATAGGCAGAGGAGTTATGCGAGATAAGAGGAGAAGAGACCTGGAGTTTCAGGTAGGAGACAGAGTGTACCTCAAGATGGCCATGTTGCGGGGTCCGAACAGGTCATTGACAGAGACTAAGTTGAGTCCGAGGTATATGGGTCTGTTCAGAGTGATTGAGCGAGTTGGACCGGTGGCATATAGACTGGAGTTACCTGAGGTTATGCGTGCTTTCCATAAGGTATTCCATGTGTCTATGTTGCGGAAGTGTCTCCGTGAGGATGATCAGTTGTTGGCTAAGATTCCAGAAGATCTTCAGCCTAACATGACTTTGGAGGCGAGACCAGTGAGGGTTCTCGAGAGGAGGATCAAGGAACTTCGGAAGAAGAAGGTTCCTTTGATGAGAGTCCTTTGGGACTGTGATGGTGTGGAGGAGCAGACTTGGGAACCTGAGGCAAGGATGAAGGCAAGGTTCAAGAAGTGGTATGAGAAGCAACCACGACCTGAGCTTGCCTAGTCTGGTTCCGTCTGTAATCCGTGGCTGGAGCGGGAATGGAGTATTCCAGCCCATCTCTCTTGTTACTCGGTCGCTTGGGGTGGTTGGTTGTGCGACTCAGTAACAAGATGAGGTGGTGCTCGGGATACAAAGTTTCCGTGAGGCGGGTTGGGGAAAAGTTCCCGAAAAGAAGTTTCCTTAAGTGGAAAGTTTCCAGAAATGGAAAGTGCTAAATATGGAAAGTTTCTTGGGAAAGAGAATTTGTCCGTTTTGCGGTGGGAAGCCTGGAGAGGCTTTTGTGCCTTTGTGGCGGACTTTCGGGTCAGAGTGCCTGTGTGTGGCGGTCTTGTTAGACATTGTGTGGCCTTTGTGGCGGGCTTTTAGCCAATTGTGTGGTTTTGTGGCGGGTTTTTAGCCGTTTGTTGGCCTTTGTGGCGGGCTGTTTAGCCAGAGTGTCTTTGTGACGGTCCTTCGGGACAGATGGTCTTTGTGACGGTCCTTCGGGACAGATGGTCTTTGTGACGGTCCTTCGGGACAGATGGTCTTTGTGACGGTCCTTCGGGACAGATGGTCTTCGTGACGGTCCTTCGGGACAGATGGTCTTCGTGACGGTCCTTCGGGACGAGTGGCCTAGGTGGCGGTCCTTTTAGGACATGTTGTTTGGCCTTTGTGGCGGCCCTTGTGGCGTGTATATGATCCTTGTGTGGTCATATGGTATTCCAGAGAGGAATATGTGGCTGGTAGAACAATTAGATGTTTATACGCGAGTCACGGAAAGGAAACCTGGATAGGGATAGGACTCGACGTGTTCGAATCGTTTGCTCGCGGCTCTTGGAGGACTTTGGTTCTCCTAGTACTGCCATATTCGGAGACTTTGTGACTTTGGAGTATGGTTGGTATATCGACTTCGGACGACGGTCCGGAGGCGCGCTGTAGGTGACGACCCGAGAGACGAGTTTGGATTTTTCCTTATATATTATGGCATGCGGGCTTAGGCCCGATGAGGAGCCAACATTGGCATGCAGACTTAGGTTTGATGAGGAGCCGATGAAACTCAAGGTTTAGGCCTATGAGAAAAAGGAAAGTCCAGTCGAGAGCAAATGATGCCTGGAGCGTGAGTCTATCGCCTAGAGGTGACCTTCGTAGATCGGTCGGAGGAGTGCGGGCCGTGGAGACGGTTGCACGGGAGTCCTTGGCTGATGGTTGTTTGGGATTCGGGGACGAATCCAGTTTGGTGGGGAGAATTGTAACATCCGTGAACCGGAATTCCGGTTTAGGATGTGCATCGATCGATGCAGTAGGAGCATCGATCGATGCTGACTCTCTGTGCGTTTTGACTTAAGTCAAACGCTGCGTTTTGGGGAAGGAAAAGGGGAAAACCCTTAAGTCGTGTCGTTTGTCTCATTAGACGGATTCAGCCGTTTTGAGAAACAAAAGAGAAGAGAAGAGTTCCTGAAAGTTCTTGGTGATTCCTTGAGATTTGGGGCGTTCTTTGGTGAGATCTGTAGCTGGGATTGCTGTAGGAGCTTCCTGGAAGCGTGTTCTTGCTGTTTTATTGTTTAGATTCGTCTTGGCACAGGTAAGTGCAGGACCATGGCTGATCTAAGCTAGAGAATTCAGTGATTTGTTTGTTGCTTGATGGTAGACGTATTAGGTTGTTGTATGGACGTTTAGGAAGTTTCTTGTGGCTTGGGATTGTGTTTCTGTGGTTGTAGGAACGAGATCCGGCGAGAAACTTCGGAGAAATCACGGTGCTCGACGTTGCGTCGATCGATGCATAGCTTGCATCGGTCGATGCAAGTGCGAGGACGGCGCGATGAACTTTAGGGTTTTCGTGTGCGTCGAGCATGCGTCGGTCGATGCAGATTGGGTATCAGTCGATGCAAGTATAACTTGCATCGATCGATGCAGCTTCTGTATCGATCGATGCTTCTCCTGTTGGCATCGATCGATGCAGTTGTGGCATCGGTCGATGCTATGTCCTGTTTTGGTTATTGTCTGTTGATTGTTGTGTGTTGATTACTGATACTCTAATGCTTGTGTGTATAGCCCAGTAGATGGGAGGATTGCCTTACTGAGTATTTATAAAATACTCATGCATTGCAATATGTGTTTGTGGTGCAGGTAAAGGCAAAGCGTGACCGTGGGATCCAGGCAATGAAGAGGAGGATGTTCTAGGGACTCGGTTGGTTGCTGATCTGGCATTGTTAGGTTGCTAGAGTTGAGTCTTAGAGCATTGTTTAGGTTGCTGGTTATTTGTTTTATGTTGTTGGATCTTTAGTTAAGATTGGAATTGATATTGGAGTATTGTTATATTTTATTATTGGATTATATTGGATATTGCTATTGAATTTCCGCTGTTGGTTGTGTTTGTGGTTAGGTGACTAGTGGGTATGGGACCACTAGTTGTAGTTTATTTTATTATATTATATTTATTATTTATTATTTTTTTAAAAAAAAAGTCGGTCGTTTCAAAATTTTACTTATAAAAAAGAAAAGATTAATTACTTAACTTAACTTAACTTAAAAGTTTGTATCTAAAACAAAAACATTGTAAGGGGCACACTTTTTTTTTGGAAAAACTATGAAAAAGAATTTTGAAAAAATAATCTATTAAAAAAAACAAAATCAGTGGTCAGGAAATATAGAAAAAATGATATTTAAGCCATTACAAAAAATGGCATGTGATTTGTGTAGTATATCTCATAAATTATATTATCAGCTGGAGCTACAATTTTATAACATGATATAAAACATATATATGTATATATATATATATATATTATCAAATGCTTTTAACCCAAAACATTGGTAAAAACAACATATTTAAAGTACACTATGTTTTTTTTGAGAAGATAAAGCTCGGGTTGCATCAGAAAATTAACATCTGCAAATAATATATGAGATTTTAGAAAAATATGTAACTTGGATTAGTGAATAGATATTCATTGTAGGGTTTAAACGTTTCATCATTTAAGCATTCTTGACTTAGTCGGAAATTCTATTATGGCAGATGATGCATTTGGACAACCTCATTGTAGCGACATAGCACTAAAACTGTTAATAAAACTGTAACAACCCGTCCTGCGGACCCCACTAGCCCACCGCTAGTTGCCCCAACGGACCGTCTGTGGACCCTGCTAGCCCACCGCTAGCCGGCCAAACAGACCCCAAGCTGGCCCTGCAGGGCATCGATCCTAACCCATCACTGTGGATATCCCAATCCACTAGTAGGTTATTGGTGCGCCAAGCGTTTCTAGTTTTCCTATAAAAAATTGTTGTTGTGGTATTCTCTTAATTAACTTTCAAAATTGTGATATTCTCTTAATTAACCCATAATTATATAGCAAAATAATATATTGAATTGGCCTTTTGTCTTGAGATCATAATATGCCATATACAAAAAGGAAAAAACAACAACTTAAAAAAAATAGTTAAAATAGTAAATAAGGGGATAAATCAAAATTTGTGTAATTGTAGAAAATTATCACTAAAAAGGCTGATTTTGAGTTTTGGTAATTCTATCCGTTAATAAATCATGTGGATTGATGTATATACTAATAGCATCATATATAGATTAGTTTAAAACCAATATATATATATATATATATATATATATTAGTATATTGGAAGTGATTAAATTTTTGTTACAACTATGCATAATGAAAGAATGACTCCATAAAAACGGTGTGGTATGTTTTCCTAGAAGAACCGCTATGCTTTGTTCAAAAAAAATAAAAAGAAGAAGAACCGGTATGCATGGGCTACTCTCTCTCTCTCTCTTGGTAAGGACAACAAATTAAGCACAAAAATATTGAAAAATTAATATTTCACATCAGAAGTTAAATAAAAATATATAGGTAAATCTATTATTTACTACCAATTAGTTTTGAATGGATTGACCTATATTGTTTTTGTAGCAGTCAGTCATGATCTATATTCACCTTCGGATGTAAAATATTATTTTTACTAACTCTATTTTCTAATATGATATTAGAGCTCTTTCCATATGTTGTTTAACACGATCCACAATTTTTATGACTCAAATTTAGCTTGTCGATCCATACATGAAAATATTGATATCTATGATTAGAAAAATCATCATCTCGAAGAAACATATTGTGAATATATCTCACATGGCCAATTAGTTTTGAATTAGAAATGACTGTCTAATTGGAAACTGATTTTAATCTTCAAAATATTTTTTGAAAGAATAAAAATATTGGAGTGTCATCTTTCACGAAAAGAAATATAGAACAAAGTTTCAAGAAATCAATAGGGGACGATGATGGCAAAGAAAAAACGATGATGCGAGATTAAAGATATATTAATTCTTAGGGAAATTTGGATATTGAATATACATAGGTTTGGATAACGTTTAGGGTGAGTTATACTAATTAAGCCACTATTGATATCTTCCTTTTAAACTATGCAACCGGGAGAAGAAGCACTCGCAAAAATTGAACCTAAATTTGATTGATTCAATGAATTCTAGCTATATCATTTTAAATAATGATCAGCTTTGTTATCCCCTATTTAATAAAACGGAAGTACACGACTTCAAATTGGTAGACCATATAATATTAATATAGGTTATAACTAAGATTAATTATTTGATAGGTTATATGAATTAATTATTTGATAGGTTATATGAATTAATTATTTGATAGGTTATATAAATTTAGGATTAGTATCCTATTAAAAAGAATATTCTAAAGAATAAAATAAAATCTCCTAAGAATATTCAACTAACCATATCTAGGCGAATAAAATTCCAGAAATTAATAGAAATTAATTACTTTTACGCAGATTACAAGTGATTTCCGATTATACTAAAGATAAAATCTTACCTAACCTTATCAGAAAATTTTAACTGAGTAACGGGTAGAAATTTGAATATTTATGTTCATTTCATATATTTCTTTTGTTGAATTGTATAGTTTTATATACTATAATAAATAAAAAATAATAATTTAATTTAGAATCTTTAAAAATAGTTTAATTTGATAATTTGTCATAAATATATGATAGATCAAAAAGTTAAAAATTATAAACACTCTAATTTGATTTGCTACAGCGCAGGTCAATAATATGTCACTATAATATGAAATTTTTTTCAAAAATATGGGTTTTTGCTATAGCACGGGTTAAAATTTAAAAATATAATTTCTCGGATTAAATTTGAATTTGGAATAATGTTTTTTGGTAAGCTTTCTCGGTCACGATGATTTTGACAAACATATGTTACATATTTGCTCCTAAAATTAATATGCGCTATACTATAGGTTAAGTTATAGAATTAACAATCAAAATAAAATATATAATTTTAAACACTAAACAAATCAAACAAAATTAACAAACAAAAATTACCGCAGGTCAAAATCTAGATATACTAGAATATATCTTACAAAATAGATGTTATTTTCATAAGTCATATTCAAGATATGATTTCATGGCATATTATTCCATCCTAAAAAACATTTTACAAATAAATAAAATAATCACATATACGATACTAAACAAACAAAAGGAAGGAATTTTAACCCGTGCTCTAGCACGGGTCATATTCTAGTAAGCTTTATGTTTTGACAGCTCATATTTACATATGTATACATAGTTGTAGCTTTGTTTGGGCTTTAATTCATTGATTAGTACATATACTAAATGACTATGGATTCAATAAGAATTAACAAACTAGCTTTGTTTACAGTATTTTTGTTAAAAGGGTAACAAAATTATAATAAGGTTTTGTCTTGTTCTCTTTTTCATTTCTTCAATTTTAATATCTTGGAATCTATGTCGTCATGTTTTTTTAACGTATGCCATTTTGTATGTAACACGCTACTTCCTCAAATTACACGTGATAACAAAAAAAACTCTCTTTTTAACACGTTGCTTTCTTGTATTATACGTTATTTATTAAGATTATATATGATCTCTTTTGAAAACATAATTTGTAATGTTAAAAACACATTGTTTCTTCAAATGATATGCGTTTCTTTTAATATGACATAATTTTTTAAATTAATTGACATGTTCTTTTTTACAAATAACAATACGTTAATGCATTTGAAAACATTTTCTAATTTTTATAGTCTTCGAAAATGTGATTTTCCAAAAAAAAATCTAACATATATTCTCTTAATTTTTTTGGATCTATAGTCATTTAGTAATATTGCCTTTTGATTTGTTTTAGTTTTCTTTGGGTTTTTGGTTCTAGGAAACCTTAGTTTTTTTTTTCCATAGACTGGAAAGCATAAGTTTCTAGCCAAATTGGTGTCATTCAATTAATATATATAGGTGTACATATATTTCCTTTGTCCTTAATAGATTGATGTTTTAGGATCTATTTTTGTCTTTAAAACATTGATGTTATATTAAAAATTTAAAATAGTTATTTTATTTTATATTTTTCACACATGGCATTTATCTAATAGTTTATATTTTTCTCTTTACCAAAATATAACTAGAAATTAATTTATAAATAAAAATTAATTTTTTTAAGATGTCTGATAATGTCTAAACATAACGCTATTAAGAATAGGAGTATAAAAAATGAAGGGTGATGGTTGGTTCATAAAT
This sequence comes from Camelina hispida, assembly GCA_023657505.1. Classification (NCBI taxonomy): domain Eukaryota; kingdom Viridiplantae; phylum Streptophyta; class Magnoliopsida; order Brassicales; family Brassicaceae; genus Camelina; species Camelina hispida. The sequence goes on along the minus strand of CP094635.1, from coordinate 19,166,748 downwards.
TTCCAAATCTACAGTCACTTTGGAGCATCAAATTAAAAATGAAAGAAGAAAGAGTATTTGACACAGACAACAATGTAACAAAGCAATAGCGGATCTAGAAAATATTTTTGAGGGGGTCAAAATATATTTAAATATTATTATTAATTTAATATTTTTAGATAAATATAATTTTATTTAATTAGTAAATAATAAATAATTTCATTTAATTAATGTTACATAAATTAATTGTTGAATATCCCTTTTATAATAAAACGGAAGTACAAAACATTGTTTTGGTAGACTTTATAATTTTAATAAATGGTTACAAATAGGTTATACATAAATTATAAATTAATCCATATATTAATTGTAACCAACAAAACCTTAATTGTAACAGAAAATTTTAAATGGGTTATTCCAAATTGATAGTTCATGGATATTCCAAACTTTATTTTAGGAAGATCACGTATATAGTTTCAAATATCTAGAATCACAATATCACCAATTTATTTTCTACAGATTTTATTGATAAACCACATCAATAAAAAAGTTATTAAGGGATAAAAATATACTCTTAATCATAAAAAAAGAATCAAATCTCGCTAATTTAACAAGATTAATCGTGATCTTCGGGATCATATTCAGAAATTAAAAATTAACCTTAATGCTAGATTAGGACCGTGTTAGAACACGAGTTGAAATTCTTTTTATTATATCACAATTTAGAATAAAATATAATTTATATGATTGATTTTAAAAGTTTTTCAGGTCCTAATCTAGCATTAATCGTGATCTTTGGAATCGTATTTTATTCTAAAATTATGATATAAATAAAAAGATTCAATCGGTGCTCTAGCACAGGTCCTAATCTAGTAATAATTTTTAAAATGGTACACTATTAAACGTTAATGGAAACATAAAAAAGGGGAAAAGACTAAAAAGGCCAAAGCAAACTGGATGTCACCTAGGTTCGAGCTGCTGAGTAAGAGATCAAGGCAGAGTAATTTAACCAATTGAGCTGAAGCTGGCCAACTGATTGCATCTGTAAAATTTACGTTATACATTTAACCGGGGTCACCCCTTTCCTCTCAATGTGGATCCGCCATTGTAACAAAGATTAATTGGTAAGAAAAGTTAGCAAACCAAAGAGGGAGGGATATTCGATCGCCTTGAAAACTTTAGTATAATACTCCATTAGAATCTGTGCCTATACTATTATGGTAGGATATATGTATAACTCTGTCTATTGTTAAAAGTATTTGCCACTAAAAAGTGTACAGATCAAACCTCTCAAAATTCATTGCTAAATGCACATTTGGTAACTAATTCTGATCTGAAATAATCTTTTACGTACTGATTGATAATGTAACTATTACAAAACTAATATATTCTCAAAGACATGCATGTTAACTAAGAGTACATCATTTTGACAATGTACATTGTGTAACATCCGCGAACCGGATTATGCGGTTTTGGTAGGAGTGTCGATCGATACCCTTGTGGCATCGATCGACACCACTATTTCTGGGTTCGTCGGGTTTGTTTTAATTCGCGATTTTGGTTTGGTTGGTTTGGTTTAGTTATCTAAACCGAGCATATAAGTGGATAAGCGACAAATTAAGGGTTTTAGGGTGTCTTGTCGCCGTTTGCAGAGATAGAGTGAGAGGAGAGAGCCTATTGTGGTGTGAAAGAGATTAAAGGAGAAAGAACAGAATCGTTACGGTTTGGGAGAAGGAGGATCCGACAGCTCAAATCGTTTCCAAAGGTATTGATTTTTGGTAGGGTTGTAGCTAAGAAATTTTCGTACACTCTCCTTTCTACAGAAGTGAATTTGAGTTAATATTCTAGGAGATATTGGCAGTTTCGTGAGTCACGTTTTCTCAGACGTGAGTTGGAACCATCGGGCATTGTAATTGAGATCGTGGTCTCGTCTGGTTCCTGATCGTGCTGAAATTTTGTGGGAAGCTTCGTGACGTCTAGGGGTAGCTTTCCAACGGAGCGATTTGTTAGTTAACGGTTGGTTTTTATTTTAGAATTTCGTCTTTGAGACTGTTCTTTCCTGATGATTCTATCCAGCTTTTGCTATAAGTCGTTTTTGGTTGTGTGGCTTGTTGTAGGACGTTTCTGGACTGTTTCAGACGCTAGGAGAATTTCTCCTGGTTGGAATCGTTGTTAGAATCAGGTTGATAAGGTGAGTGCTTGACCATGGTTGATCTAAGCATGAGATCTCTCTTGTTGTGGCTGTTCTTTGTCTATTTGTGGTGTTTGCTTGCTTGGGTATGTTGTTTTGGGGGTTCCCATAGGTTTATGAGGCAACTGAGTGAGTTTGGGACGTAATCAGATTGATTGGAATCATAGGAGCGACGTTCGTGTTTGTGCGGTTCGCGTCTGCAGGTGTGGTATCGACTGGCACTGTTCTAGCATCGGTCGACACTGTGTGTGCTAGCATCAGTCGACACCTTTTTGGTATCGATCGACACCAAGTCTCAGATGAGACTTGTTTTCCTGGTTTGATGTATTGCTTGTGTTGTTTGTTTGCTTAGACTAGAGGGTTCTCATATGCTTGTGTGTATAACCTAGTAGATGGGAGGACGGCCTCACTAAGTATTTATGATAATACTTACGCATCTCAATTGTTGTTTGTGGTGTGCAGGTATATGACGTGGAATCATGGCGATGAGGAGGAGGATGATCTAGGGTCTCGTTTGTGTGTTATTGGATTGTTAGATATGTTGTTGGAACCTTGGATAGAGATATGCTAGGTTGATGGATAGAATGCTTAGGATTGTTATTGTATTGATGTTGTAATGATTTTGTATGGTTGGTATGTTTCCGCTGTGTGTACTGGTTGTTATTGGTTTAATGAGGATTTGTGGTTTGGGTTGGTTTAATTTAGTAGTATAGGCTACATAATTGTTTACATTGTATTTAATTGTTAAAAAAAAAAAAAAGGGTCGGATTGTTTCATTTTGGTATCAGAGCCCTTGTGGTTCTAGGATGGTTAAGTGAATGATTTAGAGTTGTTTAGGAATTTAATTGGGTGAATTATTTTCCTTTTTCTTAATGCATGATGTTGTGTGATGGAATTGATTATGAGTAGTTAGTCAATTTGTTTGCGGTATGGAGTCCTAGTATCATCCTCTTCGAGCCTTCAATGAGATTCCACGGTAAGATGTGTACTCTATGTGCGGTTTTTGAATTGTGTGCTTAGACTACTGTTCTGGGTAGTGCAGATGGCTAGAGATGGTGCTGTTGGTCGCGGTCAGGGTCATGGTCGTGGGCGTGGTCGTGGTCGTGGTCGGGGACGAGGTCAGGTTCCTGAGGCCAGTGTGAGTGTGACCCAGAGCATGGCCAAGGAGGAGGTAGCGGAGTCACAGGTTCATCCTAGTGTGTCTGGAGACCAGGCTGGTTTGGGTGACGGCAGGGCGGATGGGCCTAGTGTCGGTCACGGTGTTGCCCCGGGTGTGAGGGTTGCAGCAGAGGGTGCTCCGGGCAGGGAGGATGTCTTGATGGACTTGCTAGCTCAGGTTTTGCAGCGACTTCCAGCAGTGGTGCTGCCAGTGGTTGGTGGGCAGGATCCAATGGTGCCGCCAGTGGTTGGTAGGCAGGGTCCGGTAGTGCCGCCAGTGGATGGTGGGCAGGTTCCAGTAGTGCCGCCAGTGGTTGGTGGGCAGGTTCCAGCGGTGCAGCCTGTGGTGGGTTTGCAGGCAGGTGTGCAGCCGGGGGCCGAGGTAGTGGATGCTCAGTATGTGCGGATGATGGAGCAGCTGCGGCATGTGGGAGCAGGGTATTTCCCAGGAAGTACCGATCCGAGTGTAGCGGATGAGTGGAGAGAGCGGATGGAGGATATTTTCCTTTCGCTTAGGTGTCCCGACCAGTTCAGGGTGGATCTGGCAGTGTTTTACTTGTCAGGAGATGCCCGTGTGTGGTGGAGGTCGGTGACAGCACGGAGGGTGCAGCGGGGTATGTCTTGGGGAGATTTTGTGAGGGAGTTTAACTCCAAGTATTTTCCTCAGGAGGCTCTTGATCGTATGGAGGCACGGTTCTTGGGGTTGACTCAGGGGGACCGTACAGTGCGGGAGCTGGATGCAGAGTTCAGTCGGCTTGTGGGGTATGCAGGCCGGGCTTGGGAGCCAGAGTCGGCTCAGGTGCGGAGGTTCTTGCTGGCTTTGCAAGATGATCTGAGGACTCGGTGCAGAGTGAGGAGCTATGCTACGAGAGCGGAGCTGGTTGAGGTTACAGCTGGGATAGAGAATGACTTGAGGTCACAGTTGGTGGTGGTCAGTCCAGCGGCTCAGACAGAGAAGACATTGGAGCAGGGCATACCAAGCAAGGATAGACAGTCGGAGCAAAGGCGTAAGAGGAGGCGGGAAGAGACGATAATGGCAAACCGGGGTAGCCAGAGATGCTATGGGTGCGGGAGCACGAATCACACGTTGGCAAACTGTCTCAAGAAAGGTGACTTGCAGGAGTACCGTCGTTTGTGTTTTCATTGTGGGGAGGAGGGGCATATCAGGCTTTTCTGTCCTAAGAGGAGGCAGATGATGGAGGTTGTGGCACAGCCGAAGGGAGGACCGGATGCCCATTCCGGCGTTTAGTTTTAGCTTTTGTTTTTCACTCTTTCATTTTGTATTTTCGTTTGGATTTGTAAACGATTATTGCATTGAGGTTTTAATAAAAGTTGGAGTTATTTTGGATTTGAGAATTGTGGAAAACCACTGGAAAGGAATAGCACGGAAATTCTATAAATGGAAAGTTTCCATAAATAGAAAGTTGCTATAAATGGAAAGTTTTATAGGAGTTAGAGCTTTTCTATTTTTGAAAAGTCTATGGAAATACCTTGAGAGTATGGTGTTCCAGGGTGACCGGGTGGTGGTCATGGTGGTGTTCGGGTTATGAGTTTTCGTGAAGGCGCAATGCTAAAAGAGGAAAGTTTCTAAAAATAGAAGTTTCCAGAAATGGAAAGTGTTGAGGTAGATCTAGTCGGGAGATACTCGTTGACATCAGATTTGTTTGCTCAAGATTGTGTGGGCCCAACTCATGTGATACCGATAGCTCGATGGACTTTTTGGCCAGAGAGTGGGAGTGGTATGTTTGCTTCGGATGACGATCCGAGAGCGCGCTTTAGGGTGACGACCCAATAGCGGGATATTTGAGACTCCCTGGATACCGTAGTTGTGAGCCGGTATGTCTCGAGGGTTGCGACCCGAGAGCGGGGGAGTGGGCATGTGAGACTTCCTGGATACCGTAGCTGTAGGCTGTGGCCTGGCAGTGAGCCGGTATGACTCGAAGGTTGCGACCTGAGAGCGGGGGGAGTGTGTGTGTGAGTGACTTCCTGGATGCCGTAGCTTAAGGCGGTTGGCATGATAGCGAGCCGGCATGATTCGTTGGCTGCGACCACGGACGGGGGAAGCACTGAGTTGTGAGCAAATAATATCTTTGATGTGAGTATATTGACTAGAGGGAGACCTCATGGTTCAGCCGGAGGTGTGCGGGCTGTTGCGACAGTTGCACGGGAAACCTTGACTGGCGGTCTTCAGTCCGGTCTGAGGACGTGCGGGCCGTGTTGACGGTGGCACTGAGGTCCTTGATGGATGGACGGTGCTGTGGGATTCGAGGACGAATCTTTATTGGTGGGGGAGAATTGTAACATCCGCGAACAGGATTATGTGGTTTTGGTAGGAGTGTCGATCGATACCCTTTTGGCATCGATCGACACCACTATTTCTGGGTTCGTCGGGTTTGTTTTAATTCGCGATTTTGGTTTGGTTGGTTAGGTTTAGTTATCTAAACCGAGTATATAAGTGGATAAGCGACAAATTAAGGGTTTTAGGGTGTCTTGTCGCCGTTTGCAGAGATAGAGTGAGAGGAGAGAGCCTATTGTGGTGTGAAGGAGATTAAAGGAGAAAGAACAGAATCGTTACGGTTTGGGAGAAGGAGGATCCGACTGCTCAAATCGTTTCCAAAGGTATTGATTTTTGGTAGGGTTGTAACTAAGAGATTTCCGTACTCTCCTTTTTACAGAAGTGAATTTGAGTTAATATTCTAGGAGATATTGGCAGTTTCGTGAGTCACGTTTTCTCAGACGCGAGTTGGAACCATCGGGGATTGTAATTGAGATCGTGGTCTCGTCTGGTTCCTGATCGTGCTGAAATTTTGTGGGAAGCTTCGTGACGTCTAGGGATAGCTTTTCAACGGAGCGATTTGTTAATTAACGGTTGGTTTTTATTTTAGGGTTTCGTCTTTGAGACTGTTCTTTCCTGATGTTTCTATCCAGCTTTTGCTATAAGTCGTTTTTGGCTGTGTGGCTTGTTGTAGGACGTTTCTGGACTGTTTCAGACGCAAGGAGAATTTCTCCTGGTTGGAATCGTTGTTTGAATCAGGTTGATAAGGTGAGTGCTTGACCATGGTTGATCTAAGCATGAGATCTCTCTTGTTGTGGCTGTTCTTTGTCTATTTGTGGTGTTTGCTTCCTTGGGTATGTTGTTTTGGGGGTTCCCATAGGTTTATGAGGCAACTGAGTGAGTTTGGGACGTAATCAGATTGATTAGAATCAGAGGAGCGACGTTCGTGTTTGTGCGGTTCGCGTCTGCAGGCACTGTTCTAGCATCGGTCGACACTGTGTGTGCTAGCATCGGTCGACACCTTTTTGGTATCGATCGACACCAAGTCTCAGATGAGACTTGTTTTCCTGGTTTGATGTATTGCTTGTGTTGTTTGTTTGCTTAGACTAGAGGGTTCTCATATGCTTGTGTGTATAACCTAGTAGATGGGAGGACGGCCTCACTAAGTATTTATGATAATACTTACGCATCTCAATTGTTGTTTGTGGTGTGCAGGTATATGACGTGGAATCATGGCGATGAGGAGGAGGATGATCTAGGGTCTCGTTTGTGTGTTATTGGATTGTTAGATATGTTGTTGGAACCTTGGATAGAGATATGCTAGGTTGATGGATAGAATGCTTAGGATTGTTATTGTATTGATGTTGTAATGGTTTTGTATGGTTGGTATGTTTCCGCTGTGTATACTGATTTTATTGGTTTAATGAGGATTTGTGGTTTGCGTTGGTTTAATTTAGTAGTATAGGCTACATAATTGTTTACATTGTATTTAATTGTTAAAAAAAAAAAAAAAAAAGGTCGGGTTATTTCACATTGATACATATATATGAAAGAGAGCATGACCCAAAAAAAAACAGGGCCATAATCTCGTATATATATGAAAGAGAGCATGACCCAAAAAAAAACAAATTAAATAATGTAACTCAAATACCGGAAACTTTTTCAAAACCAAATCATATAATCATACGAAAGGATGAAGATATCTCAAATTTATTCATATCGATTAAAAAGTGGTAAGTTTAACTTTAGTATCACACTGTCACCACAATTTTGTTAATATAACCCCTTTTAACAATTAAATAGACAACCACAATTGTAACGTCCTCTAACTTTAGGATCGTCAAAACATTTGCCAACTCCATTGTACCCAGTATAGCAGCTTAAACGGCAATCGACAAGATCACATGGCATTTCTTTGTCAATCGTCAAATGACATCGCTTTCCCTCAGCTCTTTCAACAATTAAAAAAACTACAAAAGTAAAACATTGTGTGATGATCACAAACATAAATCATCATATACATATTTATATATTTTAGATGCCTTAGAAATGGAATATATGAAATTACCTGCGAACGAGAACACAAGCATGAGTACAAGGATATAAGAACCTGATAACCTGGCCATGATCAATAATATTACAACTAAACGAAGTCACCGATGTTCTGTAAAACTAAAGAGGCGATACGGAAAAGCTTGTTTTGTATACTGGTGGTTCCTAGGTATCTATTTTCTTTGTGAAGTATAATCTAACTCCAAGCATTTATAATAAGTAATTAACTTGTTGACTATTGCAAAAGAAAAAAAAAACGAGAAGCTGAGAAGTTACAGAACGTACGTAGATATAACTGCTCACCAGAAGCAGAGAAGTTACAAATGTCTTATAAACAGTGAGCAATAACTTGGTTGCCGGTTTAATTTTCAAGAATGATGATTTGGTTCGGAGCTTGGAAACGCTTCCTCTCTTGGCGTTTTCTTCAAACGTAATTTGCTCTCAGCTATTGTGTTTATACAAGTTTCTTTTATCTGATTTGAGGTGGCATTGTTAGTAATCATCTCTGTAATAGTCCATGTATCAGATAAACAAATCACGCACGATTCAATTTGAAACCTATCGATGGCGTGAAAGACGGAGAAGCATTTTTTTTTTGGAAACCTTTAATCGGATTGGAAGGTTTGATGTAAGTGGGATTATTATCGGATTCAAATGGTTTAGTAACAAATTTAGTTAGTAAACCAACAAAAATTCTGATTGGGAGACTTTAAATATTTTAAAATTAATTTGAAGTCTTAAAAGTCAAAATTTTACCGGTTCCCCAGCACAGACTTCTTGTTAATTTAAACCCCTGTTTTAAAAATCGTTAGGCGTTAGTCGGGCGGTGAGCAAGGACCTAGCGATTAATCGGAAAATCGGATTTAAATTGGGGATTAATCGGGGACTAGTTTTAGGGTATTTATTATTATTATATAAAATAAATAATAAAATATCTAATTGTTATGGTTATATAAAAGTTTTACCGACAAAATATAGAAATGTTTGTTGGCTCAACGGTTGAAGGCTTGCCAAGAATCGCTAACGTGACCGGTTCAACTCCCGTGTATGTACTTTGTGTCCATTTTTTCCGTTTTTATTAAGAAGGGGCAAAATGGTCATTTACCCATCATCTTTTCCACACACGATTTTGATACTGTAACCCTAATTTATGGCAGCCAACCTATTCTTACCTTAATTTTTACAGATTTCATTATATTTTCATGTGGGTATGACATAGAAATAATAGATCTACACACTTAACTTCATATCTATGTAGAAAATCAACTAAAAAATGAGTTTTTTTTGGCCCGATCTTTTCTCCGATTTGGCTGTAATTGCGGCGGATCCTTGCTGCCTAGCGATTATACGGCGAGGAGTCGATCAAATCGGCCGATTTTTGGAACAGGGGTTTAAACTAGTAAAGTGTGCTTTATTATTTTTAAAAGCCTTAAAAGTCTAACTGCCTATTTTTTTAGTTTGTATGTACAAATTTTTAAAGCCACATATGTGAGACTTTTTTGGCTGTTAAAAAATAAATAATAAAAAGCTGTAGTTATTTTTCTTCTTTCTTATTTTCCATGATGATTGAAATAATAATAAAGCTCTCCACAAGATTATATATATATATATATATATATATATATACTTACATATTTTAATTTTATAAATTAATTATTCTTATTTTTTTCTTTTTCTTAAGATCCATTTTAATAATATTTTTTTTTTACTATCATCATTTCAATATTTTTAACTAAGTTAAGTCTCGTGCGTTGCACGAGATTATTATATTAATTTGTTTTTTGGTTCAAAATCATTAGGACTAAATTATTTTTCAAAAAAAAATTTCGAGAGACTTTATAATTTGAAGATCATACCAATAAAGTCTATTTGTACCGAGAAACTTTGGTTTTTTGGTTAAAAGTCAATAGAGTTTTGGAATTATTTTATTTGTATTCATTAACTATATAGTTAATTTGAAATGATTAACTTATCCTTTTCTAAATTATGAACAAATTAAAAAACCTTTTTAAAAGTTTAAATTATTATATTATTGATGTTTTTATTGAATTTTAAATTGTATTATAGTTTATAGTATTTGTATTCCATAATTAGGACATGTTATTTTATGATGTAACCAAAATGCAATACTTTTTTTTTCTCAAAAATACTTATATTGATTTAACACTGATCAATACATAATTGTTCATGGAGCCATAGAGGCTTGATTACAGGTTCAGCATAAAAAGGGAAATCATTACATCCAAACTGTGCTAACAAATGAGCTGACTTATTACAAGTTCTTTTTGTAAAAACAGAGCTAAAGGATTGAAATTTTGAAATCCAAAATTTTAAATCAAGAAGGATGTTAATGAGCTGTCTGTGTCTCGTTTTGCCATTAATGATGTTTATTAAAATTTCACAATCTCCTTCTAAAATTAAAGAAGTGTATCCTCTGATCCAAGCTTGTTGTAATGTTACAAGCATAGCTTTTGCTTCCGCTTCCAGTGGAGACGAAGTATGCGAAAGACGAGTTTCACCCCAAGCTAAAGCCAAACCTAAATTGTTTCGAATAACCCATCCCCCAGTTGCTTCATGATTATGATTGTTATATCCAGCATCAAAATTGCATTTCACATAGCCAACTGTTGGTGGTCTCCATCATTCAATATTACGGTTTTCATCTCTTCTCTGGTTATGGTTATCTATGCGATGAGTGAGGTCATAGAATTGTTTCGCATCTGATTTTGACCATAAATGTATTATTATTTTGTATAGAAGATCAAATGTAATATTCCGAAGCCAGCGTTGGTACCGCAACTGATGTAAATGCAATACATTTATTGTGGAATATGTGATTACAAAATAAAGTTTTGATACTTTGAGTTCCTCGTAGATCTTGAAGACAAGTTGAACATTATTCTTCTACATATTGGGTGGCTTGACTTTGTGTTATTTCTAGGTCTTATATTACAGCTTCCACATCAAGTGTTTTTGTTGCATTTGGATTGTGGTATTCGCTTTCAAAGAAGACGTTGAGTGATTGTGGGTTAGCTGGTCCAAATGATAGGATAGATGCGTGTATAAAATCTGTCAAATTTTCTTATGAAAATTAATATAAAAATTAATATAAAAATTGGTTATGTTTCTGAAATGTGGATTGTTGGAATATGAGATTGTGTAGATGATGTTGTTTTTTTGTCGGTATCTGAGCTTTTTATTAAAGTGTGAGTTTAGGAGAGTTTAGACATTACTATATTTTTGTTCAATGACAAAATGTGTTTTATTTATGGTTTAATTGGAAATGTTTTTTCTAGTTTTATATTAAAGTTTTATTTCAATCTAAAATCAAACTTTTAAAATAATATTTAATTTGTTTTTTTTACCAACCAACAAAAAAACACAAAAAATGTATTATATCTAAGATGAAGTGAAAGAGAATGAGAATGAAAAATGAGTATTTATAGGATGGGAAGTGATGAGAGTTATAGGATGGAAAGTGATGAGAGTTACAGTTTAGAAAATAAAAAGTATGAGAGTTAATTCTAATTTATTGTGTGTTGAATAAAATTGAGTGGAGAAATAAAGTTCATGCAAATTTATTTTATTTCAGTTTTAATATTAAAGTGTGAGCTAAATGTATATGATTAAATGTGTTTTATTTATTTTTTGATTGAATTTTTTTATTTTATTTTAGATTTATATTAAAGAGTGAGTTAAATTTATATTATTAAAAGTGTTTTATGTATGGTTTAATTGGAAATAATTTTATCAATTTTATATGAAAGTGTGAGTTAAATTTATATGGCTGAATGTATTTTATTGTGGTTTCATTAGAAATAGTTTTTTTAGTTTCATATGACAAAATGTGTTTTATTTATGGTTTAATTGGAAATATTTTTTATTTTATTTCAGTTGTAATATTAAAGTGTGAGTTAAATGTATATGATTAAATGTGTTTTATTTATTTTTTTGATTGAACCTTTTTAGCTTTATATTAAACGGTGAGTTAAATTTAAATGATTGAATGTGTTTTATTTGTGGTTTAATTGGAAATGATTTTTTCAGTTTTATATTAAATTGTGAATTAAATGTATAAGATAAAATGTGTTTTACTTATGGTTTAATTGATTTTTTTAGGTTTATATTAAAGTTTAATTTTAAAGTGTTTGATTAAATGCCTTATTTTTGGATTAATTGAAAATATATTTTTTTAGTTTTACATTTAAAATGTGAGTTATATTTATTTGATTAAATATGTTTTATTGGTAGTTTAGTTAATTATTTGGTAAATAAGTTTTTTGGACAAGTGTTGAAACGACCGACCCTTTTTTTATATAAATAATAAATAATAATAATAATAATAATAATAAACTACAGCTAGTGGTCTCATACCCACAAGCCACCTAACCAGAAACACATACAACAGCGGAAATAACCAACCAATACTCAATATTAATATCCAATAAATATAATAGCCAGTAGAACAATAACAATTATCACTTCCAATCTTAACTAATGACCAAACAACATAAACCAATGAACCAGCAATCCTAAGCAATATTCTAGGACTCAACTCTAGCATCCTAACAGTGCCAGATAAACAATCAATCGAACCCCTAGAACATCCTCCTCTTCATTGCCCTTAATTCCACGATCACACTTTGCCTTTACCTGTGCACCACAAACACAATTGAGATGCGTAAGTATTATCATAAATACTTAGTAAGGCCGTCCTCCCATCTACTAGGTTATACACACAAGCATTTGAGCCCTCATATTCAAGCAACAAGCAAACACACATCAATACATCAAACCAGGAAAACAAGTCACGGAATTAAGCGAGCGTCGACCGATGCTACACAGGTGCCGATCGATGCCTCCAAACCGGGTGCCGATCGATGCCCACGACATGGCGCCGATCGATACCTCACGAGAAGGGTGTCGACCGATGCCACTAGGTGTCCATCGATTCTCCTTCTGCAACCACGAACCGCACGATGCGAAATCACGAACCTCCGTCTCAATACAACTCGAAAATCAAACACCACAAGCAACCAAACAACAAACCCAAGCAACCAAACACCACAAGCAAACAAGAAAATCACTCAAACACAAGAGATCTCATGCTTAGATCAACCATGGTCAAGCACTCACCTCTTTCCAGGAAGATTCTGCCCAATAGGAACGAAATCCTCACTCCTAGCAAGCTTCTAACTCTTTCCTAGCACCAAATCTCTCAAGAACAGCAAGGAATCTCCCAAATCTTTACCAAAAGCTCAAGAACACTCTCTCTTTTGTTTTTCTCTCAAAAACAGCGAATACAGACAAAAAACACGACCTTGGGTCGTTTCTCCTCTTTTACACTCGATTTAGGGATTTCCTAAACCAACCACGCAAACCGGACAATTAAAATCGAACCGACCAAACCGGCTACAACTAGTGTCGATCGATGCCCCACAAAAAGGTGTCGATCGACGTCCTCACCAAAATACCAAGAAAAAGGTTTGCGGGTGTTACAATTCTCTCCCACCAATCTAGATTCGTGCTCGAATCTCGAACAACCATCAGCCAAGGACTCCCACGCAACCGTCTCCACGGCCCGCACTCCTCCGACCGATCTACAGAAGGTCACCTCTAGGCGATAGACTCACGCTCTGGGCGTCATTTGCTCTCGACTTTTGGAATTCCTTTACTCATAGGCCTAAATCTTGAGTTTTTATTGGCTCCTCATCAGACTTAAGTCTGCATGCCAAATGTTGGCTCCTCATCGGGCCTAAACCCGCATGCCATAATATATAAGGAAAATTCTAACTCGTCTCTCGGGTTGCCACCCTACAGCGCGCCCCTGGATCGTCATCCAAAGTCGATATACTAACCATACTCCCGAGCCACAAAGTCTCTGAATATGGCAGTACTAGGAGGACCTAAGTCCCCCAAGAGTCGCGAGCAAACGATTCTGAACACGTCTGAGTCCTATCCCTATCCAGGTTTCCTTCCCGTGGCTCGCGTAAAAACATCTCAATGTCCTACCAACCACATATCCCCTCACTGGGATACCCCATGACCACACAAGGATCATATACACGCCACAAAGTAACGCACAAAGGCCAACAAAATGTCCTAACGAGGACCGCCACCAAGGCCAAAACAAATGTCCTAAAGAGGACCGCCACCAAGGCCACTCGTCCCGAAGGACCGTCACAAAGACCATCTGTCCCAAAGGACCATCACAAAGACCATCTATCCCGAAGGACAGTCACAAAGACCATCCGTCCCGAAGGACCGTCACAAAGACCATCTTTCGCGAAGGACCGTCACAAAGACCATCTTTCGCGAAGGACCGTCACAAGGACACTCTGGCTAAACAGTCCGCCACAAAGGCCAACAATTGGCTAAAAGCCCGCCACAGAGGCCACACAATTGGCTAAAAGCCCATCACAAAGGCCACACAATGTCTAAAAAGACCGCCACACACAGGCACACTGACTAGAAAGTCCGCCAGAAAGGCCACAAAAGCCCCCTCCAAGGCTTCCCACCGCTAAAATGGACAAATTTTAACTCCCGTAAAACTTTCCATATTTAGCACTTTCCATTTTCAGAAACTTTCCACTTAAAGAAACTTCTATTTCGGGAAAATTTTCCCAAATCCCGCCTCACGGAAACTTTGTATCCCGAGCACCACCTCATCTTGTTACTGAGTCGCACAACCAACCACCCAAAGCGACCGAATAACAAGAGAGATGGGCTGGAATACTCCATTCCCGCTCCAGCCATGGATTACATATGGAACCAGGCTAGGCAAGTTCAAGTCGCGGCTTGCTTCTCATACCACTTCTTAAACCTTGCCTTCATCCTCGCCTCAGGTTCCCAAGTCTGCTCCTCCACACCATCTCAATCCCACAGGACTCTCATCAAAGGAATCTTCTTCTTCCGAAGTTCCTTGATCCTCCTCTCGAGAACCCTCACTGGTCTCGCCTCCAAAGTCATGTTAGGCTGAAGATCTTCAGGAATCTTATCCAACAACTGATCATCCTCACGGAGACACTTCCGCAACATAGACACATGGAATACCTTGTGGAAAGCACGCATAACCTCAGGTAACTTCAGTCTATATGCCACTGGTCCAACTCGCTCAATCACTCTGAACGGACCCATATACCTCGGACTCAACTTAGTCTCAGTCAATGACCTGTTCGGACCCCGCAACATAACCATCTTGAGGTACACTCTGTCTCCTACCTGAAACTCAAGATCTTTCCTCCTCCTATCAGCATAACTCCTCTGCCTATCCTGAGCCTCTTTCATGTTTAGCTTGAGGACCCGAATCTTCTCTGAGGTCTCCTGAACAAAATCTACCCCGTACATGCTCCTCTCCCCCACCTGAGTCCAGCATAACGTTGTACGACATGGCTTCCCGTACAAAGCCTCATAAGGAACCATACCAATACTCGCCTGATAGTTGTTGTTGTAAGCAAACTCTACCAGGTTCAGGTGATCAGCCCAGTGGCTATCCCAATCCAAAACACACATCCTCAGCAAATCCTCCAGCGTCTGGATAGTCCTCTCAGACTGTCCATCTGTCTGGGGATGATAAGCTGTACTCATATGCACCTTAGTGCCCATCTCTGCCTGAAATGCCTGCCAGAACACCGAAGTGAAATTAGAATCCCTGTCAGACACAATGCTCGTTGGCACCCCATGCAATCTGACTATCTCTCTCACATACTTCTTAGCCAAGACCGCTGCTCCATCAGTCTTCTTAATGGCCAGAAAATATGCTGACTTAGTCAACCGGTCCACGATGACCCATATAGCATTAAAGGTCCGTGACACTGGCAATCCTACCACAAAATCCATGGTAATCATATCCCACTTCCACTCAGGAATGGGTAAACTCTTCAGTAAACCGACAGGAACCTGATGTTCAGCCTTCACTAGCTGGCATACATCGCACCTCGCGACCCAACTAGCTACATCCTTCTTCATCTCGACCCAGTGATAGTACCTCTTGAGATCACGGTACATCTTAGTCGCTCCTGGATGAATGGATAACTTGCTCGCATGAGCCTCTCTCAGAATCTCCTGCCTCAACTCCTTATCTTTGGGCACACAAACCCGACCGTGTACCAAGATAGTACCATTATCTGAGACCTGATACTCAGAATCAACATCCTTAAAGGCATTCACTATCCCCAAATCCTTCTCCTGTGCCAACCGCACCCTACTCAGAAGATCTGCTCTGTCAACTGCTTCCAAACCCAACGGTTCCAGTGAAACAGCACACAAGCTCAAAGCACTGATCTCTCCTACCAGATACTCCATCTCCTGCTCCTGAGCCGAAGCTACCCTCTTCCGTGGTGATAGGCTATCTCCAAATCATAGTCTGCCATAAGCTCCATCCACCGCCTCTGCCTCAAATTCAACTCAGGCTGAGTGAATATATACTTCAGACTCTTATGATCTGTAAACACCTGTACCTTTGCACCATAAAGATAAGATCTCCAAATCTTCAGGGCAAAAACTACAGCACCCATCTCCAAATCATGAGTAGGATAGTTGCCTTCATGCACCCGCAATTGCCGCGAAGCATAGGCAATCAACTTCCCATGCTGCATCAGAACACACCCCAAACCAACTCTAGATGCATCTGTATAAACCACATAGGGTTCTCCCTACTTAGGCAAAGCCAATACTGGCGCAGTAGTCAACATCTCCTTCAGGCTTGCAAAGCCTTCCTCACACTCTTCTGACCAGACAAAAGGAACATCCTTCCCTGTCAACTTAGTCATAGGACGTGCTCTGCTTGCAAACCCCTGCTGATATGATCGTGGCAAGCAAGGAGCCAGAGGCTGCAGAGCAACCGGAGGTGGTGGGAAGGATCACTCGTTCAAGAGCTAAGGAGATGGCCAAAAAAGCTCATGCACTCATAGTTGACGGGTCATTCAACCTACCAAGGATCCAAGTCTTCAACATATCCAACCTGAAGACTTCACCCGGTAATGAGGACTAGGTAACTTAGGTGTGAAGTTTGTACTCTTTTTCCCATAGCTGAGTTTTGTCCCAATGGGTTTTCTCAGCATGGTTTTTAATGAGGCAAATGGATCACTACGTCGAGTTATCTAGAAATCATTACCAATGGGGAATAATGTACTTCTGTACTAGTTCAGCCGACTTCTGTACTACTACAGGTCGTCTAGACGTTTTGCTATTTTTCTTATTTTCTTAAAATGTCTTGTTGTTTTGGTTTTGCACTTCTTGTTGTTTAGAGTGCCGAGCCCTAGGGTGTTTAAAACCCAAAGCTACGCCTCTTTTGTTCTTTAGCGAAGAATGATGTTGTAACACGAATTGTTGATCTTTCTTCCTCAATTTGATTTCTTGAATGCGTTCTTGAATTCTGGGTTTCTAAACACTTTGTGATACAGAAACTCTTCACTTGTTTCGTTCCATACAACCACCTAAACATCTATATCCATCAAACCATTGTTTTCTTCCTTCGATCTTCACACATCATCACCCAAAAATCATCCGTTCATCATCACCTATCACTCGGTTCTCAGCCTTCATCAGAGTTCTAGTCCTAGGGAAATCCTATCATGTGGTATCAGAGCCAACTCTGTGCCAAAGGCTGAGCGAACTCTAACCCTAAAACTCATTTTTGTCGATTTGATTTATTTCGTTTGTTTAGTTTAGGGTTTGTTCCTATTGATCATTAGAGTCTAGATCGAGTTCTAGGATTTAGTTTTAGTGTTGTTTCGAAATTTGATTGCACTAGGATTTAGTTTCTGTCAAGTCCTTTTCGTTATATGGTTTATTATTGTTCAATTTTTCTTGTGGTATTGTTCGACATTAGGGCTGCAGTCGTGATTTCTTGTTTTAAATTCAGAGTCTTAGAGTTTATTTTCGTGTCTCTCATTCAAGGAACAATTTACTGCGAGTTTCTTCTTTAATTTGCAGGTACAATGGAGCTTTCTCCAGAAGCTATGGAAGCTTTGAACCAAGCCATGGCTAAGCAAATAACAGAAGCAAATAAGTCAATGTCTACTCAGTTCCAACAACAGATGGAGCAGCTCAGTAACAAGTTTGAGAAGCAGCTCAAAGACATAGCTCAAGCAACCAGTACATCCTATCATAGTTCGTCAGAACCACCTAGTCCTAAAGAGGCGATCCGCCTAGCTAAAGGAAAAGCGCATGTGGGAGCTTCTTCAAAGCATCCACGGATCAAATCAGCTAAGTCACCTACTGGGGGGGAGAGAATCTTGTTTCAATCAGAGAAGAAACACCCAGAGTATAGAAAGAGAGCATCGCAGAACTGGCAGGGATCATACGTGTCCACGTCAAACTGAACAAGTAGCTGGGCATCGAATATACTTTGATTCAGAGAGAGAGTATTCAGAAGAAGATGAAGCTTCAGATCATAGCCAAGAAACAATGAGGAGAAACAGAAACAGAGATCATGGCAGGGATTATGATCCTTTGAGGCAACAGTTGAGTCATCTCAAGATTCAGTATTCTTCTTTCCATGGTACCAATGATCCAGAGACTTATCTAGATTGGGAAAGGAAGATGGAGTCGAATTTTCAGGTTCAAGGAACCTATGAGTTGAACAAGGTGAAGATAGCCATATCCGAGTTTAATGGTTATGCTTTGTTGTGGTGGGAGCAGTTGGAGCTCACTAGACATCGACAGAGAGAGCCTGCTATCACTACATGGGAACAGTTAGTCACGCAGATGAGAAAGAATTTTGTTCCTACACACTACCAGCGAGAGATTCTTAACAAGCTTAGGCGTCTCATTCAAGGCAC
Organism: Camelina hispida; assembly: GCA_023657505.1. Taxonomy (NCBI): domain Eukaryota; kingdom Viridiplantae; phylum Streptophyta; class Magnoliopsida; order Brassicales; family Brassicaceae; genus Camelina; species Camelina hispida. The sequence goes on along the minus strand of CP094635.1, from coordinate 19,148,309 downwards.
TAAGTCTGTTAGAGACTACTATCAGGAGCTGGAAACGCTTATGATCAGGGCTGATCTAAGGGAAAGTGAAGACATGGTTATGTCGAGGTTTCTTGGGGGTTTAAACAGAGAGATTCAAGACAAGATAGAGCTGCAGAACTATGAAGATGTGCAAGAAATAGTACATAAGGCAGAGCTGATTGAATCACAGATCAAGAGAAAGGGAGTGAGGTCTACATTTACGCCTGACATGTCCAAGCCGAGAGAGTTCAGTAAACCCGCCTTCACCAAGGACAGCAAACCCGTGACAACCACAGTCAAAGAGGAGGTTAAAATCGATTCCAAGCCCAAGATTAGCACCTCTACAAGTCATATCAGGTGTTTCAAATGCCAAGGAATGGGACATTATTCCAGAGACTGTGCTAACAAGAAGATGTTTCTTCTTCAAGAAGGAGGAGAGATTGTACCAGTAGACAGTTCAGAAAGTGAACCAGAGCCTGAACTAGATGAAGAAGAAGAACCAGCAGTCATGGGAGCGATGTTAGTAGCACACAGAGCTTTAAGTGTTCAGATGCATCCAGATGATAGAGGTCAGCGTGAGAACCTATTTCACACCAGGTGTATGGTTCAAGAAAAGGTCTGTACCTTGATCGTAGATGGTGGTAGTTGTACTAATGCAGCTAGTGAAGAGATGGTACAGAAGCTTAATCTCAAGACCACTTCACATCCAAGGCCTTATCAGCTACAGTGGTTGAACAACAAGGGAGCTTTAACAGTCACGCAGCAAGTGATGGTGAAACTAGCGATTGGGAAGTATGAGGATGAGCTGTTATGTGATGTGATTCCGATGAAATCAAGTCATATTCTGTTGGGAAGACCATGGCAGTTCGACAGAAGAGTGTTTCAAAATGGCTACACCAACAAGCAGTCATTTGAGTTCAGAGGACGCAAGGTCACTCTTCTATCACTTACACCCAGCGAAATCTACAAGGACCAGCTTCACATGAACCGCAAAGATACAGAGAAAGTGTCTCACAGCCTGTACATCAACCACAGCGAGTTCAACAATCTTTTTGAGCCAGAGATGACCACGTTCATGTTTGAGTATAAAGAAACACTCGCCAGCACTAAGCCAGCAGAAGAGCTTCCACGCGAAATCATAGAGATTAAAGAGGAGTACAAGTATGAGTTTCCAGAAGAGATATCTCCAGACTTGCCGCCACTATGTGGGATAAAGAATCAGATCGAATTGGTACCAGGTTCAGCTCTATCGAACAGACCAGCTTACAGAACCAATCCAGTAGGAACTAAAGAGCTTCAGAAGCAAGTAGAGGAGCTGATGAGGTAAGGATAATGTAGTCACAAATGCATTATCCAGAAGGTACACTCTCATTCCTACTTTGTCTTCTAAACTAGTAGGACTTTATGAGACTGACCTCGATTTTGCTGAGAGCTATGGCAAATGCCATAAGTTTGCTTTTGAAAACTATTATAGGCAGGATGGATATCTATTCTTTAAGGGTAGATTGTGTATACCAAGAGGATCCATGAGAGAGCTGCTGATCAGAGAAGCTCACAGAGGTGGACTCGCTGGACATTTCGGAGTGTCAAAGACTCTACTTGGACTGCAAGAACACTTCTATTGGCCCCAAATGAAGAAAGACGTTGAGAAGGTTTGTTCTAGATGCCATATCTGCAAAATGGCAAAGGGTAAGGTATAGCCTCACGGCTTGTACACTCCTCTACCGATTCCTTCTCAACCTTGGACTCATATTTCTATGGATTTTGTTCTTGGCTTACCTCGAACCAGAAATGGTAGAGATTCTATTTTTGTTGTGGTTGACAGGTTTAGCAAGATGGCTCACTTCATTGCTAGTCACAAGACGGATGATGCTGTTATTGTAGCTAACTTGTTTTTCAGGGAAGTAGTACGCCTACATGGAATGCCTCAAGTAATTGTCTCAGACCGAGATACCAAGTTTCTAGGACACTTCTGGAGGACGTTATGGGCTAAACTAGGAACCAAGCTGTCATTTTCAACCACATGTCACCCGCAACAGATGGACAAACCGAAGTGGTGAACATGACGCTCTCTACACTTCTCAGGACCTTAGTGCGAAGCAATCTCAAATCATGGGAAGAGTGTCTCCCACATGTGGAGTTCGCATACAATCACGCTAAGCATTCTGCTACTCTATTTTCTTCTTTTGAAATTGTTTATGGTTTTAATCCACAGTCACCTCTAGACTTCATCCCTTTACCTTTAAGTGTGAAGTGTAGCTCTGATGGCAAAGAAAAGACTGAACAGTTGAGGAGGATACATGCTAAAGCTAAGGAGAACATAGAGAAAAGGACCAAGCAATATGAGAAGCATGCGAACAAGGGTAGAAAGGAGCTCATTTTCGAAGAAGGAGACTTAGTGTGGATTCACTTACGCAAGGAAAGGTTCCCAGACGAGAGGAAGAGCAAGCTTCTACCACGAGCTGATGGTCCATTTGAAGTCATCAAAAGGATCAACGATAATGCATACCAGATTGATCTTCAAGGTAAGTATAACATATCATCAACATTCAATGTTTCTGACTTGCTCCCCTATTATGCAGATTCCGATTTGAGGACAAATCCTTTTGAAGAGGGGGAGGATGATATGATCGTGGCAAACAAGGAGCCAGAGGCTGCAGAGCAACCGGAGGTGGTGGGAAGGATCACTCGTTCAAGAGCTAAGGAGATGGCCAAAGAAGCTCATGCACTCATAGTTGACGGGTCATTCAACCTACCAAGGATCCAAGTCTTCAACATATCCAACCTGAAGACTTCACCCGGTAATGAGGACTAGGTAACTTAGGTGTGAAGTTTGTACTCTTTTTCCCATAGCTGAGTTTTGTCCCAATGGGTTTTCTCAGCATGGTTTTTAATGAGGCAAATGGATCACTACGTCGAGTTATCTAGAAATCATTACCAATGGGGAATAATGTACTTCTGTACTAGTTCAGCCGACTTTTGTACTACTACAGGTCGTCTAGACGTTTTGCTGTTTTTCTTATTTTCTTAAAACGTCTTGTTGTTTTGGTTTTGCACTTCTTGTTGTTTAGAGTGTCGAGCCCTAGGGTGTTTAAAACCCAAAGCTACGCCTCTTTTGTTCTTTAGCGAAGAATGATGTTGTAACACAAATTGTTGATCTTTCTTCCTCAATTTGATTTCTTGAATGCGTTCTTGAATTCTGGGTTTCTAAACACTTTGTGATACAGAAACTCTTCACTTGTTTCGTTCCATACAACCACCTAAACATCTATCTCCATCAAACCATTGTTTTCTTCCTTCGATCTTCACACATCATCACCCAAAAATCATCCGTTCATCATCACCTTCCATCCACATCACCTATCACTCGGTTCTCAGCCTTCATCAGAGTTCTAGTCCTAGGGAAATCCTATCACCTGCACAAATCTCCTGTAGTATCCTGCCGCTCCTCCGCCACAACTGGTGGCACTACCTGAGCCCGAGCCGGTACCACTGGTGGTAACCGCTCTAACACCTGTGCTAGCAAAGCCGCAACGTCAACACCATGACTCCACCCGCTGGGACCCCCACACCCGGGACCCTAGCATCACCGGCCACTGGAGCATCAACAACGCCCCCTCCTGCCACACTCACAGAATCCCCCGGAACACCCTGCGACTCGCCAACACCCTTAGCTGTCACACTCTGGTCCTCGGTCTCACTAACCACTGGGGCTCTGCCCCTACCACGACCACGTCCGCGTCTACGACCACGACCAGCAACAGCACCACCTCTAACCATCTGCACTACCATGAACAGAAGGCTAAGCAAATAAATACTATTTAACACAGAAGATAGAAACTCACCGTGGAATCACAAGTAGGCTCGAAGAGGATGTTCTAGGATTCCATGCCACACACAATTGACTAACTCACATAATCAATCAAACATGCAAATCCCAAACATCTACAGCACAAAGCCTCGTGAATGTGTTTTATTTGTGGTTTAATTGGAAATGTTTTTTTCAGTTTTATATTAAATTGTGAATTAAATGTATAAGATACAATGTGTTTTACTTATGGTTTAATTGATTTTTATAGGTTTATATTAAAGTTTAATTTTAAAGTGTTTGATTAAATGCCTTATTTTTGGATTAATTGAAAATATATTTTTTTAGTTTTACATTTAAAATGTGAGTTATATTTATTTGATTAAATATGTTTTATTGGTAGTTTAGTTAATTATTTGGTAAATAAGTTTTTTGGACAAGTGTTGAAACGACCGACCCTTTTTTTATATAAATAATAAATAATAATAATAATAATAATAAACTACAGCTAGTAGTCTCATACCCACAAGCCACCTAACCAGAAACACATACAACAGCGGAAATAACCAACCAATACTCAATATTAATATCCAATAAATATAATAGCCAGTAGAACAATAACCATTATCAATTCCAATCTTAACTAATGACCAAACAACATAAACCAATGAACCAACAATCCTAAGCAATATTCTAGGACTCAACTCTAGCAGCCTAATAGTGCCATATAAACAATCAATCGAACCCCTAGAACATCCTCCTCTTCATTGCCCTTGATTCCACGATCACACTTTGCCTTTACCTGCGCACCAAAAACACAATTGAGATGCGTAAGTATTATCATAAATACTTAGTGAGGCCGTCCTCCCATCTACTAGGTTATACACACAAGCATTTGAGACCCTCATATTCAAGCAACAAGCAAACACACATCAATACATCAAACCAGGAAAACAAGTCACGGAATTAAGCGAGTGTCGACCGATGCTACACAGGTGCCGATCGATGCCTCCAAACCGGGTGCCGATCGATGCCCACGACATGGCGCCGATCAATACCTCACGAGAAGGGTGTCGACCGATGCCACGAGGTGAACATCGATGCTCCTTCTGCAACCACGAACCGCACGATGCGAAATCACGAACCTCCGTCTCAATACAACTCGAAATCGCCCCAAACTCACCCAAACACATCGGAAACCTATAAGAAACAGGAAAACAACAAACCCAAGCAACCAAACACCACAAGCAAACAAGCAAATCACTCAAGCACAAGAGATCTCATGCTTAGATCAACCATGGTCAAGCACTCACCTCTTTCCAGGAAGATTCTGCCCAGTAGGAACAAAATCCTCACTCCTAGCAAGCTTCTAACTCTTTCCTAGCTCCAAATCTCTCAAGAAAAGCAAGGAATCTCCCAAATCTTTCCTAAAAGCTCAAGAACACTCTCTCTTTTGTTTTTCTCTCAAAAACGGCGAATACAGACAAAAAACACGACCTTGGGTCGTTTCCCCTCTTTTACACTCGATTTAGGGATTTCCTAAACCAACCACGCAAACCGGACAATTAAAATCGAACCGACCAAACCGGCTACAACTAGTGTCGATCGATGCCCCACAAGAAGGTGTCGATCGACGCCCTCACCAAAATACCAAGAAAAAGGTTTGCGGGTGTTACAAGTGTCAACTTTACAGTATTTATGGAAAAAAGTTTTAGGAGGTATCCTATTTTATTATATAAGAAATTTTAATTTTGAAATGTATGATTAAATGTCTTATTTTTGGATTAATTGAAAAAAAAATTTAGTTTTATATTTAAAATGTGAGCTATATGTATTTGATTAAATGTGTTTTGTTGGTAGTTTAGTTAAAATTTTGGTGAATAAGTTTTTGGGACAGGTGTCATCTTTACAGTAGTCATATGTCAAGCTGTGGAAGAATGGTGATGTCGAGATTCCCTTCAACTCGGCTGATTCAAAATCTCTCGGTGCGCCAAAACTGAAGCAAGCCACTCCTGAAATAAATAAATGACATATTTGTTTACTTTAATATAAAAATATAAGAAACCCAATTTTCCTTCGTAAGAAGACTGTAGGAATCACAAACTGTCTCTTGATAATTGAACAGATATGGGGGAAGGGGTGAGGAAGAGAGAAAGGCGAGGAAGAGGAGAAGTCGAAACTCAGAGATTCCGTCAGTTTCTGTTTGAGAAGTCGACAAAATTCTGTGGCCCATTAATGATTTACAGCCTATTATCAATTGCCTTAAACATGAGACAAAACATTATTTAAAAAAAACTGAAGATTTAAAGGTGTCACATGGCAGATAGATATAGCTTCTTAGAGGTTGTAACCCTACTTTATTATATTAGATTATAAAAGTAACAGTTACAGGTTTAAAAGTGTTTGTTACCAATTAAATTTTAATAGTTAAAGTTTGTATAGTCAAAGCATCTACAATCAAATTCTCTAAATCTAAAATTTTAAAGTTAAAGTCTTTACAGCCATAAGTAACAGCTGTTACCAATCAGAACCAAAATTTACCTCTGTATTTCATTATTTATAGTTTTTTTCTTTCTATGTGTCGAAATAGAATGATCATAAACATAGTTTTCATGGAGAGATATATCGTCCTCATCGTGAAGAATCTATATATAATAGCAAACTCACTTTTTTGTGTCAACTTTTAATCCAACGGATGAGATTGGTTCCAGTTTTAATCCAACGGTTTAAAATTATTAATCGTGTCCTTTCGTCGCACCCCCATCTTTCAAAAATCACACCTCTTAGTTTTTGCATCTCTTTGTTGTACCTCCTGGTTTCAAAATCACATTCATTTATTTTTACACCTTTTAAATCACACCACTTAGTCTTTGCATCTCTTTGTTGTACCTTCTGGTTTCAAAAATCACATCCATTAATTTTTACACATTTTAATTTCACACCTCTATGTGTTACACCTCTTTGTTGTACCTCTATGTCTTACACCTCTTTGTTGTACCTATTATTCATGTCTTTTCATTACACCCCCATCTTTAAACCCACTTTTTTGTGTCAACTTTTAATCCAACGGATGAGATTGGTTCTAGTTTTAATCCAACAGTTTAAAATTATTAATTGTGTCTTTTCGTCGCACCCCCATCTTTCAAAAATCACACCTCTTAGTTTTTGCATCTCTTTGTTGTACCTCCTGGAAACATGATTTTAAACCGTGTAAACATCTCTTTGTTGTACCTCTTAGTTTTTGCATCTCTTTGTTGTACCTCTTGGAATCATATTTTAAACATGATTTCAAAAATCACACCTATTCAAATATTCATATCTTTAGTAATCTATATAATTTGTTCTTCTTTTGTAACAATCAACTTTCCTTTTAGTTCAAATGTACACGTCTTTAGGATTATATACATTTGTTCTTCTTTTGGGAAATTTTTAATTTTCTTTTTTAACATATGATAATAGCAAGCTGAATAAATGCGAAAAACAATTGTGTCTTTTCATTATGACTTTCATAAAAATATTTTTTTTTTAATCTTTTTTGACAAAAAAAGTTATATTGTTGCGTCTTTTTGAAAAATTGTAAATGTATGTTAACTGTAAAGTTGTGTCTCTTACGAACAGTTGTAATTTTTCTGAACAGTTGTGTCTATTCAAATGTTCACATCTTTAAGTAAGTATAATTCTTTATAAATTATCTTTATTTATTAAAACATATTAAAAGAAATGATCCTAACCGTTTAATTGAAGCATTCAAATATTTGGTAAATTTAATATTTAAGATCAGATCACTCGGAGAAACTCTGCATTCAGTTACTAATCATGTAAGTGCAGTCCTATTTATGTGTAAGTTACTGAGAAAACATTGTTTTCATTTTTATATTAATATTTCAATTGTTCCAAATTTTTAATAATCAACCATTTGCAAGTAGTTTTTAAAAATTATTATAAGAATGAATTTTTTGTAAGGCTTATTGATTTAACTAAAGGTTTATGGATTTTTCTTAAAAATAAAGTTTTAAATTTTTAATGAAGTCATTTAGATTATAAATCTGTTATTATTTTTTCACTCATAATTGTTTTTACCTTTCCAAAAAACTAGATAAATAACCAACATCTTGTACGGCGAAAAATAAGTAGTAAGTACATTTAATATTGGCTTATCAATATAAATAATCTATTAGAATTGTCAAAATATTTAATAACTTTAGACTTTTTTATATATCATATGTTTTGTCTACAAAATGATAGTTGTTTGTATTATATATTCATCTACAATTCCACCTCTATGTATATAAATATATTCACTAAAGTAAAGAAAAACAAGCAAACAGATGATGAAAACAAATAAAAAGATAAGAAATAAATAAAATTAGAGAAAAAATAAAAATGGAAACTGAAGTAAAAAAAAACAAACAAACAGATGATGAAAACAAATAAAGAAAGAAGAAAGAAATAAAATTAGAGAAAACGGAAAAATGGAGACTGAAGTAAAGAGAAACAAGCAAACATATGATGGAAATAAATAAAGAAAGAAGAAAGAAATAAAATTAGAGAAAGCAGAAAAATGGAGACTGAAGTAAAGAGAAACAAGCAAACAGATGATGAAAACAAATAAAGAAAGAAGAAAGAAATAAAATTAGAGAAAAAAGAAAAACGGAGATTGAAGTACAGAGAAACAAGCAAACAGATGATGAAAACAAAAAAAAAAAAAAAAAAAAAAAAAATAAAATTAGAGAAAACAGAAAACTGGAGACTGAAGTAAAGAGAAACAAGCAAACAGATGATGAAAACAAATAAATAAAGAAGAAAGAAATAAAATTAGAGAAAACAGAAAAATGGAGACTGAAATAAATAGAAACAAGCAAAAAGATGATGAAAACAAATAAAGAAAGAAGAAAAAAATAAAATTAGAGAAAAAAACAAAATGGAGACTGAAGTAAAGAGAAACAAGCAAACAGATGATGAAAACAAATAAAGAAAAGAACGAAATAAAATTAGAGGAAACAGAAAAATGGAGACAAAAAAAGTAAAGAGAAACTAGCAAAAAGATGATGAAAACAAATAAAGAAAGAAGAAAGAAATAAATTTAGAGAAAAAAAAAAAGAAAAATGGAGACTGAAGTAAAGAGAAACAATCAAATAGAATATGAAAATAAATAAAGTAAGAAGAAAAAAATAAAATTAAAGAAAGCAGAAAAATGGAGACTGAAGTAAAGAGGCACAAACAAACAGATGATGAAAACAAATAAAGAAAGAAGAAATAAATAAAATTAGAGAAAAAAGAAAAATGGAGACTGAAGTAAAGAGAAACAAGCAAACAGATGATGAAAATAAATAAAGAAAGAAGAAAGAAATTAAATTAGATAAAAAAAAGTAAAATGGAGACTGAAGTGAAGTAAAGAGAAAAAAGCAAAGAGATGATGAAAACAAATAAAGAAAAAAGAATGAAATAAAATTATTGATAGCAGAAAAATGGAGACTGAAATAAAGAAAAACAAGCAAAGCGATGATGAAAACAAATAAAGAAATAAAATTAGAGAAAACAGAAAAATGAAGACTGAAGTAAAGAGAAACAAGCAAACAGATAATGAAAACAAATAAAGAAAGAAGAAAGAAAAAAAAAATTAGAGAAAAAAAGAGAAAAATGGAGACTGAAGTAAAGAGAAACAATCAAATAGAAGATGAAAATAAATAAAGAAAGAAGAAAGAAAAAAAGAAAAAAGAAAAATGGAGACTGAAGTAAAGAGAAACAAACAAAGAGATGATGAAAACAAATAAAGAAAAAAGAAAGAAATAAAATTATACAAAGCAGAAAAATGGAGACTGAAGTAAAGGGAAACAAGCAAACAGATGATGAAAACTTATAAAGAAAGAAGAAAGAAATAAAATTAGAGAAAAAAAGAAAAATGGTGAGTGAAGTAAAGATAAACAAGCAAACAGATGATGAAAACAAATAAAGAAAGAAAAAAGAAATAAAAGTAGAGAAAAAAAAAATGGAGACTGAAATAAAGATAAACAAGCAAACAGATAATAAAAACAAATAAATAAAGAAGAATGAAATAAAATTAGAGAAAACAGAAAAATGAGACTGAAGTAAATAGAAACAAGCAAACAGATGATGAAAACAAATAAAGAAAGAAGAAAAAAATAAAATTAGAGAAAAAAACAAAATAGAGACTGAAGTAAAGAGAAACAAGCAAAGAGATGATGAAAACAAATAAAGAAAGAAGAAAGAAATAAAATTAGAGAAAACAGAAAAATGGAGACAGAAGTAAAGAGAAACAAGCAAAAAGATGATGAAAACAAATAAAGAAAGAAGAAAGAAATAAAATTAGAGAAAAAAAAAATGAAGACTGAAGTAAAGAGAAACAATCAAATAGAAGATGAAAATAAATAAAGAAAGAAGAAAGAAATAAAATTAAAGAAAGTAGAAAAATGGAGACTGAAGTAAAGAGGCACAAACAAACAGATGATGAAAACAAATAAAGAAAGAAGAAAGAAATAAAATTAGAGAAAAAATAAAAACGGAGACTGAAGTAAAGAGAAACAAGCAAACAGATGATGGAAATAAATAAAGAAATAAAATTAGAGAAAACAGAAAAATGGAGACTGAAGTGAAGTAAAGAGAAACAAGCAAAGAGATGATGAAAACAAATAAAGAAAGAAGAAAAAAATAAAATTAGACAAAAAAAAAATGGAGACTGAAGTAAAGAGAAATAAACAAACAGATGATGAAAACAAATAAAGAAAGATGAAAGAAATAAAATTAGATTAAATAGAAAAATGGAGACTGAAGTAAAGAGAAACAAGCAAAGAGATGATGAAAACAAATAAAGAAAAAAAATGAAATAAAATTATTTAAAGCAGAAAAATGGAGACTGAAATAAAGAGAAACAAGCAAAGCGATGATGAAAACAAATAAAGAAATAAAATTAGAGAAAACAGAAAAATGAAGATTGAAGTAAAGAGAAATAAGAAAACAGATGATGAAAACAAATAAAGAAAGAAAAAAGAAATAAAACTAGAGAAAAAGAAGTAAAATGGAGACTGAAGTAAAGAGTAACAATCAAATAGAAGATGAAAATAAATAAAGAAAGAAGAAAGAAAAAAGAAAAAAGAAAAATGGAGACTGAAGTAAAGAGAAACACGCAAAGAGATAATGAAAACAAATAAAGAAAAAAGAAAGAAATAAAATTATAGAAAGCGGAAAAATGGAGACTGAAGTAAAGGGAAACAAGCAAACAAATGATGAAAACAAATAAAGAAAGAAGAAAGAAATAAAATTATTGAAAGCAGAAAATTGGAGACTGAAGTAAAGAGAAACAAGCAAACAGATGATGAAAAAAAATAAAGTAATAAAATTAAAGAAAACAGAAAAATAGAGACTTAAGTAAAGAGAAACAAGCAAACAGATGATGAAAACAAATAAAGAAAGAAGAAAGAAAAATAATTAGAGACAAAAGAAAAATAGAGACTGAAATAAAGAGAAACAAGCAAACAGATGATGAAAACAAATAATGAAAGAAGAAATAAATAAAATTAGAGAAAGCAGAAAAATGGAGACTGAAGTAAAGAGGCACAAGCAAAGAGATGAAAAAAACAAATAAAGAAAGAAGAAATAAATAAAATTAGAGAAAAAAGAAAAATAGTGATTGAAGTAAAGAGAAACAAGCAAACATATGATGAAAACAAATAAACGAAGAAGAAAGAAATAAAATTATTGAAAGCAGAAAATTGGAGACTGAAGTAAAGAGAAACAAGCAAACAGATGATGAAAACAAATAAAGTAATAAAATTAAAGAAAAAAAAAAAAAAAAAAAAAAAAAAAAAAAAAAGAGACTGAAGTAAAGAGAAACAAGCAAACAGATGATGACAAATAAAGAAAGAAGAAAGAAGTAAAATTAGAGACAAAAGAAAAAAAGAGACTGAAATAAAGAGAAACAAGCAAACAGATGATGAAAACAAATAATGAAAGAAGAAATAAATAAAATTAGAGAAAGCAGAAAAATGGAGACTGAAGTAAAGAGGCACAAGCAAACAGATGATGAAAACAAATAAAGAAAGAAGAAAGAAATAAAATTAGAGAAAAAAGAAAAATAGTGACTGAAGTAAAGAGAAACAAGCAAACATATGATGAAAACAAATAAAGAAAGAAGAAAGAAATAAAATTAGAGAAAAAAAGAAAAATAGTGACTGAAGTAAAGAGAAACAAGCAAACATATGATGAAAACAAATAAAAAAAGAAGAAAGAAATAAAATTAGAGAAAACGGAAAAATGGAGACTGAGGTAAAGGGAAACAAGTAAAGAGATGATGAAAACAAATAAAGAAAGAAGAAAGAAATAAAATTATGGAAAGCAGAAAAATGGAGACTGAAGTAAAGAGAAACAAGTAAACAGATGATGAAAACAAATAAAGAAAGAAGAAAAAAATAAAATTAGGGAAGAAAAAATGGAGAATGAAGTAAAGAGAAACAAGCAAACAGATGATGAAAACAAATAAAGAAAAAAGAAAGAAATAAAATTATAGAAAGCAGAAAAATGGAGAATGAAGTAAAGAGAAACAAGCAAACATATGATGAAAACAAATAAAAAAAGAAGAAAGAAATAAAATTATGGAAAGCAGAAAAATGGAGACTGAAGTACAGAGAAACAAGCAAACAGATGATAAAAACAAATAAGAAAGAAGAAAAAAATAAAATTAGAGAAAAAAAAATGGAGGCTGAAGTAAAGAGAAACAAACAAACAGATGATGAAAACAAATAAAGAAAGATGAAAGAAATAAAATTATAGAAAGCAGAAAAATGGAGAATGAAGTAAAGAGAAACAAGCAAATAGATGATGAAAACAAATAAAAAAAGAAGAAAGAAATAAAATTATGGAAAGCAGAAAAATGGAAACTGAAGTAAAGAGAAACAAGCAAAGAGATGATGAAAACAAATAAAGAAAGAAGAAAAAAATAAAATTAGAGAAAAAAAAATGGAGACTGAAGTAAAGAGAAACAAGCAAACAGATGATGAAAACAAATAAAGAAAGAAGAAAGAAATAAAATTATAGAAAGCAGAAAAATGGAGAATGAAGTAAAAAGAAACAAGCAAACAGATGATGAAAACAAATAAAGAAAGAAGAAAGAATAAAATTATGGAAAGCAGAAAAATGGTGACTGAAGTAAAGAGAAACAAGCAAACAGATGATGAAAACAAATAAAGAAAAAAGGAAGAAATAAAATTAGAGTAAGCAGAAAAATGGAGACTGAAGTAAAGAGAAATAAGCAAAGAGATGATGAAAACAAATAAAGAAAGAAGAAAGAAATAAAATTAGAGAAAAAAAAATGGAGGCTGAAGTAAAGAGAAACAAACAAACAGATGATGAAAACAAATAAAGAAAGATGAAAGAAATAAAATTAGATTAAATAGAAAGATGGAGACTGAAGTAAAGAGATTAAATAGAAGATGAAAATAAATAAAGAAAGAAGAAAGAAATAAAATAAAAGAAAGCAGAAAAATGGAGACTAAAGTAAAGAGAAACAAGCAAACAGATGATGAAAACAAATAAAGAAAGAAGAAAGAAATAAAATTATGGAAAGCAGAAAAATGGTGACTGAAGTAAAGAGAAACAAGCAAACAGATGATGAAAACAAATAAAGAAAAAATGAAGAAATAAAATTAGAGTAAGCAGAAAAATGGAGACTGAAGTAAAGAGAAACAAGCAAAGAGATGATGAAAACAAATAAAGAAAAAAAATGAAATAAATTTATTGAAAGCAGAAAAATGGAGACTGAAATAAAGAAAAACAAGCAAAGCGATGATGAAAACAAATAAAGAAATAAAATTAGAGAAAACAGAAAAATGAAGACTGAAGTAAAGAGAAACAAGCAAACAGATGATGAAAACAAATAAAGAAAGAAAAAAGAAATAAAATTAGAGAAAAAGAGAAAAATGGAGACTGAAGTAAAGAGAAACATTCAAATAGAAGATGAAAATAAATAAAGAAAGAAGAAAGAAAAAAGAAAAAAGAAAAATGGAGACTGAAGTAAAGAGAAACAAGCAAAGAGATGATGAAAATAAATAAAGAAAAAAGAAAAAAATAAAATTATAGAAAGCAGAAAAATGGAGACTGAAGTGAAGGGAAACAAACAAACAAATGATGAAACCAAATAAAGAAAGAAAAAAGAAATAAAATTATTGAAAGCAGAAAATTGGAGACTGAAGTAAAGAGAAACAAGCAAACAGATGATGAAAACAAATAAAGAAATAAAATTAAAGAAAACAGAAAAATGGAGACTGAAGTAAAGAGAAACAAACAAATAGATGATGAAAACAAATAAAGAAAGAAGAAAGAAATAAAATTAGAGACAAAAGAAAAATAGAGACTGAAATAAAGAGAAACAAACAAACAGATGATGAAAACAAATAAAGAAAGAAGAAAAAAATAAAATTAGAGAACAAGAAATCAACACCTTTTTATTTCATACCTCTATGTCTTACACCTTTTTGTTGTATCTCCATGTTTCTCATCTATTAATTTTGACACCTTTTTATTTCACACCTCTATGTCTTACACCTCTTTGTTTATTATATATTAATTTTTTTGGACAACATAAGTTTCAAAAATTATTTTCTGAGTACTAAAAGATTGTTTAATTGAAGTGTTTTTTAACTAACAAGCATCAATCTCTATTTCAAGGTAATTTAATATTTTCGCTGACCTGTAGTGTTTCTTCGGTTAGATTATTATTATTGTAGTCGACACTACTAAGTTCATACATTAATCTTACTTTTGTAAATTTTTAGTCTCTTCAATATTTTTAGCCTTTCCGTTTTTCATGTTTTTAATTCGTTGAATAAATATGCATGCTATATTTTTTGCATGGCTAATGTTTCTAATTCTCAATGTGCAGATTTTATTTTTTGACTTTCTGGAAAAACCAAAACCAAGATACGAGAGGCACGATGATATGCAGTGATGCTAAGCCAAATTTTTTTAACAAACATGGTATAATTATAAATTTATATATGTTCTATTATTTAACCTATTTGTTTTTTTTAACAAACATTGTATAAATGTAAAAATCTTTTTTTTTTTATGTAGGATGTCCATTAGATATAAATGATCCAGGTTAGTTTCCATTCTTTTGTAAATAAAACTTTTAAAATTTTAGTTGAATTTTAATTTATTATACTTTCTGGGTATCAAACATTTTGATAATATATAGAAATATTACAAATGAGCATGAAAATAGAGAGTGTTGAAGAAAAAGTCAGACATACTTGTAACAATACAAAATCAAATTCTAGAAAGCGTAAACACGACCAAATGACAAGTCACGTTAGAAAGAAAAGATCTACTAAAGGTAACTTATTTAGTCTTTGATGACTTTCTAATTAATCTGTATATACAATTTTTAAAAAACATAATGTATAACAGTCACTTTTAGAGTGATCTGGAATCTGCCAAAAAAAAAAAAAATGCAATTAATTTCTAAAATTAGTGTTTAACCCAAAGAAGAAAACATCAAAAGGTGAGATATTATTATCACATGTTTCACCACATCGACTTTGTTTTTGTTGTTGTTGATTGAAGAACATGATGGTACCGATTCATAAACATAAGTGGGAAATCAATTCCTAATATATGGTGGATATACGGATATAAACTTCAATCTAGCGGTTTAAAATTATTAATGATCCCAACAGTTGCAAATTATTAATTGTGTCTTTTCGTCGTGCCTCCATCTTTCAAAAATCACACCTCTTAAGTTTTGCATCTCTTTGTTGTACCTCCATGTTTCAAAAATCACATCTATTTATTTTTACACTTTTTTATCTCATACTTCTATGTTTACATCTCTTGGTTGTACTTCCATGTTTCAAAGATCACATCCATTGATTTTTACACCTTTTTATTGCACGCCTCTATATCTTACACCTCTTTGTTTATTATATATAAACTTTTCTGGACAACATAAATATGTTTCGAAAAATTGTTTTCTGAGTATTTTCAAAACTTACAAGTTAATAAATAAAACTAAAGAATTGTTTTATTGAAGTGTTTTTTTAAAATATAATAGCAAACCCACTTTTTTGGGGAAAACGAGCTATTTCCCCCCAAGAACTATCATATCTCGCTGGATGGAGCCCGAACTTTAGCCACAATCTATATAGCCCAGTCAACTATTACCAATTTCCATTTCCCCCCCAAATTAAAAGTTCTACTCCTATATCCCCCTGAAAATGAATTGCTTCGGTTTATCAAGTGAACCGCAGACCAAACGATATAAACCCAAAATTAAACCAATTATGACCCGATCCCTACATAGCTACGACCCGATTTCTTACCCACAAATTCCCAATTTTCAAATATCACGAACCCTAAAATCAACTTGGCATTGTTCTTCTTGTGTCTTCTTTTCTGGGTTCCCAATATCGAATTCGAGCTTCAGAATGAGCAATTTATCAACAAAGTCGACCGGATCTTCCAGTTCTCGTGCGAGAGGAAGAGTTTTCGGTGTGCTAAAGAGATGTTGGTGCGGGGAAGCTGTTGTGGCATTGATCTCGAAATCTGATCCGAATCCTTACCGAAGATACTACCGTTGTAGTTTTGCTGCAACAAATAAGGTAAAAGTTATGTTTTTTTCTTTTTGTTTCATGATTTTTTTCATGATTTTGGTTGGTTCTAATTATTGGGAAATTGGTAGCTTCAGAACGATGAACACACGTTCAAGTGGGTCGATGAAGCTTTGCTGAATGAGGTAGATGCATTGATCTCGAGGAATGCTGGACTTGAGCAACAGCTGAAAGAGCTTAGGACAAAGAGGTTGGAGTTTGATACTATGGTTTATGAGAAGATGGAGAAGGAGGTCATGGAGAAGGTTGAAGATGGTTTAGGTGAAGCCAAATCATGGAATAAGAAGATGATGAGTGTTATATTGTTAGTCTGTATGGTCATGATTGGACTAAGCAAAGTAGTTGGTTGATTCCTTATGGTGTATGGTCATGGTTGTAACCTTTTGTGTTAAGAAATTTGTATTTCAAACCTTTTGTGGTTCTCATAAAGCTCCATTTGTGTCAAACATGAAGTTAAACATGAAGCTATTCTTTCATACAAAATAATACAAAAGAGATAGGGAGCAAAGAGATTAAATTCAATGTCATAAACGTTAAAATAAATCATACAAAAGAGATAAGAAAGGCAAGAGTTGATGTGGTTGAAAATACATTAGAGGCAACCACAAATTTCACCATTTGAAACAAAAGAAACTAAGCGATCTAGGGGAAGACAAGCGTTTATGTGGTCGAAAAAAATTCTAGGCAACCACAAAATTAGCACCCTAGTTAGAAGTAGCTACTTGATCATTCTTGAGTTAGTGAACCTTGACTTGGTTCAACTTGAGAAGGCTGTCGAGAAGGCTGCAAAAAAAAAATTAGAAATTTAGTAAAACCATCAAAGTTAGAAATTTAAACCAAAGCAATAATTCATCATACCTTGGCAAATTCAGCCTTATGGAACCTAGAGTTATGGTTAGCTTCCCCACAAATGCCACAATGCATTATTCTTTTCTTTTGTTTTGGTTGCTTCTTAGTAGGTGACTCATTCACACTCTTCTTCCTTTTCTTGTCAGCCTTGGTCTGGTTTTCATCAGGTGGTTCTGCATACACTTTATTCCCATCTGTACGAGGCCAAAACTTTGCACTTCTTTGTGGAATTAAGCCTTCTTCATAATTTCTCCTCCATAGAGCTGTTCGGAACCACTGGCAGACGTAGTCTTCAGCCTTTAGCGTCTTGTGAATGATGAGACCATATGCATGCTCACATGGGATGCCACAGATTTGCCACTTCTGACACGTACAAGTCATCTTCTTTAGACAGACACGGTCTCCACTGATTTTGACTTCAAATGTGCCATTTGTGCTTGTTGATACCTTAGCCGTAGATGCTACTTTGTGCTCAGCCGCAAGAAACTTAACAACATATGGAGTACAGATCCCTGCAAACATTTGTTAAAAACATGAGTAGTATAAACAAAAAAAGATTACATAAGTCTCAAAGAGAATATATGTTTTACCTGTGTGAAAATTAGATAGGGCAGACCTCTTTGCAATTCGCACCATGGCCAATCGTCTTATTGCCTCTAACATGGCAACAAAAGGCTTCTCTCTTGCCAGCCTTATGGAGCTGTTAAATGACTCAGTCGGGTTATTGTCGATATCTTCACAGTAATTACCAACCTTGTGGAATGCCCTACACCAACTCTTTGGATTTGTCCTCATTACATCACTGTAAACGCGAGAATCATAAGCAAATATCCTCTCCAAATGCCGCAAATACTCTGTCTCATTGTAAGACCATGCCAAATCCCATAGTAGTGGCTTCAATCGAGTCTTATTTCCATGAACCTTTTTCAAGTTACCGTAGATGTGTTGAACACACATCCGATGCTCTATCTTTGGTAACTCCTCAGAAACAGCCTTGATCAATCCCTGTGATAAAAGCATAAGTCAAGTTAAATCCCAAGAGAAGTCAAAATAAAAAAGCAAAGCATAAGTGAAGTTAACTTGCCTTTTGCCTATCGGACATCAGGATGAATCCATCACCATCGTTTAACCCAAAGTCTTCTTTCATCAACTTAGCAAACCATAGCCAATTGTCATAGTTCTCAACCTTGACAACTCCCCATGCTATTGGATATATCCCATTGTTTGCATCCCTGTCTAAAGCTACCAATAGCTGACCCTTAATCTTATTCTTTAAAAAGCAGCCATCAATTCCTATGACCGGCCTACAAGTCGCCATCCATGTTCTTCTAATAGTGTCAAAACAAACATAGAACCTGTTGAACATGTCTTTCCCATCATCGTCCGTAATACACTCTACCTCTACATGTGAATTCGGGTTTGATGCCTTAATCTCAGCCGCATAATCTCTTAATCTATGGAACTGCTCATCATACTCCCTCTCAATCCACTTTCTAGCAGTCTTCCTAGCAGCTTGACACTGAGGCCTAGTGATACTAATCTTCCAATCTCTCATTACGATTTCCTCAATCTTCCTAGGCATGAAGTAGTCAGGATCATCTCTAATCTTATCAACAAACAACCTAGCTATATGAGGCACTGTTAACATCTCACATTCTCCATTTGGGATACAACTATGCTTATCAACAAATTTATTGATCTTCCATACTCTATCATTTGACAGAAGCGATGCATAAACCCTCCACTCACATTTTGATCCATCCTCATCATTAACACCAACTCATTTATACCCTATTTTTGCCTTATCATACCTGTACTGCTTCAGATTTCTCCCGGTTTTGAGAACATAATCGAGAACCGCCTCCTTGAATGCAACTCCATTGAAAAACGTCTGCTTATAGAACAACTCCCCATTCCCACGCCTCATATTTGTACGAGCTCTTACTGGACCGTCTTCATCATCGTCACTCTCTGGGTACACATCGTGGCGGATTGGAGGTTCGTCGCTAAAATCCTCAACTAGCTGTTCGATGTGAAATTTGTCTCGATCTTCACCTTCTTCGTCGTAATCACCTCCGGGATCTCTCTCAACTAACGACATCGTCTCTCAACTCGAAAGAACTCGAAATCGCAGTTTTTAGGGTTCTTCAAGATTTGGGGATTTTGTCGATTTAGGGTTTTGTTGGGAGAAATTTGGGGATTTTTCGATTTAGGGTTTCCTCGATTTTGAGAGGATAATATATTTGTAAGTCGGGTCAAAATTTGGGTCCTAATCTGGTTAACTCGACAAATTCGGGTAAAATCAGGTTTAATCTGGTCAAATTTGGTTAGGTTATTCGTTAGACGGTTAAGCAAATAGTAAACCGTCACATAACCATGTCTAGGTGTAACTAGATATAGAACTTTTTTTTCAGGGGGATATAGGAGTAGAACTTTTAATTTGGGGGGAAATGGAAATTGGTCATAGTTGACAGGGCTATATAGATTGTGGCTAAAGTTCGGGCTCCATCCAGCGAGATATGATAGTTTTTGGGGGGAAATAGCTCGTTTTCCCCACTTTTTTGTGTGAACTTTAATCCAACGGATGAGATTAATTCCAATTTTCCATCTAACGGTTTAAAATTATTAATGATCCCAACAGTTGCAAATTATTAATCGTGTCTTTTCGTCATACCCCGATCTTTCAAAAATCACACCTCTTAATTTTTGCATCTCTTTGTTGTACCTCCATGTTTTAAAAATCACATCTATTTATTTTTAAACCTTTTTTATTTCACACCTCTATGTTTACACCTCTTTGTTGTACCTCCATGTTTCAATATCACATCTATTAATATTTACTCTTTTTTTTACACATCTATGTCTTACACCTCTTTGTTTATTATATACAAACTTTTTTGGACAACATAAACAAGTTTCGAAAAATTGCTTTCTGAGTATTTTTTAAACTTACAAGTTAATAAATAAAACTAAAGAATTGTTTTATTGAAGTGTTTTCTAAATGTATAATAGCAAACCTACTTTTTTGTGTAAACGTTAATCCAACAAATGAGATTAGTTCCACTTTTCCCTAACGGTTTAAAATTATTAATGATCTCAACAGTTGCAAATTATTAATCGTGTCTTTTCGTCGTACCCCCATATTTCAAAAATCACACCTCTTAATTTTTGCATCTCTTTGTTGTACCTCCATGTTTCAAAAATCACATCTATTTATTTTTACACATTTTTTATTTCACACCTCTATGTTTACACCTCTTTGTTGTACCTCCATGTTTCAAATATCACATCTATTAATTTTTACTCCTTTTTATTTCACACATCTATGTCTTACACCTCTTTGTTTATTATATAGAAACTTTCCTGGACAACATAAACAAGTTTCGAAAAACTGTTTACTGAGTATTTTCAAAACTTACAAGTTAATAAGTAAAACTAAAGAATTGTTTTATTGAAGTGTTTTTTTAATTTTTTAAATATATAATAGCAAACCCACTTTTTTGTGTCAACTTTAATCCAATGGATGAGATTAGTTTCACTTTTCCATCTAACGGTTTAAAATTATTAATGATCCCAACAGTTGCATATTATTAATCGTGTCTTTTCGTCGTGTCCCCATCTTTCAAAAATCACACCTCTTAAGTTTTGCATCTCTTTGTTGTACCTCCATGTTTCAAAAATCACATCTATTTATTTTTACACCTTTTTTATTTCATACTTCTATGTTTACATCTCTTTGTTGTACCTCAGTGTTTCAAAGATCACATCTATTAATTTTTACACATTTTTATTTCACACCTTTATGTTTTTTTGTTACTCTTTGTTTATATAAAATTGCAATGTTTTGATCAAACAAATGTTTTGTTTCATTTTTTACTTGAAATGTAAAATTAATAATGTTAATCATATCAAGTTTTTACTTTCCCGTGCGGCAACGCACGGGCCGACATCCTAGTATAGAATAATAATAAATTATTGAAATCTCCAAAGTTTTCCAAAATTAAATCATTTAGTTATAAAGAATGATGGAGATCTAGTTTTTCTATACAATGGAACCTCTATAAATTAATACTCGGTAAATTAATAATCTCTATAAATTAATAAATTTATCCGGTCCCAAGTTGGGACTAATGTAATTTTAGACACTATTCGATAATATAATAAAATAATATTTTTTTAAAACTTTTTTGTAAATATATGGTCCCATCAATAATAGAAATTAATAATTATATAAAATTATCTAAATATATGTATATATCTACACATTAATTTTTATTGGAGTTTATTTTTAATAATTTTACTATATAAGAATTTTTGAGTGCTATCATGATAATTGTTATTTTCATTGTAATTGATTTTATAAATATATCAGTTATAAAGATTAAATTTTATTTTTAATATGTTTTACCAAATTAGGAAAGTTTCTCTATAAATTAATAATTATTAATTTATCGATAAATTAAAATCTCTATAAATTAATAAAATTTCATGGTCCCGACTTTATTAATTTATAGAGGTTTTACTGTATATCGATTAAGGAAATCCATGCATTCCCTTCCCTCTTGTCTGATCAGAACCATGTTCATGACCACTAGTTTGTGTTGCATGTAATGTATAGACTCAGTGATTATTGGAAAGATGAACAGGAAGTAAGTTTTCTTCTGTTTGAAAACCTTGTCAAACTCTCTTTCGAGACAAGATGAAAACGACAACCACTTTGGAAAATGCATATAATTATGATGGATACGCACCAAAGCTAGAAACTCTTGTCCTCAAGGTACATTTTACTTGTTTTGTTGTTACTTCCACATCTAGGTATACTGCCTTATAATTGTATATATGAGAATGTAGTGACGGTGTCCGAATCAATGAGAATGTAGTGAAGGTGCTGGAGAATTATGGCTATAGAGGAGGTGGTAATGAATTGAGACAACTGAACAGTATCTTGTGCCAGATGGATTGTCTTCAAGTGATTGAAGTGGATATTGATGCTGCAATAGATGATGTCGACAAGAAACTGCAAATCACCAAACGATCTTCTTGCTTTTCCCAAATGCCAAATCCAATTCTTGTGAGAATATTATTATCTATTAACCAAATCGGCTGCTACATACTAATTATAAGTGGCTGATTCTTAGGATTGGTTGCAAGGAAAGACAAGAAAACACATGAATGTGTCCTATATATAGGTCCTAGCTCTTTGGTTCTTTGTTTTTATTTGGCAATAATGTGCCCCGAAAAAAATCATATTTGGCGTTATTATTTGGAAGTGCATGCATGATGCTTTCTTCTTCTCAATCATACGTTCTCTCCCCAGTTCACACTGTCACTCACTCACTCACTCACTCACTCACTCACTCACTCCACACACATTTCCGAGGAGATTATTGCTAAAAAGGAAACAAACACAATTATATATGTTGCAGAAAAAATCGCTTTAATAATCGTCCACACATGTCTCCACCAGTTTCTGGTATGATTTTAACTTTTTCTTCAAGATCCTTATTGACAAGTAGACAACACATAACCTCGCTTTCCCTACCTAAAACCCTTTTTATATCCCTTTTTTTTTGCATTTTGATCTCACAATTTTGGACCTTGTGCTTATGAATTTTGCAATTGGTCCGATCCTATTTAAGCTAGTGGTTTATCGTATCTATGGTTAATGAGAAACATCATGCTTTTCCCATTTATTTTGGACACTGTGTTTTATCATTTGAACCTGAAAAATATGTTTTGATAACAAAATGGTTGTATTATACAGTAACTAATTATGTTTTTACTGGATAGAGTTAAGAAACCGGTTGGTTACCTTAAAAGTCTTCATAATGGTTTTTTAAAAAAAGGCTCCATATACATACGAATACATCGACTTCAAAATACTATTTAGGGTCCGAATGGTGACCGTGGTTTTGGTTGTACGGGGAAAGCGGTTTTGGAGTGCGGTACGGTTCAACTGCGGTACGTGCGGTTTGCGGGACAAGTGCGGTTTCTATAAAATAAGCGGTACAGAAAAATATTTGATTGGTGAAAAAACTATTTGCGATTCAGTATCAATAGTACATAATAATTTATAATTGGTGAAAGATTTACTTGCATTACAGAACTAAATTATTGAATGATGAAAAAGATAACAAATAGTGCATTTTACAAATTACAGATGAATATTTTAATATTTTATATAGTTGTAAATTATATTTTGTTTTGGGTTTAAGAAAAACAGTTTCATGTATTTATGAACTTTAAATATCCAATATATTAAAAGTAAAAATTTAATTATTTAACATATATATTTTAAATCAAGTAAGATAAAAAATTACATGTTTATGTAGAGAAGTATATATTATATATAAGTGTGTGTATATCTACCTATATATTCAAGAATACTTTTATATATAAAAAATTTGAAAACCGCACTTGCACTTCTACCCTCTTCTATTTTGATGTGGGTAGACCGCACCGCTTTCTTAAGAGAAAAACAACTAAAATCTAAAAAAATTTATTATGTGTATATTATATATTGTGCTAGTGCGTTTTTCTGCAAATATGTGATATTTGTATGATTGGTGTATTTTGTTTGATCCGTCCCGCAACAGTTGAATTCCGTCCCGCTTAACTGCTGCCATTCACTACCTTAGAATCGTGTTACATCCACATTAATTTTGAGGTCCCAATGAAAAGCCCTACATTGGAATCCCTTGATGGATGTGATTGGTGTAAATAATCTTTATTGAGCAATATTAAAGGAGTATATTCTTACCTAACAAGTAGATGCCTCGTTTGATGCCAAACTCTTCCTATATACTTGTCCGTATGTGGCTGAGATGAAAACAAACCTTCACAAACCATAGAAGATAGAACCACGAAAAAAACTCACTTGAAAGTGAAAGCTCAAACTTTTACTCAAATGACAAAAAAAAACAAAAAAAAAACAAAACCTTCAACTTCAATCCCATTTGTTTTCTAAACAAAAGCCTTATTCATAATATATACATAATACATACACCAACAACCAAAGACTTACCCACTGGCCATGCATTTATCTCTACTGAAACCATAAAACCCAAACTAAGAGCATAGCTACTAATAATAACCATGAAACTATACTAAACTAAAGAACCCTATCTTACAAGCAAAATAGACAACAACAACAACAAGTGGGTGCAGCAAAATTACCCTTACATTACATAATATAGTACCACACTACAATCACAAGAGAAACCTTATAATCGTTTTCGCCGTATGTTCTCCGGTTTATTAGTACTAAAGATGCTATTCATGAGCAGCATTCTCCGACTTTCTCCATTAGAGCAACCTTGAGCTGATCTTGCGTAAAGAACTCATTCCCCATTTTCACAGTCGCTTGTTGGATCATAAGATCATTCACTACGGATAAACTAGCGTGATTCACTTCCAAATCAAGTTCCTTGAGTGCTTCCATGAACTTAGCACCAGGATGATTCCTCTTACTGCATTGAACCCTTATCATCGCATCCCAACCAATGATCTTCACATCAACCTCCATCTCAACCGACACACCCGGTTCTTGGTTCCGTTCTTTAGCCAAACTTTTCCCATTTGCCACTTCTTTACTCATCCCATCAATCTGCTTCTGCAACTCTTCTTTATCAGACTCAGCCTTCAGCAGCTTCGACTTAAGCTCATTGATATACGAAATAGCGTCTCCTAAGAGAGAAGCTTTATCCATCTTAGAGACATTAGGAACCACAGCTCTCAAAGAGTAGAATCTCTGGTTCAGCTTCTCTCTTCTCTGTCTCTCTGCTTCAACATGATTCAAAGGCTCTTCTCTTCCATTAGCCGGTTTCCTCCCTCGTTTCCTCGGTTTCTTCTCCGGTTCAACCACTGTTCTGTTACTCTCAGCTTCTTTAACCACTGAAGCTTCAAGATCAGAGTGATTCGAGTCCCCTGATTTCGCAGGACGTGGTAGAACAGAAACAGAGGTGAATGAAAGCATTCCTTCTTCGTTATTCGAAACCGGAGACCTCTTCTTGTTGTTACTACTATCTTCTCCCATAAACCGGCTTTGACCAGAGGACAAGCCATTCTCAACCCCATTCTTGAAACTCACCATCTCCACTTGAGGTTTAGGGTTTTCAACAGAGCTTCCACCATTGCAAAGCTTTGAAATTGGTTGAGAATCAGAGTTAGAAGTTGAGTTGTTACCAGTATTGATGATCACTGGAGCTACAAGACCCAGTTCAACTCCAGGTTCACTAATCCACAAACCCGGATCATTCTCTCCTTGATCTGGATTCATATTAAACGCCCAAGAACCAGATTCACAACCACCACCACCGTTGTTAAAGTTGAAAAAGGTGTCAACTTTATCAACAAGATCTGAGCTTTGATGTATAATCTCCGACGAACCAAGCTCAACGACACCGTTCTCACATGGTACACACACCATTGTCTGTAACCCATAAATCTGACCTTGACGAGCTCTCTCACAACTCGATCCAGCTAACGCGTTTGACCCACATAGCCAAATCGTGTTCGAGCTCGAGAAAGCTTGACCAGGTAAACCAGTACCGTTGATAAAGCTCTGTGTCATCGAAACCAAGAAGAACCATTCAGTATCTGTAACTTCTTCATCTCCTGCTTCATCAGAGCCACCACCACCACTGTTAACTACTTCTCCTCCTACTCCGGAGATCAAAGTGTTGAGCTCTCTAACCACTCTCTTACGATGCTCTTGCTCAGCTGCACTAGTTGGACTCGTTTTCTTCTTCCTAGATTTCTCTTCTTCTCCTTTGTAATAACCATCTCCCCAACCTAACAACGCCGTGTTGTTGTTGTTGTTGTTGTTGGTTAGTCCTCCTCCTCCTTCTTCGACGTCTTCTCCGGCTAAACCGTAAGATAATTGCCAGAACACAGCGTAAGTCCAGTTCTCGTTTGCTCCTTCAATTAAAGCTTGGAGTCTTTGTTGGAGAGTATCTTCGTTGACCTGAGATAGGGCCAGAGGAGCAAGAGGAGGAGGAGGAAGTGGAGGAAACAGAGAAGAATGATCAGAGCCGCCGCCGATGAAAGCTTCCATCACTGACGCATCGTCTTCGGTTGACCAGAGATTTGTTGTAGCGTCTGTTGATTGGTCGAGATGGTAGTCGGTTAACTGAACACTCGTCGGAGACATTACACTCCGATGGGTTTTTACAAGAGACAGAGTGATAAAAAAAGTTGGTTCCTTTAGTTTGGTTTGATTGTTGGGGAAAAAGGAATCTGCATACAGTATATTTATAACCTTTTATAATAAAATAAAATTTATATTAAAAAAACTGTAAATAATTTGTTTTTCACTAAATATTAGTAATAATTTCTTGAGAGGTGGTATTTTTCATTGAGGCTCTAAATAGTTATTTCAAGATAACATAAATTAAAGTAATAAATCTGTCTATACGGTAAGAGATAATTTTTTAACCAAAGAATTGTTTTCTAAGTGGGGTAAGTAAATGTTTATTACAGTAAAAAAAAAAAAAAAAAAAAAGATTCTATTCAGTCTTTTGGGTAGTTACATAACTTGATTCTTGACCATTTTTTTGTGTGGTAAAAATAGATAACTTGATTGAGAATAGAAGACATTTTTACAAAATATATTTATTTCTTTCTTTTAAAATAATGATTTTTTTTTTGGACAAAAAGAAACAATTAAAGAATGAAAATGATTTTTATATACAATGATTTGCCTACAATGACTAATATATGAAGAGAGAGTCATATCACATTGTTAATCAACCTTGTCCTTTTTATATATAATGGTGATAATTACAAATAATTAAAGAATGAAAATGATTTATCACTTAAAAAAATAATTATCTTGTCTCCCTCAGTTTTAGTGTTGGTGTCAATGTCTGCTTTTCTTTTTCTTGTGTATTAATCCATCATTTAATTCTTGCAAGCAAATATCATTTTAATTTCTTGGAGTTTTTAACTATTTTTTTAGTATCCTACTATATTAATTGGGAAGTACAAATATGAAACTAACCTTAAAATGTGTAAAAAATTACATTCAATTGCCATTAGAAAAAAACTTAATGAAAAGTAATTAGTTAATTAAATATAATTAATTAATATAAAAATAAAAAAGCTGACAGATCAAATATAAAAAAATCTAGAAAAGTGAAAAAAATCTTTTCAAATGAAAACTAATTTGTACTTTAAAAAAAATAAAACATAAAAATTAACAGCTTAGATTTTTTAAAAATACAGATAAATTTTTTCAATTAGTGTTCATTTTCTTCTTTAATTTTACATTGTCATGCCATTGATTTTAAATAATTATTAGTTAAGAAAATTTTTTTTTCTCTAATAAATTATGGACGAAAATTACTAAGTATTTTTTAAAAAAATATAAACCAATCAGAATTTTAAAAGCTAAGATTTTATATCGATGTAGAAAATATAATTATTTTTAATAAATAGATTTCGAAGATTTTGTTAAGATTTCAAATCATGATTCTCCTAATCAATTTTTAAAACAATAGTTTTTATTACTACATTGAGATTATTATTATAATTATAATTAAGATTTTGTTAAAACAATAATTTTTATAATTATATTATAATTTTTTTAAAATGTTGATCCGTACTTTAAGTATGAGATATCTCCTAGTATATAAGAAGTGAGTTGTTAGATTATTTGGTTCTTGTAGGCAAAAAAAATATATATATATATATATATATATAATGAAAGGGATTAAGGGAACACCAAATAGTTCAATACACTTTTAATACACAAAATCTATAAGATTTAAGAGTATTAGTACTTCAACATTTCTCTTCTGTTATTTTTTAATAAAAAAACATAGTTTTGTTGGCATCGTTGTTGAACACAACTTTTATGAATGATGAACAACAAGAAAAGACATTGATGATTTCGATATATCAAAAAGGTGAAAGAGACGCGAGAGCATAAAGGCAAAAGTTTCGTTATTAAAGAAAAGATAATTAGATTTGTGTTAACTAATGAAAGAAATCCCTTGATTTGTGTTAACACCTTGATAGATTTTAACACAAAAAAGTGGAAAATTGAACGTCTTCGGGAACTCTTCCCCCCGAAAGAAATTACCCTTATTTTGGGGATTAAACCGAGCTTGAATGCCTCGAGGGACGGCTATTCTTGGACTCTGACAAAGTCTGGAAATTATACCGTTAAATCTGGATACGAAGCCGCGAGAGCTATCTCTCGCCCTGCTTGCGACCTCCCTTCTCAGGGACCTAGTGTTACGACACTTAAGGCGCAAGCATGGAAGTTAAAAACATCACGAAAGCTTAAGCATTTTGTGTGGCAATGCGTGACTGGATGCTTGGCAACATGTCAACGCCTGCATTATCGCCATATTGGTAGAGATAAAGATTGTCCTAGATGTGGAGCGGAGGAGGAAACTATAAACCATATGCTTTTTAAATGCCCCCCAGCACGTCAAGTATGGGCTTTATCGACAATCCCTTCCCATCCTATGGTGTTCCCTTCATCTTCCCTATATAGCAACCTCGATTTTCTATATGGGCGTGGTAGAGACTATGGTGCAACTGATCAAAACTTGAGAACGTTCCCGTGGATGTTGTGGTACATTTGGAAAGCAAGAAATAAGAAAGTGTTTGAAAATATCTCCGAATCTCCGCAAGATACACTGGAGAAAGCTATCCAAGAAGAAGAAGTTTGGAGAAGAGCAAATAACAGAGACTTAGCACCAACGGTAGTAGAAGCATGCATACCTTCGATCCCAATTCCTCAAGAATCTCTTGTATGCTTTATAGATGGATCTTGGCATACAGAGGTGGATAGGAGTGGGCATGGTTGGATTGCGTCTATCGGTGATAGAATCCTGCACATGGGGCTAAAAGGATCGCGCAGAAGCTTATCCCCATTACATGCAGAGTTAGATACCCTTATTTGGGCTATGGAGTGCTTATTAGCGTTGGACCTGGATAAAGCTCTTTTTGCTACGGATTGTTCAGACCTCCTTAGGATGACGTCTAATATCGAGGATTGGCCGACCTTTTCATCAGAATTGAAGGATTTTATTCATTTCAGAGATAGATTTGCTAATTTTAGTATTAGATATATTCCCCGAGAGGATAATATCCGTGCAGATAAACTTGCGAAATGTGCAAGAGCACGTGGTTTTTGTTTCTCCCATGTAAGCTCGTCGGTACCTAATTGGCTCTCTCTCGAAGAGAGTCATCCCCGATAACTTAATATATGGGGTTTGATCGTAAAAAAAAAAAGAAAAGATAATTAGATTTTTTTTCTTTCTAGTATTGGTTATGAAAATTATACGACCTCACAAAATATCACATTATGTCGGGGTGGGTCTCTTGTTTTTGTTTTAATTGGTCAGGTTTCATATATGCGTTCTTTTGTCAGTATGAGAGCAAATGCCCAGAAATGTTGGTATCTCTGTGCATATCGGACGAAGCTATAGTGTGTTCTGTCGTACAGTGACACATTTTGGGATCGCATAAAACAATGTTAAGCTGGGCTTTACTATCTTATACTGGGATAAAACTGGGCCGCATAGTGGCAAACTAGATTTCTTTCTGGGATATAGATTTCTTATGATGAACCTAATGACAAAACTCGGAGGCAAAGCTTTATTATGAAATGATGATGAATACATGTATTGAACAAAATGTGAGATTTCAAAGGTTTCGATAGTTTCAAAGTAGTTTATGGATAAGTTAACGAAAAGACTACTCAAAGTTAAATCACAAAATATTCAAGAGATTATTAAGAACAATAGTTGGTAGTGATAAAGACTTAAAAATGATAAGTAGTTTTAACTTTTAAATAAAGGTTTGAAGTGGATTTGATAGGGAATATGATGCACAATTAGTCTGCATACATTGGAGACTTATAAGAGATTAATTGTCAATGCTTTGAGATCATTCTTATGAAGATTTGTAGGAACCTGAAAAAGCATCCATCAACCCTTATAAACCTGTTTATATGTTATGCTTGTTTAGTTTCGTCTGATTTGTCGACCAATGTATAAGGGTTGATGGATGCTTCTTGAGTGTAATAGTTTTATTATATTAGAATGAAAAAATATATGTAACAAAGAAATTATATTTTTTAAAACAAAAAAAAAGTGTTAGGAACTGATAAGCGTTCAATTCTAACTAATAAAATATAATTTCTTTGTTATAATATGGGTGTGATTGGTAACCAAAAACAAAGCGGTACAAGTGTACAGCTTTGATTTTTTACCAATCATAAAAGCTTTACTAAACACTTTATTAAAAACTTTACTCTCAGCTTTTTGTACCGCTTTCACTATTCCGTAAAAGCTTACAGCTTTGCACTATTCTGTAAAAGCTTACAGCTCCAGCTTACAGTTTTTCTATACAGCTTTGCATACGTTACCAATCAGACCCTATATTTTTTCATAAATGTATATTTTATAGTTTAGGAACTGATAAGCGTTCAATTCTAACTAATAATATATTTTATTACATTTATAGTATAGTTTACTAATTTGTAGTAGTACATAGCTGATTATCTGAGTTAACATCTTTTAGTAAATTATTAATAAAATTCAATGAGAGTACAACTTTCGTAACTATAAAATAGATTTACGAGAACGCTTATCTTTGAATTGAGGTTGAAGAAAAGGTGAAAATGATAAGCGTTCATCAGTTTACTTACCAAAACCATCAATGTTGCTTCGGAAACGGAACTACGAACTACGTGTCGTTTTGAAAATATGCCATTCTCGTAATTCTGTAGTTTATACAATGGTAATATCGTCACTTTAGTCAGATCAAATGTTTCCATCAATGTTACTGGTGGTTTCTTTTTTTCGATTGACAGATTTAATTGAAGAAGAACGTGGAAATAAACCTAACAAAAATATTTCAAATAGAATAAAAAAAAAAAAAGAAAAAAAAAAATAAATCTTCATTTCTTTCAAATTCATCATTCGAGGGGAGAGGTGATCCCATTGTTTCACCTCTTCACATTTTTGATTCTTCGTTGTAAAAAAAAACTTCCAAATTTTGATCTACAATGGCTTCTTCTGCTGACAACAATCTTACCGACAAAAACATTGTTTTCAGAAAACTCAAATCAAAATCTGAGAACAAGGTAAATAAATCGAAATTGCTTTTGTTCTTATGAGTTTGATTGTGTTTGTCTTAGATCTGGTTGTTGTTTGACTAGATCTTCAATTTTGGTTTTTGAATTTGGCAAAATTTTAGGTATGTTTCGATTGTAGTGCGAAGAATCCGACTTGGGCATCGGTTACATATGGGATTTTTCTCTGTATCGATTGTTCAGCTACTCATCGTAATCTCGGTGTTCACATCAGTTTCGTCAGGTAATTTATCTATTGGATGTGATGAACCGGTTATGATGCTTGGTTATTTTCGGTTATAGTTAGCTTGGTAAACCAAATTCACCATCTGATTCGATTCTTCAGGCATTGTTCTATCTCAGAGTTGTTAATTTTAGCTAAGGTTTGGGCTTTTTTAAAAAGGCATTATAGTGTTCTAATACGTTGACTCGAGCGTGGTTGAAACATTACGATTCAGAATTTAGATTTGAATAAATAATGTCACATTACGTTCTAACGATTTGTAAATCTTCTCGGTTTTTGAGTAGATCAACGAATTTAGATTCATGGAGCCCTGAGCAGCTCAGGACGATGATGTTTGGTGGCAACAACCGTGCTCAAGTGTTCTTTAAGCAACATGGATGGACTAATGGTGGTAAAATTGAGGCTAAGTACACTTCGAGAGCTGCTGATTTGTATAGGCAGATTCTTGCTAAAGAAGTTTCTAAAGCCATTGCTGAAGAAACTAGTTCTGGCTTACTACCTCCATCTCCTGTTGCTGCTGCTACTTCTCAGCTACCGGGAGCATCTAATGGGGTTTCTTCTTATTCTGTCAAGGAAGAGTTACCTCCTCCTAGACATGAAGCTATCAGTGCCACTTCTTCTCCTAAAGCTTCTAATACTGTTGTGCCTAGTACGTTTAAGAAACCTATTGGTGCTAAAAGGACAGGAAAAACTGGTGGTCTTGGTGCAAGGAAGCTTACTACCAAGGTATGTCTTGGGTTGTTTTTTTTGGAGCATTGACTTTACATCAAAAGATCTGATTCTGTTTTTTTTTTGATAAAATGTAGCCAAAGGACAATCTCTATGAGCAGAAACCAGAAGAAGTTGCACCGGTTATTTCTGCTGTGTCTATAACTAATAACGGGGAAAGCAAATCATCATCAGCTGGTTCATCATTTGCCTCTCGGTTTGAGTACAATGATGACTTCCAATCTGGAGGACAAAGTGGTGGTGGTGGTGGTACGCAAGTGCTTAACCATGTTGCTCCACCAAAGTCGTCAGGCTTCTTTTCGGATTTTGGAATGGACAGTTCTTTCCCCAAGAAATCAAGCTCCAACTCGTCAAAATCTCAAGTAAAGCTGTGGTTTTTCAGAAAGAAAAATAATAAATCTGTATATTCTGGTCATATGCTAAGCCAATTTTTTTCTCTCACTAGGTTGAAGAATCAGATGAAGCAAGAAAGAAGTTCACAAATGCAAAGTCCATTTCCTCAGCTCAGTACTTTGGGGATCAGAACAAAAACGCTGATATGGAATCAAAAGCTACTCTTCAGAAGTTTGCAGTAAGTAACATTTCCCCCCCACAATTTTAAAGGAATATTCTCATCTTATTGATTCTAATGCGATTGTGGTAATTTACATTTTACAGGGCTCAGCATCTATCTCAAGCGCTGATTTTTACGGTCACGACCAAGATGATTCGAATATTGATATAACTGCAAGCGATCTCATTAACCGGCTTTCTTTCCAGGTACGAGATCCATACATACTCCTGAATCCCTTGTTCTTCCTCATATTTCAACCAGTTGATGAAATGTTCGATTTCAAATGTTTGATCAGGCGCAACAAGATATATCGTCGCTGGTGAACATAGCAGGTGAAACAAAGAAGAAGCTTGGAACTTTAGCTTCTGGTATCTTCAGTGATATTCAAGACAGAATGCTGTGAGAAAGAACACAAAGCTCTCTCACATGTTTTTAATTTTACAGAGAAAAACAAAAGTAAAAGAAAAGCTTTGTCAGAAACTTCCAATGAGGTTCACATTTCTCTGTTTTTATAGAGCTTCTTTTTTTTTGGGAATAGTGAGACGTGGCTCTTGTTGTTACTTGTTATCAATCTATATGGATCTATTATAATATACACTTGAATATGTTATAGACTTTATTAATCTTTTGTTTGTTTGCAGAAACAGTGAATTTAAAATCAAATTGAATTGTCATGATACAATGTGTTTTGAAACTATTAGTAGGATACAATGGTCATGATTTTGCACAACTATTAAGTGAATGTGAAAAATATTTCTTAGTACTTTTTAGCGTTATAAAAAGAGAAATATATCTTACTTTTTAGTTTCTTTTTTTTTTTCAATTTAGTAAGATTACTTTCCCGTTTGATTCTATTCCTTTTATTCATAAACTTTGTTTTCCCTAATAAGAAGTAGATATCATACCAAAATAGTTTGAAATCTCCATGGTTGACTTGACTGAGCAAATTATTCACAAAAATATTTTGAATTTAAAAAAAAAAGTTAAATAAAAAACATTGGATTATATAGAATAACGCATATATAGGAGAATTTATTTATAATTTAGATTATTTTTTAAAATTATTACATTATAAAAATATATATTAAAGATGAAGGCAATATAAAAACCACAAGGTTGACCACCGACCCTAAGGGAAAAAACAAATTTACCGTATCTGGAAGCATATCTGTATCTATCACATAAACACTCTTTACAGTTTTACGCCTCACAAATTTGTCTTCTTTGTTTTTGCAGAGAGAGAGAGAGATTTATAAAACCCTAAAAATCATGGCGATTCGATTTTCCCTCCCAATTCAAATCATCTCCTAGTCTCTTCCTTGTTCCGCCGATCTTTCTCCAACCAAAGTTTGATAGTGTTGCACCGGAATTTCGACTTTTCATCTCCCAAATTGACGAAACCCTAATTTTGGTTTGAAATCGAAACCCTTGAAGACGATGTTGGTGGCTAATTCCGACGTTTCCTCTTCGATTCTCTCTCGTACTCCGTTAATCCCAAACTCGATCGAAACCCTAGACGAGATTGAGGACTCGCCATCGCCTTCGCCTTCGCCTTGTTCGCAAATCCCGTCGATTGATGCTGATGTTGTGAATGTTGAGTCATTGGCTCTTACGTCTCCCGATCGAGATCGTGATTCGCCTCCCAACTTCGATGAGTATACCTCTTCGTCTTCTTCCGACGAAACACAATTCGTTCCTTCTCCGATCAATTTCGATTACGATGAGTTCGGAAACGGGACTCAACGCTTGCTAGAGTCTCAGGTTCAAATTGGGACTACTAATTCGCAAACTCTTGACGATTTGGACGATGTTATCTGGGACGGGTCCTCTTCTGATGATCCCCGTGAGAATAGCCAACCTTGGACGCCTAATGTCTCGCCTGGCTTTGGAAGTGATGATGATGACAACTCTAAGAAGGAATGTAACGAGCCCTTGTTGTCTGGGTTCATGCAAAGACCTCTGAAGATCGATGAGCCCGTCACTGGTGTTGTATGTTCTGAATTTTTTTTTTTTTGGGTTGATGCATTTGTTTTCAATTTTGATTTCTGATTTACGAATTTGACATTTTTTGTTTAGGGTGCTGGGCTTTGGAACTTAGGCAACACTTGTTTCCTTAATTCGGTTTTGCAGTGTTTCACTCACACTGTGCCACTTATCGAAGGCCTTCGCTCATACAAATATCAAGATCCCTGTAACTGTAAGACTCTTATAATGTAGTATTTTTGTTTATGTTGCCTTTTGTAATGAATAATGATCCTTTGAATTTTTGTAGGTGGTAATGAGTTCTTCTGTGTTATAAGGGTTCTTCGAGCTCACATTGATTTTGCACTGAGGCCTGAAAGAATTCCAATGGCTCCGGATTATTTTCTTCACCATCTTAATTGTATCCTTTTCATTTCCGTCATTAACTTTATGATCAATTGTTTCTTTGGATGGCATAGTTTTCTTTTTGGGATTCTCTGATTTTGTTTCTGAGATGCATTGATTTGTATTCCTTAGCTGCCAAAGATTTTTCGCCTGACTTCCAGCGTTATCAACAAGAAGATGCTCATGAGTTTCTGCAAGCATTTTTGGATAAGTTGGAGAGATGTTGTTTGGATCGAACAAGTTACCGCAGCTATGTCTCTTCTCAAGATGCCAACTTTGTTGACCAGGTCTTTGGCGGTCGTCTCGTCAGTGGGGTAAGAAGTTCACTCAAACTATACTTTTGGTCACGTGTCAAGTCAGTAGTATTAGTTTTGGTTTATTTTCGGTAAACATGTGCGCATTTCTGGTCTCAGCTCCGTTGCTGCAACTGCAACTCCATCTCTGATACATTTGAAAAGTCTGTTGGGTTGAGTTTGGAAATTGAAGATATCGATACCCTTGAGAGTGCACTAGAATCATTTACCCGTGTGGAAAAGCTTGACGAGCTATTGACTTGTGATAACTGTAATGAAAAAGTCTCAAAGGAGAAGCAACTCTTGCTTGATAAGCTTCCTCTAGTTGTCACATTTCATCTGAAGAGATTCAAGAATAATGGATTTTATATGGAGAAGATCTTCAAGCATGTCAAGATCCCATTGGAGTTAGACTTAGAGCCATATATGAGGGATAACGAGGCAAACGATGTACGTGAAACTTGCTGTAAACTATCTCTTATCTCCCCTTTCATTTACTCAAAGTCTGCACACTTTGAAACACACTTCCTTTATTTCTTCTTCTTCAGGTTCCTACAAAATACCATCTTTATGCTCTTGTGGAGCATCTCGGGTATTCAGTAACCTATGGACATTACTTGTCCTATGTGAGGTCTGCTCCCAAGATATGGCATCAATTTGATGACGCGAAGGTGATATTTTAAGTAAATCCAGTTGATTTGGATGGTTTAATAGATAGTTTCCATAAATGAACTTTTCCTTTTTGACAAACTTCGGCAGGTTACCAGAATCGATGAAGATAGTGTGCTGTCACAGGATTCATACATTCTTTTTTATGCACGAGAAGGAACTCCATGGTTTTCTAGCATCGCTGAACAGATGCAGCCATTGCTTCCATTGCTTGAAGCGAGTTTACAGAATTCTTCGCCAAAGTCTGTGCTTGATTCTTCTAACGGGGAGTGTTCATCAGAGATCAGTTATGAAAATGTCGATAAATCCAGCAAACCCTGCGACTCAGCGGGAGTGTCTAACCAACATGGCAAGACAGAAGAAGATTTTGTATCCCTCTCTAACGAGCTAAACGAAGATGTGTTTCTATCAGCAGAGTCTTCCAGTGACGAGGATTCTTCTATGCCAGAGCTTATGGACCCGCTTGAGACTGATGATCCTTACGTTCCATGGAGTGAAAAAGAACCCAATACTTGTTTAGCCATTGAAAGAGCTACCACTGGTGATGATTTTTTCCCTCTGCTGATGGTTGAAGATCAGGACTCATCCCAAAAACAGCAAGGTACTATTCTCTTATTACAGGAAGATATGTTTTCTTCGTATCAATGTTAACTTGGGGAGTCTACTACTTACTTGGTGTATGTGTATGTGTGTGTGTTTTGAGATTCTGCAGAAGGAACTTTTCGAATGCAGCTCAAGCAAATGGAAGAAACCGCAGAGAACCAAAAAAAGCCTTGGAAGCAGCCATTATTAATAAGTGACGACGTTGCAGTTTCCAAGGAAGAAGAATTTGTTAATGGAGACCTCATGAAGAAACCTTCACCTCGTGCTAGAGATTTGTTGGATCAAGCGGTTTCTACAACAACTGGTTCTCCACCTAAAAAACTAAAAACAACATGAGAGAGGGAGAGAGGTATCATGTTGACTTTCTTGATCGCTTATTAGCTACTAGGGGTTCTGAAGATGGGGTAATGACTTTTGATTAGAGACTTAAATCAGGCTTAATTCGTTTTCGGTTTTGTGCATACTGCATATTAGTAGTTTATGCTA
Source organism: Camelina hispida (assembly GCA_023657505.1). Taxonomy (NCBI): domain Eukaryota; kingdom Viridiplantae; phylum Streptophyta; class Magnoliopsida; order Brassicales; family Brassicaceae; genus Camelina; species Camelina hispida. The sequence goes on along the minus strand of CP094635.1, from coordinate 19,110,996 downwards.
CTCTGGTGTTGACTTGGTTTTTAATGATAAGAAGCAAGGATTCAGAATCTAATATTAAAGTTTTAGATTTTGTTAATGGGGTTTTATTATTGGTTCGTACCTGAAGTTGAAAACATCAAGTTGGATCCTCTCGTATACCATTAGAGGACTATCTTTGGTTGAATCGGTAAAAGTTCGATCACTTGACTTCGACGAAAAAGTTAAATGCAAATGTGAATAATCGATGATTCAACTGGAATGAAATTACTAAGATTAATTTATATAGTACCAATGAATTTCTTCTTGAATAAGTACTGTTGTCAGTAAAAGCTTAAGATTAGTGCACTAGGAGTCTATGACATCATATGCATATATATATAAGAGTTTAAAACTCGAAGATTAGTGGAGTATGATAATACACATGTGACATGTCTATATTTGATTTTTGTCTTTTTTAAGTTGGATTGAAATATTCAAGTGTTCTATCGAATGTCCTCGAAGAAGCTAATCTATGATCTTCGACTGAGTCTACTCTTTGTTTCGTTTTTATGGTTGATAAATTTAGTATATAATTGCTAGAATTTATAAAAAAACGAATTAATGAAGGAAGAAGAAACAAAGGATTCAAAGGATGATAAGAAGAAGATGGTCCACTCCACCGGGTCAGATATGGCGTGCCGTGTCCAAAGTGCTTCAATTTTGACTAAACAAACCCTTTCAATTTTAATTTATTTTTATTTTTAGTATTTTAGTTTTAACTTCAAGGAAAATAACTCGTGTTTATTTATGTTTACTTATAAAACGATTTTTCCTCACAATTTTGTCATGAGTTAAACAAAAGTTAACATGAATATTGAACACAAGTGTATGTAATCTGAACTAAAGTAATGTGTAAGATATAAGGAGATCAAAATGTGATAAACGAAAATATATAAATATTTTGTAACCAAAAAAAATGTAAAATACGAAACACAAATTCAAGGATTGGGAAAATCAAAGTCAAGTGGCGTCTTTTTTCAAAGTCAATGGACAATAAAAATACATATAAGACTTGTGGTGTGTTCCTATTTAAATGACTGCACAGATTTTCACAAAGATACTAACTTATCATCAAATAAAGATTTATACTTCCAACTTACTAAATAGTTTCAGTTTTGTATCAAATATATGTCTCATTTTTTTTCTATTTTATAAATAAATAGAAAACAAATTGGCATCTTCCTCCATCTACCCATCTAATACCATCATGCATGACAAATGATATAAAAGCTGTTATTATCATATGACGTCTAATGGAACGCATATTATATGTTTCCTTTTTAAAATTATTTCCTTGTCGTCATTCCTTTATTTTATTATAGGCATTTCAACAAATTACATTATAGGGTTCATACATAGAGTAACAAACAAAGATTTATCAACAAATTCTATATCTGCATGAAACACGGAAGTCTCTAGTACTTAACAACGCGAAGTGAGTAGACCTTCTTACAAAGATGAATTTTAATCAAATAAATTCCACGTTTTACCTAATCGGATATAGAACAAAACAAAAAAATGAGATAATCTAGTAGTGTTCGGCAAATTATGAATTTCATATTCGTTTAGCAAAACTAATTGTACATTCATTTCAGACGAGACATGACAACGATTCAAAACAAAAGTTTGGTGTAAACAATGGATTAAATTCTCTGTATATAGATGATTGTCTAATCAAAAGAACATGAGTTTAAAATGCAATTTCCCTTTCAAGTGATGCATATTGGAATAGTTAGTACTGACTTTGCTATGTTAATTTACCTAATTAAATTAGAACAACAACCAAACGCAAGCACTAATAATAATAAACAAAAAAAGGGTGTCTTATTGTTTATTTTATATTAATCACCCATCTTTTGACCTAAGTTTCTGCATTAATTTCCTCTTTATTTTAAGTACAATAATAAGAAAAATAAACAAGTACAGATGGATTAGGTTATTATGTCCAATTCATGAGCTTGTCTCCGCTTATTGCTCGCTTTAAAAGCTAATAACAAAATGGAATCTAATTATTATTGATATCATCCATCTTCTTATTATATACAAACATACACCAATAATAAGAACAAAGTAAAGTGCGATTCACACTTGTTCCAACTCATTCTTATGCACACATATAATAGAATTACATACGCGTGCATATACACACACATTCACATCATATATATAAACAAAAATTTCTTACCGTATAAACCAAAATTTAGTTCAACAATTTTGCCATTATATTTTATTTTATTTTCAGCAGTCAAGTTATTTGAAAACGTTTGGGTTAGTTTGTGTATGAAGATGGGATAAATTATCTAACCTTAGAAATTACAAGAGATAACTAAGTGTATAATATATACACATATTTATAGCAATTTTCTAGTAATTCTTAAAATTTGAATAAACAAAGTAGGTAAAAGAAAAAATATACAAATTAAATAATGGAGAGACCACCTGATGCTTGATGGAAGAAACAAAGAAGAACATATATAATGGGGGGGATTCTAAAGGGATAGAGGATGAGATGTCAAAACTACAATAATGGAGCAAAGCAATAGTTTTCTCCACTTGGCTTAATATAATATCAAACACGAAAAACTTACACTTTCCTAACCAAAAATAATAATATTCATATGCTAAAGATAAACAAAAATTCCATATTAATAACATAGGCAAAAAAATATTTATTTATACATAAATGCAATGTGTATGTAAACATCCAACAACAATAATGTTGTGTTCTATGGCTATATCCTATATGTAACAGAAACAATATTAGCTACTAAATTAAGATAGGTCCAAATAATAATAGAAATAAATTTCAGATATATAAAAATAGGAGAAGTGTATAGTAACATTTTCAATAACTAAAAGATTTATAACAAAGAAGTAAAAAAAAAAGAATAAATTTGAGAATATAATTGAAGAGAAGAGGAAAGAGGTTTGGGTTGGTCGACTTTGCTAAGATAAGAGAGACTCACTCTCTCTCTCTCTTTTAAACCTTCTCTGCAAGAAATCTTCTCTCTCTCTCTCTAGAAAAAAAGTTGGAAGCTGACTCAAAAAAAGACTCTCTTTTTTCTTCTTCTTCTTCTTGTGCAATTACGAAATGGCGATCGAGGATCAAGAGAACACCATCCGTGAATTCAAGCCTAAGAACAGAAGAATCATGGTACTACTTCAAAACAATACCCTTCCTTTTTAAAAATTCTCTGTTTTTACTTTTTCTCTGTTCTTCAAATGTGTAATGGTTTCTCATTTATCGATTTTTTTCTTCTGGGTTTGGGTTTTTTGATTGAATTTGAAACTCAAAGTCTTGAAAATGGCGAAAACGTAGTGATCTTTTTTCTATTTGAACTCATAATGGTTCTGAATTTGAGTTCTTCATTGAACTGCTCTGTTTCGTGTACCTAACACACACACAAAAAAAGATTTGATTTTTTAATTTTGGAAGAATCAGAACAATGGCTCATTTGTATTCTCTCTCAAGCTCGATTCCGTTAGTTAATTTTACTTTATTTGGTGTCACGACTTGGTACAATATGCTTCCTTTTTTATTATATACCAAATTTTTATACTTTTAAACCCTCTCAAATCCAGTGAAATAGTGAAGCACGAATCTGGAACATTTCTACGATTCCTTTTTCGATAACTTTTTAAAAAATGGAACAGAATCAAATTTCAAACTTCTATCACAAGTTCAATTCCAAAGAATATGAGTTTTATGAAGTTTTTTAATGTTGGTTTAAGAGCTATGCCTAAATGTTCTTTTGAGGTATATATGTATGTAATATACCAAATGGTAATGGTGGTTTATGAAATAATTTATTAGTAATCTTTGTATTGGTTGGTATAGGGAGCTGGTGGACCGGAGGAGGAAGACAACAGGTGGCCTCCATGGCTTAAACCTTTGCTTAAAGAGCAATTCTTTGTTCACTGCAAGTTTCATGGAGACTCTCATAAGAGTGAATGCAATATGTATTGCTTAGACTGTACCAATGGCCCTCTTTGCTCTCTTTGTCTTGCTCATCACAAGGATCATCGCACCATTCAGGTAAAGGTCTTGATCTTGTGTCTCTTGTGTATAATACTTGTGTCTCTTGCGAGGTTTTGAAATTGTCTTGATTGGTTTTGGCAGATAAGGAGATCTTCTTATCATGATGTTATAAGGGTGAATGAGATACAAAAGTATCTTGATATAGCTGGGATCCAAACATATGTGATTAATAGTGCTAAAGTCGTCTTCTTGAACGAGAGGCCTCAACCTAGGCCAGGGAAAGGTGTAACCAATACCTGCAAGGTTTGCTATCGTAGCCTCGTCGATGATAGCTTCCGCTTCTGCTCTCTTGGCTGCAAGGTACATTTCCAATACTACCAACTTTTCATTTTTTATTGAATCAAATAAAAAGAAACTTTGATTTATAAGGTTGATATACTTATTTCCCCCTCCTTACACGTTTCATACAGTTTCACCTAACATTTGCTTGCATTTCTTGGTAAATTCAATTCCCATTTAACCGCAGGAAGAAAATAACAAAACTTTTGAAATTGGTCATCCTGCAATGTCTCTGATAGTATATGTTTTTACAGTTTCACCTAACTTTCATTAGCATTTTGGTAAATGGTCTTCTAGAAAAAGATCGAAACATATCTTTCTTGGAATCATTTTTCTGATAAAGTTTACTTTCTCTATGTTTTTGGGAAATGAAATAAAGATTGCTGGAACAAATAGAGGATTCCAAAAGGGAAGGGAGAACCTTCTGATGGAAACAGATGATTCAAGTAGCAGCATTGGGATTGGGAAGAACATTACAAATCTCCAAAGTTTCAGCCCATCAACACCTCCACTTACTACATCTAGCAACTGCAGAATCGCCAAGCGAAGAAAGGGAATACCTCATCGATCACCGATGGGATAAGAACCGATAATCAAAACGAAGCTTTTGCAATTAATGCCAGTTTCTTCATCTATAAGATTTACACACAAAGGTAGCTAATACAGAGGCTTGCTGTCTCTTATCTATTCTCATATACCAAAGAAATGGTATTTTCATATCTTGCTTGTGTTAGCATTTGAGAAAAAGGCATTAAGTTAGGTTTGGTCCTACTAATATGGGAAATATGTGAATATTGTAATGTGCTTGTTCTGTATATTGTGATGCAAAAAGGGTAGAAAAGGAAATATAGGGGTTTTAGTGGGAATAAAAAAACAAAATTAGTTTTTGGTTTTTCATTTTATGTGTATGCATGGTATAAATTTGGTTTGGTTAGGTGCATACATGGATCTGGATTAATATAATAAATAATGAGATTTCCTACCTTTGTTTATTTTTTTTGCGATTTCAAGAAAATATTAGGCTGAATGAACATTTCAAAGTGTTTGGACTTAAAAAGTTTGGAATAGAGTTTCTTTTTGGCTCTACCAAATTAAATAAGATATGGTCCTTAGTTGAATAAATGGAGCGAACTTTAAATATAATTGGTGTTGTGATACTCCAATTTAAATTTTATTCGTTGTAAATTGGATATTAATTCTCATGGGACATTGTGTTGGAAAGCAATTTGGTAGGGAAGGTCTTATTTGCTTTCTCTTTTAACTTTTCTTGAGAAGGGAACCATTTGGGAATTTGGAATATATGTCCACTCTCAAAACAGTTTTGCTTCATGTATCAATTGGTAGTATAATTATATGGAACGAACCAAAATAAAAATGTTACTTCAAATTAAAAAAAAAATTGATTGATTAGTTTTAAGTTTATAATGTTTAATGGTGTAGTCTTGCTAAAACCAATTAAATTCGGAGAACAAAGTACTTTAACTAACACATCAAAAGAAAACCATCTAACGTACTCGATGATATCCAATTAAAAAAAAACATATCAAGTTTAATCAATACTCCCTCGGTCCCACAAAGATTGATGTTTTGGGATATTTTTTTTGTCCCACAAAGATTGATGTTTTGTAAACTTCAAGAAGTAATCATTGAAAATATTTAAAATTCTGAATTGTTATTGGTTTAAAATTAAATAATATATTTTTAGTCAAAGAAAAAAATATATTTAATCTCACTAATTATTGTTTTCTTAAAATGTGTAATATCCTAAAACATCAATCTTTGTGGGACAGAGGGAGTAGTAAATATATAAACTGTAACAAAATTAAATCCAATTGTATGTGATGATTTAAATTCCCTAAAAAACCAAAATGTATATAATGACACAGAAACTAAGATGATGTTTGTATCCATTATATTTATATGTATGTATGTAAAAATTTCACAAAGTGTAAATACAATAATATATGTTTCATACTTTCATATGCCCACCCCCACCCCAAAAAAAAAAAGATAATGTAAAGGAAACTAATCAGAGTAAGGGGAAGTAGGTTTAGAGATATGATCTAGCCCTTCCTTGTGTCCCAAGAACCAATCCACCACTTGAGAGTGATCTTTTCAAGTCTACATGCTTCACTCTGTTTCCAGTTTCAAGATCATTATTTCCCTCTTGATCCTCTTCTCCGTCTCTGCTTAACCGCAGAACAATATCCGCGGCCGAGAACCGACGTGGATGATGCGAACTAATCGCAACACTAACCACTTCCCGATGATCAACAACGACTACATTGCCTTCATTGCTTGTAAACTGATCAAGATTCATCACCACAACACGATGATCGGGTTGTTGAGTAGTAGGGACGATGATCTTAGCCCGACAAAGTGGACAATTTGAGTGAGACTTGAGCCACCGATCGATACAAACGACGTGGAAAATGTGGTTGCATTTAGGCAACAACCTTAAGCTCTCGTCTTCGTTAAACTCTCCAAGACATATTGAACAGTCAGTACCGTTGATCTTGAACCCGTTTTGATGCTTCTTTAACTTGAAGAATCCAATCTTTTTAATGACAGCATCGTCTAAACCGGTGTTTGAAGACTCGTGAGCAAAAGGGTCGTCTTGCTCTCCATTTTCGGACGAGTTAACATCGAGAATGAGATCTGATCTTCCGGTTTCTGAGGCAGCTTCATTGTTGGTGTCGTTGGCGCAGTACTTTGAGACAAGAGTGTAGTAAGTTGCCATGAGAAAGGCAGTTATAAAGATGCCAATAATGGCAATAACAAGAGGGGAGAGATTGGGGTCTGATGAAACGCCGTCGTTTAGGAGTTGTTCATAGGATATTGGTGGTGGAGGGAATTTGATGTAACTACACCATTGAGGGCAAAATGTGGAACATATGCCTTGAGTACAGTCTCTTGGATTTATATATTGAGTCCAAGCATTAGGATTTGGATCGGACTCCATGAAAGATGAAAAAAGAAGAAGAGGAAATTAGATCCTTGAGGGACAAATCAAACAATGATCATTCTTATAATGTGATCATCCAAATCGTAGCATAAAGAAGGTACGAATTTTGTTTATATATGTGTTATGAAATGAGGTTTATAGATGTGGAAGGTACTAAATTTGATATCTAATAATATAGAATAGAGATGCTTGTGGTATATGAGAAGTTTTGCTTTGTTTTTTTGGGTATCCCAATACTTTTTTGTTCTTTTAATGTGACTTTAACTTTGTTCTTTAGCTTTTTTTTTTTCTTTTTCTTTTGATGATATAATTGGCTTGTTGACTAAGATATTGAATGTGGTACGTAAATATGGTTTAGCTTTGATTTTGATGTCATATGATTCTATTTGAAAGATCTGCAATAGTGTTGATTTTAAACATAACGTTAACATAAATAGATAATCCAAGTCCAACCTGCCTGAGATTGACCAAAAACTTCTTTGGTTTGGGCTGTTTGCAAAGCTGAGCATCGACCGCAAAGGTGTAGTTTATAACTTCGGTTACCTTGAATTGATATGCAACAAGAAACAATTCCCGAAGAAAGTTCAAGTAAGCCCGAGTGTTTTAGTGACAACATTGGTCCAGTTACAGAAACGGATGGAGTAACAAAGAAGCTCTCAAACGCAAAGTCTACTTCTTCTGCTCACTTTTTAAGGGATCAACAACTCGGCTGATCTTGAATCAAAAACTACACTTGAGTTATTAGTAAGTTGATCACGTCAAACACTTCTTGTGGTATCCTTATGATGTCTGGTTTGATTTGATGTTATGTTAACAGGTGATAAAAAGATTTCTGGTCGTCGTTGGTGAACAAGTCAGTCTTATATTATCAATAATAAAAGTCACTCTGTAATGAAAAAAAACTCATCACGGCAAGAAGAAAAATTCAGACTTCACAAGACTGTCTTTAACTTCTCTGCTCATATGCCACACAATCAGATCTAGATCCAAAACTAGTGCCAAGTTTACAAGATGTCGTGAGCTATTAATTTACCAGAACTTTAACCGGAAACCGGAGAAATGAACGGTTCCGATTATAGCAGATAAAGCAAAGGCGTAGGCAGTTAATATCAGAAGAGAAGAGAATGGAGAAGCAAAGATGGTATCTATAGTGAGGTTCACCATTCCTGTACCAAGGTTTGCCTGTAAACAACGAGACAAGTGAAATCAGTTTAAAGAGGATCCAAGATTGATAAAGATTGTGGAGTTTCAGTTGATAAGAGACTTACAAGCAGAAAGGTAGCTAATAGATTTTGGTCAATTGCTTCTTCAAGTGATGAAAGTTTATTCATCGGTATATAACTAGACAGCATAAATATCCCCAGCGCCTGCAAAATAAAAACAGAGACGAATCAAAATCTCAAGTCACAAAGACAAAGTCTTCACCACTATGATCAATTCTGAACTACAACGAGACCTGAAGATCTTGCGCGAGCACCCAAGTAACGTAAGGCATGTTGCACTGCAGAAGATATAAATGGTTTCAAACAATATTGTCCCCTAAAATGCTTTTGAGTTTTAAGTGAGTATCATTACCGTTCGACGGGAAATCCTCTCAACGTAGTTGTCAAGAAGTATAGTCACAATCCTGAGACAAACATACATATATATACCCATGAGTATCTTATCATAATGAAATTGAATCTTCTATCACCGCTTGCTTTTACCATAAGAGAAGAGAAACGAGAAAGACTCTAGCGATTGAGCTCGTGGTGCTTCGAATATTTGAATGTTTTGCGTAAAAGAGACGATAGCCTAAGTGAACGCCAAGAAGGTACATGCCCCAGTAACCTGAATCAGAAGAGATTTAGATGCGGAAGAATCAAAAGAGAGTAGTAAGAAAACCAAATCAAAACGACCTTACCAAGAATGCTAAATACTCCTTCCTTGTTTTTGCTGATAATGTCAGTTCCTCTTTCGTCTGAAAGCAAATATGTGTTCAGTCCACTAACCAACCAAGTTTGGTACCCTGAGAACCATTGAAGTTGAAGAAGATAGTTAGGTTTCACTATCTTGTAATTAAGAGAAGAAAGGAAGACAAACTGGATTGTACCTGCCAGAACAGCGAAACCTAGGATTCCACAGTACTTAGCTGGTATGTTAACAAATGATGTGAGTATTGATATTGCTGCCAGTGTGAAAAAGAAATTCCAGTGTACTCCATATTCCGTTACGTGGACCTTCATATAGTTTAGAACCAGCAATGGTTAGAGTTTGTAAAGGGATAAGCAGAAAGTAATAGTAAAGAGGAATCATGAAAAGTTTATTTACCTGATAATCAACACCTGAAGTAGTCCAGAGACGAATAAACCCGAGTAATAGCAGTGGAGCAGTTGCTTTAATTCCAGTTATCCAGTTTCTGAAGCAATGCAAGTAAAAAAATTGGACCAAGTTTGCATAATGCTGAAGTAATAACAAAGCATTTTTTTAAAAAAAGGATAACGGAGTGCCAAGGAGAATCACTCACCCTGATGACACGTCTCTAGCTTGCCGTGAAACAATAGCATTTGCTAAAACAAAAGAGCCGACCCCAAGATCCATCTGTTTGCATTTCAAATTGTAATACCAAGACAGATACAAAGTTACTAATCACAATAGGATGAACAAATCTCATATTAGTTTAGAACCTAAAGGTCTATGAGGTTTGACATTTCAAGCATACCAAGCTAGTACCATAAGTCTCTGTCTTGGCGTACCTCCTCGGAAAGATAGTAAAGTCAACCCCCAAGATACACAAGCATGTAATAAGCATCTGAAATGAAAATAATCCCTTCAGAGTATATGGAAAGATACAAGCAGAGTTGGCTTAAAGTAAAACTAAAGCAATGTTGTATACCAGAGCAACTCTATAAGAAGATACGCTTGCTCTAAACGAGAGAGCATGTCCTCTCTGCAACCCTGAAGAAGATCTAGTTTTAAAAGCTTCAGTTAGCTTAAGTCAAAACCCGTAACTAACACATGTATGTTTTGGCAAATAAGGGAAAAATGCCATGACTTACAAGTTCTACCTTTTGGCAGTCACAGAAAGAATCAGCAAGAGCAAAAACAACAAGACTGTTCCATGATAGACCCATTCTGATAGAACCTGTAATCAGTTTAATGATCATAAGAAAGCATAAAATGTGGCAAAAATGGAAAAGAGTTAAAGGAACATACAGTGAAAAACAGGAGCATGGGGAAGACAATGAAGATGAAGTCCAAGCATATGGCATAAGCATAAGCCTTCCAATTTCTGGAAACAACAACCTCATCGTCGTTTTTCTTCGATGAAACGGCTTTACCACCATTATCATCTATAACAAACACGTAACAACATCTTTAGACTAATCGAACTAAGATAAACATCACTCAACTTCAACAAGTACTATGCACTAACATCTTTAGACCTAAATGATGATTCCTCTTGTACAAAAAAGCAGACAACTTTCGAAATTCTATGACCAGATTTGTTTACTAAGAAGATGAAATAGATTGAGATAACGAACCAATTTTGCAGTGAAGACCAATGGAGTAACGCAAAAGAACCAAAAGCTGAAACCCAGAAACGTCAATCAATCATAAGAAACTGAGCAAAATCGAAGAAACGGGTCCAAAAGGAAATACACTTACAGGGACAATGGTCAATAGTGCTGCGATTTCCAGAATTGAAGATCCATCAAGATTGCTTACAAATCTGCACCAAAGTCAATTCCAACAAAAACCCAATAAACAGAGGAGGAGGAATCACAAATTTTCAAAAATCGAGTAGACAAAAAGAGAGAAGCTTTACTCTTCTTTGAGATGCTTGTTTGGATTCAGAGTCTGTTTTGGAAGAGAATCCATCAAAAACAAAACCTCAGAGATTAAAGATCAAAACTTTCGTCAGTCCCCTCCTCGTTCATCAAACTACTATGAAGAAGGTTTTAATTTGGCTCGAATCACGAACCGGCCGGTTCAACTAATATGTCCGGTTAGTGGGATTTTATCCGGTTCACATGAATTAGAGGGATTCAAAGCTTAGTTTTCCAAAAAAGAATCCATATACGTATCATGATGTTTCATCTTATTCATGGCATAGAAATGCAGACAAATACTATACAGATTTTAGTTTCGCTATAATCACGAACCGTCCGGTTCAATTAACAGGTCCCGTCGGTTCAATCAAAACTGTTATTCTATTTCATGATACACAAGTACATTACACTTTTCACTTTAACACTTGTGGTGTAAGAAGATGATTGTCAGGAATTCCCAACCGGAGTCAGCTTCATTTCAGCCTTGGCTTTCCTCGCTTCACCATAACACCCCGACATCCGTAAACCCGACAAAACCGCTCGTCTCGCTGATGACGGTATCTTAATACCTTTATTGTAACACGACAATAATAGCTTTGAAGCACAAACAAACCTCATGTCTTTACAGAGATTATGCACAACAGAAGTGTAACTATACTCATCTTTCACTTCCATCGACTCAAAATATCTCATCGCTCGATCCACGTGACCCGCTTTACACAGTCCATCAACCAAACAATTACAAGTCACAAGATTCAATCCAATCCCCATCTCTCCCATACTAACAAAATGCTGCTCCGCTCTTCTCATCTGTCCTGTCCTCAACAAACCATTGACTATAATCGTGTGCGTATACTCATCAGCTTTCATTCCTTTCCGCTCTATCTCTCCTAACAAATCATCAACCGCATCCAAATTCCCGTCTTTAAAATACAGATTCAACAATGTGTTGTACGAAACAATGTCATGTCTCCTACCTTTCCTAACTAGCTCTTGCATATACTCATACGCCTCTTTCGTTCTCCCTGTCTTAATCAAAGCGCTAACAACCGCGAAATACGCGTACCCGTCATAAGTATAACCTTCTCTCTTCATCTCTAAGAACAACTGAAGCCCTCTTCGAATCCTCCTAGTCTTGAAATATAACTTTAGTATTGTGGTGTATGTAACAGCATTCGGAGTGTAACCCGATCTCCTGAGCTCTGTTAGCATCCATTTCGCAGTACCGACCCTCCTGGCTTTACAAAGCCCGTTAATAAGAATGTTATAAGTCATAAGCTCCGGTTTAAACTTACTCTGCATCTCTTTAAAGAGCTCAAGAGCATTGTCTATATACCCACACTTGCATAGAGCATCAAGGAGAACATTGTATGTATCAGGACCAGGACTTAACCCAGCGAGCTGAAGATCCTTATAAAGAACCCGAAACGCTTCTTCTTGTTTCCCTAACTTAAAATAACAACACATCAAAGTATTGTAACTCCACAAATCAGGATATATACCCCACTCAAGCATTTCGTCGAACAGGTAGAGGACACGATCTAACATCAGCTGTCTAGCTGCCCCAGCGATTAAAGAGTTATACGTAGCGACGTCTGGTCTAATCCCAGCGTCTCTCATCCGACGAGTCACGGCGTAAGCTTCTTCTATACCAACGAATCGACAATACCCACTGATCAATGTGTTGTAAGTGACGACATCAGGGGGCACACCTAATCTGATTCCGTCTATGATTAAAGACTCAGCTTTTTCCAGTTTACGAAACTTGCAGAGCGAATCAACGCAAATGTTTAATAACCTCGTTGATAGTCCGGTGAAATTCACCAACCCACGAACCATTCTATCGGATTAATCCGAACAAACATAGAAGAATGGTAGAAGAAGAGGAAGAAGCAAGATTTGCAGATGAATTCGTGACATTGAGATTGGAGAAAGTTTGATAATTTTAGATTCAGATCTCGGCGAAGAATGTGATGGTCATCGGAAAAATCTGAAATTTGTTTTCGTGCTTTCCAGCATCTGAGAGGGGTTTTACAAGAACAGTATTCAACTTCAAAATTTATTATATTGCATAAGAAACCCCTACGTTTTGTTCTAATCAATGTAAGTCCCAAAATTTAAATATTGCCACATCACATACACCAACAAATCCAAGACCTGCAAAATCTCAAGACATGGTTTTATACTTTATATTGCAATAACCGCTAATTTGTGTGTGAAATTCCAAAATTTATGCTAAACTATTGAAAGTAAACAAATTATTTATGCTAAATTCCAATAAAAATATATTTGCTATATATTCAAACCAAAACAAAATTTCGCGATTAAACAGAAAATATGATTCCGTAATTTTGGTGGAAATTTTATAATGCTTTGAGAATGTGACAAATAACTTATATTCTTTTGACATATGTATTTTTTTTATTAAAAAAAAAATATTAAGAGAGAAACATATTTTTATTAGAATTAGTTTTATCATTACATATTAAACCTTGAATTTTATTATTTTTCATATGTAATGATATGTCAAGGTTCAACTTTAACAGTCTTCAATGTCAAGTTTGTATTATGTATTTTTGTTAGAATTAATTGTATCATTACATATTAAAACTCATTAAAAACCAAATACACCATTTTTTATTTTCATTATATTTAATTATATCACTACATATTAAAAAAATATAAGAAAGACATATTTTTTTACAGTTTATTTGTGATACCTATCATCATTGCACAAAACTAAGATTAGACTATTTGATACGAAAATAATTTTAAGATATGATTTCAATCTTTTATATTTGACCGACTTTAATTTTTAGTGTTTATGGTTCGGATATCCAATATTATATGAGAAATTCTGCTAATGTCATTTGAGTTCGTATTTTATCTCACCGACACCATAAAATGTCGAATATAAAATCAATTCATCAAAAGTTTTTAAGTTCACTTGACAAAAAAACAAAACCAATCTTGATTAGAAAAATAAAGGAAGAGTGGTAACATAACTCACATTCACAAACCAAATTAACTCACCCATTCTTTTAGGATTAGTCTCCATCTCCCTGTTAAGATATATTCTAACAATGCAAGTACCAATTATTAAAGGAGAGTGCAAGTGCTGTTCAATTATACATATTATGAATATTTTGAAATGAAGTGGATCTCTCAAGCGATCAAGTTTGTCAATTCATCTTTTCCCAATTTTCATGTTGACTCCATCCTCGTTATCATTAATTTTGTATGATTTTCTATACAAACCTCATTGTTTTGCATATGTATTATAAGTTTTTTGATGTAGATATTTTACCTTCGATTAGGTATGATCATATTGAGAGGCTGTAGGTGCAATTGTCTAGAGAGTATTCTTTTTGTATTAACTTCTAAACCACACCATTTCAACTTTTGCAATCAGATTTTATTTGCATAATTCATAGATCATAATAAATTCATAGATCATAATATTGTAGATTTGCATATCAACATTTATTCCTTTCACGGCTAAACTGAAAAACGCTTTTTTCATAATAAACTTGTGAGGAGTACTCACGGCATTTTTGGATCCATGGTTGTGGGTATGATGAGTTACATTCCCAAACCAAGCCTGACGCCACGCTCGAGCAACACTCCGTCCATGATTGTGTCATTCATAGGACAAGAAGCAAAAACTCCTATCATGCCATTTACTTTTGAAGAAACAGACCAGACAAGATTGATATTGACCAAAAAAAGAGCGTCTCGATCGGAACAGATGTCCATCGGTCTTTGAGTGCTCTAGAACCTTCGTTTTAATCTGCCTGATCGAGAACAGATGTCCACCGATCATTGAGTGTTCTAGAATCTTCTTTTTAATCAGTATGTGGATAACGGTCATCATCTCATGAAGGACCAAGGAAGCTGCAATTTTTGTCAGGACATCAAGGTAGATTCCAACCCTTTGATGAAAATGGCTCAATCAGATGACGTCATCTAAGTCTAGGTTCCTAGGATTTTTATATTTTCACATTTTTTGTATAAATATTGTTCACTGTTCATATCTGTCAATTGTCATCACTTCTTTTGCTGCCGACTCTCTCTCTCTCTCTTTCTCTCTTTATCTCTCGATCTCTCTCTTCTTCTTGTCATGTCGAGAGGTAGCTCAAACGCTTTTCAGGAAATCGAGATATCCATGACCAACGCTTTCAAGGGCGGATCCACGTGAAGAGGAAGGGGGTCAGATGACCCCAGTTAAATATTAAAAATAAAATTTGTAAGCTTGTTTGAAATTAATTTTTGGGCACAATTGGTTAAAGTTCTCTTCATTGACCCCCTCAAATCCCTTTCCAATATGGGTTCAAGTCTTACTTACTATCCTTTTACTTGATATTTTGTTTATAATACTTGGTTTCTTTTAGTTTTTTAAAAAATTATAGTTTAATTACTCTGTTTGTTTTTTATTTTAAAAACAAAAACGTAAAACTCTTATAATTTATATAAAAAATCAAATAATATTAATATTATGGAACAAATTTAAATTTTATTTTATATTTTGACCCCTCTGAAAAAAAATTCTAGATCCGCCACTGAACGCTTTCCGTTCCGCTAATTTAAACGGATATGGGAAGCTGGAATATCATGAATTCAGAAGAGCCATATAAGCGATGAAATTGAAGTTTCATGCTGAAGAAGTTGGTCATCTACTCGCGACTCATGACTTAGTTGGTGATGGAACAATCAGCCGGGAGAGATTCATCGAGATATTTAAGCCGAGTTATAACGAAGCAGCTCTACTTTCAGCATTCACGTCCAACAAGACGAATGATGATGGTTTCTTAGGTTTGAAGCAGCTCCGTCTAGCTCTCATTCGTCTAGGGTTAAACCTCTCAGAAGTAGAAGCCTACAACCTCTCTAGGAGATGTGACGACGCTACCGGTGGTTTCTACAAACCTGTGAAAGTGTAGTTCAGAAGTTTTTGTAAATTAACCTCTCGAGCTTGCATTTCTCTCCATCAAGCCAACATTCATCCAGAGGGGAATATGGTCAGCTGGAATGAGCTTGTGAAGAGTACTCACGACATTTTTGGAGCCATGGTTGTGGGTATGATGTGTTTCATTCCCAAACCAAGCCTGACGCCCAGCTCGAGCAACACTCCGCCCATAATTGTGTCTTTCATAGGACAAGAAGCAAAAAGTATTGACACTTTAGGTTTTTTGAGCATGGGTGCATGAGTGTTTTGTGTATGGTACTATCGTTTGTGAATAACGATATGATCATTCCACTTATTCTCGCCTTCACCATTACTGTGATTGGCCAAATTTCGGCTAGAAACTAGGGTAGTTGTTTTTTCTTTTTTTGAATAATTTAGAGAAATTCTTGTAATCTTTCTTTTCTTGTTTCTAAATAATCTGTTATCTTCTTTTCTTATTTTTGAATAATAATTGGTTTTGAATAATAATATAATCGTTTAGGATTTAAACTATTGAATTACAAATAAGGTAGTGACTTTAGCACTAGAATCAATTAAAATATGAAGTTACTAAAACTAAAATGGGAAAAATGTCAATTAAATCATGAATTTACTCAAAAACGCCATTTAAACCCTGAATTTTTCCTAAGGCCAATTAAATCATCTATTTTTGTTACCAATTTTAATTAAACATCAAACTTTACTAAAAACGCCAAAATACACATCTCACAAAATTGGGTGACAGAGAAACTAACATCCGTTTAATACCGTTAACATCTGTTAGATTAATCCGTTAGAACTCGAAATCCCCAAATTACTTCGATCTCTAATCCCTAATTTCACCATCTAACACTTATGGATCGTTGGAACGAGAGAGCAGAGCGTTGTTTTCCAATCTAATGGCGTTGATTTGTTATTGATGATGATGATTTTTTCTCAAGAAAGAAGAGAAGATGATTCAGAACAGGAGTTGAAACTTGGGATGACGATGACCCAAACAACTACAACAACAATGGTATAAATCTTCTTCTCGTAATTACAGTTTTTTGTTTCATTGATGAATTAAACGTACATGACCCTAGTAGTCTCTCTCTTGTTTTCTAAAATTCTTGGGTTTTTCTTGTTTGTAGGGTTTTCAATTTGAGTCTTACAAATTTAACTAACCTTGGTTCTTCTTCTTAATTTTCTATGTGCAGATCAGGGATAGATGGTTTGAAGTATGAATTATGTAATTCGGACTTTGGGGATTTATTAGGGTTTATATATTTTCTGGTTTTCTCATTCATGTTGCTGTCTTAATTCTCTATGTGCAGATCAGTTTGAATAACGATGAATAGGAAGAAGACGTACACTACTTAAGGTTTTGTTTCTATCATCAACACCATGATTCATAAGTGTTAGACGGGTGAAATTAGGGATTAGAGATCAAAGTAATTTGGAGATTTTGAGTTCTAACGGGTGAATCTAATAGATGTTAACGGTGTTAAACGGATGTTAGTTTTGCTGTCACCCAATTTTGCGAAATGTGTATTTTGGCGTTTTTAGTAAAGTTTGATGTTTAATTAAAATTGATAACAAAAATAGATGATTTAATTGGCCTTAGGTAAAGTTCATGGTTTAAATGCCGTTTTTGGGTAAGTTCATGATTTACATTTTTTCCAAACTAAAATGCAAGATTTAAAACTTAAGCTGTCATAGTATCGTACAAGAGAGAAATAAATAGGAACAAGATATTCTTTCTCATTTTTTTCTCCAAAAAATATTGTTATTAATCTCTAGTAAGAGGAAACAAAATCACTAATAATACTAATTAGCATCTTCTCAACTTAAATATTCTAACCTAAAGATATTTATAACCAATACCACAACAAGAAGAAAAAAAACTTAACTAATTAAAAAAAAAAAGTATATATATTCCGTTTTCTTCAATTTTCAGATTGTGTTTGACCGGAGACTTCACCAAACCGGCGATGATCATATCCTCTGTTTCTAACAAGTTCGGCGAACGTTACACAACTCTCTGTCTGGCTATGTCCTCTCGTGACCTTAATCTTAACATGTTCTGGTAATCTCAATGTATACTTATCTTCTTCCTCCGGTTTGTTTCTCACTATCGAGTGTCCCGTCGAATGCGATCTAGAGAACTTCTCCGGCAAATTTTGTTCCTTTTTAATGCTACTGCTCTGTCCTGAAGACGGCCAAGTATCAATCGGTGTTGTTGTCTGATGATGACGACGATGAACGTCTTCTTGGTCGTCGCTTGTTTCTTGAATCACATCGATGATCATCTCATCCACGGTAGGCTTTGGGTTCTCCGGTGGAGGAGGAGGATCAAGATCTCGTCGACAAACAGGGCAAGTTCTGTGAGATTCGAACCAGAGATCGATGCATTCTTGGTGGAAAACGTGGTAGCATGTTGTCAAGAGACGTAGCACGTGATCTCCGTCGAATTCAAGAAGACAAATGGCGCATTCGAGGCCGTATTTTTCTTCTCGAAGATCTTTAACGGAGGAGTAAGGAAAAGTGGGAAACGAGTTTATGATCCGAAGGTCGAGGCCGGGATTTACCGGTGGAGCTTCCGATGGTTGGAGGGGATTATCGGCGGATCCGGTGTCTCCACCGTGGTGGAGACGCCAAGCTTGTACCATTGTGTCGAGGAAACACTTGCAGAAATAGAGAGTGAAGAAACCGATGAAGAAGAAGACGAGGAGGATTACGGTGAGGATCACCGTTAGAGGAGGGGTAACGTAATGTTGTGGCGGAGGTTGCGGTGGCAGAGGTGGCAGAGGTGAAGGTATTACTGTCGACATTACGGTGGCCGGAGACTGATTATCTCCGCCGTGAGATTTCTCATATACCAATATACCAAAAAAAAAAAGAAAAAACAAGAAAGCTAGAGACAGAGAAATTCTATTTTTTTCTTTCTAAGGTTATTTACGTTATATTGATATTTTAGAGTTCAGTTTTATCTGGTATAGTGTGTGGAAAAATGTGTGTTTGGTGTGAGAGAAAGAGTGTTAGGAAGTTTTGGTTACTAAAAATAAAAAGTGTGTTTTGGGTTTTGTTATGTTTGTTTGTTTTGTTTGCTCAATGCCATCATTGCCATGCATTTGAACGAGTCGTATGTGGCATTTGTTCTACGCTAATCCACTTAGTCCTTAAAAATAGTAAGTTATGTATATTTAAATCTTTGTTCTTAGAGTATAGTCAGTTGTTAATATATAAGCAAAATATAGGATTTTGGGTTCATATGGCACGTTTCTCGGTTCATGGCTTTTCATTCCTTGAGAAAAATTCGTTGTGTAACTTTAGTCAGCACAATAATGTTACTACGTAACTAAAGATCGCGCAAAAATTACAATCGCATGCACTGACGTTCAAGATTCATGAACACACCATGCTTTGATTTATACTATATATGTATTTATATGCCACCATTGTTTTGAGTCGTTTTTAGAGTAAAAGTATATCTATAGAGTAATAGATATCTCGGCTTTTATTCTTTTTATATGTTTTGAAGGAAAACCACATGCAAACATGTACAGTTGTTATAATGTAAAATGTTGAAGCGTTAGAATTTTGACATTCGTTGGAAGGTTTCGTATGTCCAATTTAAAGTGTGTGTGTGTTTTTTTTTTTTTTTCTGTAAAAGGCTTTCTAAAGTGTTTTTTTTAGACACAAAATAGTCTGTATGGTCAGGTTTCATCTGGCTTTGGTTCACACTGCCTGTTCAAACGTTAATATATAGACCAATCATTCGAAACACAATCCGTTTCACTTCGATCCATAGCCGATTCTCTTGGTCATGTTTCTCCGGTAGAAGTCCTATTTCTTGCTCTTTGAAGCTCGAATTCATCCGGTTGAACAAATTTCTTGATATCGTCAATGGTGATCTCCTCATCAGAAAATTGGAACTTTTTTCTTTGGTAGGGAGAAAATTGGAACTTAATGATGTAGTCTTCATGGATTTAATTTGATCGAGAACCTTCAATGGTTGCATGTTCGATCTCATTCTTTCTCCGACATTCCTTCCTAAGCCTATTTAATATTGTAAAACCACTTCAACTATGGAAACTCATACCAGGTTCTTTAAACAACAAAACACACAGAGTTATTTTAGTGACCATTGAAGGTTCCAGAAATACCAATATCGTTTACATTATTTTACTTTCTTGTAAAATCGGTAATCACTAATCTTTAATTTGGCATTTTGTTATTTTAGTATCCTTAATTAAGTCAAGTGGCTAGTGAGTTTACAAGTTGTATACATTTTCATCATTAGTAAAAGAACTTATAAGATAATGTTACCATTTAAAGCTTTGACAATGTGAAACAAAACGACAAAGCTAAATAAACATATTTTTAACTACACATATTGAGAAAACCTTATCTTATCTTATCAAAAACAGAAAAATATCACCAGTTGTAATGGTAGTGAATCCAATTCTTCCAAATCTCACAAATAAAGACAAGAAAACGAAATGTCATTTTGCGTGATCGTGTTATTGATCATCCACAATTATTAAAATATTGATACTATAGACATCCCAAACTTATTTAGACATGCAAAAGTGGACTATAGTAGTGATAACTCTACAACAAATTTAATAGTATTGACATGTGTAATGTAACCTTTTTTTAAGTACAAAATTACAATTTCAATACTAGAAGCGACCGCCAATGGTATTCATTAAAGTAGCCAATGGGTAAGGGTGTTTTCGTAGTTCTATAGATCTTAGACTCAACCCCAAGTACACAGACTCACTGAATCCACCATCTCCTCCACGTGGCAACCATAGACCGGTTCGATCACGCTCTTCTCGTGCACATGTGTTGACTTAGCTCATAGCTGATTCGTCCCACCTAGACGGTCATCGCATCGGACGGCTGCGATAATGCCAACTTTAAGTGTATCACACGAAACAGAGATACATAGCGCGCGAGGAAGTCAATAGATCCAACGGTGCATATGAGATCAACGTCAAAGGATCGTACGGTAGAGATGAAGTTATAAATAGTATTAGTTGGATTATTTATTATCATCACTCTCAGAGATCGAAGAAGAAGAAAGGAAGCAAAAAAAAAAAATCGAAGTTGTGATGAAATCTCTACTGATGAGAACCGGTTCGATGCCGGTTCTTCATAACCGGTTTATTTCAGGTGGTTCGTCGCGGAAGAACATGACGACGACGACGACACCTATCATCTCCAGGAACAACTCCGTCGAGTCGTCATTATCCAGTTACGGCGAGAGATTCGCCGCCGGAGGAGGAAGGAAGATCTCAATCGAGGTTAAAGCCAACGCCGGGATTCGTAGGGTGTTATCAGAGAGTGATGTGATTAGATCCGAGAGAATGTCGAAGAGTGTTGGATCTAAGCCTTCGCCGGCGAAAATCCCGGAGGATGATGAGACGGAGGAGGAAGAAATTAGGTTTTCCGATGTTTGGGGATCGTTGATCTCCGGTGGTGGTGGTGGATCTGGTTTTAACGGCGGTTACGGAAACGGAGGAGGAGGCGGCTATGAAGATAAGAGCAAGATCGGTGATTATTATCGGAAGATGTTGAAAGCGAATCCTAATAATTCGCTTCTACTGATGAACTACGGCAAGTTTTTGTACGAGGTTAGTGATTTTTGTGAATTGGTGATTCATTTAGGTTTATGATTGTTATTTAAATTTGTGATTTGAATGTTTTCACAGGTGGAGAAAGATGCAGAGAGAGCTCAAGAGTATTATGGAAGAGCAATACTGGCGAATCCAGGTGATGGTGAGGCTTTGTCAATGTATGGTAAGTTGATATGGGAAACGAGCAGAGATGAGAAGAGAGCTCAATGTTACTTTGATCAAGCTGTTAATGCTTCTCCTCATGATTGGTAAATATATATAATAATACTAATTTGGATTCTTTGATTACTTCTTTTACTGTTCTCAGCTTTGGTTTCTTTTACTTAAGAATCTAAAAGGTTTGTGTTGTTTGTAACTTTGCAGTATGGTCTTGGGATCGTATGCACATTTCATGTGGGAGGCAGAGGATGGTGATGATGATGAAGAAGAACTGATGGCTGCATCACCAGCTATGGTTTCTGCAGTTTAAAATGAAACACAGAGACTAACACAAACAAGTGATGAAGAAGATTAATGGAGTCTTGAATTATATGTATAAAGTACCTAAACCTTCTTTAGTGTATTTTCACTGTCTTTTGCTAACTTTTGTTTTGGTTTAACTTACTACTATCTTGTGAAAACCTCAAGAGTAATAAATATGTATGTGAAGGAAACACCAATGTAAGATTATTATATAAGTTATAACAGAGAATAAAAAAGAGCTTTTGTAAAGCATTGTATAAGTTTTGAATTTTGTAGAATTTTTGAAAACTTGAAGTGGATATAATTCGTTGATGATAGAAGAAAAGAGTAAGTCTTTTTATGATCATCACAATCAAAAGAAACTACGAAGAGAAACAAACTAAACAAGATTGATTTTGAAACCTACTTAACAAGTCTCCCTCTCTCTCTCTATTTATCTAAAACAAAAGCTAAATTTAAGAGAAATGGGAAGGGAAGAGGATAAGAGAGAGTAAGAAAAGTTCAATCTACTTTATAGAGATAATTCTGATGGAGAGATGTGTGTCAAAAGGAACAGAGAGAAGCAAACCCGGTCAATCCGACTCATGGAACCATCTATCTATTGATGATTCTGGCCAGCCCCAGGCCACAGCGGGTACATC
This sequence comes from Camelina hispida, assembly GCA_023657505.1. NCBI lineage: Eukaryota > Viridiplantae > Streptophyta > Magnoliopsida > Brassicales > Brassicaceae > Camelina > Camelina hispida. The sequence continues at coordinate 19,088,214 of CP094635.1, read as the reverse complement.
TGCATAGGCATTTGCTGAAGCGATTGAGGTGTTGAGTTTCCAAATAGCCCATGACTATTGTTGTTGTTGTTGTTGCTTCCACGGTGCAACGGGGAATTACTTTCGTTTTCCTCTGACGACTCGCTCGAGTGTTGTTGTCCTTGAGATCCAGGGCTTCCTAGTCCTCCACCACCACCACCAAAGCTCAACATATTGGCTGGTGCTGAAGCTGGCTCTGGAGTATTCCGTGCACGCCCTACGCTTTGTTTCTGCTTCTTTCCATCTGGTACAAAGCTTCCGACAATGACCTTTATAAAAACCACGAAATCAAAACTCAGTATCTTGAAACACTACTTTTGTGATTTTTAACTCTCAAGTGTAAAAAAATGGATAAGAATTTGAGTAACCTGGACTTGTGATCCAGCAACTAGCATTCCAGCAACAGTTCCACCCACAATCCGGCCATCTTGTCCAGCCAGGGACACACTCAAGTTACCACTTTTGGTCACAGTACCATTACTCTCAGAAGAATTCAAGAAAGAACCTGACAGAGAAATGATTTCATATCGGCCCTGCAACAACAAACACATCCAAATACAAGATTAAATCCCATCTCCCTTCTTCGATAACAACAGAGAGCTCAAATCATCAAGTAGTAATGCACAAAGGACATGAGTGTGTCATACCTCAAACTTAACAATTCCACTAGGACTGGTAGATTGACGAAGCATCACATTAGACACAGCTCCTGTAGCTGAGAGAATACAGATTGCGCGTGGCCCTTGGTTCGTAAACGCCATTACCTTCATAGCTATGTCCTGGAATAGAATGAAATATCACAAATTTAACCAAAGAAACCGGCAGAAAATGACTCAAAATCCATTCAAGATTTGCTACAACAACACAACACATTACCTCTCCAGTTTTGACTTCAATGACATGAGGTGTAAACCCAACTCCTCCTGTTCCTCCTGCTCACAAACCCCATTAAGTAGAATTGTAAACAGTGATTTTGATTTGATCAGAGAAAGAGAGATAGATCGAGTGTTATAGTGTACCTAAAGCGTCGAGTTGCTTCTTACCGGAGCCAGGAGGACGTCCCCTGTTCCGTTTAGCAGGTGGATCGGAAGAGTTAGCATTAGCTCCTCCACTATCACCACCACCACCACCACCAGCTCCTCCTTCATTTCCGCCACCATATGAATTAGAAGCTGAAGGAAGAGGCGAAGTAGGAGCCAAACCAAGAGCAATGTTATTCCCACCACCACTACCACCACCATCAGCAGCGTACTTCCTAGGTCTTCCACGTTTCTTCTTGACCTGTTGTTGTTGCTGCTCGATCCCAAATCTCATCGAATGCTGTTGAGCAGCGGCAACAGAGGAAGGCGATCCGTCGAATCCAAGAGAATCAAGAGTCTTCTGATCTATCTGTTGCTGTGGCTGAGGATGATGGTAATGATGCTGATGCTGATGCTGAGGATGATGCTGTTGAGGATGAGGAGGCATAGCACCGAAAGGTAATCTCTGATGCATAGCTTGAGATGTAGTAGAGGTGTGACCCATTAAAGCTGCGGCGGCGGCGGCGGCGTTAGGGTTTCGATTGTAGGAATTAAGGTGACTCATTAACATCCCTGGCGGTGGTTGTTGTTGTTGTAGATGTTGCTGTTGCTGCTGCTGTTGTTGTTGCTGTTGTTGGTGGTGGTGGATTTCTCTGGAATCCATTGGAGAAAGAAAAGACTCAAGATTTGTGGTTTTTTTTTTTTTTTTGGTTCTGTTTTACGAATGCCGAGAAAAGAGACGAGAAAGTGCAGGTTTTTGAGTTTTAAGCGAAAGCGTGTGAGCTAGCTAACAACAACTCTCTCTCTCATCTCTTCTTTGAGTTCTTTCTTCATCATCAGAGAGAGAGAGAGAAGAGGGGACGATCTAGTTAGTGTCTATTTTAATTATTTTATTTTTTTTTAAAAAGTGAATTATTTGTATAAGTAATTGAGGAAACAAATCTTTAGTTTAGGGTTTTCAGTTTACAGGAGATTTAATTGGAAAACAAAAACAAAATCTAAAGATATGATTTAGTTAGGGTTAAAATGTGAATGAATGTGTGAATAGAGAATTTAAAGAGGATCGAGAATGAGTTGTTTTATTTAAATGAGTATGTTCAGTCCATTTACATTTATTATACTTTTTTCTAGTTGTAATGTAATGTACTCTTTTGGATTTGGTGTTCTCCTTTTAACTCCAGTTCTGTTTTAATAAATGTTCTTTTTTTTTTTCAATTTTGTTTTGGCTTTATTTTCACATAATATTCATTGTTGCATTGAATGAACCGAGTTCGGTACTATATTGGAAGAGTAAGAAATCAAACCGGGATGAGAAACATTGAATTTTAAATGTTGGGAGGGTTTCTTTGCTAATTTGGTGATTTAAGTTTAAAGTCTTAAGAGGGAAACCAAAATTACACTACTAGAAAGAAAAAAAAAATTAACAAAAAGCCTATCAAAAATTTAAAATAAAAACAAATGCACAGGAATTAATAAGAGAATAATATAGGATATATAATAAATTATTGTATGTAACTAGAGATTTTGGGTTTGACTGTGTAGTGTGTGTTTGGGAAATCCAAATCAACATGGGGTTTGTACTTTGATGTGTCAGATTTTTTTCTTAAGTATAAGTATATCCTCAGATCTTAAAAATAAAAACAATCACTACTTTGAAAATGACAGCAGCTTATTTTGACCATTTTGTCCTTCTCTTGCCTCATCTTTTTAAGAAAAATCTACTATTATTCAGAATAATGTGAGAGAGAGATTCCCAAATTAATTGTGACAAATATTGAGCTTACTAATTTTTAAATGCTATGCCACATAGATAGAAAAAAAGACCCACTGCAGTTGGAATATAATGTAGCAAAATTATATTATTTGATATACGTAACCAACTTTAGAACACACAAATCGAAAATTTAAAGACAGAATATACAAAATTGATATTAACAAAAGTGTAAATATCCAATTTCTTTTTGTGTCTAAAGGAATATAAGTATTTTAAAATTTTAAATGTCATACAGAAATGCATTTAGCATCTGATGTCATAAAAACCAGCTTTGGCTAATTAAGTAACGAACCCATTCAACTGTGTTATATAATCCAATCTTCTCCTATACATACTCCAATTCAAAGATGTGATCTGTATTTGGTATTGGGGGATAATCAATGATTCAGATTCAGTGAGCAGAAAGCACAAAACTTTTTATGTTGTCTAGCTATCGACTAAAGTGATCGACTTTATTAGACAAACAAGCAATAAGAAAAGCACATGTTATCAAAAGTTTACGCCATGCGCGTACCTTAAGAAACCGGACACGTAAACCCGATGATGTGAACATATTGGTACCTGAAACTAGAAAGAGGTTGAGACAGAGACCACGAATTAATGCTTTTTAAAATTATTTTAACTAACGGATGGTTCAAGTGACATGAAACTCCATTTGGATCACTGGTCTTGTCCAAGATTTATATTCTCCCATTATATTGTTAAGATCAATTCAACTTCTGCACTTTAGAGTGGATTTGGTTTGTTTTTGGAAACTTGCTAATTATCTTAGAAGAACAGAACAAAGAAGGCACATTGGTTTGGTGAAGTTGTTATAACCCACAGATAAGTTTAAAAACGTTGAGAAAGCAGAACATACACCTCATTGTATTATTTATAAACAAAGGCCATATCTTCCCCAACCAACAGCAACTGTAACTTGTTATGTTGCATTTGTATCATGTTTAAAATCAGCCAATGGTTTATCTTACTTCATTAAGCTAACACAATCATACATGAATCCCTCAAATCTAAACAGAACCAACATTTTTTTTTCTTTTTCTTGGAATAGCGTCTAAGCTGGTGGACTTTTTCTTAACGGGCTTAATTCTTACTAATTTAGCCCAAATAGTGAAGTTCCCATTTTTTTTTTTTTTTTTTTTTCCAATTTCGTTTGAAGATTTGTTTGGATGCTTTGTCGTCTGGTCCGATTGGGGAAAAAGCATGGAGGAGAAGTAGTAGTTGTGGTCTAAAGAAAGCAGTTCCAGAAAACCAAAATATTAAAAGCTGCTTTTTGGGAGAGCAAGTTTGTTTCTTTATGTGAAGGATTGATTTGTACAAGAGAGTTTTAGAGTTATAGAATGGGTTTTTTTAAGAAGTTGGCTGGTGTGTTTGGATTTGGCCAGGAAGTGTTGAATGATGATGAAGATGATAGAGGAATCCATGATTCCGGTGACGGAGATAAGCCGAGATTTCGTGAAACTGGACTACCAAGGAAAGGATTTGGAGTTCCAGTTCAAGTTGCTGTTGAAAGGTCCAATCTTGCTCCTCTTCTTCAGCCTTGCGCCGCCGCAGACGGTGGTATTCAGGTTTGAACATTCTCAGTTCTGTAATTTACTGGTTGATTGCTTTATCTGAGTGTATCTTCTAGAGTACTTAGCTATAGAGTAGCTTACGAAACATTGACCATTGGCTTTGAGGAGGTTGATTAGTAAGTTGATTCTCATTATTTAGGTCTACCTTTTAACTGTTAAATAAACATGATCATGTTTTACATAGTTCTCTTTAGCATAATTTACAAAATTGATTTCGAAATTGTCTCTTTCTTACTTTAGTATTGTTACTCAGAACCCAAAAACCCCAATTGAGCTTTTGAGATAAGAATCCTTCACTTGCTATTCTAGTAGAAGCAAAACTATAATCCTAGCCGCTAAACATGTTCACTTTGACTTTTCTATGACATTAGACAACGACTCGGTATCGCTTCTGTTTTTATTGTTACTTACATCCTATGGTTTGCTGTAACTTGATTTCTAATGTCTGATTCTCTAGCTGTTTTTGGCCACTCTATTAGTAGTTATTAGTGAAGTTTTCTTAGTTAAGAGCTTGTGTTGTTCTTCGATATTGTTTATGTCAGTCACTTATAGCTCTCTCTTGACTGTACCAGGGACTAAGATGGTATACGAAACGACTAAGGGTTGATGAAGATGGAGATGTTGCAGATGAGTTTTTGGAAGAGGGCCGAGAGAAACCCACAAACGCAGAATATGATGATCATAACTGTATTAAGACTATGCCAAGACTCCAAATTAAACGCAAAACGAAACCTGCAAAAGTAAAAAGACTAGTTGTGTCTTCTGATGGGAAACTCCAGCAATGTATTGAAGATCAAGGAAGGTTATTTATAGTATGAATGAATTTGAAACACATAGAGGTTAGGACAGGTTTCTGTTTCATCGGAAACATGGGATTGAATGTGTAAAGAGGGAAAAAGCAAATAGAGTTGCAGACATATTGGCGAGAAAGGGCAATGATCAGTTTATCTCTGTTTGTGTCTTTGAACTATATTCCAGTTTGGCTTATCGAGTCTGTAAAAACTGGTTTGATTCATCTATTACTATGAGAAAATGCTATGAACCATATGAATCGTATCTACTATATACTATTTGAAAAGAGAGTTTGGCAACAACATTTGAACAGGCCTAGTACAAATTCGCCAAAGGTTCCATGGACCGTGGTAACAACAATGGTAGCATTAGTTTCCATTTGATCCATAGAATCCGGTGCATAAAGAGAGATCACGGAGTTGTCATTTTGCAGAACCATGTCAAAAAGGAGTATACTGTTTTGATGGACGCAGCAGCGGCTTGTGTGTGTGACGACCCGTTTCTTTTCTTATAATATTGTTTTGATACCAATATTTTCAAATGCTGATGAAACAAAAACCAAAACGATTCATAGTTTCATACTACTGTATCAGTAATCATTGTTTCTCCATACATGTTGTGAAAATTATTGAATGAGGAGAGATTTTTGTTTTTGATTCTTATTAAGCCAAAGTTTCTATTTTTGATCCTTGTAATTTCATTTTCCATCAACCATCCTTTTCCTGCCACGTGTGGAGATCTCACATGCGCCACGTGGGAAACACACGAGAAATCTGAAATCTCAAAAAACCCAACAACACGGGAACAGCTGTTCTGTTACCTCTCAACACATAAACACTACAAAAAGATTTCGTATTTTATTTTAACTTCTTGGATTTTTCTGATAGTTTAATTAATATTCAAACCAAAAACTCGATGTTGAACAAATTTTTTTGTCCGTACATAAATTAGTTCTTTTATATATATGACTAAACGATGTTCAAGTGTTTTGACTTTGGTGATTAAGGAATATCCCCAAAATATTATTTTTGATTTATCAGATTACGGCGATAAACAGAGTTAAAATCCATAATGTAAAATTAGTATTTTCAAATTTATGAAAAGTATATGTAGGTTAAACTAAACCAGCCACATAAACGAAGAAAAATAATCTTTCTTTGAAAATAAATTTATAACTCAATCTCCAGCAAATCCATTTAAATGAGCTGTGTATCAAACGGAACCAGAACTCTCAACCCGTGTCATCATTAATATTGTTCACGTTTTTATTTTCCTTTTGTCAGAAGATTACGGTTTGAGCTATATATTTCGTGAACGTTAGATTTTTAACTAATATTTCCTCATACCAAAGCTGAAAGAACTATATTAATTAGTGTTTCTTTTCTGTTTTGTTTAACTATCTCGTACTATGATATATTAAGACTTCAACTGATCTTACCAAGTGAACGTGGCAAGAATTAATCCTCGCAGTGTAAAACAAATATATCATCTACTGTATAATATTTCTGACAGTTCGAGATCTCTTTCTTATTTAAAAGAAGAAGAAAAAAGATTGTATCGTAGCATTCAATGATTTTTGTTTTGTCGTTCGAAGTCGTTAATTTTCATGGCGGTTTCATATTTAGGGGTTAACGTGGCTTTTAATTCATATATATAATGTGAATTTAAACACAATTTATAAAAATAAATTGTCCCCATGCTAAAAAGAGAAGGTATACATGTGTTATGTGTCAACGTTGGTACGACTTTGAAGGATCCAAAAGGTCAACTTTAGCTGAGAGTTGAGACAGTGAAACTTGTTTTTGACTTTCTTACATGTATCTCCACAAGACCACAACTATACAACATTTTTCTACAAAAACATTTATGACAAAACAAGAAAAAACAAATATTATGTGCTTTAAATTGTTTTTGTTTGTTTGTGTGAGTGTTAACGCTAAATTGTAATAGAAAAAGATATGTATAATCTCTTTTTATTGTGTTATTGGAAATAGATTATCAAGTAATTAACGGATTACATATCTGATATCTTTTTTAGCCTAACACAATACCTTATGCTTGGTCCGTCCATAAACAATTCTCAATTCTTGCCTACATAATCAGATTCATAGTTTTTATTTTATTTTATTGATGTAACTAAAAGTGTATGTACCCACTTGTGAATTCTTTAATCTACGAGGACGTACAACGTATACGTTTAAGATCTAGTGTTTGGAAATATATATTTAACAATAGGTCCTTAACAATATTAGTATTAATTGGGTGACACATGCATATAATTATTCAAATGGTTATCTCTAAGGATACTAATTGCATCTATAAGTTTATAACGAATAACATTATTGAACGTATGTTAGTTTAATATCTTTTTCAATAACTTTTTGACTTACTTTTTTCGGTCTTGTGAAGTCGAGAGAAAAAAGTACTCTTTAATTTAATATTAAAATCAATAATTGCAAGTCATGTGAAACCCATCAATCTAATCTTTCCTCACTGGGCCAAAAGAGAACATTATTTTTTGTATCTATCATAAGTAGTTAATTATGTAAAAGCAAATGTTCATATAGACGTAAAATAGAACATCACGAATTTTGTATATTTACTAAGAATTTTGAATACAAATTATACTAACAGTAAAATAATAACATTGAAATCATAAAAATCTCTTCGAAAGAATAACATTACGTGAGATATATTAAAATAATCATTAAGCGAAACAATTAATATAATTGCCGTTTTGTAAGTCACACGACACGTAATTTTTTTAATTACCAATCGAACATAAAAGAGATTCTCGTAGTTCAACCAACACAATCACACGTATTATAAAACTTGTTTTCCTCTGGCCGGCTATATAGTTAACGCATTGCATACGCAAACCATAGATCCATCACTCTATATATATATTTATATACATAATATATATACACACAAAAAGCTATATATAGAGAATACACTAACAACACATTCTATTCTTATTACAAAACAAGGAGAGAAAGAACCAATTTCTCTCCCTCATCAAAATGTCCAACAAGGTTCACGTAGGGAGCGTTGAGATGGAGGAAGGTTTGAGCAAGACGAAGTGGATGGTTCTAGAACCTTCTGAGAAGATCAAAAAGATTCCGAAAAGGCTTTGGAGGGTCGGAAAAGATGATCCGAGGAGAGTGATACATGCCCTTAAAGTAGGTCTTTCCTTGACACTTGTCTCTCTGTTATATCTTATGGAGCCTCTCTTCAAAGGCATTGGAAGCAATGCTATTTGGGCCGTCATGACCGTTGTCGTCGTCCTCGAGTTCTCTGCCGGTAAATTTAACAAAATATTTCATTATATATACACATTATATTCAATTTAAAATCAAACATATATAGTAATGTAATTAGTTTGTTAAAAATAACATTTTGTTTAACTTCTTGAGTCTTTAATTAGGTGCAACGTTGTGCAAAGGGCTTAACAGAGGATTAGGGACACTAATCGCGGGATCTTTGGCATTTTTCATTGAGTTTGTAGCAAATGATTCCGGAAAAGTCCTTCGAGCTATCTTCATTGGCACTGCTGTTTTTATCATTGGTATGCAAAGTTTCTAAAAAACATATACCGTTTAATGCCTTTCTTGTTGTCCAAATTGGAGTCTCTAACCATAAAATAATCTCTAAATTTATAGAGACATCTCTATTCAGAATCAATATAATAAAAATAATTTTACTTACGAATTTATGTTCTCATTGTAATGTTACAGGGGCGGTTGCAACCTATATAAGATTTATACCATACATAAAGAAGAATTACGATTACGGTGTTGTGATATTTCTCTTGACGTTCAATCTTATAACAGTGTCAAGCTACCGAGTAGATAGTGTGATAACCATAGCACATGATAGATTCTACACTATAGCCGTTGGTTGCGGAATCTGTCTTTTCATGAGCCTTCTTGTTTTTCCGATTTGGTCTGGTGAAGATCTACACAAGACCACCGTTGGTAAACTCCAAGGCCTCTCTCGCTCTATAGAAGGTAAGTAATTCCGGAAAATATAACATTTTATAGTGTTTCTCAATCAAATTATTAAGAGATCTGGTAAAATAACATACTTGATATATTTTTAATATTCTTATAATTATATGTGTGTAGCATGTGTGAATGAGTACTTTGAGGAGAAAGAGACAGAGAAAGAAACATCAGATTTAAAAGACAGAATCTACGAAGGGTATCAAGCTGTTTTGGATTCTAAATCCACTGATGAAACACTTGTAAGTATTTATATATATATGATTCTCAAATATTTCAAAGACATTTGTTTTTGTAAATGATATAAATATACGAAACTAAAAATGATAATTCAGGCATTATACGCAAATTGGGAGCCAAGACACAGTCTACGTTGTCATAGATTCCCATGTCGACAATATGTTAAAGTTGGAGCTGTTCTTCGTCAATTTGGTTACACTGTTGTTGCTCTTCACGGTTGCTTACAAACTGAGATTCAAGTAAGGCTAATTACATTAATAACAATGTAATATTTTTGTTGGTATGAACTTATAAGTGAAATCTAATTTTTCCTATATTTGTTAAAATTAATTATGTTTTCAAGACTCCAAGATCTGTTCGCGCGCTTTTTAAAGATCCTTGTGTAAGACTGGCCGGAGAAGTATGCAAAGCTTTGACGGAACTCGCGGATAGCATCTCCAACCACCGTCACTGTTCACCGGAGATTCTCTCCGATCATCTCCACGTGGCACTTCAGGATCTTAACTCCGCCATCAAGTCTCAGCCTAAACTCTTCCTCGGCTCTAACCTTCATCGCCACAACAATAAACAACAACACGCCAATAACAAACACCCAAACGGTACCGTTTCGCAGCGCAACATAAGCAACATTGGAAAAGATCTAAACGGCGACGTTTCTCTTAACGAAACCGGTACGCGTAGTAAAATTACAGAAACCGGTTTACGCCATGGCCAAAGCGGAGCCGTTTCGCTCTCGAGCTTTAGGACCGACACGTCAGCTTTAATGGCGTACCGGAAATCGTTCAAGAACAGCTCCGAGATGGCGGCGGCGGCGGGAGAGAGGAGGATGTTACGGCCGCAGCTGAGCAAAATTGCGGTGTTGACGAGCCTCGAATTCTCGGAGGCTTTGCCGTTCGCGGCGTTTGCGTCGTTGCTGGTGGAGATGGTGGCGAGGCTTGATAATGTGATTGAAGAAGTCGAGGAACTGGGAAGGATCGCAAGTTTTAAGGAGTACAATAATACGAGAGATCCGACGGCTGAAGATGTTCGATGTGAAAAACCGGCGAATGTAACGATCAGTGTCAGCGCCGCGGAATAAAGCAACGACGGCGATATATATATAATTTTTAGTGTTTTTTATAGATTAGATTAAACCGATCGGTATAAAAGGATCGATTCGATCCGGTTTGGTATGATTCGGCTTTCAGAATTTACTAATAAGAAAATTATTATTTTCAAGTTGTTTCTTAATTTCAGTTTCTTGAATAAAAACAATTTTGTGAACTTGAGAGGGTCTCTGTTTATGACAAAATAATTAAACCTCGCAAGACCGGTTCTGATCTGTCAATTTTAATTATGGAACTAGATTATGACCCGCGGTACACCGCGGGACAAAATTATTTATAACTAAAATTTTTAAAATTATAAGTTGTATTTGCTGGATAAATATGTTATAACTATATAACAATGTTAAATAAACCATATAATATTGCAGTATAATTTTTTTTTACATAATATTTATTTAATCAATTTAATTAGATATATCTATTCTCTGATACTGACAGTATTAACAAAATAATGAAATGATATTTCACCCGTGTAACACCGAATTAATGATATTTTTTTATTTATATAAATATCGATAAAAAAACTCGTCCCGCTATATAATCCCGTCCCGAGATATTTTAACTGACACTATATCATCTTAATTTTTAATATTTCTTGTGTATCTACGGTATACTATTTACCATATTTAACTTTTTAAAAGTTTTAAATATTTTTCATATTTAACCTTTTAAAAATCTTAAAAATAAAGAACCGGAATAAACCAAATAAAAGTTTTTAAAGTTTGAATGCATGATAAATCAAGGTTTTTACTCATTTGTATTCAAAATCATTTTTGTCTCTTTTATAGTATGATTCTAAACCGTTGCCTAATTTTTTTTAGACGATGTGAAATATTGTACCGATATTTTTTATTCATCTATTGAGTAATATATGTCCGTTTTTAAATTTTTTTATTACATCATATGCAGGAAAAAAATCACAATTTTTATTAATAAATATATTATAGAATAATTCAAGATAATTTAAATATAAATTCAAATAAAAATGAAAGAGAATCATATATTTATGTTTGAATGAGGTAGAAAGATTTCTTTATTTTTTAAAATCTTATCTATAATTAATTTTGAAGTTTTGGTAACTAATATTAAAGTCAATGCATTAAATGTAAAAACTTTCCAAAAGTATTTTTGAGCAAAAACTGCTGCAAAAATACTAGTATAGATTAAGTGTAATATAAAAACATTAAAATTTTGAAGGGCCCAACCGGGTTCGAACCGGTGACCTATTGATCTGCAGTCAATTGCTCTACCACTGAGCTATGGACCCAATTTGACATAATACTAAACTGTTAGGTGTATTTATATATACTAAATACAGTTTAATAAATCATTTACTGTAATAAATATTTTCCAAAAATGAGTTTGTCCGCAATATAGGAGGCCTCGTAACCTAGTAAGAATAATGTTCTTTTTGAATTTTAGTAAGAATAATAATCAGACAAAAAAAGAGTGCATATGAAGAACAAAAAAAATATGTGTTTCTATCATATTTAACTAGATAAGGACCCGCCCGATGTGCGGGTTTAAACTTTTGTAAATAAAATTAAATTTAACAAAAAAATATATTAAAGTTTGTTGTATATTATTTATAATTTTTTTTGCTACAATATACTAATTTATATCCATTTACAAATCTTTTATTTATGTTACCATTAAAATTGTATTTTTTTACACCTAAATATATTCTATGTTACAAATATATTCTTTACCACCACCTAAAAAATGTCTGTATGAACACATTAAGCCAACTATTATGTCTTTTTACTTTCACTTTTGCATAGTTTTTTTAATTAATAAAATTATTGGCTCAAATAATATTTCGAATAAAAAATATATTACATAGTATACTAATCAATGATGTATCATCATAATAGTGTATGACCAACCATGGAGAGAGCCTCGGTTCCATCTTCCTCCCTTATGGAGAGAATTTTGCAACTAACCTCCTCCACCATGGAGAAAACCTTGGCTCCACCTTCTTCTCTTGGAGAGATAATCTTGCGTCCAACCTTCTCCACCTTCCTCCCTTAGGGAGATAACTTTGGGTCCAACCTCTTCCACCATAAAGAAAACCTCGGCTCTGCCCTCCTCATGTGTGTAGAGAACATGTTCACTTCTTTTAGCTATCTCAAAATGGTTTGCTCCGACAACCAATGAAACTAAAGACTCTTTTCTAACGTCACAAAATCTTTTGATAGTAACTAACGTTAAATTTTCCAATATATTCGTGGAAGTGTCTTTGACACACCATGATGCAGCTAAAAAAACATTTCGAATTAAAAATATATTACATAGTATACTAATCAATAATGTATCATCACAATAATGTATGATCACCATGGAAAAAACCTCGGCTCCGCCCTCCTCCCTTATGGAGAGAACCTTGCGTCCAACCTCTTCCACCATGGAGAGAACCTTGGCTCCGCCTTTCCTCCTTGGAGAGATACCATTGCGTCCAATTTCCTCCACCTTTCTCCCTTGGGGATATAACCTTGTGTCCAACCTTCTCCAACATAGAGAGAACCTCGGCTCTGCCCTCCTCCTGTGTGGAGATAACTATTCACGTCTTTTTGCTATCTCAAAATGGCTTGCTCCGACAACCAATGAAAGTAAAAACATTTTTCTAACGTCACAAAATCTTTTGATAGTAGCTAATGTTAAATTTTCCAATGTCTTTGTGGAAGTGTCTTTGACACACCATGATCTAGCCTCTGTCTTCGTAACGCCCCCAACCGCCACTTTACTTAGTGAGCCCATGTCCACTCTCAGTCCATAGGCCCACCTTCCTAAGTGGGCCATACATCTATTCCCGGCCCGTGGACCCACCCATATTCGATGGCCGGTTTGTTACGTTTTTTGAGGTTTTAAAAACTTGTTTACCGACCCTACAAATTAACAAATAATCCTTTCCTCTGTTTTGTCCTCACTCGCACAGTTTCGACAATCACTTCCAGGAAGGTCACCCATCATGAAGTTCTCTCAGAACCCTTGACCGAAAAGATAAGTGCATTTTGGTGATATAGGTGGCCAAATCAATTCTTTTAAACTTTTCCGCAAACCAGGGTGTAATAGTCTTCGAACTCCTATGGATCTATCAACAACGATTTATGATTTTTTCAATCTATTTATCAATGTTTGTTGTAAGTTTGTGTTTGATTAGTTTATTTTATCCATCCATTAGGTTGATGAGCTTCTACTCGTTATCTTCCTTTTGGATTAAATGAATAATGGTAACAATTATGTTTTTTTAAAGGGTTTATGACCAACCAATCAAGGTTGAGAAATTAAAAGAAAAATAATTTGACATAATTAAAGAAATAATAGAAAATTATAAGCACGGTAATATATGAATCCCAAATAATTCAAAGATGTAAATATAATAAAACAAAACAATATAAAAATAATACAATAAATTTTAAAATAAAGTATTAGGAAACGAAGACCCATAAATTAATCTTTTTTTGGGTTTAACATATTAATCTTACCTATTCCCAACTGAAAAAGGAGAAAGTAGGAGAAAATTTTGGTTTTAAAAAAATAAGAAAAATTTACCATCCCATTAAAAAATTTCCCAATTAAATAAAACAGCGTTTTTAAATAAATTATTTTGTTAGATAAAAAATATGAGACGATTGATGTTTATATAGAAGTGAATATTTTCAAAATTTAAAATTAATAATTAACTATATATTTTCCTTAATCCATATTTCTGTTTTTTTGTAGAATTAATAACTTAAAATTAAAAATATGTAAATAATACTATAATTTCGAATTTTATGAAATATATATATATATAATCTCTTTATAATTATTTAATAAAACTTTGCAATTTTTTATAATTTTTTTAATTTTTGATAGTTATCTTTTTACATTATTAATATTTTTAAAAACAAAATATTTTATTTTGGTTATAATCAAATTTCTCTTATTAAATATTAACTTTTACACATGTCAAAATCCCAGATTAATAACTTGACACATGTCAAAATCTTGTTAATGGCTAACTTTCAAAACCCAACTTTATATAATAAGATTTCTTCTAAAACTAAAAATCCAATAAATATTTAGAATTATACAATCTATACTTTGTAATATAACCATAAATTAACAAACAAATATATCATATATTTTAAATTTAAAAATTATAAAATATAGTCTCGCGGTGTACCATTAAAATCTAGTTAATTAACAATCTTGTCTACAAAAAATAGAATTTCTCAGTGTTGACAAAAAAAGTAGAATCATCATGTTAATTAGTTTTCGGTTTCTTGAAAATTTGATTTTCATTGGATCTTTTTTTTGGTTGTAACTTCTGTATTTTATTAGATTAATGATTGTATTTGTATATGATTACAGTGTAGAGCATGCATGAATAAGGAACTAGGGGATAAACTGATGATAAAAGAAATTGAGATTATTTTTGATGGATGTTTTAGCGAGAGCATCAGGTACTTGGTTATTTGATCTTGGTGTCCCAAAGAACTGAGCTCCATCAAATATTTGTTGCCATCATTGGATCTCATTAAACGTAAACTGAAAAGGGACTATGTACGTCGAATCTGCCACGTCATATCACCCCTACGTACTTGGATCTCAGCTGTTGATCTTATTATTGCTCTTTTTCTTGTAAAGAAATGTGTTGAAAAACATGCTTTGACAATCGGCTGTTGCATCTCATACGAGTCGTATGAGATCTCCGGCAAAGCTCATCAGCTGTTGTTCTGACAATCGTTTTCAAAGGTAATTCCGTCTCACTAGACACTAAAAATATAGTATGGAAAGAAATGTAAATAACTTCAATACTAGGTGCCATTCAGGAAGACACTTTAATGTTATCTACGTTATAATCCCCTTTTTAATAAAAGGGAAGTACACAACATTGTTATGCTTTATAATTTTAATAAATGTTTATAAATGGTTACAAATAGGTTATACATAGGTTATTGATTAATCCATATATTAATTGGTTACAAGTTGATAGTTCATATATTAATATTAACAAATAAAATCTTGGCAATTAATCACACTTAATCATGATTTCTGAGATTTTATTGTGAATTTCAAAATAAAATCTGACCTAACACCCATCCAAGCTTTTAATATAAATCAATGTCTTTAAAACCGGACCGGAAAGTGAACCAGAAGTCTTTCGGGTCATTGGGTCAACAACTCGGACCGATTGAATTACGGGTCAATTAGTTTATTAGTTTGATTACATTTTATGAATATAACATCTACTTTTCTATAAATATATGAACAAAACATACATAGTTAAGTACTAAACAACTAAAATTAAACTTTTAAATGATTAGATAAAATAACTAACTGATTCTTTTATAAATAACAACATTTATTTTTAATTTGGTTTGAGTTTAAAGTGTGACGAAAATAAGATATTTTAATTTGAGACCGACAACCCGGTCCGACCCGCCGGTTTAACCACCGGTTCACGGGTTTTTAGCGGGGTTTTCTGGTTTTTTGCGGGTTTTATTTATTAGGTTTTTAGAGGTTATCCGGACTGGAATACCTATCGGGTTGTGGTTGGATCGAACCGACCGGCCAGTCCGGTCCTGGTTAAAAAACATTGATATAAATTATTCAGATCTCCATTCACCAAAATACATCTCGCATATTCATACAAAAAAAAAATAATAATAATAATAACAATTATTTCTCAGTTTACAATGCTAAACCGTCTTATAAATTATATTATATTTTAAAATTATAATACAGATCAAAGGAATTTCAACCCGTGCTATAGCACGGATCCAAATCTAGTTATAGTATTATACAGTATATGCGAATAATTTTGGAAAATTTAACGATATAGTATTATACAGCATAAACTAATTATGCTAGTATTGATATTCGAAACCATTTAAAATTTTCCTTAATTTTCTTGTGCATATATGCGTCTTGATCTTCTTTAATATTTTTTCAACAATTCAAATTGTCTTTTCCTTCTTCGTTCAACAACATAATTAATCATATGTTTTAATCAATTTCCTTTTGTATCTTTTGGATAAATAATTCCTTTGTTTTTACATATTGCAATTTGTGTAGTCACATACAATTATTTGATTTTTTATTACTCGACGAAGCTACACCTCCAACATGCCCATCACTCTCCAATCCGCTCTCGTCTCAAATCTCTACTTCAACTCTCAGCTTCTCTACCAAAACTTCAGTAGAGTAGCTCTTTTACACCTCCAACATGTATATCAGTATATATGTCATCATGTATAGACTAATATATAATTATTCATGTATAGAGTACAATGTGCGTAGTTATATATGCTGGTGGTGAGGGAAAGATAAAAATGTATATTATTTGAGGGTACGTAATATATGTTCTTTAGTCGTAACTGTACGTCAGTCTATATCATATTGTAAGAAAATAAAAATTTATTTAACCATTTAAGCGTGAAATTTTCTATGTCACCGCTTAAAAATGCATTTAACCACATTGCCATGGATAGAAATACATAGCTTTCTATGTCATCATTTTTTTTTTTGGTAGAAGCTTTCTATGTCATCATTTTAAAAAATAATATCGAATAAACTGAAGAACAGCTAATTAAATCAACATTGGAACTAATACAAATGCTAATTTTTCCTTTCAAAAGTACGTATACCCCGAGAATTTTTGACAGATTTTACATATGGTTTAGCAATATGTAATAGGTTGTATAATATTGCACTTTTAAGTACGTCCTCGGGGTTAACCAAAGGTGAAACACAGTGATTGGGTTAATTTGCATTCTTTTAATTATCATATTATATGGATTAATAAATATGATGGAGCAAGAAGCATGGAGACGGCAACGTAACGTTCATATGGAGCTAGGCTTGTTGAGCGCATTTTTCTTCATCCGCAAGTCCACTGTCGTCTCATCATCAGTCATCCCTTATTAAATTTTACATTTCTACTCTTATTAATTTATTAATCCTTGGATACAAAATATTATTAACCTTACTCAAGTGTTGTTAATAGGATGAGCAAAGATATTATAGTACATTGTTAATAAACCAAAGAAAACCAAACATGCATGGTTATATCAGGTTATCAATTGAGTTATAATACGTTCCTATGTAATAAAACCAAACATATTATAAAAAAAAAAAGAAGTAAATGTCACGATTTGAAGCTTACATTTCCTCGTAACGCTTTTGACCGTATAGTATATTTATACGATTGTGAAGTCCAGCTTTATCCCCTTTTTAATTTGTATAAGATGATGAGCTATAGCTCATCATTTTATACAAAATAAAAAAAGGATAGAGCTGGATTTCATAATCGTATAAATATAAATTACTGTTAATTTGCATCGCTAGAGCTAGCTATTAACCCAATCACCTTTGGTTAAAAGAATGCAAATTATATGTTGATATATATGTTGATTGGGTTAATTTAAATTACTGTTACAACCTCGGTTCGATTCCATCTGTCTACATCTTACTGCCATGGGCATTTTTGGTTCGATTTTTTTTTCCAGTTAAACTTTTAACAAATTTAATTTTACTACAAAGTAGTTGTATCTAATTGAAAACGATATTAAAATTAGTAACATTATATAATGTTATCTTTTTTTGTAGTTAATTTATTATTTTAGAGTTTAAATGTGTATGTAGATATTTATATTTTATAGTGACTTGTAGTTTTGTAACTGTATTTCCTCACGGTTAAATTAACTATTCTTTTCTTCAATTACTAAATTAACTATATATCTAATACATGTAATAAACTAAAATTATAACCAATAGAAATGATACTTTCATAATATTTTGGTTTATTTTTCGATTTTAAATCTTAAAAATATGTTGAAAATTCAAGGTATATTTTAACATTATTAAAAATATATATTTATTTAATAATTTATATCATATATGTGCCTCACACAAAATAATCTTCTAGATCCGTCACTAGTTGTACTAGATCTAGCTGTTGTGGTTTTCGTATTGCTGGTGCTTGCATACATGAACGGGATGATCAACATTGTGCAGCTGATTTGTTACCTAATCGGTATCTACGGTCCGTTCATGTGATCCATGCATCCAAGCCATATAGGTTATATAGTCTACATATTATTGTAATAGTATTATAGTTTGTAAATGATGATCTTCATCTATATATATATATATAATCATCCGATCCTTCACCTCCATTTCTTTTATTTTCTTGCTTTTATTTTGGGTGTGTTTTGCTTTTTTAGTACTGTTGTAACTCTATGGCTTGAAGAATATTTCTCTATATATAATGAAAAACGGTTATTATTATTTGGGAAAAATGTCATTTAAATCATGAACTTTCAAATTTTGGCCATTCAAAACATGAACTATGTTGTAGGCCATTTAAAACATCAATTTTCATTGACTAGCTTTTTTAAACATGAAGTTTCGTTGACCAAGCCAAAAAAGACATGACGTTAAATCCGATAATTGACCTACTAACAGATGTTACTATGCCGTTAATCACTCTGTTACTAACAAAACTACGTCGTTTTAGTGGAAGTTTTAATTTGAAAAGTGTCATTTAAACCATGAACTTTTAAATATAGGCCATTTAAACCATGAACTTGTAAATGTATGTCATTTAAACCATGAACTTGTAAATGTATGTCATTTAAACTATGAACTTTCAAATTTATGTTATGTAAACCATAATACATAAAAATGGTGATCAATCTTTCAAACTCTAGTGTAGTATCCTAAAACAAGATGATCAATCTTTCAGACTCTAGTGTAGTGTCCTAATAAATGAAAAAGACTCAAGACAAAAACAAAAAGACACGTTTGGGTGTTTAAATCAGGATTGATGAGGAGATTTGGGAACATCAACGGTAGCTTCTGATTCCAAAGGGATTATGCTAAAAAAGAATCAAGTCACCAAGGCTCACACAAGGAGAAGAACCCCTCTGAAGAGAAGCATTTTATTCAGCATGAGGACTCTGTTAGAGTGAAGACATTATTATGTCAGCATCAGGAATTGATTATGCAGCAACTCATCAAGAAGCAAACAGTTTCCTACTTGGAGTTGCGTTGGGACAATGTACCAGCATAAGAGACAGACACAATCTCCTTGCAATCCTGGCAAGTTACATACATTGCAGGTCTGTCCTTGAGGGATGGTTTAGACATTTCAGCTTCCTGTGAAGCACTTTAGTGCGTGCGTTGGAGGCAGGTGCTTACCATTCATGAGAACACTGATCAACTTGCGTGTGAGTGACTTGATGCAGCAGTTTCATTCATATCAGCTTGAGGGCAAGCTGAGTTTTGGGGGATGTGGTAATGATAAACTCTACGAGAGGGAATGCGAGAGTTGACGTGGCATGATTCATGAGAAATAGAAAATATCTGGTTCATTATAGGGGCTTAGCCAGTTAAGTGTGTAATTGGTGTATGTGTTGGCTCCTGCGCGAGTCTAGGGTGAGTAATTGGAGCCTGAAACTCCATTACTCTTCCTGTAATCACACACTTGTCCATCCGTTTTTTCAGCTTGATGCCTAAGACAAGACGAATCTTGTAGAGGACCACATTAGAGACGACGGACCAGCAAAATTTCATCACAAACCTCAACACAACAATGCTTGGCTCGTTTTGGTTTTTAGGCAGAACTAAGTTGATCGCATGTGTTGCTGCACAAAGGAGGAAGAACAAAAAGACGACATACTTGTGATTTGATGCAGCGGCTTTGGAATTCATCAGCTTGCCAATCTTCAATACGATTCCTGAGATGCCATTTCCTGAAAGGGAAGGACCGATCGAGTTCTCCCCCCTCCAACAACCATGAAGACATAGGCAGTCATCCAGGATTCCAGCATGCTACGGCGGTGTTGACATCGGGAGCATTCCCGTGCTCCTTTAAGAGTTCGACGACAGACTCCATCATCCTTGGTCGATGCCAAGAAGAACAAACTCAGAAGAAGAAGAAGAGATCTCAAAAAATAACCTACCTTTGTAACAAAGCAACTTCTTGTGTGTAGACCAATTCTTTAGTCTCTTATATTTATATCGTTAAAGGTCTTTAACACATGAGAAAATATACTCTTTTCGCTTTTGGGCTTTAATACATCTTTAAACAAATTGCTGCGTCACTTTTACCCCTTTATACAGTACATAGTTTCCGATCATCTTACATCTTTACATCTTTATGGATTTTTAAACCCACATATTTACATAACTTTTGAAATATGAATTGGTCCCAAAACTATTGTTTTGATAGAAATTTTTGGGATTTTAAATGAAAATGATTGTTATCACTTCCACAAAAGTTGATAAAGGTTATATTTTGGTCCAATTAATGATTGAGAGAAATAATGAAATATGCATATACATTCATACCAAAGGCATCCGAACATAAAAATAACAATTAAGACTGTAAAATAACGTTAAACAATCCTATTAAAAATACAAATAAGAGATTTATAATACTGAATCCTTATATTAGCAAACAATAATTAAAAAAAACAAAACAAAACTAAGATAATTAATTTTTCAAAATAAAATAGTGATAAATGCTTACAACTAGTTCTTTTTCCAAGACAACAACGTTAAAAGGAGTTTTTGTCCTAAGAAAGACCCAACATTTCTTTGTACCTAAAAATGGTTTGAGTAATCAAATGAAGCGGTTTGGTCATATTCATAATTTGTCCATGCTCGCTGATCAATGTACTGGTCCACATTAAAATAAGAAGAGCTCGCCGGAAATTCCACGTGGCTGTTTGCCGTGTTGACCGGAATATTGTAGTTGGGAAAGTACTCGGAAGCAACCTCCTGAATCTTAAGATAATCCTATCGTTATAGATCACAAAACCAAAAACACAAATCAGCCCACTATATTAGTATATAGTGTATACAAAACTATTTTGGTTTAGATAATAGATGGTACCTTAGACGAATCAAGGATGAAATCAGGAGAAACCCAAATGCTAGAAGAGTCGTTTGTAGTAGCAGAAGGCTTGAACGATTGAAACTGTGACGCTTCATCGCGACAAGGAGAAGTTGCAAGGCTAGAGTAACCCGAACCAATATCTTGTTCGCTTTTATTTTTCAAACTTTTTGAATTGGTCTTGAGTTCATTCTTCTTAGTTACGCGACATATCACAAAAGGTCCCTGAAAGTCAAACATATATATGGTTTTGTAGGTTTCTTTCCATTAATTAATTGAAATGAGAATATTCTGAAGTACTTGGATAAACAAGAAAAAAACTATAATTTCTTACCTTGCAATTTAGTGATTTTTGTGAAAGATCATCATCGCATAAACGATATTCATGCATAAACCAATTAGTTCTGTCTCCTAATGGGGCACGACCTTCATAGAAAACTAAGGTCTTCCGGTATCCAATTATAACACGCGATGATTTACAACTGATTTTCCGGTCTTTACCGGTTGCTTTCCAATAACCCGCCTTTGTAGCTCTATTGGTTCGAGAACCGTTTGGATACTTTTTGTCTTTTGGGCAGAAAAATAACCATTCCAAATCCCTATTGGGAAGAAATGATTTATCTAAAAATAAAACAAAGATAAAAAATTAAACAAGTTATCTAAAACTAAAACATTAAAACATAATTATATGACTTAAGCTATGGTAATCAAAACATTGTTTCTTTATCATTATAAGTACCTGGTAAATCCCAAGGATCAAATTTGTATAACTCGATAACAGGAATGACTTCGAGCTCAATCTCAAGGCCTTCTACTTTTCTACTCAAGTAGTAGCCTATGAGCTCTTCGTCAGTTGGATGAAATCTAAATCCCGGAGGTAAAGATGAACTTCCCATTTGCATAATTCACACTTGTTGCTTGCAACACAAGAGAGTTGTCTGGAGGGAGATCAAATAATTAACTAAGTACCGAGGCTAAATCTATTGACTGTTTGGAAAATCCAAAAATAGAAACTTTTTTCGACACTCAGTTTGTTCTCAAGTATAAGCTGCAACTCACGTTGATTGCATCTTTTTTGTGACAAGATCATTGTCTGAAAGAGATCGTATGATAACAAAACGAAGCAAAATAAAACAAAATGTTTAACCCGTAAAAAAAAAACAATAGACACCAAATGAAGGTAATAATTTGGAAATAACGAGGAGTAAGCAGAATTGTAGTGGGTCAAAAAACTCAGAAGAGGGTTTTCTGACTTTGAACCGGAGATTTAACTATATAAGAAACAAAAAAAAAAAGTGATTTGTGAGTAAATTAATTAGGAGAGTGCTTAAGAGAAGAGAAAGTTGGTAGAGTGTTGAATGGTTGTGGGGTGATTGATATTTATAGCACAAAGGTTTGCGAAACTATGTGGGGAAGATTAATTAATAATAGGTCAAATATGTTATAGTATCATGAAACAATTTAATATTTAGAGGGGAGAACTATATAATACTATAATTTGTATAGTGGCGTTTAATATTGAGAAGAAAAAAATAACTGAGACACACCGAAAGCAGATAAAGACATTGCTTGTCCTAAAGAGTTCCCAAAATTCCAAAAGAATATGGACCTACCTGGTCTCAAAGCTAATATAGACTTGTTCACACTTCACACATCAAAACTTGTATAATTTATTCAAAGCTTATTTTTCGATAAGCTTATGTGCATGTCAATCTTGTATACTGTATATCGTAGGAATGATATAAACCTTAATTCTGTTTCGTTTTATTTTCATTTCTTTGATATAACGGGAAATATTTTAGTTTTAGGTAAAAGAAAAACTCGGTTCTAATTCCTTTTTTTTTTTTGTTTTTCATTCTATATTCTAAACTTTTTCTTGACTATTTTGAAGGGATACTGTAAGTAATTATGTTCGTCCTTGTCAGCATGAGTAAGACAAAATAGCTTTTTATTAGTGTAACCACACTTTCGACTTTTATAAGACATAGAGGATTAGAAGAGATAACACAACTTTGACGTAAAGAAATTTTTGTTTATTATTTCCTTTTTACCGGAAATATGTTATTGTTTAAGATGTAAAGTTGTAATTTAAAGTTAAGTTCCCATTTGTGTAAGACCCAATAACTGAAATATTCAAGAAAAACACACAAAAGGAACATTTTGGGAGGGAGAAAAAAACGATGACTTCACGAGATGGAAATCTAAGGTTAGTTCTATATACACGAAGAAAAGTGCACCATGTAATTTATACGATATCTAGAATATTCCCCGATACTTTAGGAACGGTCACCATGACCCCTAACAGTATATTAAAGAGAACACAATGGAGAAAAGAGAAAACGAAGAAGAGAAAGGCACAAAAATGAAGAAATAGGGATAAAAGCATGAAAATAACTACGTCATATGGTAGGAAAAACAATAAAGTAAGCCTACGAAATACGAATAACGGATCTTCTATGTTGACTATACACTGTATGTCACTATGTAGGAACAAATATTATCTATATCAAAAAGTACCATATATGTTTGAATATGTTTGGTTACTAATGGCCGGGGTTATATTCATATCAGTAGTCAAATTTGCATTATACAAAATTTTGCAGCTTCCAAATCCTATATGTATGTAACTAACAAAACTAATAAGATAAATATCATAGATATGATCAAAATACTCCAACCCACCACAATGGTCGTCAGCGTGTTCTTGTTTTTGCTAACAACTGTATTTTTCTAGTCCACGATTCCGACAAATGTTATATATGTAATTGTTGATCGTCGTCAACTTAGTTAATCTGATTCACTCCTCAAATTAAAACTCATGGAGAAAAGATGGGTTAAAGGAAGTGAGTTGCAAATTCATATATACAAGCAATAGTCAATTTCATATAACAATTAAAGGATCTTTTTTTGTTTCAACTACTTTATTAGATGATAGATGCACACAAATCTGTCAAATCTATAATACATGCGTACATATGTGTGAGTTTGCGCCATGTTTAACTATGTCAATAGATGTTGGTCATCATGTAGCACATTGTCTTATTTGGATGTAACATATTTGTTTTCCCACATGAGTTAATTAACGTGAAGGATTACATAGCAAAATAGACAAACAGAACAACAATACAATGTAGTACGTTCTATTATAACTAAATGATAAGGTACCTTTTTTTTTTTTTGTCAAACACTTGATTTCATTCATTTCTAAACAAAATACAAGGAAAAGGATTCAAAGATCCAAAGTTTAAAGCATACAACAAGAGAGGCACTCCCCAATGCCAGACAAATAAAGATAAAATAGATCAACAAAGAGTCCAAGAGAGCTTTGAAGCAATAGCTAGGTAGCAGGTTGCCACATGTGAGATCAAGGTTTGTTGAGAGGTCTTCCATGAGTAGCTCAATGGTAGACAAGTTGGTCATAGTCAAGCAAGGACTTAATTAATGACGTTGAAAAGGTGTTCTTAGCGAACGGATGGTGATTGAAGTATCTAGCTAAACAAGTCGATGGGGAAATGTTTGTCAAGAGTTCTCTAAGACCATACTCACGCCGTCGACAAGTTGAATTCCAAGCAAATAATCCATAAGACTTCAATGATTGTTGAGCAGTAGGGTTCATCAATGGAGCTAGCATCAGGATTTTTAAAGAGCGGTTGTAAACCCATGACAACCTAGGTAGGTTCTCTCTCACAAAATTGCCTCGGCAAAGGAGATTAAGAATTCTACTCACGAATTGACATTGGCTTACCGCAAGCAGAGATAGATCATACCAGAGCTGCAGAACTGATGGCGGAAGATGGGTGTGGGAATTCAATGGTGTCTCAAATAGACCATAAGATTGCAAAGGGTGATACTTAAACCGCGAATACCTAAAAACAACTGCAGCAAGGTACTTCCATACAGGATGTGTGAAAGACCAAAGCGGAACTGATGTTACCTTTCTCCAATGGAGTCTTCGACCATCGGTTACCAGGAGACAGAACAGAACACGGCGAAGGAGACACAACGGAAGTGAGATATTGGGCTTTACCTTGTTAAAATTGCAGGGTTGGTGGGAGTTGAAGAGCTTAGGCCTGTTTTGGCTTAATGGGCCTATCCTGAAATCTAGGTCCACTAGGGAAAACCCTAGTTTCAGGATGAAGAGCCGCCATGGATGGGAGTGGTGGTCGCCCGAGAGATGCGGAGAGGTCTGCGATACAGGGTTCTCCGGTGAGTGATACGTCGGCGACATTCTGCGATGAGTGTAGTAAGATGTGCCATTACTAGCTAAGTCCACTGGGGAGAATCCTAGCTTCAGAACCGTTTGCCAAACTAAAACATGAAGAAGACGATTGCCCGAAATAAGTCGATAGATTTGTGCTCCAAGGAGCATCTCCGGTGGTTGACAGGTCGGCGGGAGACGTCGTTGGCCTCTGTTTGGTTCGACTATGGAGACTAAGTCCACAGGGGAAAATCCTAGTTCCACAAGTAAATGGCATGGTGAATGGTGAAAATTTGGGCTACCCGAGTTTGACAGAGAGAGGATCTCCGGTGGACGATAGATCGGTGGGAGCATGCAATGGTTTTTGGATGGGTCTAAGGCAAGTTTTATTAGGGATTGAAAAAGGGTTAAAAGGAGGAACAAATAAAGAGAAAACTTAAAGAAAGATACACTAAACGGAGAAGGAACGAAACAAGTAAACGCTGGATCGATTAGATTCCGACGCCGATGGGCAGGAGCCTCGCCGGCGTCGGAAATTTTGGCTGGGAAAGGGTTCTCGATACTCGTGCCTGGGAGAGAAAAGAAGTTGAATGAGGTTAATGATAAGGTACCAAAAAGTAAAATTTAGGATAAAAAATCGGGACTTGAGATTTTCATTTTGCAATTAACATTTTGAATTAGGTGTATTAAAATGAAATAAAGCCGTTTGAAGTTGAAATAATTGAGATATAAAATTATTTTAGCCATTTTTAGAACAGAATAAAGATAATAATTTATTCTGTTCACACTAGGCGTACGTGAGTTGTTTTTAGATGCGAGTTTCCGAGAATAAATTACTGAGCAAGTGAACATAATAAAATCATATAAGAGTATATGCAGTAGATAGCATAGAAATCAGACTTAATTAAGAAACTACCACAAATGAAATAGTACATGTCGACTGGGGGTGAGTTAATTACTGGCCTTCCGTAGGTGAACTCGTATAGGGGACATAAACTATAGGGGGATATAATTACTTTTTTTAAATTTAAAATTTTTATATAGGTAAAGAGATGGGATAAGTCAGTAACGTACATTTAGGACCACATATTTTCTATGTCGTAACAGTACACCACCGCCCACATTGCGATAAAGGTGGTTTCGTCATTAATACATTTTCCGGGGAGCCTTATGCCGTTTCAAGAAACCCAGGGCACAGACTTATAATCCTTCCACTGCAAGACAATCGCAAGTGGGGTTAACACTTGTTTGGGGGTCCTAATCACGGTTTTGAGGATCTTTCCCGTACTCGTCAATACCCACTGAAGCCAATACCCATTGAGAGGTACTCGTGTATGGTCCCTTTCCATATTTGACTTCCCCTGCGAACAGCTGAAATTTTAGCAAGAAACTATTGAGATGAATTGGACGTAGCCCTTGATGCTAGCAGGAAGAATCGAGGTTTCAGACGGACATGCATACTAAAACGTCAAAGTAGCAGAGTGAGCAAAAAAAACATGCGTTTTAAAAAAATGAAAATCATTCATTGCCTCCTATCCAATGGTTCCCTATAGACTCCACCTAGTTGTCGGCTTCTGCATTAACCCGCCTATTTGTTGAGGGCACTTGTGTAATCTTCATCGTACGGAAAATGGCAATTACCTAAATTATCTGACATTGTGGTATTTCATTCATTTTTATCCAAAATTGTGCTATACAGTAATATTACCCATCATATAAATTGATCTTTTAGTTTTTGGGTATGCACCTAAGATTCCAGCACAAAACAGTATTTTCAATCATATATATATGATGACAGAATAATGGTTGGAAATGAAACGATCAAAGGCGTCTATGAGTTTAGAAGCACAGCACCTCTAATTTTACATT
The DNA here is from genome assembly GCA_023657505.1 of Camelina hispida. Taxonomy (NCBI): domain Eukaryota; kingdom Viridiplantae; phylum Streptophyta; class Magnoliopsida; order Brassicales; family Brassicaceae; genus Camelina; species Camelina hispida. The sequence goes on along the minus strand of CP094635.1, from coordinate 19,060,732 downwards.
TTTTGCTGTTTAAAATTTTGAGTTCAAATTTTTGACTCATCATAAAGGAAAAAGAAAAAACACTGCCACGAATTTATCCTATGGCGTTGGTATTAATTACTACTACTAGAGGAAGAAGATAAAGAGGCGCAAGGACAATTTTTTTTTTTTTTGGTCAAGCGCAAGGACAATTTTAAGAATCAACTTATATACTAATTTGACCAAATACTTGGTGTACCAGCTAACAAATGTTTTATAAAATGTAGCCAAATTTACGTGCCACCATGGTAGTTGGTAAAATATTTCTGGTTCCATCTATGTGTTGTCTCTTTTCTGCACAAACTGCATCTTAGAAGAAGTATTAGAGAGTAATTCCACTTTGAAAACATACTTACTATTCATTATAATTTATATGAAAACCAACTTGTATATCTTTGAGAATGGCATAACATCATTTATCCATCTTTTTCCCTGCTATTCCATCCACCACACTTGTCCGGCCGGTGGCTAATATGATAAAACAAGTATTGAAGATCATATACGTACATCCCAAAAACTGTATAATGCATGTTACAAGTTACAAAGTGATAGTGTAGTACGTAGGCAAACATTAATATATACATAAAAATATAATTTTATTCAAGAGCCTTAAAATTTTAACAACAATTAAGTATATATCCGTTAATAAAATTAATGTGAAATTGTTTTCAAACGTTTTTTCTTTTTGGTTTCCAGACTTGTCAAAAAAATTTAATGCAAAATAGTAGATCATCAAATGAAATCAGATAGAATGATAAAAATTCAATAGTTGACCACGAGAATGTCCCATTGGGAGTGGAAAAGTTTAGATCTAACATCGAGGAGAGTTGACGTGGTTCTGCTGGAATATAGGGGTTTTTTTCAGATCTTCGTTTTTGCCTACTTCAGTTATATATTTCCTTTCTTTAATTTGTTTCGAACAAGTCCCCCAAATGGCTTAATTAATCAGAACAAGGTGCCGCACAGAGGGGTTTAATCAGAATAAGTATACCTGGGAGTTATTTGATCCGTAAAATGATTGATATTTTATTTTGACTAGTTGCTTTTAATTTAATTTGATTGGTGTTTAGTTTTCTTTGTGTATGTGTGTGTTCAGGCTAACTAGTTTGCATATAGTGAGATTTGATTGACTATGTTCTTATTGATCGAGCTTATGATTCATGCATGCAAGTGACTCAACTTCAAGACACGATGTGATATCAAGCTGACAATGTGAAGTGAGTATTCGGCTTAATTACTGCATGCGCGAGGCAAAAACTCGACTTGAAATCATAAAAACACACTTTATTGTGACCTTTTAGGTCAATGGCGGAGAACACTCGTTATCAGTTTACTTTTCGTTTGAGGATGATTTGGATCCATTTAGGGATCAAACTAATTAACATTTACGTTGTTAATTAGTTAAATTTGAATATTCGTTAAGGTACTGGTAATAACTCTTTAGGTTGATGGAGTTCCATGCACATATTTTTGGACCTCCGTTCATAGTTTGATCTTGCCCATCTTTGGTAATCCGATAATGACCTTTCCGGCTAACCTCAGGTTTACCAGCCCCATATTTAACGGTATTGTCGAACACCCGACCTATTACAAGAAATTCCCTCCTCAAATTTCGTATGTCAAATTTTTATTATTATAATATGTATTTATTTATTTACTTGCTGATCATATAATTTTTGAATTCGTATCATTGCTTCATCACCTCCAAACCGTCATACATAATTTGTAGAAAAATGCTACATATTTAGTGACATAAAATATTGTAACCCTATGACACAACATTAAATGTAGCAAATTTGTAGAATTTTTCTCACCCTTAAACACTTAAAACATTTTTCTTTCTTTAAGCATGAGTGACATAAATTTTTTTTTTTACCCCAAATTAAAATTAGAAGAGTAACGAAGAATTGAAAGAGGTGGATCTGGATGAGCCGATGGTCTGGAACTCCTATGCAAAAATTGGTTCAACAAAGAAGTGGAAGAGACGGATCTGGATGAACACGACGGTCCGTCCTACTGCAATCCTGCCGGTCTCCATCGTTCTTCGTCATCGTAACACCAGCCATAGACGTAATGTTCTTCTTCTTCTCTCTGGTTTTCAATTAATTAAATCATATGGGTTTCGTAAAGTCTTGATCTTTGATTTGTAAAGTTTCTTTAAATGGGTTACATGGAGGAGCAGTCACATCAATTGTAAAGTTTCTTCTTCTCTCTTTCTTTCTTCTTCTTCTCCGACTTGAGTATATCCGACATATAATTTTGTTTTAATTGTAAAATCTAAACCCTAACCACTTCTTTTGTAAACCCAAACCGACATATAATTTTGTCTGAATTGTAAAATCTAAACCCTAATCACCTTATTTGAAACCCAAACCGATACATCATTTCATTCTAATTGTAAAATCTAAACCAAGCAAATATTTAACTTTCCTTAAATAAAATTATACAGAATTTGTTTCCTTAATATGTATTGCTTTTTAATTTAATTTTGATTTATTTTTTAAAACAAGATAATGTATAGAAAATTATGATTGGTTGATAAGAAAGAAGTGAACAAGAAGGTTCACCCTAGGAGTGAACCTAAGTATTTTTCTTCTCTCTCTCAGATCACTGGCAGCTCCAACTCGATGAATTCACAGGCTTGTGTACTTCAGCTCAAAGGTATACACAAAACCACACGAATCTTTAACAAATCTGTTTGGTGTTGTTCTTTGTTATTGAATTCGATTTGTTTTGGATTTGTTCAGATCTTTGTAAGCATCCTGTAGATCGTAATTTGATTCTCCGAAAAAATTTATATATTTTTTCGAAAGGGTTTCTCTGAATCTGTCTAAGTAGTAGTTTTGATGATATTAAGGATTTACTTCATGTGTGTCATTTATCCTCTGTAACTATTCTCTGTAACTATTATTGTCTTATGTTCTAACGCTGGTACTTTTGGTCATTTTGCTTTTGTGCGGTTTAGGTCTTGAGATAAGCAGAGGAAAGATGCGTTGAAAATTTGGTTAGTGAATATCTTCCTTTATTTTACCACAAAATCACCTTAGTATTGTATTAATGAGTTGAAAGTATTGTATTATTTTTGATCAACTTCACATTCTTGTGGATTTTATCTCAGTTTGTCAAGTGGAATCCAAGAAGATAACAACATACAAAGACGTAAAAAACTCTCTTCTCCATTGAGGTAAACAATGCTTAACCTTGAAGGAGCTTCTTCAACAAAGGTTTATCACAGTGCATGTTGGTGTTATTCTTGTATAATCTAAAACCTTAGGTTATGAAGATTAGATATTTCATTAAATGTAATATATGTTATGTATGTTTTGTGTAATGGATATTTTTGATGATTTATGCAATAAAAATAGTTACATATAAATAAATTTTGCAAAACAGGATTTTAATATGCAAATTATATACAAATTCAATTTATTATATACAGCAAAAAAAAAATGTGAATACTATGACAAAATAAAGACGTCGCAACTAGTATCAAAGTAATGACGACTATCAGCCCCGTCTTAAACTAAAATGGGGCCTCGGTCAAATTTACCCGAGCCGGACCAATGAAATTGGGGGCCGAATACGAATTTTGAATTTTTTTTTTATAATTTTTATAATATCCAAATTTTTTTAAAAAAAAATCTCTTTAAACCAAAATTGTTTTTTAAAACATAATAGTGGGATTTTTTAGAAAAAAATAATAACAACTTAAATCTTTTTAAAAATAATTGTTTAAAACTTTTGTTTTTTTTGTTAGAAATTTATTCATCAAACTTTATTTTAATGTTATATCTCTATATTTGTTGCTGAATTTATACACATATAATAAACCCAAAAAAAAAAGTGGGGCTCTTTGAAGTTGGGGGCCCTATTCAAATGTTTCAAAAAACTATGCTCAAGTCCGGCTCTGAAATTTACCAAAAATCTAAAAACCCTTAATAATTTTTTTTTATATAAAAAAATTGGACCCTTTTACTTGAAATATTTTTTGATATTTGTGATGGACCCATGGCATTTGCCTACTCTGCCATGGGGTAGAGACGGGCCTGACGACTATTCTTGTTGCTTTTTGTCAGTCATTTATCCACAACAACCTTGTTACCTTTAGTAGATAGTATCTACTAATATGTTTGAAACTGTTTTACTAATATGTTTGAAACTGTTTGTAACAAAACTTTGTAAATAATTGTAACATTTAGTAGCAATTAGCTTTATTTTTTTTTTGTATCAGATTTGTAGCAACTTGCTACGAATTGCTAGATTGGAGAACATTGCGACGACCAAATAGTTACAAATTTTATTAGTGTCAAATATGTAACAAATTGTTTTTTCCTACGGATTTGTTGTTATTTCTACAAATTTATTCGTAACTATACAACTTTTTTTACTATACAAATTGTTTTATAAAGAACTGATTGCATTTTGTTGATTAAACAAATCACTGAATGTTCTATAACTAGTGTAGAGATATTAAGAAGGGCAACCACTCACAATAAATACAATATTTTTAAAAAATGATATAAAAAAAGATTTTCAAAGGAAATGATCTTATATAATTCTTATATACTAAAGTAGTTGTTTAATTTTTAATGGGACTTATATAATATGTTCTAATAGTGTAAACTAGATAATAACCCGTGCTGGTAGCGCGGAGAATTTTTTTCTTCTATTTTATTATTTGTTAACATTATATTTATGTTGTATCATTCATTTTACATGTTATATAATATAGTACTATATGGTGAGTTTTGATTCATATTAAACTATTAATAGGTAGGTCTAGAAACTACTACCAATACCCGTATTCGACCCGTTTTTTGGTTTGTATCCATCCCAAAAAAAGGTATCCGCAACTTTAGAGTCGAGTGAAGGGTATAATAATTATATTATCCGTGAATAATGATCGAGTATCGGATATTAATTTAATTTTTGAGCGTCCTGTTACCCGTCTCATTATCCGTTTTATTACCCGACTCATAAATACATGTTAATATTTTGTAGAATAATGTTACCAGTGTGAGGAAATATTTATGTAAATTTGGATTTGTTTGTTACAAAATAATAGTAGAAAATTTATTAATTCTATACATTTTATAAAATCATATATTTAATTTACTTAAAGTGATACTCTGATTTCGACCTGTAGTTGGTACTACTATTTTGGTTTGGTGCAATATCAAATTCGTTAATTATACATTCGGTAAAGCTAAAAAAACCCAACAAAACATGTATTGACCCGTGATTTGGTATTACAAATTGATGTGGTCGTGTTTAGAGATCTTAACATACCAAATTTACAAATTGAAGTTATTGGTATAACATGTTATATATTAATTTTATAGGTGAAAATTACAATTAGGTTATGTATATTATAAACATTATACACTTAGTATTGTTTATATAGTGAATATTGTGTATAAACAGTTAACTTTTAGCCAATTAAATAGTTTGTTATTATTTCCTAAGATTTATGAAACAATAAATAGAGTTTTATTATTTTGTAAACAAATCTAAACTTTTCTTTTGTTAGTTATTAGAATATTAAAATATTATAGTATTTTCGTAATATGTCACATCAGAACTGGTTAAATTTTTAACAACATAGCTTAAATAAGTATATAGATATATTTTAAAAATATAAACAATGTTGTATCCTAATTTTAATATATATTTGTTATTATAAAATGATTTTGATATGTAAATATTTAATCTTAGTTTTATAAATAAATTTAAGTTTTATAATTTTTCTAAATAGTTTGTTATTGTTTCTTAAAATTTCTGAAATAATAAATAGAATCCGTTTAGTTATTTTATTACATAATTTCGAAATAATTTTATTATTATTTTATTAAATAATTTTGAATTTTTTTTTGATTAATGATATCTTGTAATCTAATAAATTAATAATTACTATTTTTTTGGATAATCATCTTCAGGTTACAACAAATTAATAATAACATTCTGTTATCATATTTTGTATTAAAATACAGTGGCATTTTTTGTAATATCTTACATGGAGTAGGGTTATTCGTTTAAAGGGTTGCTTAAATAAGTATATAGACTAGATTAAGATCCGTGCTAGAGCACGGGTTGAAACTTATTTTATTTATATTGTAATTTTTATATAAAATATAATTTATGTGATTGTTTTAAAAAGATTTTTTGGATAAAATATTATGCAATAAAATCATGTGCTAAATATGATGACTTGAAAAAATACACTTATTTTGTAAGTTTTATATTGTTAATGATTCTAGATAATTATCCGTGCTATAACGTTGGTGAAATTTTATTTTATACAAAATTTTGTATATTTTCTATTTTAAAATAATATTTTAATATGTTTTATTAGTTTATGTACGTGAAACTATTTCAACAATTGAAATGACCAACCTTTTTTTAATAAATAATAATAATAAAATAATATAGTAAATAACTACAACTAGTGGTCCCATACCCACAAGCCACCTAACCACATTCACAATCAACAGCGGAAATAGCAAACCAATAAATATCCAATAAACCAATAACCAATAAAATAATATCCAATATTAATTCCAATCTTAAACTAATGATCCAAACAGCATAAATCAAATAACCTGCAATCCTAAACAATGTTCTAAGACTCAACTCTAGCAACCTAACCATGCCAGATAAACAATCAATCGAGTCCCTAGAACATCCTCCTCTTCATTGCCTTTGATTCCACGATCACACTTTGCCTTTACCTGCACACCACAAACAACAATTGAGATGCGTAAGTATTATCATAAATACTTAGTGAGGCCGTCCTCCCATCTACTAGGTTATACACACAAGCATTTGAGACCCTCATGCTCAAGCAACAAGTAAACACACAACAATACATCAAACGAGGAAAACGAGTCACGGAATTAAACAAGTGTCGACCGATGCTACATAGGTGCCGATTGATGCCTCCAGACCAGGTGCCGATCGATGCCCACGACATGGCGCCGATCGATGCCTCACGAGAAGGGTGTCGACTGATGCCAAGGGTGTCGATCGATGCTCCACTGCAACCACAAACTGCACGACACGAAATCACGAACCTCCGTCTCAATACAACTCCAGACCGCCTCAAATTCACCCAAACACCTCGGAAACCTATAAGAAACATGAAAACAACGAACCCAAACAACCAAACACCACAAGCAACAAGCAAATCACTCAAACACAAGAGATCTCATGCTTAGATCAACCATGGTCAAGCACTCACCTCTTTGCACGAAGATTCAGGCCAAAAGCAACGAATCCAACCTTCCTAGCAAGCTTCTATATCCTTCCTAGCTTCCAATCTCTCAAGAACAGCCAAGAAATCTCCCAATCTCACTTAAAAACTCAAGAACACTTGTTTTCTCTCTTTTTCTCTTTCTCAAACGAAAACGGCGAGAGAACAACCAAAACCCACGACCTAGGTCGTTTTCTTCCTTTTAAGACTCGGTTCAATGGTTTCCTTAAACCAAACCGGTCCAAATCGACGATTAAAACAATCTGGTCAAACCGGAATTAGTGGTGTCGACCGACACCACCTTGGTGTCCATCGACACCCATCCCAAAAACCCATTTTTGGTTCGCGGATGTTACAATTCTCCCCCACCAATCTAGATTCGTCCTCGAATCTCGAACGACCATCAGTCAAGGACTCTCGTGCACCCGCCTCCACGGCCTGCACTCCTCCGACCGATCTACAGAAGGTCACCTCTAGGCGATAGACTCACGCTCCAGGCGTCATTTGCTCTCGACTTTTTGGACTGTCCTTTACTCATAGGCCTAGACATTGAGTTCTTATTGGCTCCTCATCAGTTCTAAGTCTGCATGCCAAATGTTGGCTCCTCATCGGGTCGAAACCCGCATGCCATAATATATAAGAAAAAATCTAAACTCGTCTCTTGGGTCGTCACCCTACCGTGCGCCTCTGGACCGTCGTCCGAAGTCGATATACCAACCATACTCCAAAGTCACAAAGTCTCCGAATATGGCAGTACTAGGAGAACTAAAGTCCCCCAAGAGTCGCGAGCAAACAATTCTGAACACGTCTGAGTCCTATCCCTATCCAGATTTCCTTCCCGTGGCTCGCGTAAAACATCTCAATGTCCTACCAACCATATATCCCCACACTGGAATACCTCATGACCACACAAGGATCATATACATGCCACAAGGGCCGCCACAAAGGCCAAACAAAATGTCCTAAAGAGGACTGCCACCAAGGCCAAACAAAATGTCCTAAAGAGGACCGCCACCAAGGCCAAACAAATGTCCTTAAGAGGACCGCCACCAAGACCAAACAAATGTCCTAAAGAGGACCGTCACAAAGACACTCTGGCTAAACAGCCCGTCACAAAGACCATCTGTCCCGAAGGACCATCACAAAGACCATCTGTCCCGAAGGACCGTCACAAAGACACTCTGGCTAAACAGCCCGCCACAAATGCCAAACAAAATGTCCTAAAGAGGACCGTCACAAAGACACTCTGGCTAAACAGCCCGTCACAAAGACCACACAATGTCTAAAAAGACCGCCGCACACAAGCACACTGACTCGAAAGTCCGCCACTAAGGCCACACACAAGCCCCTTCCGGCTCTCCACCGCTAAAATGGACAAATTCCAACTCCCGTCAAACTTTCCATATTCAGCACTTTCCATTTTTGGAAACTTTCCACTTTTGGAAACTTCTGTTTCAGGAAACATTCCTCCAAAACCCCGCCTCACGGAAACTTTGTACCCCGAACACCACCTCATCTTGTTACTGAGTCGCACAACCAACCACCCCAAGCGAACGAGTGACAAAAGAGATGGGCTGGAATACTCCATTCCCGCTCCAGCCACGGATTACAGATGGGACCAGGCTACACAAGCTCAAGTCGCGGCTTGCTTCTCATACCACTTCTTGAACCTTGCCTTCATCTTTGCCTCAGGCTCCCAAGTCTGCTCCTCAACACCATCACAGTCCCACAGGACTCTCATCAAAGGAATCTTCTTCTTCCGAAGTTCCTTGATCCTCCTCTCGAGAACCCTCACTGATCTCGCCTCCAATGTCATGTTAGGCTGAAGATCCTCAGGAATCTTAGCCAACACCTGCTCACCCTCACGGAGACACTTCCGCAACATAGACACATGGAAAACCTTATGGAATGCACGCATAACCTCGGGTAACTCCAGTCTATATGCCACAGGTCCAACCCGCTCAATCACTCTGAATAGACCCATATACCTCGGACTCAACTTAGTCTCTGACAATGACCTGTTCGGACCCCGCAACATGGCCATCTTGAGGTACACTCTGTCTCCTACTTGAAACTCAAGATCTCTCCTCCTCCTATCAGCATAACTCCTCTGTCTATCCTGAGCCTCCTTCATGTTCAGCTTGAGAACCTGAATCTTCTCTGAGGTCTCCTGAACAAAACTAGCACCAAACATGCTCCTCTCCCCCACCTGAGTCCAGCATAAAGGTGTACGACATGGTCTCCCATACAAAGCCTCATAAGGAGCCATCCTAATACTCGCCTGATAACTGTTGTTGTAAGCAAACTCTACCAGGTTTAGGTGATCTGCCCAATGGCCACCCCAATCAACCACACACATCCTCAGCAAATCCTCCAGCGTCTGGATCGTCCTCTCAGACTGTCCATCTGTCTGGGGATGATAAGCTGTACTCATATGCACCTTAGTGCCCATCTCTGCCTAAAATGCCTTCTAGAACACCGAAGTGAACTTAGAATCTCTATCAGACACAATGCTCGCTGGCACCCCATGCAATCTGACTATCTCTCTCACATACTTCTTAGCCAAGACCGGTGCTCCATCAGTCTTCTTAATGGCCAGAAAATATGCTGACTTAGTCAACCGGTCCACAATGACCCAGATAGCATCAAAAGTCCGTGACACTGGCAATCCTACCACAAAATCCATGGTGATCATATCCCACTTCCACTCTGGAATAGGTAAACTCTTCAGTAAACCGCCAGGAACCTGATGCTCAACCTTCACTAGCTGACACACATCACACCTCGAAACCCAACTAGCTACATCCTTCTTCATCCCGACCCAATGATAGTACCTCTTGAGGTCACGGTACATCTTAGTCGCTCATGGATGAATAGATAATTGCTCGCATGAGCCTCTCTCAGAATCTCTTGCCTCAACTCCTCATCCTTGGGCACACACACTCGGCCGTGCACTAAGATGGTACCATTATCTGAGACCTGATACTCTGAATCCACATCCTTAGAGGCATTCACCAGCCCCAAATCCTTCTCCTGAGCCAACCGCACCCTACTCAGAAGATCTGCTCTATCTACTGCTTCCAAACCCAACGGTTCCTGTGAAACAGCACACAAGCTCAAAGCACTGATCTCTCCCACCAAAGACTCCATCTCCTGCTACTGAGCTGAAGCTACCCTCTTCCGACTCAGAGCATCTACAACCGTATTAGCCTTACTAGGATGATAGGCTATCTCCAAATCATAATCCGCTACAAGCTCTATCCACCGCCTCTGTCTCAAATTCAGCTCAGGCTGAGTGAATATATGCTTCAGGCTCTTATGATCTGTAAACACCTGTACCTTTGCACCATAAAGATAAGATCTCCAAATCTTCAGGGCAAAAACTACAGCACCCATCTCCAAATCATGAGTAGGATAGTTGCCTTCATGCACCCGCAATTGCCGCGAAGCATAGGCAATCACCTTCCCATGCTGCATCAGAACACAACCCAAACTAACTCTAGATGCATCTGTATAGACCACATAGGGTTCTCCCTGCTCAGGCAAAGCCAACACTGGCGCAGTAGTCAACATCTCCTTCAGGCTTGCAAAGCCTTCCTCACACTCTTCTGACCAGACAAAAGGAACATCCTTCCCTGTCAACTTAGTCATAGGACGTGCTCTGCTTGCAAACCCCTGCACAAATCTCCTGTAGTAACCTGCCAATCCAAGGAAACTCCTGATCTCTGTGGCATTCTGCGGTGTAGGACAATCTCTGATAGCCTGAATCTTCTCTGGATCCATATAAACCCCCTTTGCAGAAACAATGTGACCCATAAAGCCCATCTCACGCTGCCAAAAACTACACTTGCTCAACTTGGCGAACAACTTCTGCTCCCGCAGCTTCTCCATAACTGCCCTCAAATGCACTGCATGCTCCTTAGGACTCTTAGAATAAACCAGGATATTGTCGATGAAAATGATGACTGACACATCCAGAAACTCCTGAAACACGCTGTTCATCAATCTCATAAACGCTGCTGGTGTGTTAGTCAACCCGAAAGGCATCACCACAAACTCATAATGCCCATACCTCGTCCTGAAAGCAGTCTTCCTCACATCTGCCTCATCTATCGGTATCTGATGATAACCCGACGCCAGATCTACCTTAGAGAACCAAGTAGCACCCCTCAACTGATCCAACAACTCATCGATCCTGGGAAGAGGATACTTGTTCTTCACAGTGACCCGGTTCAAACCCCGGTAATCAATGCACAACCTGAAACTCCATCCTTCTTCTTTACAAACAACACCGGCGCTCCCCTCAGTGATACACTACGACGGATGAATCCCTTACTCAATAAAACCTCTAGCTGCTTCTTCAGCTCTGCCATCTCTGCTGGAGCCATCCTGTAAGGAGCCTTGGATAACGGCATCGTCCCCGGTTCTAGTTCAATGGTAAAAGGATCCGACCGAGATGGTGGTAATCCCTGCAAAGACTGAAACACATCCTCAAACTCCTCCACTACAGGAATACTGCTAACCGTAGACTTCCCCACTGACTCTGGCATAGATATAGTAACCAGATAAGCCTCACGGCCCTTCTCGATCATCTTCCCAGCCTGAATGGCTGAGATCACGAGACTCCCTGAAGTCGGTCTAATACCCTGAAACACCAACTTCCCTCCTGAACGCTCAAACTCCACTCTACCCCGATGGCAATCCAAATGCACCCTATGCTGATGCAACCAATCCATTCCGAGAATAACATCATATAGCTCCACTGGACTGATAAGCAAATCCGCTGGCCACGACTCTCCTGCGATCTGAATATCAATTCCTCTAGCTCGTCCAATCTCTCTCAGGAACTCACCTCCCGCAACCCTGACAACTCCTGCACGCTTCCCAGGATCCCCGCTGATCCCTGCACACTCTGCACACTCCAGAGTAATGAAGCTATGAGAAGCTCCAGAATCAAACATAACGTGGGACTTAAACCCGCCCACCAACAAGGTCCCTACACAAACCTCATGTGTTGAGAATCTAACACTTTATCACAGGAAAACATAAAATCTGACCCTACTAAAATTCACAAAGATTAAGTACCATAAATTATACCTGTGATCGCCCGGCACTGGTTCCATCAGTCTCTACTGTCGTGTAAACACGTGGCGCCTGCTCAATCCGTGCCACCTGCTGACCTCCAGGTTGCACCTGCTGCAACGCTGCCACTGCTGCCGGCTGCAACTTGGGACAAAAAGGCCTGATGTGCCCTGTCTCCCTACAATGATAACATACCCGAGGCCCCGTCGTCGGAGTACTCCTCTTGGGACAACTAGCAACCCTGTGATCCTTGCTCCCACAACCGAAGCAACTCGCACCACTCGGCTTCTGCGTAGCATCCCATCTCCTCTTGGTTCCCTGAGCAGGCCTACCGCCCCTGCTGGAACCACCCTGCTGCTGAGCCTTACCAGGCTGAACTGCTGGAGCTACCGCCACTGACTGTGCCCGGATATCCTCCTCAATCTCTGCTGCAGTCTCAACCAGTTATGCACGCGTAGCATAACTCCTCCCTATATAGTGAACTCTCAAGTCATCACGTAGAGCCCTCAAGAACCTCCTGATCTGAGCCTCCTCAGGCTCCATAGCCCGACCCCCATGACAAAGAAGTCGACTGAACTCTAAGTCCAGCTCCCGCACTGACAGCGTCCCCTGAGATAAATGAAGGAACTGCACCTCCAACCGATCCAATGCCTCTCTACGAAAATACTTGCGGTTGAACTCCAAGACGAATTCAACCCAAGTCATCTCCCTCTCCACCCTCCTAGCAGCCACTGATCTCCACCAGATCTGAGCATCACCAACCAAATGATGGACCCCTATGTCCACCCAAAACTCCTCAGGGCATCTCAGAGTATGGAAGTTACGTTCCACACTAGCCCTCCATGCATCCGCTGCAGTAGGATCTACACCTCCTGAAAACTGCTCAGTACGAATACGGCCCATCTCTGTCAGCATGCTGAGATAACGAGAATGGTCCCCCACATCCGCAGCCACTGGCTGCCGCTCCTCTGCCACCACTGGTGGCACTACCCGAGCCTGCGCTGGTACCACTGGTGGTAACCGCGCTAACACCTCTGCTAGCAAAGCCGCAACGTCAGTACCAGGGACTCCACCCGCTGGGACTCCCACACCCGGGACCCTAGCATCACCGGCCACTGGAGCATCAACACCGCCCCCTCCTGCCACACTCACGGAATCCCCCGGAACACCCTGCGACTCGCCAACACCCTCAGCTATCACACTCTGGTCCTCGGTCTCACTAACCACTGGGACTCTGCCCCTACCACGACCACGTCCGCGCCCACGACCACGTCTGCGTCCACGACCTCGACCAGCCACAGCCTCATCTCTAACCATTTGCACTACCATGAACAGAAGGCTAAGCAAACAATTACTATTTAACACAGAAACATAAACTCACCGTGGAATCACACAATCGGCTCGAAGAGGATGTTCTAGGACTCAATGCCACACAAAATTGACTAACTCACATAATCAATCAAGACATGCAATCCCAAACATCACAACAGAAACCTAGTGAACCCAAACCTAGAACCGTAAGGGTTCTGATACCAAAATGAAACGACCGACCTTTTTTTTTTTTAATAAATAATAATAATAATATAATATAGTAAATAACTACAACTAGTGGTCCCATACCCACTAGCCACCTAACCACATTCACAATCAACAGCGGAAATAACAAACCAATAAATATCCAATAAACCAATAACCAATAAAATAATATCTAATATTAATTCCAATCTCAAACTAATGATCCAAACAGCATAAATCAAATAACCGGCAATCCTAAACAATGTTCTAAGACTCAACTCTAGCAACCTAACCATAACAGATAAACAATCAATCGAGTCCCTAGAACATCCTCCTCTTCATTGCCTTTGATTCCACGATCACACTTTGCCTTTACCTGCACACCACAAACAACAATTGAGATGCGTAAGTATTATCATAAATACTTAGTGAGGCCGTCCTCCCATCTACTAGGTTATACACACAAGCATTTGAGACCCTCATGCTCAAGCAACAAGTAAACACACAACAATACATCAAACGAGGAAAACGAGTCACGGAATTAAATAAGTGTCGACCGATGCTACATAGGTGCCGATCGATGCCTCCAGACCAGGTGCCGATCGATGCCCACGACATGGCGCCGATCGATGCCTCACGAGAAGGGTGTCGACCGATGCCACAAGGTGTCGATCGATGCTCCACTGCAACCACGAACTGCACGACGCGAAATCACAAACCTCCGTCTCAATACAACTCGGAACCGCCTCAAATTCACCCAAACACCTCGGAAACCTATAAGAAACATGAAAACAACGAACCCAAGCAACCAAACACCACAAGCAACAAGTAAATCACTCAAACACAAGAGATCTCATGCTTAGAATCAACCATGGTCAAGCACTCACCTCTTTGCACGAAGATTCAGGCCAAAAGCAACGAATCCAACCTTCCTAGCAAGCTTCTATATCCTTCCTAGCTTCCAATCTCTCAAGAACAGCCAAGAAATCTCCCAATCTCACTCAAGAACTCAAGAACACTTGTTTTCTCTCTTTTTCTCTTTCTCAAACGAAAACGGCGAGAGAACCAAAACCCACGACCTAGGTCGTTTTCTTCCTTTTAAGACTCGGTTCAATGGTTTCCTTAAACCAAACCGGTCCAAATCGACGATTAAAACAATCTGGTCGAACCGGAATTAGTGGTGTCGACCAACACCACCTCGGTGTCCATCGACACCCATCCCAAAAATCCATTTTTGGTTCGCGGATGTTACAACAATATATATCCTATATCATGATTTTAATGTTATTATAAGATATAATTTTGTGAATTTGGTTTTTAAAAGCGAGTTATTATATAATGAGTAATTTAATATATTGTTATACTTTTTGTTTTAATTTACTTGGTTTTTTGAAGTTTTTTTATAGTGACATATTATTGACGTTGCTATAACAAACCAATTTAGAGTGTTCATAGTTTCTAACTTTTACATCAAGTTTCAATATTTTTAAAATAATTTAAAATAAATAATTTAAAGTTTATTATATTATATAAAATTATAAAATTCAATAAAAAAATATGAAATTGAATTTAAATATTCAAATTTTAACCCGTTACTTAGTAGATCAGAACAAGGTTGGAGAGGCAACCATTCAAGAGGGAGCAAAAGCAACTCGAAGAAGAAGCTAGACTCATGTTGTTTCTGATCTAGCTTTCAAGAGTTAGAACAACTTTCATTTGATTTCATCTCTCTGTTTCGTGTTCTGCTTTTAACTTTTTGTTGCAAGAGTACATTAGAAAAGATTAATGCTTCATTGATGTTCTCAGTTTTTTTTCTTTCCCCCGCCCTTACACAACACTACTAGAACATACTTGAAGACAAAGTAATACAACAACAACAGTTACTTTTCTGACAGCTAACACAACAAGTCAACAACTCCCACTAGACATACTTTAAGCCTAGCTTATTCTTACAAGCAAAGCCTCAAAAGCTACTTATTAACACTCTTTCAACAACTCCACTGGTTTTACTACCCAATCTTTCTTTCTTAATTGTCCTTACAACGCTTCCTTTAGTTTGGTTTGAGAGCCAAACCAAAAAGGCATTACTCAAAACATTGACATTCATAGCAAGAGGGAGATAATATATATCCAAAAGTTTTACATATCCAAAAGTTTGACCGTTTAGACAGACCGAGAGATAGGAGAGAGAGAGAGAGAGAGAGAGAGAGAGAGAGAGAGAGTTCAGACAAAAGAGTTCAGAGATAGAGATAGAGATAGAGTGTTGCAACAACAGACGCTCCCTAGTCCGAAACCTTTCTTTTCTTCTTTTTGCTTCTCCCGCTCTCTGTCTCACACCAAAAAAAAAACAGAAACAATCATTGTCATATTGAACCCTCTCGTCTCCTTCAGCGGAAATAACCAATCCAATCTGTCAAATTGGCTAACAAGCAAACACAACCAGCATAGAGAAGAGAAAATGAAACAGTGATAGAAGCAAACCTGATTTTGGTTTTGGAGGCATTTCCAGATATGTAAAATCTCTGAGAAGGTAAGATGGGGACTTTATAACATCTTTACGGAGACCATGAGCAAGTCTGCTTCCACGGTATCCAACACCCACTATCATCCTAGTCAAAGACACGTACATGTAACCGTCAAAGCCTATTCCTGTACCGTGGCTGGACTTCACAACAGCCACAAGCCTATTCATCACTCTAGTGATGGCAAAGATGTTGACAGAGTGTAACCCGATGTATTCTGACCCATCAGAAGTACATCCATCATATATCCCCTGCAAGTTAGAGTTTGTAGGTTTTAGATTGGAAAAGAAGAAACAAAAAAAACATAATCACTAGATTAAATTGCTTACCGGGCCAGTCATCTCAAGTTCTGGACGGAAATAATGGACATTGCCACTAACCGGTTGTGTGCGCAACATTCTGAACAAATCTGTCAGCTCATTAGACACCAGCACCTGCAGCTCACGAGGAATGTTGTATAAAAAAGGGGGAAACCGCTCTGGTCGTTCGGAGACGCAGCTATATCCACGTTCTGCATCGACAGGATCTTCTTCAGGCACTCCATTGTCTCTAATGAATTCTATAGCATCCTTGATGTGAAGTCCATGGCAGTGGTGGTCTTCTCGGTGAGTGTAAGCTGCAGCTTGTTCTCGCATACTCTCAGAAGCATAGTAAGTCAGGTAACGAGCACTCAGAGTCACAAAGTCATGATCAAATCTATTGATAACCCGCCATGCGCTACAATGATCTGTACTTACATAACTCCAACAATTGTCTAGGAGACAACAAAAAGGTCGAAAAAGATTAAAACCTTGTCTACTTAAGTAAACGGAAATAAGAAGATTAAGAAAAAATCAGAAAGTTATCTTACCGTGATCTAATTGGTTTCGAACAACACCGACTTGATCTCTCCAAATCTCAATCACAATTTCTTCTGCATTGGTTCCATTCACCCGAGTCTCTTCAACCTCAAACTGCATGAAGATACCATTTGTAGCTACCCTTCGTTCGACCCTGCCCAATGGCGTTCGGCTCTTTATAGCTTCTATCATATCATCGTCAACATCATGCCTCTTGAGAAACTCGTGTATCCACAACTTGTTAGCAGGCTTTCTTTCTCCAACCTTGGCCCTAGCCTTAGGGATTTGCTGTAAAGGAAAAGGAAACAACTAATTAAGCAATCACAACTATTGTGTAAAAGCTTTTCTTCTTTCTAAATATACTGATACTAATTTGGTGGATAAAAAAGTTCTATACCGCCACAAGATCCATTCTGAAACAAGCCTTTCCAAGAGGAGAAAGCCGAGTTGGTAGTATAACTGTATCCTTAGGCAAACCCATCAAGACATGAGAAGACACCTACCACACAAATAAAACGGAAAAAACCTTACTAGTCGTTATTTGATTCTTGAAACCTCTATGTGCTTTTGATAAAAAAAACTGAGTATTCGTTATTTGATTCTTGTAACCTCTATCTGCTTTTGTAGTGGTGCCACTGAAGAGAGAAGAAATTTGGTATCAGGCCGATCTTTCGCCTCAGACTGAAGACATTTTGATGCAAGATCAACAAGTTTAGTTGCGTCTTCGTTTCCATATTGCCCTTCAAGTGATGAATCCATAAGTGGCAACACGTTTTCCCCTCTTATTATGTCAAGAGCCTGGTATTGAACACTCATCACTTATTTCAGATTGAAAACAACCAGGCAAATAGAGTGAAATGAAATTACAAAAGTTGGAAGGACATTACATGACTCGGTGGAATGTGTTTGCCACTCAAAAGATCCATCAGAATAGTTCCATAACTGTATATTACAGTTTCAGGAATGACTCTACCTGCAAAAGGAGAAAGAACTCTTTAAATTCAACAAAATCAGACGCAAAAGATAAGTTATGATTACAGATGTTCTTGAAGTAAGTTTCATTACCTGTCCGTAACAACTCGGGTGGCGTATAAGCTGAGTTGGTACTGTAGCTTGTGCCGTCTACACTATTCTTCATAAGACCAAAAGTTGATAAACGAGGATCACCTTCCTCGTCAAACAGGATTCTGTATGCATTTAAATCATAATAAAGCTCTCGGTTTTCGATGTTGCAATAATCAAGTGCTTGTGCGATAAAATCTGCAACTCGAACACGCATTTCCCAAGGAAATGGCTGTTTTTCCCCTATACGGAATGGAACACGAAACAGAGAGCATCAAGTCTCTAGAGATGATCAAAAAGGAAGTACTAAGACGAAAGATTAGAGGAACTCTTACAGTGAAAAAGATGCTTTGAGAGTGTATCGTTAGGCATATACTCAGCTACCAGCAATCTCTCGTCTCCTTCAGCACAACAACCAATCAGATTAACCAATCTGTTGAATCTAAGCTTACCAACATCAGTCGCCTCGGCCTGATTCACAAGTCAAACATTGGTCAACACCAAACCAAGTTATTCCATAATATGTTATCAGACAAGAGAACAGACGAAAGAAAGTTCCATAAGCATCTTTGTTAATCTCATTCAAATAATGACCCTTGAAGACTAAACTTTACTAAGCTATCCCAAACAATAAAGCTAAGAGAGAGAATCTAATAAAACTATCCTGGGATAAAGTAGCTTTTTGCAACCTAAAAAAAACATTTCAATCCTTTGACTGGTCACTGATGAGCAATGAATCAATGACACTATAAAAATCTCAATTTATTTTTTCAAACTTTCTTACCACAAACTGCTGAGCATCAGGCCAGGACTGCCTAGAGAATCGCTTGATGGCGACTAGACGATTGCCTTCTTCAAGCTTTCCTCTGTAAACCACATTGGGAGCTTTCTCTCCACCATCAGATACAATGCAGCTGGGACTAAACCCGTTCGTTGCTTTCTTCAATTCAATTAGATCAAACTCTTTGAAAACTGGAACTTGATTCTCCTGATCTACTTGGTCCTCATTTACTGCAACACAAGAACAGCTCACATTACAGAATCCAAGAGAAAGCAAAAAGGCATCATCAACTTGCAAGACTAGGGTTTTATCTTTCCACTTGTTTTCCAGCTCTAAACCTAATTAACCATAAACCCACTAAGGTATCAAATAGGATTTGTCTAAAGAAAGAATCAAATCTATACACACCCAGTGGCGGAGGCGGGTGCAACTATTGAAAACAGGGTTAAACGAAACAAATGTATAGATAGAAAACTTGAGAGAGCAAACCTGATTCTGGTTTGTTTGGAACCGATGGATCGTCAGGAGAAGGAAGATGAGCAGTTTTCGAATTCAACCAACCCATTCTCTTTCTATCTATCTCTCTATCTCTATCTCTATCTCTATCTCTATTTCACATAAAAAGAAACAAAGTTCATCAGAATTCAGAAACTTGGATGGCAAATGGGGAGCAAAATTGATTTATGCCGGCGAGTTAAGAGAGACTGATGCAGAATCAAGCGTGTGAGCTCCCACGTGTGAAATGGAAGCTTCTGAGGTAACGCAACATCGGACGACACGTGGTATTATTTTTTGGCCCGACGACCAAAATTGGCCTTTTAGAGAGGCTATTCGAGCAAGTGTTAGCTCATTTATATTATTGAATCTTTTACGAAAACAGTAATAATAATCCATGTGAAACAAAAAATAACTCATGTTATTCTAGATTTTGCAAATGTTGTAAACATTTAGTTAATATTTCCGAAAATCTGATTTTTTTTTTTTTTTTTTTACATAAACCCGAAGTAAAATAAATGATATAAATTTAGTTAATATTTTAATCGATTTTGGTATTTTTATCTATAAGTATATCTATATACAAAAATAAATTATGGTATATACAATAACTGTATAAAGGAAATTTAAATACGTATATCTCCTACAATATTTAGTAAGCAATTTTGGTAACAATAGTTAAGATTTGATTGTAGAAGATTTAAAATAAAAAGCAAATATGTTTTCTAAAAAAAAAACAAATGATGAAGATTTTGTTGTTTTAATTTTTATAAAATTCCCTAATTTTCCTTATTATCCACTTAATTATATATATAGATGACGAACAAAAAAATCGATGACCTGTTTGGAGAGCTGTCAATGATCCGACTCCAGTCTTGCTACTACGAAGGTCCTAATTTTTTTTTCGAAAAATAAAATATATATATTTTTTCATTTGTACTTTTTCATTAGTATTATTGAGATTGTTTAGAAAGAGAGACACGGTTAGAGATTTTGGAGAACCAATAGATATTTTATAATATAGAGATGTCAATTTATATTTACGATAATTTCTTTTTTTTTGTCAACAAAAGATCAGTTCAAAAGAGCCAATTGGTGGGAAAGTCGTTTACAAACAAAACTTGGTGCGGAGATGTACGCGCTTGGCGTGCCAAAGAATCCGCTCTTACATTAGTATTTCTAGATATTAAAGATAAAGAGAAAGAAGAAAATTTCTCCCTATCAGTCTTGATGTCGTCAAGGTACGCCGAGAACGCTGGCCAGTCGGAAGGGGAAGACACCATCTTCACCAAGTCTGAGCAGTCGGTATAGAAAGCCACCTCTCTGAAGTCATGGCCGATCATGCAGCGCATCGCCCAAAGGAACGCTTCAACTTCAGTATGTAATGGAGATAGACTTTGCCGGAAATTTTTGGCTCCCAAAAACGGCAACGCTGTCTGGGCCGAGGTACAACACCATCCAGCACCTGCATATAAAACCCCTGCTTTCCAAGATCCATCGGTGAAACAGCGGTATCCCGAAAAGACCGAAGGGAGGGAAGCAGTAGCCACCCTAGCTGGTATCCCCGAAACTACTGGAATAGTGGTCAGTGGAGCGTCCTCTACCTGAGCCTGCTGTCACGCTGCAGCTTCTCCCTCTGCTACCTTAACAATATCCTCCGGCCGATCGACAATATTGTCAAAGACACGTGCATTCCTTGCTTTCCAAATAAACCACATAAGCGAAGGGAAAGCCGCAACATGAGCCCAGGGTTCTGCTTCCCTAAAAAATGATCTATATTCGCATAAACGGATTCATTCAGGAAGGAAATAGGTCCCACCGGTACATGTGCTAGGGTCCAAACCTGGCGGGCCGGAGGACACACAAAAATGGCATGATTAATTGTCTCCATGTCCGCACCACATTGTACACACTGTAAATCACAAGCAATACCCCGTCGTTCCAAATTTGCCAAAACCGAAATACAACCAGATAAAACCCGCCACATAAAATATTGAATTTTGGGTGGGCAATGGGCCCTACACACACTAGCGAGTAGAGGGGTAATGTCCGGACCTGAACCAGTGGTTGCAAAAGTCCGAACCACATCATGACGTGCAGTATGATAGCGTGATTTGACTGTATACTGAATGAGACTGAATGCCTAAGAAAATAGCTTTTATTTTTCTTTTCTTTTTTTCCCACATCTATCGTTAATCTATATATCACATTTACTCTCGCTTTATCTCGTCTCTTTCACTTTTCATCTGCCTTGATAAAATTTTGGTGTTAATAAACGTTTCCTAATTAAGACTCTAGATATATGTGACGCTATTTGCATGCATTTTCTTAAAGAGGTTCTTTCATTATCTGCATGGATTCAAATTGAAAATATTATTTACTATAGATACCTCGTCGAATCACATGAATTATATCAACTTACACAATCTAATCTACACATAATTTTCAGTGACAACGGAAGTAAATAAATGATAATTTTGGACATTTTTTTAATTTGTAAGATTGGGATCTTGTTTGCATATATATATATATATTTTAATTAGGACATATAATAGCTAATTGATTATTTGTTTACATTTTGTAAAAAAATGCCCAAAAGTAATGTTAATATATTAAATTATAGAGAAAATGAACTGCATAAGTTTTTTCTGCCTTTTGTGGACGACATCAAATTATAAGAGGAATGTCGATAGATTTGGTGCAACGTTGTTTAATATAGCTAGTGATGTAATTAGTGTTATAACTTTTTGTTTATTTAAATGAGTCTTTAATTAGGTGCAAAGTTGTGCAAAGGGCTTAACAGAGGATTAGGGACACTAATCGCGGGATCTTTGGCATTTTTCATTGAGTTTGTAGCAAATGATTCTGGCAAAGTCCTTCGAGCTATCTTTATTGGCACTGCTGTTTTTACCATTGGTATGCGAACTTTCCCAAAAAAATATATTTACCCGTTTAATTAGTGCCTTTCTTTGTCCAAATTGGAGTCTCTAACCATAAAATGATCTCTAAGTTTAACTATAGAGACATGCATCTCTACCTAAAATCTATATAACAATGATATACTTATTAATTGCAATGTTACAGGGGAGATTGCAACCTTTATAAGATTTAATTTATACCATACATAAAGAAGAATTACGATTATGGTGTAGTGATAATTCTCTTGACGTTAACATCTTATAACGGTGTCAAGCTATCGAGTAGATAGTGTGATAACTATGGTATAAGAATGATTCTAAACTATATCCGTTTGTGGAATCTGTCTTTTCATGAGCCTTCTTGTTTTTCCCATATGGTCTGGTGAAGATCTACACAAGACCACCATCGGTAAACCCCAAGGCCTCTCTCGCTCTATAGAATAAGGTAAGTAATTTCCGAAAAAAAATATAACAATTTATAGTTTTTCTCAATCAAAAATTGTATTAAGAGATCTAGTAAATTACATATAGTTGATATATCTTTAATATTCGTATAATTCAATTTATATGTGTGTACTGTGTTGTAGCATGTGTGAACGAGTGCTTTGAAGAGAAAGAGAAAGAAACATCATATTCAAAAGACAGATTCTACGAAGGGTATCAAGCTGTTTTGTATTCTAAATCCACTGATGAAACACTTGCAAGTATTTTTATATATGATTCTCAAATATTTCAAGATTCTCTTTTTTTTTTGTTTTTTTTGTTTTTTTTTTTTGTAAAAAGAAAAAACAAATATACGAAACTAAAAATCAGGCATTATATGCAAATTGGGAGCCAAGACACACGGACTACGTTGTCATAGATTCCCATGTCAACAGTGCGTTAAAGTTGGAGCTATTCTTCGTCAATTTGGTTACATTGTAAATTGTTGTTGCTCTTCACTTGACTCTTCAGATAAAGTCTTTTGAGATAGTTTCTGAGAAAAGAAAAAGGATCATGATTCTAACATCATAAAGCAACAGTTGTTTGAGTGTTCATCATGTGTCCCTTATAGAGTTATAGTCAACTTGGCTGCGAACTTCTGGACCAGACGAATGTTTCTGATTATTAAGGCAAAACACACAGAAGAGACTATTTTGGCCATACATAGACAAAATCTAACACTGGCATTAGAAAAGCAATAAAAAGGATATCTTGTCTTCATATAAAGGATGGTTGAGCATCAGCAGCTTATTGCTGTTTACTACAGCACGGACAAGTAACTCTTTCGCTTCAGAATGTTGCAGATCTGCAAATGGAACAAAAAGGCATAACTAAAAAGATTAGAAATGTATTCAGCAGCGGGTTCTGCAACCACTGTTTATATTTTTAGAAACTTACATTGTCGAGTTCTTTTGTGTATGCTTCAGCTTTCTCTATGTTATCAGAATTTTCCGTGATTGGGATCTCCAGATTTGCCATGTTTATGTTCTGGTAATGAGACTTAGTCCGTGGACTTTCCTTGACAAGCTCTTTGATTGTATTTTTATCTATTCTACTCTCTTGGCTTGAGAACTGAAAAATCAATTGCGTGACAAGTCTTAAGTAAACTAAACACAGAAAGCTTTTCCTAATAACAATAATCAAAGATTTGTTGGTGAGTCTAACCTTTCCTTGCACAGCTCTATGTGTGAGCTCCTCAACGTTCCTGTGCAATCTCAGCCATATCAGTTATATAAGAACTAATGAAGTAAGGTTATAGATTTGGTTTAGATAAACAAAACTAGAAACCTGTTTTCTCTTGGAGACATGGAAATCGTTTAAGTTGTGGCTTCAGTGACCTATCTGTATCCTGTGGAAGTAAAAACTTACATTTGAGCTCCAGATATGTTCATGGAGCAAGAACATCGAAAATGTGAGTTGAGGAATAAACCTCATCAGCTTTCCGCTTTAAAGAAGATGGGCAGTGCAGGATTTGTGTTTTTTTCCCTAGGAGTCAATTGTTGAATCTCAGAGCTTTTTTTAACTGGCGCTTCAGTAATTATCTCCTTGCTTATGGAAGAGCTAACTTCTGGTTGCACTGCAGAACTCGGTTGGTCTTTATTTACTCCAATTGTCCTATAGTGGAAGAGATTAGGGAATTTGAATTGATATGTTATCATAAAATTCCATACCAGAAACCGTTGTGTGTTCCATTTGTACCTTTGAGTTTTCACTGCTCGAAGATCAGATATAATATTTCCAAGTTTAGGCCTTTCGAGAGATACAATCCTGGACTTCTGCAAAGATTCGGCTCCAGAACTCAAATGTTTGCTTAGCTTCTGAGTCAAGCTGGAAGCATCAAGTTTTGAGCTGTGACAGAATCCAAATGCAAGGAAGCTTAATAGAACTTCCTAAGATAAATTTTAACGGCTACTAGTTTATACACAATGAGTCACATGGGGTTAGATAACCTGTTTAGGGAGAAAGGCAAGAGATAGGAAACAAGTGAATGAAAATGAGTTTATATTACCTTATATTGATCTGCAAGATGGACTTTTTCTCTACTTGTATTTTTAGCTTGCAGCTTTAAATGATCCATCTGCCCAGCCACATTTTCTACAGTCTTGGGATTTGAATGGTCCTTGTGGATTATCTTTTCACAGGAACTGCTCGTAAAAGTGATTGGATTTGTTCCCTCCCTTAAAAGAAAGAGAGAAGCTTATTCTTATGCTTGAATATAAAAGCCCAGAACATTACCTGGTCGTATTAAGATTTGCTGCATTCTTTTCGGAATCTGTATTGACAAGCTCAATCGGACATGATCTAGTTTTGGATCCAGGTAACGCATCTTTGATATCATGTCTGCATATTGGAGAGAAACGAAATAGTGAAAAAAATAGTTACACAGACGACGAAGAAAATATTTACTACCTCCTATCATTTGAAGGGATCAAGTTCGACCCAATCCTTTCTCGGGCAACTGGCTGAATCTCTGTTTGAATTGAAGAGGACTCCAGCACATGGGATTGTGGTTTTTCTGGCTTCTTAAAGAACTTGGATCTGATAAGTCCTGATTCTTTGTTTTGCATGGCCCTCAAATTATTGATCCCTAGCTCGCTGCACTCAGTTTACGGAATACAGCAGTTAGATACATATTTCAGCTTCATAGTTTACTGGCAGAATGACAAAGTACCTAATAAATTTTTGGGTAGAATAGAAGCAGTTTTTTTTTTGTTTTTTCTGACCTGTGGGATGGATCCAGTGGTAGCTTTCCACTCAAATCTTCTACCTGGGCAGTTTGGCTTGGACGAGTGCTTGGTGATATTTTTCCTGAGAACTTTGTCAGAGAATGTCCAGCATCCGGATCACACAGAGTTCCAGTAGTGTGATCCTGTATTTCTGCCTGAGTATGTGTACTCATTTCTTCCTGTTGATGTTCTATCTTGTCTGAACATAGCTGAGATAAGATGCTTGCTGAAGTTTGTTCAGTCTTCTCAAAACTTGATTCCATGGTGGAAATCATTTTATTATTGGCATTCTGTTCTATATCTCTAGCACAGTCTTCTTTTGTGCCAGGCCTGTAGATTTCATGGATACCTGGACTGGTTCCTCTGCTTACTGCAGTATGTGCAGTCTCAGAAGCATGTAATGGCGAGGGTGCTGCGGTTTCATTTAAAGGACGTGGTTCATCTTTTTCTTCAACCATTGAACATGATGTCTTCAATGGTGAAGTGTTTATGGATTGAGGTTGCACAGGCATTGTATGAGTTGTTGAGGTTTTTAAACTTGGACCGTGAGGTGATTCCACCGCCTCCAAATTTTCCATGCTCTCTAATGTAGCTTGATCAGAGTGTGTGCTACTATCAACAAGCACAGTAGCTGTAGTCTTGGAACCTTGGTTCTCTTTTTCAGCTGAAGCTTTTACCTGAACATCTGTATTTGCCTTGGAGGGAGCTTGTCTAGTTATTGGTAAGTCTAGATCAAAGTCCAAATCGTCTGACTTATCAATCTTTGTTTTTCCAGAAATTTCTTCACAATCCATGTTCTTGCTCATAGTCTTGTTTCCCTTCTTCAGTGGTGGGCTTGAACCAAGATCAAAGTCGTCTAACCTGCTTGCAGAAAAACATGGTGTTAAGTAAGTTTCAGAAGACATAGATTTTAAAAGAAAATTGATTTATTAGTGGAGTCATACGCATCAAAATCTTTTTCTGTTTTGAATTTTCACTAGATTTATCATCAGAGCTTTCTTTCGTTTTTGTGGTTTTCTTGGCTGGGCTTGAGAAATCAAAGTCTGGCATGTCCATTTTGAATGATGATAGATTTCCAAAATCTCCACCTAGATCGAAACCCATATCCCTGAGAAAGAGACAGAAACAGAACCATATGAGACAGTAGGCATGTTGTCAAGCAACAGCAACTTAGAGTAGACATCAATGATCAAAGAGGAAAACTTCCATGTTGAACTACATTCGCTTAGATGCAAACATGGTTTAAGATGTATATCAGATAGGTTACACTCACAGCTTGAAGGCATTCTTCTTATTTTTTGCTGGTGAGTCAAAGCCAAAATCCATTGGATCATCATCCGTCATTGACTTAAAGTTCCATGTGTCCTTTTCCATGTCTTTGTCTGCAGGTAAACCATGGAATTAAAAGACAATGGACTATTCAATCACCTGTTTTAGCTATGGGAACATCTTATGATCTCTATCTATGCCACAAAAATTCACAGCTGGCCAAAAATTGAGGAATAGAACAATAAAGAAGACTGAAAGATAGCGTGCATATTCTTTCTGATGTAAAGCTTTTAACATCAAGTTATCAAGAAAGTCTATTGATGAATTCACTCTTAAATGGTAATTTTTCCACTAGCAATTCCATATACGTATGATTTTTTTCGGATCATAGAAACCAACTCTTAAACAGTTGAAAAACCATACCGAGCATGAGATCTTTCTCCTGAGTATCTGTAGAACTTCTTTTAGCAGATGCAGACATGGCAAAATCTGTTCAGTATTACTCTTGACAATCAACAACTGCAATGAAACAAATTTACCAACAAAATCATTTCAGCAATCACTCATGAAAGTACCTTATGATCACAAAGCAACCAACATATAAATCAGGCTGCGTCACAAACTAAACTATAGCATCGAAGAACACCTGTTATCACACAAATCAAAAGTTCCACTGAAGAATCTTCTAAAACTATCACTAAGGAGATATGACGCATACCATAGGTCAGATTAGCGGAGAAGAGACCGAGGATCAAACAGTGTGATTATCCGAGAAGCAATATATAAACGAAGAAGAACAGTAGCAGAAATCAACTTCTGAGATTCAACACCAGTTTAGCCAAAACAAACCAGACGATTCGTAGATTTTAGGAAAGGAGACGCCACTCGAGACTATTTTAAGAAGAACGAGCAGTACAACGCAGAAGAGTGAGAGATTCTACTCAATCGACGAGAAGCGAGAGTAGTTTCTTACCGGTTGAATCGCTTCACAGTTGTATCTGAGGTAGGCGCTAACGGTAAACGTTCAACGGGAACCAGACGAAGGCACCGGAGAGAAAAATCGCCGTCGGAAGAACTCGGAAGGGGGAAGATTTTAAATTAGCTGGGCTACGAAGCGAATGATTTTGATTTGGGCCTTTCTAAAAAATAATATAATTTGAAAAAGTTGAGTAAAACTGCATTAAACCTTACTGTTTGTTTCTCCAGCGAATCAAAGAGTTGAATTCTTTGTTTACAGGGAAAATTTGTGGAAGTAAGTTAAATGGAGGAATCCAAATAAGGCCAAAGAAGAACAGGTCTCGTTACCATGTCTCGGTTATGAATGTAGCCACTGAAATCAACTCTACTGAACAAGTATGTATGCATATCTGTGATGATGTTTTTTCACAAAAAGTTTAAAACTTTGCTTGATTTATAAAGTTAGGAACGTATATTTGATTGTTGTTGATGTAATGGGTGGTTTTTTGGGTTTTAGGTAGAGAAGAAGTTTGATTCAAAGAAGAGTGCAAGGCCGGTTTATCCATTTGCAGCTATTGTAGGGCAAGATGAGATGAAGTTATGTCTTCTGTTGAATGTGATTGATCCAAAGATTGGTGGTGTGATGATTATGGGAGACAGAGGAACTGGCAAATCTACAACTGTTAGATCATTAGTTGATCTGTTGCCTGAGATTAAGGTAGTTGCTGGTGACCCTTATAACTCTGATCCAATTGATCCTGAGTTCATGGGTGTTGAAGTAAGAGAGAGAGTCGAAAGAGGAGAGGAAGTTCCGGTTGTTGCAACTAAGATTAATATGGTTGACCTTCCATTGGGTGCAACAGAAGATAGAGTTTGTGGAACAATTGATATTGAAAAGGCTTTGACAGAAGGTGTTAAAGCTTTTGAGCCTGGTTTGTTGGCTAAGGCCAATAGAGGGATTCTCTATGTTGATTAAGTCAATCTCTTGGATGATCATTTGGTTGATGTTCTTTTGGATTCAGCTGCTTCTGGTTGGAACACGGTTGAGAGAGAAGGTATCTCGATTTCTCACCCGGCTAGGTTTATCTTGATTGGTTCAGGAAATCCTGAAGAAGGAGAGCTTAGGCCACAGCTTCTTGATCGGTTTGGAATGCATGCGCAAGTAGGGACTGTTAGAGATGCTGATTTACGTGTCAAGATTGTTGAAGAGAGAGCTCGTTTCGATAGCAACCCAAAGGACTTCCGTGAAACTTACAAAACTGAGCAGGACAAGCTTCAAGACCAGATTTCAACTGCTAGAGCAAATCTTGCCTCGGTCCAGATTGATCGGGAGTTGAAGGTGAAGATCTCTAGGGTGTGTTCGGAGCTCAATGTCGACGGGTTGAGAGGAGACATTGTGACTAACAGAGCAGCAAAAGCACTTGCAGCTCTCAAAGGAAAAGATCGAGTTACTGCAGATGATGTTGCTACCGTTATCCCTAACTGCTTAAGGCACCGTCTGAGGAAAGATCCACTGGAATCTATCGATTCAGGAGTTCTAGTTTCCGAGAAGTTCGCCGAGATTTTCAGCTGAATAGGAGATTCGATTCTGTGATCATATTTTTCTTAACTGTTCCTACTCTGTAAACGGTGAGAAGAACCAAAACTATAAACAGGCAAATCTGATTAAATATAGAGTCTGTTCATTAAGTTCAGTTGTTCAAGACTTCAAATCATAGACTCAACAGAACTCTGTCTTTTTTTTTTGTTTTGCAACTCTGTTAAACATCCGTGCATTGAATAATAAAGCTATAAAACTATCAAGAATCAACTGTTATTATGTCTTGAATTGCTGGTGGTAGGCCTTGTTGGCTAGAAGGACATAGCGTTTTGCCGGTTCTGGTAAAAGTGTGGAGCAACTCTAGTCAGCCAAGAAGGATTGATAGTTACGACATTCCGCATATATTGACGCTCTGTTGAGACAATGGATTGGTAAACCACCCATTTCCGATTCACCCTGAAGATTGTATACAAATATACCAAATAAGCTTTCACATTCCAAAAGAAAGATCTTCAAACGTTGGGATGCTATTTGATGTTTTTGCTAAAACCATAGCAACAAGTACTACTAACCTGAATAATACGGATGACGGGTGAATATAAACTTCTTCAGAGCCTCTAATGGTCTTGAATACCCCATTGCTATGTGGCTATAACATCACAACAACAAAATAAAATTTTGATTTCTTTAAAAACCCGAAAAGGATGTGTAGAAACCGAAACTTGAAATGGGTTACTTACTTCTAAGCGGCATGCATTAGCGAAAAACCCTGCAGTCACAGCTTTTCTCACAGCCTGAAATAAAGTAACATTAAAAACCTGCAACCTTTTTTTCAGTTGAAGCAAGGTGGTATGGTTTCCTACCTCCATGTCTCCGTCACATGTTTTCAGGGTGACGCCTAATCTCCGAGCAATCCGTTTGAGTTGATCCCTGATTTCAACCACTTTTTTCTGCGAAAGGAAACAAAAAACAAATCAAAATTGGAGAACCGTAAATAACGAGTAAATGCCAACTCTGTTCTTTATACACACCATGGATTGATAGTTGAGGAAGTTCTTGGCACACCACTGACGACTTCTTCGACTCGAGAAACCCTTTGTATACATTCAGGAATGTGACATGGTCACCCTGAATAGACAAGAACAATGATGATTACTCAGTCAAAAAAAGAAAAAATTGAGATATAGGTTGCTCATAGTTATGTGGCAATATATACCTCTGCAGCCGCAAATCTCAGTTTGGCTTCATCCTGTTCTTTCTGTACTCCCCTAGCAATGACCCAAACGAACTGCATATAAACAATATTAAGATTGCATCATTTAGTTTCAAATCCCATAGTTCAAATGGAAACCCAAACATTACATCTGCAATATGGTTCTTATGCATTATAGAGAAGAAACTTTTAGCAGAGGAAAAAGGGTGAAGAGAGCCTTTACTTGGATAGAGAGAACTGCAGCGATAGTAATGATCTCATCTGAACAACCAAGCTCACTTGAAGCTAAAATCATTTTTGATATCATTGGGTCCTAGCAAAAAATGACAAACCTGAGACTTAAAAATGCTGTAGAGAATGCAAATGAATTTTATAAGTAACTCAAGGTTAATAAGAAGAAAGTACCAGTGGAAGTTCTGCAACTTGGAATCCTGTTGGCGATGTGAGTTTTGCATCATCATCAAGGATTTGAAGTGAATAGAGTACTTTAAGTGCCCGGATCATTGCTTGCGGGGATGGAGGTGAAGGCCAATCAAAACCCAATATATTATCTATGCCCAAAGCCTTTAGCTGAAAAAATAAATCAATAGAGCTTGAACATTTTAGAACAAGAACTTCTTCTCATCTAGTTTTATACATGCTGGAAAAGGTGAAAAGCTTGAAATAAAAAAAAATAATCTATAGTTTTGTGTAACACATCCCAGATTGTGAGTTCTTAAGAAACGCTATATGACAAGAGCTGAGCAAGTTTTGTACCTGTATTACAGTTGAAACAAGATTCGACCTCTGCATCTCCGGTATGCCTTCTCCAGGCATTTGGTTGAGAAAATAATCTTCAGTGTAAAGCCTAGTTACCATAGAAAAAAAAATTTTAGGAAGAGGACTAATGAGCACTAAACCATTAAATAAGACACAATTCTGTCACGTTTATAATCGGAAAGAGAGTTACCTCTAACACTTCCCAGGTCGGACTCGCCCAGCCCTACCAGACCTTTGTCTAGCAGATGCTTTGGATATTGGTGCCACCACAAGACTTTCGATATCTATAAATCTGTGAGGGTAAGAAATATTAAGATATTTCAGAAATGTCCAATATATTACAAAGGACGGAACTAAAAGATATAAATAAAAGAAATGGAGATGGACTTACTGGATTATAGAACTTTTGCTTCGAGAAACCACTATCAATCACATAGACAACTCCCTGAAAAATTAAAGGAAACAGTTTATTGTCAATGATGTTTCAGCAATATATGTATGAGAAAAAAAACTTGCAACGAAAAGACAATAATGAGGAAACCTTGCCTCCAGAGTCAATGATGTTTCTGCAATATTTGTTGACAGTATCACTTTTCTCTTTCCTCTGGGAGTTGGAGTAAAGATCAATTCCTAACATAAAGAAATGAGAAAACAACATCTCTTCGTTTCAGTTTTTCAAATACTCTCGAAAAGTATGTTTTAGCTTGTCTAGAGCCTTGCAACAAAATCAACCTGATCTGATCGAGAAAGTCCTGAATATAGTGGCAGAGGCAGCAGTCCTAAAATAAATGTGAATTAGATTATAGTGCTGAAAGACTGAAGGAAAATGTTTAAGTTGATTGACACGATCTTATTTATATGTAACATATACATTTATCATACCTGAGCTGGACCTATGTAGCTGAGACATCACTCTTCAAACTTGAGCTGTAAGGTTTGGTGGAGGAAGAGATAACAAACCTGGACAGCTAAACGTCTAGGCTGTGTGCAAGCAATAACTCGGCCACCTTCAGCCCATCCAGCTTCTTTCAGGTACTAAAATATTATAAACAAAGCGGTATCAACACTTGCGGTCAAGAAACAAGAAGATTCTGCTAGTGACTGAATTGAAAAAATATCTCCAGTTTCTCCAACTTCCCAAAGAGCTAGTGAGCTATTGGTCTAAGAACCCTGAAATTAGCAAAGCTAGGTGCTTTCTCTCAAAACGGTAACCAAGAACAAAGAAGGAAGAAGAAACCTGAGGAATCTGAGTGGTTTTACCACTGCCCGTCTCGCCAACGATGATGGTGGTAGCGTGATTCTCCACCAAATAGAGAATCTCAGTTCTGTACTTGTACACTGGCAATCTCTGTCTTTGCTTCTCTATACTCGCATACCCATAACTGCAAATTCCCAACCTTTTAAGTTATAATCAACCGTATAACAAGTACGATTACTTACCAACAGCAATAAAGAGAGAGAACCATACCTAGAAGAAGAAGAGGAACCTAGAAGAAGAAGAGGATGCGAGATTGTTGGACATGAACACTATGCCTCCTTCTCCATCATCTTCGAAACGAGGTTTCCGAAACGCCATCTTTTTATTCTCCCAAAGAGCTTTTGGCTTCTTCGGTTGAATGTGTCGCCTCTTTCTCTCTTCAATGCCTTTAACGGTGTGGCGGTCACCGGCGATTTACAGGTTCGGTTTTAATTGAAGGCATTTGGTTTAAATTATTTCGGTTCAATTTAAAATTTTCAATTTGGTTCGTTTTAGTTTCGGTTATATGTTCATCATCCTTCATCAGGAGGACTATATCAATTGCAAGAAAACGAAGGGTTATATGTTCATCACATAATCCTTCCTATTAGTCAAATTTAATCCATTGACTTGTGTGGTTAAAACAAGTTCTTTTGCTTATAACATTACTTTAATCATATTGAAAGGTCAATCTTGTGAACGACGGTCCAGTCACGATGCAGCTCGAATCACCTCAATCCTCCAAGTAAGCAAAGATGTTTTGCATAAACTTTATCAAGGCACACTGGTTTGTTACTTAAGCAAGTCTTAATGTGTTGCAGGAATGAGAAGGCATCAACATAATCATAAAATCACTCATCTTGACATCTTGTATCAGTGAAACTATATAAATACCTACCGTTCAGTGAAACTCAAAATCATATATCTTGATGTGAAACAATCATAATGAATTGGACTGTAACTGTGTTAATTCCTACATTACATGTGACTTGTTTACTTTTAATCCAATGCAAGCCTCTAGATTTGCTAAATTCTTGGTTCCTAGATGCCTAATGCTTTAAGCTTTTGCCTTGAGTATCATTCCAGCAGTAAACAACACTTCTTTCCCAAACGATAGAATCTCGATTTTCCTGTAACAACCATGAAAGCTTTTGATTGGACAAAGGAAAGCTATATAGTGTAAATGAATTGAGGGTAAAAGAAACTGCTGCTTACTGATCAACTTGCTTTAGACTAGTAAATGCAGAGATGGTACTATTGCATATCTCTGTTATAGAGTCTGCGTCGTTTGGGTTAGAGAATGTGAGCCGAGCCTGATGATAATTAATCAAATTAGGACAAGGAAGCAAAGAAAAAAAAAACTCAGAATGTGGAAGGAGAAACAAAGATATCATTCATTATTACCAGAAAGGCATGTCCGATGAGAATCTGAACAATGTCAGCTCCTATCTTTTTAGTAATGTTCTTCGAATTTGTGCCACTTGAAAAGGTCTTTAAGATCCCATTTAGTGTTTGTGGACCCTCTGCTTGAGGAATGTTTGATCTTCGAGTACGAACAGAAGGCTGCAACCAAAGATAAATTTCCTCAAGAGAGAACAATCAAAGAATTAACTATACGAACAATATACGAACAACATTTGTTGGAGAAGATGAACAAAGGGACATCAGAGGATTATTAACAAACCTTAGGAATGTATTTGGTGAGGTACTGGAAAACAATCTCTAGCTTCCTTGCAGGATCGTCGAAAACCTACTTGAAAATTTTACACTCAAGAACCACATAGAAGAATTCAGACAACACAAAGAGTTTCAAAAAGTGGTGTTTTGTCTCTTACCAGAAGAAAATTTGACAGCAAGTATCCATCATAAGTCAGCTCGTCAAGAATGATCTCCATTGCAGGGGTCCTGCACCAAAATGGATCACAAACATGGCGAAACACACAATTCAAAAGAGAGGCCGGGATTTGAATACCTTACGCCATCTCCTCTAGAGGTAATCCCTTCTAGGTCAGCTTTCTGCTTTGATGCATCAAGGTCCATGATCTAAACAAGGAACATAAATGTGAGAGAAGAGAACTTCAAATATAGTAACTTTAATACTCTGGTCATACATAACCTACAACTTACCATTACTAGAAGTTCCTTCATATCAGACTGATAGACTTTTCATCAGCATCAATGGGCGCACACATAGTTGATAGATAATCTTTCATTAGAAGTTTGAAAATCACTTTTATTGAAGCCTACAAGTAAAACCACAACACGAAATCACGGATAAAGTAAAGGGGATACACTAGTTCAGAGCCATTGATTATGGGATGTACCAGAAGTAGATTCAGTGAGGATTCCTTTAAAAGACTACAGTTGTTGGTTTCTGGAGCACAAAAAGGACACAAAGCTTCTGAAATTGTCCCCAGATTACAAAAGAAAAAGACAAATCTTGAAACTATGAAGACACCATACGTACGTACCTTTATACACTTGATTTCGTGGTGTAAAATCCAACTTAAGAACATGAACAAGATACTTGAACAGGAACATATTTCCCAGGATCTACAGAATACCAAACAAAAGGAGCAAGAGGTGTGAAAAAGTCTACCAATTGTTAAGCTTATCTGAAACAGAGCTAAGCAAAACAAGGTTTAGTAGAAACAAGTAAAACAACCTTTAATTCCGATTCCTCAGACTCATTAACTCCTTTGTTCATATTTTGAATCAGCTGTTGAAAACCTGAAATCACAAAAGCAATAAGTTATACTAAACAAGAACCAACAAAAAGCTAACTCAATAAAGGAGACAGAGTCCTTACATACGCTTCTCACTGATAATTCCTTTCCATCAGAATCAACATCAGACCCGAAATTAAACGGTGACCATGCCTGCAAAAACAAAACCAATAAATCAACAACCATCCTCACCCTAACTAAGAACGAAACACAACTTGAGTAACAAGTACCTCAGGTGAATCACATACATAAACCCAAGGAAACCGCTGAAAACAAAAACAAAATCATAAGCAAAATAATGAAAACTTACAACAGTTTTGGAGACAAAAAAATAAACTACAGGAAAAAATTGCAACTAACAACCTGATGTAATTGTGTCAAAAGCTGGAAACTTGCTGTTATAAGTTCCAATGTTTTTTCCAAATCTCAATATCCTAAACATCGCTTGGTACATTTTGCTTCAAATTTAACAAAAACCCAAATCAAAATCACGAGTCTTTTGAGGCAATATTTCTAAAAGACCCAGTGTAGTTACTTGGTTGGGGGAATTCCAATTTCGGGTACAAGAGAAGCCGCACGAACAGCTTCCAGATACTGCAAACCTAGGGTTTCATTCAACGGATCAATATGGTAAACCAAACAAAGGGTAAAAGCGGAAACGGAAACGGAAATTGATTAAAAAATTTGAGAAAGACGTACGATCTTCGTTAGCGTCGCGACTGTCTTTAGCGCCGGTGGAATCAAACATGGCCAAGGTGTTTGCTTCCAAACCACCGCCGTAGCCACTCATCACTCTGCTAGTATTATTGTTACCCTTCGTCTCTTTCGACATCTTCTCTTCCACAAATTCGCTAATTTCTTCGCAGCAAAAATAAAAATAACCGATTTGAAATCTAAACCCAAAATTAGAACGGAGAGGGCTAGTAGAAGAACCCTAATTTGGTCGAAAGAAGGCAATTTTCCCGCCATAAGAGGAATTGTTCTCAACCAAAATTAATTAATTCCACGGAACCGGGTTTATCAGGTGAGAACCGGATTTATCAGGTGAGAACCGGGTGTTTTTGGTAAATTAGTTAACTAAATAATGACGTGACGACTTAAATAGAAACGTCTATTGTTCAAATTTTTTTCATTTTTTTTGATAAAAGTTATTTAACAATTTTAAGTCCAACATCTCTGGGTCATTTTTTTTTTTCAAGGTCGCCCTAATTTTTTCTCTCTCAACTCCAGCCGTCGGGAAAAAATTTGAGTTTTTCGATTTGCCCTCTCCGGCTGCCGGGCTCCATGCCGGAGCTGTGGGAGGGTGTAGTTCTTAGTTTTGCATCTTAGTCTTTGTTTTCTTTGTTTTGTTTCGGTGTTGAAGCAGTCTTGTTGTCAGACTCCCAGTTGAAGCGAAGATCGATTGAAGGAGGAGAAGCCATCGGCGGTGAGTTTTGGTTGTGGTAGAGACAGATCCGTTTGTTAACAGGTTAGTCTAGGTAGTGGCTCAGTTCGGGTGGTGCTCTCGTGGTTGGTGGCTTGAAGGAGACGATCTCGTGTCGTTTCATGGTCTGATATTGTTTATCTCTCGTCTCTCTCTTCTTTGGCTAGCGGGTTTTTCATCAAGGCTGTGTTGGTTTTAGGGTCGTTGTGGTTTCACCCGAGGGTTTTAGTTTGCTTTGAGATGCGGTTTGTGTTTTCCTCGCAAATCTGCATTCTCTGATTAAGGGTTTGATTTGGTTCTTAGTTCTTCTGCTAGTTTAGGTCTGCTGGTTGTTAGTTGGCGTTGCGAGCTAGGTTTCGTTCCTTGTGTTGGTCAATCGGATGTTTTTTTTGTTGCTAATCATCTACTAGCTCTCCTCTGTGGCTTTTTGGAGTGTTGGAGTTGAGTTCTAGACAATAGCAGTGGATTAGTCCTTCAGCTCTTCTCTTGCGAGGAGGTTACCAGTTTTGGGTCTGTAGATGACTGAAGCTGGGTTTGACGAGGGTCCGCGTGTAAGAGCTGCTGGTCTTATTTGTCTTGTCTCAGGTCGATTCGCAAGGTTTTTCTTTGCTCCTAGTTTGGGTTGCCCTCCATGGGGTTCTGGTATGGTGTGGTGGTTGTGGTTTCTGTTTCTCTGTTATGGTATGAATTCTGCTTTCGTTCCTGCCGGTATGATGATGGCTTTTCAACGGCGTGCTATCTTAGTGCTTCCGGTCTTCCATGTACTCTCCGGCGCTTACAGGTTCTATGGGAAAGCTTAAGGTTCTATGGGAAAGCTTAGTGGAATTCGCTCAGTTTCAGTTGGGCAGTTTTAGAGCTTTGATCCTTCTCTCACTCCCTTTGTAAACTTTTACTTTAGGTTTTGGCTTTTGTTTCTGCTGTTCTTAAGTCCTAGTTTCCGGAGGTGTGTTACCTGCCGGCTTAAGCTTCCAGGGATGGTCCTTTATCCGCTGGCTTTAGATTCCAGGGTTATGTTGTTAACTGCTGGCTTTAGCTTCCCTTGTTTGGGCTTAGTGCTTCCCTTGTTTGGGATTAGTCTTAGGTGATTTATATGTTTTCACCTTTTTGTATTCAACAGATGTAATCTGTTAATGATAATATAAACCTAGATGACAAAAAAAAAAAAAAGTCCAACATCTACGTTTTGTACACAACTCAAGAGTTCAATGTTGTTAGTATCTTTATAGTTCTCGAATAATCTCAAGTCTCGGCTTTTAAACTACCCGAACCATAATATAGTTCATGTACGTGGTTGCTTTGAGTACTTTTCCATATGTAAGTATACAACACTCCTGATCCCATGGTAACTATGTGTCGCATACTTAGTTTTAATGAAACATTATATAGTAACCAAGGGTGTGTAGGCTAGTTTTAAGGTCTTACACTTGATCTGATTTCGTTTCACATTTGATATTTTAGAAAATGTTGCTGGGCAATCATACTAAATTAATAATTATCAACAAACTTAACCCATAAACTGAATAATCATTGTTGAATAGAGACTAGAGAGCTTACTCAAATATTAGGTTCATCAATCTTTTCTTTATAGAAAAATCTAGTATCTTAGAAGCTCTGTTAGACTAAATCTATTACCGTTTAAACAAGATTTACAATTCTCCAAAAACAGTTTTGTGCCTCTCGTGGGAACACATCATATATTCTCATGAAGCGTAAAACTAAAGATAACAAAAGTAAACACGAAAATCGTGGGAAATAACAAACAACGCCGTCTTTTAGTCGTTTAAAAAAACATCTCTTTTTTAGTTTATTTTTATGCGTATCAGCTATAGTCTTATTCTATTTTTATACGTATAGTCTTATTCAGAGAATCAGAGGATATAACATTTACTTTTACTTTTAAGTAGTTTGACAAAAGAAATGTTTAATAGTACTCTGCATCTAGTCTTTTTCAAGAGTACACAATCTTTATACTTCAAAATCAAGTAACATTACAATATTAATTAAGCTATAGATAAACCCTGATTTTGTACGTGTGGCACCTAAAACCCTGAATAAGTTACATGAAACGAGGTGGTCAGTACCTTGGAAAACAAGTTTCACCAACTGTACTTTCCAATTATCCTGCCGCAGATTTCCCATTCAACGTACACACAAAATCCCCAAAAGCAACGATCTCTTTAAAAATACTTATATCTCATCAATCCATACTCCTCTCTTTGATTCAAACAATGGCTTTTGGCAATATCCAAGAACCAGACGGAGAGATCCTAAAGAATGTTTGGGCGAATTACATCAGGAAACCACAACAACCC
This sequence comes from Camelina hispida, assembly GCA_023657505.1. NCBI lineage: Eukaryota > Viridiplantae > Streptophyta > Magnoliopsida > Brassicales > Brassicaceae > Camelina > Camelina hispida. The sequence goes on along the minus strand of CP094635.1, from coordinate 19,021,606 downwards.
AATAAAAGATCATCAGGTCATGTTCCAGAAGTTTCTAAAACTTGGGAAGCGTTGCCTACTATTGATAACATACCGGAAGATTCTAACGAATGGCTTCCAAGCCTAGATATGTCGATGGAGGCCCAAGAATTAATGGACAGAGTTTCTCAACGCGGTTACTTCTTTCCCAAACAAAAACATTCATGACCCTTTAACCAACCCTACCAATCTACCATTGATTCATGTTCTTTGTCTTCTTGGGCTTCTTGCAAAAGAAGGAAATACAGGGGAGTGCGGAGGCGTCCGTGGGGGAAACTTTGCAGCTGAAATCAGGGATTCGACAAGAAACGGTGTTAGGGTTTGGCTGGGAACGTTTCAAACTGCAGAAGAAGCAGCTATGGCTTACGACAAAGCCGCGGTTAGAATAAGAGGGACTCTAAAAGCTAACACAAATTTTCAACTCGAGACGGTTATTAAAGCTATGGAAATGGATTGCGCCCCAAACTACTAACCGATACACAGCTCAAATGCATCCCAACCGTTAAGAAGCGGCCACGAAATAGGATCAAGAACAGAAAAAGAAGCGACCATGGCTTATGATAAAGTCGTTGATGGGATGGTTGAAAACCACTCTGGTCATCCTTCAACTAAGGATTTTAGGGAGACTTGTGGATTGCTTGGGAGTGGAGAAACTTGGCTAGGTTCAAGAAAGAGACCAAGGAGTGACGAAGATTCTATGTGCCAAGAAGTTAAAATGAAGAAGATGGTTACCGAAGAAGAGACAGTCTGTGATGTGTTTGGATTGTTTGAGTTTGAGGATTTGGGTAGTGATTATTTGGACACATTATTATCTTCTTTTTTGACAGAAAAAAAAACATGACTGTTGTTAATTTAATTATATAACTAGATTATGACCCGTGCTAGAACACGGGTTGTAATTCGTTTTGTTTATTTTATAATTACCATAATAAAATATAATTTATATGATTTTTTTTAATAATTTTTTGGATGCAATATTATGAAAAAATCATATGCAAATTTTTTTTAGTCATTGTTGGATCATGCTATACACACGATGATCATTTTCATCAGGAATAATCATCTTCAAACACCACATTTGATTAACATTTGATATAGCATTTAATATTTGCATATTACATTTAATATAGCATGTAATATTAACATTACATATAACAAACATGTTATAATATTAATTTTAACATTACATGTTATAGCATGTAATAGCATGGTAATATTACAAATATTTGGTCAACGATGCTATTATAATAATATTTGTAATAGCATGTTAATCATTGGCCCAATAATAGCATCGTTGTTTTATAGCATGCTATCATGATTAACAATATATTATCTACAAACAATGGATCACAGAATCGTTGTTCTTATTTTAATTGTTATTATTTGCTTGTTAACAATAAACATAATCACGGAATATCATGTTAATCATTGGCCCAATAATAATCATTTCTCGGTATTATCTACAAACGATTAATTGTTATTATTTACTTAGATTTTATTCTTTTTTTTATGCTTATCAGTATTTTTTTTGGACAATTAATTCGGAATATTCTGTTTACTGTTTTTGTAATCAACGGGATGTAGCAATTAAATCTTTGGAGGATATATTTTGGTGTAAAAGAAAATTAATACAATTTATTTTATAACCCATTTATAACCTACTATTAAAATTATATAGTCTACAAATTTGAAGTCGTGTACTTCCGTTTTATTAAATAGGGGATTATGTCAAAACAATTGTTTATTCTTTATCTTCACAAAAAAAAGGGAAAAATTCCCAAAAAAACACTAACTATTTAATATTTGCCAGAAAAAACATGATTTTTTTCGTTGCTAGAAAAATACGCAGACTATTTTTTAGTTGATAAAAATACGTGAACTATTTTTTTTTCTAATTTCTCCTTGTCTCCGTTGCGATCGTGAACAGCATTGTGACGGCGTTACTATTTTTGAAAACACTTCCATAAAAAAAACACAAACTATTTATCATTGCCAGAAAAATACATGAACTATTTTTCCTTTGCCTGAAAAATATATAATTTTCCATTTCTTATTTTTCCATTAACAATGTTAGAGATCATATCTCATAATTTTATCTGCTCTATTGAACTTCATATAAGTTTTCACTACTATTTAGGATAACTAAATTCGATAAAAAAAAATACACAATTAGATTAATCGATTTCCAAATTTCTCAATGAATATTGTTTTTGCATAAATAAATGGTGAATCTAGTTAGGTTGCAAGAGTTAATGTCCCACGAAATGGCTATAATCTACGATCTCGATCGAATTTGCATACACTAGCCCATTTGATGATTTACACTGGCTATAAGCATCATAAAAGGTACTAAACTAAGGAGATGAATATTTTATGAAAGGTGTATAAAGGTGGAGATCTCATGAAATTTCAGAGTTAAAGTGTTGATAAAGTTTTAAAATTTGTAAAGTCGGTATAAATCCAAAAACAACACTAATTGATAAATTTGGAAATCGATTAATCTAATTGTGTATTTTTGTTCTTGAATTTAGTTATCCTAAATAGTAGTGAAAACTTGTATGAAGTTCAAGAGCGTAGGGAAAATAATGAGTTATGATCTCAAACATTTTTAATGGAAAAATAAGAAAAAAAAAAAAAAAATTCCAGGCAAAGAAAAAAAAGTTCATGTATTTTTCTGGCAATGATAAATAGTTTGTGTTTTTTTCTAGTTTTTTTTTTTAAATAGTAACGTCGTCGCTATTCGTTAACGGTCGTAACGGAGACAAAGAGAAATTGAAAATAAATAATAGTTTGTGTATTTTTTATTAACTAAAAAATAGTTTGCGTATTTTTCTGGCAACAGAAAAAGTTCATGTTTTTTCTGGCAAATATTAAATAGTTTCTGTTTTTTTGGGAATTTTCTCCAAAAAAAAATTTATATATAAGAAATATGTTGGGTTTTTTTTGTGGAGGAATCAATTATTATTTCTTCTATCATACCACAAATAAATATTTTTTTTTCTTGTATATATAATTATTAAATATTTATTGACAAGAAACTGAATTCTACACATAAACACATGAGTATTGTTTTATTGCGACAATTTCTATTTTATTTTTTATTTTTAAAAACCTACAATTTATATATTATGAAAGTTTTATCTATCTCAACATTTTTAAGTACAAATTTGTGCCATCTTTTTTTTTGTTACGGGACGGGTTTTTTTAAGTTTTAAACTTGGAAAAATATACTCTAAACTTGCAAGATGGTAGGTTGCGGGAAAAAAAATTAGGATTTGAAGTACAATTTTGTGCCACTATTTTTCCTTCTCGGGTCGGGTTTTTTTTATAAATCTAAACCGATTTCACAAATCAGATACTTTCTAAAATATATTTGATTTTTTTCTTTGCAAATCTCATCCTCATTATCACACGAATGTTCTATCAGAGTTGCTAACTTATTTACATCCCTATATTATAACAACAAATTAAAGACACAATCATATTAAGTAAGATCTAGTTACGATAAAAAAAACTCGAAAATGTAATATGTCCCGATTTACTACTACTTTTTATGGGATAAGTCTTGATAACAAATTAGTTGATAATAAATGCTAACATTCTCACAATAAAATCGAATTAAAATCTAAATTTTTGTGACTAATTTACATACAGTAGAAAAAATTAACATAAATTGAGTAAAATATAATGACATATTTCTTATCTTCACGTCTTATTCTTTGCTATTAATTCGTAATTGTATGATTAGCAAAGATAGTTTCCTTGCTCACCAATTTTTTTTTTGGGATTTGATATCACAACTACTATTATTATCACCAGTAAACTCTATAAATACCATGGTTATATTTCAACGAAAATGCACAATCTCAAACGAGCATATAGCTTGGAAACACAAAGTGAGAAACCAACCCCTTAATTTTTCAACTAGGTATTAACCCGCGGAGAACCGCGGGCTGAACTTTTTTTTAATAAAAATTTGTAATAATTAATTTATTATTATGTTATTTATAATAGTTTGTGATTAAAATTTTGGTTTGCTTATATTATAATTTTTGTATTTTAAAAATGATTATTGAAACATTTGCATGTAATGAACAAAACTGTTTAAACTTTTGTCAACTAAACACAATCCTTACTAACATGTAAAAAAGAATAAATAAATATAGCTAGTAAAAGTTCTAAAAGCCTCTTTGAAAACAACATTCATTGTTTTTTTTCTGTGGCTTCCTTTTCTTGTCTGTAATAATTTTAACCTGTGGTGAAACTTTTTTGATATAATTTGTAGTTGTATATTTTATTCGATTTGGTTTTAAAATCTTACCTGTTAATTTTTTTTAAGTACGAATTAGTTTTGATTCAAATAGATTTTTTTTTTTTACTTTTCTACAATTTATTTTATTTGATGTGTGTCCAATTTTCATTTTTAATTTATTTTATTTATTTAATTAATTAATCTTAATTAAATTTTTTTAATGGCAATTGAATGTAATTTTTAAACATTTTAAGGTTAGTTTCATATTTGTACTTCCCAATTAATATAGTAGGATAAAATTTGTAGTTGTAGATTTTATTTGATTAGGTTTTTAAAATCTTAGCTGTTAATTTTTTTAATACGGATTAGTTTTGATTTTAATAGATTTTTTTATTTTTCTACAATTTAATATATCCCTGATTTTCGTTTTTTAATTAATTATATTTATTTAATTAATTTATTAATCTTAATTAAGTTTTCTAATGGCAATTGAATGTAATTTTTTACACATTTAAGGTTAGTTTCAAATTTGTACTTCTCAATTAATATAGTAGGATGGCTGCTTTATATTTGATTATTGGTTGTTGATTTGTATTTTACATAAGTCCACGTCTTAATTGTTTTTGTAGGTGAGTCATTGTTTCTGATTTTTAGCAACTATACTAAATAATTTTTTCTTTTCTTTCTAGATGGCCAAATCGTTAGCATTGGGGGGAGTGGACTTGCTTAAAGCGAACAACAATTCAACTAATACATCGATATATACATATTTTTTTTATTGTCAAACACATTTCATTAAAACTAGAGTCTCAAGAGAGGAATGTTCATACAACTTAAAAGCACAAAGATACATGAAAGGTAAAGATAGACTACATGCATCTTCCAACAAGATGCACAACTTTGAGAGGTTAGCAAAGTATTGAAGATCTTTTGACCAACATGGGAGACAAAAGTTTAAATATATATATATACTAGGTTGAGTCTCGTGCGTTGCACAAGATTATTACATTTATTTTTTTGTTGATTAAAAGTCATTAGGACTAAATTATTATTTTTTTAAAAAAAAGTTTCGAGAAACTTTACAATTTGAAGTTCATACCAATACCAATAAACTCTATTTGTATCGAGAAACTTTATTTTTTTTGGTTTAAAGTCATTAGGGTTTTGGAATTGTTTTATTTTTATTCATTAACTATATAGTTAATTTTAAATGATCAGCTTATCTTTTTCTATATTATGAACAATTTAAAAACCCTTTTTAAAAAAAGTTTAAATTATTATATTACTGATGTTTTTATTGAATTTTAAATTGTATTATAGTTTATACTATTTGTATTCTATAATTAAGACATGTTATTTTGTGATGTAACCAAAATGCAATACATTTACTGTAGAATTTGTGATTGCAAAATAGAGTATTGATATTTTGAGTTTCTCGTAGATATTGAAGACAAGTTGAACATTATCCTTCTTCATATTGGGTGGCTTGCCTTTGTGTTATTTCTAGGTCTTATATTACAGCTTCCACATCAAGTGTTCTTGTTGCATTTAGATTGTGATATTCGCTTTCAAAGAAGACGTTGAGTGGTTGTGGGTTAGTTGGTCCAAATGATAGGATAAATGCGTGTATAAAATCTGTCAAATTATTAATGAAAGGTAATATGAAAATTGGTTGTGTTTCTGAAATGTGGATTGTTGGAATATGGGATTGTGTAGCTGATGTTGTTTTTTTTGTCGGTATTTGAGCTTTATATTAAAGTGCGAGTTTAGGAGAGTTTAAACATTACTATATTTTATGGAAATCTTTGGTAATTTAGTCTGGAGATAAGAATAAGGTAGGACTTCTTCAATTAAGCATAGATGCCATTAGAGAAAACTTTTTAATTTTAAAATCTAAGATAGTTGTATGTAAGTTGTAATAAGTTGATTTTGAAAATGTTTGATTTAGGGACAATAGAGATGTATCTTCAAAAAAAAATGTAAGATACATATCATATAGTATCTAAGGTTAAAATTTAGAATTAAGCTTTTCTAATAATATTAATTTTTTTTTCTTTTAGACATACAACAATAACAACCAATCAACAAAGAATACAAAAATGTATAATATTTAAGAAAGAGTGAAAGGTAATGAGAAAATGAGTATTCCTAGAAAAAAAAGTATGGGAGTTAATTGTAATTTATTATGTGTTGAATAAAATTGAATAGAGAAATGTATTTAATGCAAATTTAGTATATTTCATTTTTTATATTAAAATGTGAGTTAAATGTATATGATTAAATGTGTTTTATTTATGGTTTAATTGATTTTTTTATTTGAGCTTTATACTTAAGTGTGAGTTAAACTTCTATGATTAAAGTGTTGTAATTTAATTAAAGATTTTTTCTATATTAAGTCATGAGTTAATTAAATGTGTTTTATTTGAAAAAAAAATCAATGACAAAATGTGTTTTATTTATGGTTTAATTGGAAATATTTTTTTAGTTTTATATTAAAGTTTGATTTCAATCTATAATCAATCTTTAAAATAATATTTAATTTGTTGCTTTTAACATATACAACAATAACCAACCAACATACCAACAAAAAACACAAAAAAATGTAGAATATCTAAGATGAAGTGAAAGAGAATGAGAGAATGAAAAATGAGTATTTATAGGATGGGAAGTGATGAGAGTTACAATTTAAAAACTAAAAAGTATGAGAGTTAATTCTAATTTATTGTGTGTTGAATAAAATTGAGTGGAGAAATAAAGTTAATGCAAATTTATTTTATATCAGTTTTAATATTAAAGTGTGAGTTAAATGTATATGATTAAATGTGTTTTATTTATGTTTTATTTTATTTTAGATTTATATTAAAGTGTGAGTTAAATTTATATTATTAGAAGTGTTTTATGTATGGTTTAATTGGAAATAATTTTATCAGTTTTATATTAAACTGTGAGTTCAATTTATATGATTGAATGTATTTTATTTTTGGTTTCATTAGAAATTTTTTTTTAGTTTCATATGACAAAATGTGTTTTATTTATGGTTTAATTGGAAATACTTTTTATTTTATTTCAGTTGTAATATTAAAGTGTGAGTTATATATATATATATATATATATGATTAAATTTGTTTTATTTTTTGTTTTGATTGAACCTTTTGAGCTTTATATTAAAGGGTGAGTTAAATTTAAATGTTTGAATGTGTTATATTTTGGTGAATAAGTTTTTTGGACAAGTGTCAGTTTTACAGTAGATGTGGAAGAAAGTTTTAGGAGGTATCCTACTTTATTATATAATAAAGTTTAATTTTAAAGTGTATGATTAAATGTCTTATTTGTGGATTAATTGAAAATATATATATTTTTTTAGTTTTATATTTAAAGTGTGAGTTATTGGTACTTTAGTTAAAATTTTGGTGAATAAGTTTTTTGGACAGGTGTCAGTTTTACAGTAGACATATGTCAAGCTGTGGAAGAATGGAGATGTCGAGATTCCCTTCGACTCGACTAATTCGAAATATCACGGAATTGAACAGATAAGGGGGAAGGGGTGGGGAAGAGAGAGAGGCGAGGAAGAGGAGAAGTCAGAACTCAGAGATTCCGTCAGTTTTTCTTTGAGAAGTCGACAAAATTTTGTGGCCTATTAATAATTTACAAAATATAAGATTCAGAGGTGCCACGTGGCAGATAGATAGAGCTTCTTAGAGGGTGTAACCCTACTTTATTATATTAGATATATATAGGGAAAAAATTCTCAAAAAAACACCAACTATTTAATATTTGTTAGAAAAAAACATGAACTTTTTTCGTTGCCAGGAAAAAAATACGCAAAATATTTTTTAGTTGATAAAAATACACGAACTATTGTCTTTTTCCAATTTCTCCTCGTCTCTGTTACGGCCGACAACGACATTTTGAGGGTGTTACTATTTTTTAAAAAAAATCCTAGAAAAAAACACAAACTATTTATTTTTGCCAGAAAAATACATGAACTTTTTTTTTTGCCTGAAAAATACATAATTTTTCATTTCTTATTTTTTCTATTAACAATGTTAGAGATCATAACTCATAATTTTTTCTGCTCTCTTGAACTTCATGTTGGTATTACTTATGTGACTCGTGTTTGTTTTGGATTGGTGGAGTTGGACATTTTCACTATTTTTCTATTTACACATTTGATTCATCAGGAGATTTCATTACAATGAAGAATATTCAAAAAAGTTTCAACCCCATTCGAGTAAAGATATTATAATCTGTATTTTTACATTTGTCAATTGTCAGGACGTGTGGTAGCTTATACTTTAAGATTCCACTAAGTCGAGGTTTTAAGTGATTTAGTTAAAAGAATAAGTTTCGAACCAATCACACCTCTTACATTGTAATTATGTTTTTAACTGAATAGTTCTTATCCAAATCCAGATTTCACCATCAATGGTGTGCAGATTTTGATTGTACAAAATATTATGCAACACATCGGTAAATCACTAGCTAGAGCATCGTGGATTCGTGGTGACATATATGTATGTTTTAGGGTTTAATCAATGACTCAATGATGACATATAAGAGGAAATTACTTATTTTTTTTAATGGATACATATTTAGTGAGTTAGTGTTTTACTTGTGAGAAATGGATACCAAAAAAATTGGGAAAGGATTAGCATGAAGGAGATATAGTGGCAATACACTTAGCCGAAAATATCTGGAAAATAACGAAAATGCTCTTATCTCTCTATGTGTCATGCATATGCCACTCTTCCCATTTTAATGGTTCACATTTTTAGTTGACTATCACTTATTTAAAGTTAAACTAGAAGAAACAAAATCATAATGAAGAGTTAATGTATATATAAGACGGTCTATAATAACTAACTTTATCTTCATCTCAAATGTTCGTAACCAAACCAGATAAGATCACATTCACATGTATACTGCGTCGAGTCCAATTTGTTGATCAGGGATACAGACAACTATACTGATATTAAACATATGATCCGCAAGAATCACAACCAGTATACTCATGGACATAAATCTTGTGTCGGTACATGAATGCGTGACAGGGTATTGATAAAATACCCCATAATACAAATTCTGATACAGATTTCATAATAGGAAAAGAACCCATCTAGAGGATTAACAACAATTTCCAAAAAAACAAAAGAAAAGAAAAGAAAAAAATCATCTAAATTTTTTACAAGAGAAGGTCGAAGAAGTAGAAGCAGCCTTGACACCAACAACACCAGATCTTCTCTTCATGCATTTGGGATCAAGTGATAGTGATGGAGAAGAGGGAACGTGACGAATCACAAACGAAGAGGACAATGTTGATGACGAAACAAAGAGATTGGTGATGTCTCGAAGAGGCTGCCTAGATCTCTTTCTTCTTATTCTGATTTGGGTTTTGTCTTTATCAATGGATGAAGAGGAAGCCTCCAGAGGCTTGGCAGATATTGTGGCCATGTTTAAAGGTGAGATATTCTCTTTGTTGTTGTTTTGAGACTTTAAATCAAAAGCGGCCATTGATGTAGCAGAGAGAGAAAGAGAGAAGAGTCAGAGAAGAGAGAGAGAGAGAGAGAGAGAGAGAGAGAGAGAGAGAGATAGAGGTGGATTGAGGATAGAAGGAGGGACTGAGGAAATGTATATGAAGAATGTGAAGAGGAGGGACTTTGAACCAGATTTGGAAGTGACGGATCTGAGATTTGATTTTTGATGTTTTCATTTTGTGGAGGGATTTTGAGAATTGTTCTAAAATCCTGAAACTTGAAAAGAGGGCTCTGTGTTATGGGGAACTAAGAAGATTCTCTGTTTTCTATTTTGGTTCGAAATTTTCATTTTGGTATAGAAGTGTTTGACTTTTGACTTGGAGACCAGACGCTGGTATGACTTTTGACTTGGAGACGCGCCACTTGGTTTTAGGATGTGCGCCAAAAAGAAGAGGGAACAACCGTGTGTTTTTTTTGAAGAAATTAGAAAATCATTTTATCAAATTGGTGGACTCAGCAAGACTAATATTTTTGGGCTTATTTACGAGCCCATATAGTTTTTCGTTTGTAATAGTGTATGTACTTGATTTGGGACCTAGATATACATACATTAAGAGTGTATGTACGTATCTGTGTGTGCATTTACATTCAATCACTTTTTAATTTTGGAATGATCTAACTCGCGTAGTAGTCGTGTATGGTGTGTGATTGATGGTACGTCTTTCACGTGTATTATGCGAGACACAATTGAGAAAAACACCCGATTTAACATACTTCTAATTCATTATCAACTAACCATCAAACTTGTATTATGTTCCACATTTTTTAACGTGTTTTTCTTTATTATCCAGCAAAATGAGACAAGAGGATTCAGTTACCTAGGACCAATGAGACGTCAACCTTTCAGTAGGTTTGACGATAACGTGTTGGTGTAAATCCACTGAACCTATATAACCTCGGGCCAATAGGACATGCCAACAGGTCAAGAAATTAACAATTGGAGTGTACTTTACAAACTAAGATTCAAAAGCAAGGCTAATTGCATTAATATATAATGAAATTTTTTTTTTGGTATGAACTTAAGACTAGTTTCCTATATTTGTTAATTCAAGACTCCAAGATCTGTTCGCGCGCCTTTCAAAGAAGATCCTTCTGTACGTGAGCCTATGCTGGATGTGGATGTGTTGGATTGATGTGTGACACAAATTTAATGAGCCTATGGAATAAGAAGAGATCAGACCACAGATTATGGAAAGCAACAAAAGGACATACAGTGAGTGACCAGGACCAGGAAAAGTTGGTTGTGGTCTTGTTCCTTTGTGCCCGTCAAATTCACGTCATATCGCTTGTTGGGGGGGGGGGGAATTCATTTCAAGAAGGTCATTTCGACACTTTTCAAAGTCCCCAACAACCGAAATTAGAATTCACCACTTCATTTGATTTAGTTCGAACATATCAAAATATCGGTTTCTGTAACTTGTAACCTTATCATTTATCCAATTAATAATAATAATTCACACAAGGAAAAAAAAAAAAAGGAGAGAAAGGTTTATTTTTTTATAAGTGAAATTGTATAATGATATAAAATCAAAGGTATGATCACAATTTTGACTGGGCTAGCAAAGAATAAATTCGAGAACGGCCCATTAGTTAAAAGAGAGAACCTTTGCGAAACTTCCTCCCCATGTGGTGTGTAACAGAGAATATTTCGAATCCCAATATTGATTTCAAAACACCACAGTTTTTATTTACTATCCCATTAAAAAAAAAACAATCTGCGTCTATCTTGTATCCCCCGTTAAATATTACCGTTAATTGGAACGGACGCCGTTTGCTATTCCCCACTGATCCGGTATAAACCAATTAAAAACTGAGTGAGAGAGAGTGAGGGAGTCAAGAGGAAGACTCCAGTGAAAAGAAAAAACCCTTTTGACCTTTAAGTCCAAACAAAAAAAAGAAAAGAAGAAACCCTTTTGAAGTCTTCTTCTTTGTTTTTTTCTATCTTTTAACAACTAAAACAAAACAGCGCTACTTCCTCCAAGTTTTTTTTAGAGGGGGCGGGGGAGAAAGAAAAAAAACTGACTAATTTTAAGATTTCTTGTTTTGGTTTCGAACGGGAAACGAAAGATAAACAAACGTACGGAGAAGAAAGGACAACTAAGTAAGTGGTTATAAATTCCGACGACATTTTCGGTTCGGCGTCTTCGTCTCTCGGCCACAGCAACATCTCCAAACTCTGATTACAAGTTACCTTCTTCGACAGCCCTCTAATTTCTCCCGGTTTGTCCTCAGCTTCAGAAACCCTAATTTCTCAACATTTATTACTTTCCCCCTAATTTTTTTTTTTTTTTTTTTGACTTTTCCTTTTTGTATAATCTAATTTGGGGGTTTAGCAGGGGATGATGATTATGATGAGGCATGATCGGAAAAGGTCGGGTCGGGTCGGGTCGGGTAGGTTCGGGTCATGACCCGGTTGAGGATACAGCAATCGAACAACATATCCCATCCTCCTCCTCCGGCAAAAAGAAGAAAACGCCTCCATAGTAGATACACTGCTCTTCAGATTCAACAAATGGAAGCGTACGTCTTCTTTTTTTGCCGTCTTTTTCGTAAGTAACGGTGGCATATGAAATAATGTTTAATTATATTTTACGAATTGTTGTTTTATTTCGTAGATTGTTTTTAAAAAATCATCACCCGCATAACGAAAATCGAATGACGAGAGAGAGAGACTCAAAAAGTCAACAACTTGGTCTCACTCACGCCCTCTTTACATGTCCAAGTTTTGAAGGTAACCCAAATCCACTCTTTTTAATTTTGTCTGATTTGATTTTAACTGGGTTATTAGACCATATTAATTAATTAACCTGGCCGCTTTAAAATCGGTGGGTTAGGATAAATCTGGTATCACTCTAATATCATTTTTCTTATTTGTTGCTCATACTGAGTTTAGCAAGCGACAACAAGACAAGGCACGACACGACACGAGAAAGATAATGTAATGTAATGCTGTTAAAGCAGAGAAACGATATTGTATGAAAGTGAAGATCTTCAATCCAGTTTACAATGCTTCTCTTGCTCTTCTTGTGGCAACAGATCTCCGTGTGTGTGACACAAATGAGCCCTTGTGGAATAAGAAGAGTTTATAAGACAATATATATATATTTTGTGTTTGTGTCTGTGTGTGTGTGTGTCTCAACGAGGAAGAGCATAAGAAGATGTTCTTATGGCCTCCAATGAATGATGGTGTTCGTTAAAGTTTTCCCAAAGAATTGCTTCAAGAGCTACTGCAGTCGTCATCATCATCATGAAACATCATAACCCTAGTCGTAGCATTCCTTGATGCTGTAAGAAATAAGTCTAAGAACACTCTCTTTCTTTCGATGGCACGTTTTTTCTTCTTTTTAAACTCACATTTAACACTAATATGTTCCACTTTTGCTTCTTCAAGGATAAATGGTCGCCAAAATGATTCACATCATTTCTTCCGGATCGAGTTTCTAGAGCAAGAGTGGTTCTCTTTAACTTATGGTGAGTAATTTCAGTTTTACCATAGATAAATCTAAGAGTGATCAAATAATTTATACGTTTTTCAGGTAATGGAATCTTGTTCTCCTCTTTTAAGAAAGATGTTTGTAGAGTTCCCCATTGGCACGAACAAGAGAAGCTTATTTTCCTCCTCGATCGGTGTGTGGAGCAAAACGCGGAAGAAGGACAATGGTGGGCTTTAGATTTCCCTGCCGATGGGTTTAATCAAACCAGCTTCCAGCTATGTAGTACTTCTGATCAATAGTACAGAAAACCTGAAAACGTGGTGGTACAGCTTTCAGCTATACTACTTCTGATCATTCAACGTGGTGCTACAGAGAGCAAGTGGAAATGGAGGTGCAGCACGAGGCGGTTAGAGAGTGTACGTGTGTGGCCTTTTGGGGCTGAACGGTGGCTAGCTGCGTGTTGAAGAGACAGTGTGAAGTGATGGCCAGTATCATGGCTACAAAACATCACTGACCTTGAGGTATATAACTTGTTTTACAAGTAAACCTCAAAAACGTCCACACAACGAATGTGATTTGTTATCCGTTTGTTTTTCGTTGTTTTGGTTTTTTTTTCCAGTGATACCTTCTGGTGAGAACTTCCTCTCTATGAACAATATAAGCATTTCGCACGGACAAGCGTCAACGAAGGGTCGCACGGTGAGAATCACGACCAAGAAAGTCTTGTTCCTTGTGAGTCACGCTTCTTCCTTGTTCTCGTCACCAAGTCGCGAGAATCAACGGCTCTCTCATCAGAAAAAGGAGAAGGTAACAAAAAACTAGAGTTTTCTTCATCTCTGTTCTTTTGATCCACAAATATACAAATTTGAGATTTGTTTATCATTGTTTGGATGGAGATCTTGTTCAATGGGAGTTGATTTCAAGAAGTTGCTCATGTCGCAAATGGATCGCATCTTCTTAGGACCAATGTTAGTAGTGATTACAAAATTTTGAAATACGTGTCAAAATCCCCAAACAATCAGAAATCAAAAAATCACCAATTAGTTTGAATTAATTCAACGTAACAAAATTTCCATCGTAGTTTATTTTAGTTACTAATAATGAATGAGCCCACTAACCAGGCGTCCCTTTTTTTGTTTAATTTTTATTTTAAATATCTCACTCATCATCTAATAAAAACACTCAACGTTTACATATTTTTCAATAAAACCGTGTTTTTAGTTTATAGGGATTTTTTTTTTTAGCATCCTAGGAGCGAGGAGTGACGTGTGAGAGCGTTAGTGGGTCTTCTTACTCCTTAACAAACAAGACGAAATTGAAAGGAAAAATAAGGGCATTAAAATTAACTTGCATGATCAAGTTTAGAGGGGTAGAATTGGAAATTCAAGTTGTTGTTTTTCCCCGCAGGCTGCAGCATAAAGCACTGTTGCCCATATAATGGCGAAATGTGGTGACTGAAACAAACTCAAAACACGACAAAAAAAAGAAAGAAAGAGAGAGATAAACCAGCCTTGGAAGGGAAGGAAACAAGCCTTGGACGGGAATATCAATCTCTGTACGAACACTCACACATCCTCTGTATCTACTTTACTCTCTCTCTCTCTCTCTCTAATTTTTTCTTCTTCTTCTTCTTCTTCGTTTCTGAAATCCGTTCAATTTTTCCTTTTGTTTGAAGATAGATTCATTGATTTTGGAGGTTTTCATCGAACTTTTTTCATCTGAAATTGATTTGAAAAAAAAAAAATCGTTTTCCGTGTGCTGCTTTACCAGTTTCATTTTCTTCGTTTGCAGTTCTGCAAAACCCTAAGCGGTGGTCCGTTTCCATGGCTGATCCTCCGGGTAACAAGAATCCTGCTCCCATGAAATCCAAAGAGCCTCCAGCGAAGAGGCAGAGGAATATGAAGAACATTTTGGAGGAGAATCATGTCGACGACTACGAGCCTACGACGGACGAGGAAGAAGCATCGAATCAACCACCTGACTCTGATGGGTCTCTTGAAGAAGAAGCCGAAGCCGAAAATATTCATGTAAGTTATTATCTCTCTCTCTCTGCCTTTCGCCTTTTGCCTTTTTTAGCTTTTTTTAAGGTGATTTCATTTTTAACCCTTTTTGATAAAGGACTTTGTGGACGGTGACGGTGAAGAAGAAGAAGAGGATGAAGAAGAAGAAGAAGAAGAAGAAGAAGAAGAAGAAGAAGAAGAAGAAGATGAAGAAGAAGAGGATGAAGAAGATGATGAAGGTTCTTATATTCTCTATGACTATGATGAGGACGGCCAACGAGCAGAAGATGAACCTGTTATAGATTTCATGCAAAGAAGGATAGAACAAGGTGCGTATGGTGTAGTCTTCTCAGATCTATTCACTCTCTGATTCTTTAGTTTATTGATACTAAAGTAAGAAATTGTTTCAGGTGTTACAATCCTGAGCCAATTTAAGGAAAAGAGGCCACTAGGTGCTAGCAGATGTGATATTGAATCCGCCCTTAAAGCTGATATTTGTAGACTTTGCCAGTACAATAAATTTCTTATTCGAACTTTGGCTGAGGTTATTATTCTCTCTGACTTTATTTTCATATGTTCCCATTGTTCTAAAGATATGGCATCGCTATCTCTGTTGTTAGTTACTCACATATGCTTAACTTGAATTTCTTGGCAGATGCTTAATCCTGGGGAACTCTTCAAACTAATCAAGCATCTTGAAACAGCCAGGCCTACATATATACGGACGAATACTCTTAAGGTAATATTGGTTATGCATTGATGAAGTGTTTAGAAATTTTTGAGGTTATGCAATGTCCTGATGAATCTTCTTTTGCTTTTGCTTCAAGATTAAGAGAAAGTCTCTGGCTCGTCAACTCTTGAAGAATTTTGATGTATTCAAGCCAAAACAGGAGTGGGCAACTGTAAGTAGACTTTCTTCCTCTCGGGTTCACAACTGCTAGTATCTTGTGGAAACCTTGATTAATGTGCCACAATCATTGTAGGATGCACTTCTCATTGGTCATCCACCATCTGATATTTCTGCAATTCATCAACATTTTTATGGGTACTTTATGGTAAGAAGTATCTCCCTCCACTAATCTCTTTTCTATCTGATCCACCTAAATCTAAAAGCATATTTTTATGAAGTATGTTCTTGATGATTCATTTGCAGATTCAAGACATTGGTTCCTTGGTATCTGTCATTGCTCTAGATCCACGGAAGCATGAAGAGATTCTGGAAATGTGGTAGGTTATTTTAATACACAAATTCACTGTGCTCGAGGCTACATGTTTACACTATGATCTCATATTATCTGCAGTGCTGAACTTGGTGAAAAAACCACTCATGTTGCTGCGGTGATGAAAAATACAGGTATGCATCATTGTCATTGATCGGTTCCTTGTTCCACGTAGGCTCTATATTTTAAATCAGTTATGCTGATGGTGTATTGACGATATAATTAACCAGGTACCATCTATGCAAATGAGTCTGACGGACTCAGGCTTAACAAGCTTAGGTGCAATCTCAATCGCATGGGGGTAACAAATACCATAGTTTCCAAATATGATCCACGAAAGGTTAGTTTATTAGAACCTCTTTATTCTACTTTTGATGATACCTGCATGCTTGAGGGTAACAAAATTATGCTTATATATTGGTTGCAAACTAAGAGCTCAACCAAATAATTACAAGATTTACTAGCCGGCTTGTAATTGCATAGCTTCTCTAGGATAGCTTCTCTATTATATTTCTTGTTTATCCCATATTGTTTTTCCTTCAGCTACCTGCGGTTTTGCATCAGAACTTGATAGATAGAGTACTGTTGGATGCTCCTGGCAGTAGAACTGGAGTAAGAATCTTTAGACTCATTCCTCTTATAGTCTCTCACGAGACATGTCCTATTTGTAGTTAAACGTTCACTTCTATTCTATGCAGCTTATAGCAAAAGATGTATCGATCAGAGACACCCTTAACAAAGATGTCATAGAAGGATATGTTAATTTGCAAAAGGTAATGATGCCTTGTTTTAACAATAAAATCGCATGAGGCTTGTAATGATGTTTTTACTAGACTTCTAACTATGTTTTACTGTTTTACTGTCTTTCTGTTTTTCTTTAAGGAACTCATTCTGGCTGCCATTGACACGGTGAAGGTTGGTGGATATATAGTCTACACAACCTCATCAATCTTGGTAGCCGAGAACGAAGATATCATTAATTTTGCGTTGAAAAAGAGGGACGTAAAGATTGAGAATTGTGGACTTGGTTGGGGAACCGCAGGGTACCATTTTTAATCAGAATTTTTAATTTTTAATGTTCACACATCTAATGTTTTCCTATTTATGTGATCTAATGTTTTTCTATTAATTATGTGATCAGGTTTACCAATTTTCGAGGTCAACATTTTCCCATTGATATGGACAAGACACGGAGGTTTTATCCGCATGTGCGTAAAATGGATGGGTCTTATGTTGCAAAGGTTATCTTTTATTTTGTGACATAAAACTACATAAAACATTTTCTCTTATAAAACGTGATATTAATAAGTTCTCTCTTCATTTGCTTGTTATCAGCTGAAGAAAAAGAGCTAGGCAGAGAAGTGAAGCAAAGAAGAGAAGTAAAACAAAGAAGATCACCCTAAGAGAGAAAGTAAAAGTGAAAAAATGGCAAATTAAAGAAGAAACAAACTAATGATTGTGCTCGTTATCCATGATCACTTTTTTTTTTTGGGTCAAAGTGTGTGTTAGTCATTGCATAGAATGGAATCATACATGCTCATTGAACAGAAACAAAATTCATACTCAATTGAAGAAGACGAAGATCATCGAGAGAGAGAAGTTTGGAAATGATTTACTGTTTGTGTTAAAGAGTGAATTACGAAGAGCATATGATAATAGTTTGTTTTCCGGTACAAGCCGGGTTTCACTAAACCAAGTATGTGTAAACCATATCATACTATTTAATAAAAAATATAAGTCTGCCGGATTCGGATACAGATCCGGATCAAACCGGATATCCGGATTCGATCCAATATTACACATTATGCTTATTTCAAATTACATGTGGGCTTAAATATCTTTTATCAATTTCAAACCCAATATACCGAAGTTACGACATTTGTGTTTCTTTTGGACTTCAGGACTTGTGAAACCCTAATTGACATATCTTCACTCTTCTTTCTCCATCTAAAACCTCATCTCTTCTAATACAAAAAAAACTTCACAACTAATCACAAAACTCAACAAACACCTTTATTTGATATCGGAATCACTCGATGTTCATAAAACAAGGCTAGAGAGAGTTTTACAATTTGATCTATGATGATAAGATTGAGAAAATGAGCTAACAAGTTGCTCTTCTTAAGCACCCCCAAAATATTCTAACGGCCTCTCAAATCTAACCCGTCCACGTGTTATTTGATTACTTCTCCCTTGAACTCGCACATGTAGCTTCGCACGTGCGGCCCTGCAATATTAAATGTATCAAATCTCCCCCCCCCCCCAATTGCAGAGCCTTGTCCACAAGGGTCTTCAAGCTTCAAACTCTGGAAACTTCTTCCACAAGTCGAACAGAAATTCCCATGTTGCTTCCTCCACCGGCTCATTAATCCACTTCGCCACCAGCACCCCGAGCGTAAGGTGGGAACATATAGTGAGAAGGATAATCCAGCCATTCAAGAGATTTCAAAACCGCTTATGAGGTATTCGTTATTTCCATAAGAAAAAGCAAATCAGAAAAAATATTTTGCTGGATTTCTTTTAATCTTTGGACCGTCATGGGATTCTACAGCCCACAACGGTTTCGACTCATTAATTTTAAGGAAGAGGGGTTGATAGATTCTGAAAATTCACCAAATTTTTCTTTGATACAGGGATTAACGAGATCTTTGGGGTTGAAGGGTTCTGATTCTTTGACTTTCCATGTTTAGAAGAAGACGACTCCACTCGAAGAGAAAAAGAGTCGCTTTGATTTCTTACTCGACTTAGACCAGTTTGTCTTCTGAGACTGTTTAGTACCAGAGGTTTTCTTTGGGGAACTATATACTAAGTTTCTTTTCTGACTCTTGACTCTAGTAAGTCTGATATGGAGTCTAGCTGGTGGTTTTGCCAGCAGAGGTCTGCCTCTTCTTCTTTTACTAATGGTTTCTATTTCTTTAACAGGTGAAGGACAATCCTTAGCCTGGTTGTTTCTTTGCTCAGAGCATCTACTTACAAAGGCATCTTCAGGTGGAAGGAAATTTGGAACAGAGGAGACTGCGGATTTGATAATTTCAACAACCGTAATAATACTCATTAGGTTTATGACTTCCCCTTGTAATACTTGACTAGGATTGACCCCGTGGTACACCACGGGACAAATTTTGTATTATAAAATTCATGTTTATCTTATATAATTTTGTAAATTATTGACAGAAAAAATTGCTTTATTTCTAATATTAGTAAACTAAATAACTTTAAACCCAAAAAACTAATAAAAGTATGAGAAGTGAAATTCAATGAAACACTGAAAAAAAAACAACTACAAAACAAAGTATAAATATTACTTCTTCTTCTCAATCTTGACATTAACATCCATCAGTTTTTTCTACATCATGAGTCTCCTCATCCTCATTCTTTGATGAGATGTAACAATAATACAATATTAGATCTATACTATATCTATAAATATTACACTCTTTTTTTTGCTTGTGTTTATCGAGTTTGGTGTGATTAGTTATTGTGAATAAGAAGTATTTATAGTGTTTTAATTTAATGTTACAGTTTTATGTGAGTGAGTAGAAATAATCTTCGTGAGCAAGTTTAATATCAAGATATATCAAGATTTGGGTATGTTTGAGTAGAGTTTAGAACGTAGTTAACGAATATATGCTAACTTACTATGAGTGGGAGTGTATTTATTGGATTTCCTTTTGAAATAAAATCCCTGATTAAAATTTGCCAAATTGAGAATACGCATATTTAATTGTGATATTCTAATTTTTGTTAGCGAATAAAATTAAATTATGTTTTCAAGGAATCTAAAATTAATAAGGAAACTAAGGTATAATTTAATTGGTTTCTAGCTATAAATTACTTTCGAATTTATGCATAAACATAAGTGTTATTTTTAAAAGTTTTTTTATTTTAAGTTTTTAATTTTCCTAAAATCTCGATAATAGTTATATAAGAGTAAGTAGGTGATTTATTTAAATAATTAATAGGGTTAATAACATATCATATTGTTAGACTGGTTGATGAAGCACAATTTCAAGCATAATCTTTTTTTCATAATAAATTAGTTGAATTTTATATTTCTTAATTGTTATTTATTTTTGAAATATAAAAAAATATATCTTAACTAATACATCTCAATTTTGTAAGTTAGTTTTAGTAATAGTTAGTGCTAATTTATTAATTACGAAATTATTAAAACAAATAAACAAATATGCTTATTTTCAGTATAAATTCAGGATTTTGTTTTGTCAAATCATTAATTTTAGACTATTAATTCAGAATTGTGTTGCTATATTTTTGGAAGTTGATAATTGGATAAAAATATGCATTACATGCGTAATTTATATTGTGAGATCTTACAAATGTACTTCTCTGAGATAATTAATGTTGATTTTACTGAAATTAATTAGGTTTTTGTTAAAACTGGAATATTGCCATAACTTCAAAATTTAAATATTAACTTCAAAAATATATGATTAATGAAATCCAATAATTAGGAAATAATGGTGATGAAAATTGTTATTTTGAGTATAGTTAGGATTTGATTTCATTAATCAAATAATTAGGAATATATCCCGGACGATACGGAGTATTCTGATTAATATAGGTTACCAAATTGTTTGTGTAGAATCGATATTAATATAGGTTACCAAAATTGTAGGGAAGATCCGATTACCAGAATCGGATAAATAGTTTTAAAATAACCCGACCCGTGTACTAAGGTAAGGAAATATCCAATTAAATGAGTCGGTTTAAATTGTTTAAAAAAACCCGACCCGGGTAAGGAAAAAAGGAGCACAAATTTGTACTCCAAAAATGTATAGATAGATTCTTCTACCTGCACTTTCAGTAGGATTCACAATAGAGCAGTATTGGACAGTTACTTCTCTTAATTCCCCCAATATGTGTTCTTTTGTAGGAATTATTACTGGGGGAAGGGTAGGGACCAAGACCGCGGAGCTAAATCTTGCCTTGGTATGTGGATCCACCATCGGGGAAAGGGGAGGAGGAGTTTGGAGATCCGGGTTGCTAGCAACTCTCTCTAGATGGGGTCTCCTTGGTCGGGAGGAGTCAGAAGCTTCATGGTGAATTTGCACTGGAGGTAAAGATTTCTCTCTCCAATGTAAAATTCTATGAGTGTTTGGTTGCTTGTGAGGTCTGTAGGAGGTAGTTTCTTTACTCCATGCTCTGCCTTAAAAGTCAGAACGTCTATCTTGAAAACTCCTAGGAAAAAGACATGTGCTAGATCTTTCTCCTGATTGAGAGTAGTAGGAAACTTCAATGTCGGTATATTTCCTTTTCCGAGAATAGTTGACCTCTTGTGAATTAGATCGGTTGTCAACATCACGTTGATAAGTTTTGGGGCCATGAAATTGTCACTAGCGAAATAATATTTCTTGATACTTACGTTGAAACAGAGTAGTTGGCTGCAGTATTTGGAGTTGCTTTTCTTTTTTCAAGGAGCAGACCAGGACAATATTTCTTCTCATGTGAAAGTCTGAGACAGTGATGACAGTGATTTTTGAGATTTTTGTACTCTAGGGTAACCAGGGCTTCACTACCATCCTGGAAGTCAACCACAGTCTCTTTGGTTAGTGGTTGCAGGCCGTTTATAAGGAGTTTAAGTTTTATCGAGGATATCCATAATCTCACCAAGTTCCTCGCCTACTGTTTTCAGCATAGTCGGTTGCCAGTAGCGTTTAGGAAGTCCTTGGAGCTCTATCTAGAAAGGAATCATGGACGGAAAGGAATCAAATATAGTAGGCTCCCATTTCTGTAAGATAACCATCCACTGGTCATAATGGTATGACCTGTTTTCTAACACCTTCTGCATATTTTCTTCAGATTCAAAACTAAACTGGAAACAACCCCCCTACCAAGGTCTGCACCGGTTTCTTTTCCTCTAAGGTTCCACCGGTTGGAAAGGAAAGGGAACAAGGACCATATCCTTTGCGCCGAGGGGTTTGCGAGCCGTCTGATGAGGGTTAGGGAGTTTGCTTGAATCAGTTCAATGGTTTCAAGCTCAGGGGCTCATATTCTTATTTGGGGGTGGTGGCGAGTATCCTCTCTCAAGACCTTTACCTTTTTGGTGGTATGGGATTCTCTTTTCCATGGCTGAACAGAAGCAGATGGACTATTCGGTAATGGGACAAAAGGTTGTAGCATTTAAGCGGGTTCTTTTGGGAAAGATAGAGTGATTAAAGTTTTACACAAAGTTTACCAAGGGTTACACACGGTTACAAACTAGCCAGGAAGAGGAGACTTACAGTGGGGAAAGGAAAACAGTAAGATTTCAGATGGGGAAGCTTATAGGTCATCAGTAGCAGAGGTCGGAATGTTAGCTGAGAGGAGAGGTTTTAAATGCGTAGAACCGCCGGAACACACACAGAAGGCGTCGCAGATAACCATTTTTGGGTAAGGACCGATGGAAAATTACAGTTTTAACAAGTAGGTGAGATCCAATTAAAAGAAGACACCATACTGCTTTGGTCTGGTCTGGGGAAGCTCGCCTGGGAGAAGATTGTCAACTATACTCTCTTCACAATTCTTTGTGAGTCAATTATGACATCTAGATCCAGCTACTTTGAGGAAAAGCTATGCTCTTTGTTGAACATAACAATCTGTTAATGGACATCTTTGTTCCATTAATCTCATATGTGCTGAAACATAAGAGTGAAACTGTTTTGAAACCGCAATCATTGGAGTCTTTCGCTTCATTAGTCTCATATGTGCTTCAACACAAGAGTGAAACTGAAATAATCCCTCTACAAAACAATCATCATTAACCCCTCAGAACTGCATAAACAGAGCTAATCTACAGAAAATTCAGGTCATGAATCGGTTGACGAGTTTTAAGACTCAACGCTCTCCAGTACAAGTTGGTTTTCATTAAACCAAGTGTGTGTAAACCACATCATACTATCTAATATATTGGTGAGTGAGTTCGAATTTCCAAGACGACAAAGCGATGACGGTGACATCTCAGCCTCATTTGTATGACGTTCACAGGTACCTTGCCTTTAATTGTGACTATGAGTAAAAATAAATAGAAATCAGAGATGTTATACTTATACAGTATAAGTTACACTGTATGTGTTTGACTAGACAAGTCAAAATTGCAATACTTGGAAAGAATAATATACGACGAGATGGAGGAAACATCGACACTCTCTACTTATTTAAGTGGAGGAGGCGATAAAGAAGCATCAATTCACTTGGAATCGTGGTGTAAATGATGGGGGGCTACTAAGCGATATGGTTCCTCTTTGCAAACTCTTAAGTATGTTTCTATCACTTGGCTGGTGGCAAAAAAACAGAGTTGCAACGGGGGAAAGGATGCAAACATGGAATGCACATGTTAACACAAGTTGTGTATTCTGTAGGAACCCTATGGAGACAAGGGATCATTTATTCTTTTAATGTTCTTATTCATAGATGGTGTGGGAGGCGTGAGTGAAAAGGCTGCTCTCGGACAAGTTCACAAACCACTGGAAAGATGTTATGTCTCCTCCTGCTGGAAATGACTTGGACAAAACAAAACAGTTTATCTTGGGTTATGCTTTTCATAACACGATCCACTCAATCTGAAGGGAAAGAAACGAGCGACGCCATGGTGAACAGCCTTCCACGATGGAGAAGTTGGTGAAGCTGATAAATAAAAATGTTCGCAATTGGATGAGCACAATCAAAGATGGAAAAGGCTTTAACATTCAAGTTTGGTTTGCAGCAAGGTTAAATTAAATGGAAGTTTATCAACTTGATAAAAAACTGTCCACACTAGTTTTATATTTATTTTATTTTGGCTATAATTTAAAATTAGTTTAAAAAAAAAAATCAAAATTTAAATAGAGAAAAGAAAGTTTTCAACTAACAAAGAAAATACGACACTAAAAGGGCACTTAACATTATCGCAAACTCTCCACTCGTCTCCAATAGCACTCGTAAGGGATACGTGTGTCCATTTAGTAATGAATTTCTTTATAATTTGTATAATGAGACAAGTACGGGCGAGTGGCAAATATTAGGTGAGTCAAAAAAAGACATGGGGACGTTTACATGTTCCATTGTAGACACACGTCTGACGGTCGATTCAGTCACACAATAATAGTAATAAACTTCACGTAGTCTTAAGCGGGAACAACAAATTAAACTGCTTTGACCTTTTCTTCAGCCAAAAGCACCATCACATTATAGCCGAAATTGTGTGTTCCTTTTTTGTAACCACGTTTTGCACTTAAGTTATACTAGTAATTAAACGTGGTTTTGCATTAGTTTATATGGAACTTGTGGCATGAGCAGAATTTCAACTTTTGGCGGATACTCTATGTATAAAATATATATCCCATAACATATCGACGCACTTATATTAATGTTGCATGGGATATGATAATTCAGATACAATTTGGATGCCATAAAATGGAAACATTGTACATCAAAAGGTAACTTGTGACAGGATTTTGTTATAAAATACTAGACTTAATGCAAATGTAATCGGGTAGTTAATTGTCCCATTAGAACAAAATTCTACTACCATGTATTCTTAAAACCGGTAAAAAAAAAAAAAAACAGTTCACCCAACGAAGCAACTTCCCGAGTAGCAAGCAGTCCAAATCATTGGTTCTTTTAGGAGTTTTTCCCTCACGTCAGAATCTAACACAACTCTTTCCTCTTTTCTTGTCTCTCTCCCACCTTTTTCTTCTCCATCGATCCTAGCTACCTCCACGAACTAACCTCTTATTTAAATCAAGGAAAAAAAAAATCAAGAATCTTTTAATCTTGCGTCAGACAAATGTCTAGTAAGCTGCTAATCTACAGAAACAGAGCTCTCTGTTTTGTCATTGTATTGTTCTGTTTCCCTCAACGGTTTACCGACACGTGGCATGGTTTCTCTCGTCTCGTAGATGTCCAGGTTGGCAGCCACGTCAGCGGCGTGTCCCAGCTCAAAAGATACCTCCATGGCTCCAACGATTCGGTTACGCCAACGACGGCTGGTGGTGATGAAAAGCTCGGAGTGATTCTCCGACGTGTTCGTTGGTAGTCTTGAATCGAAGATCTCTCTGTACCAAGAAAATCTCGGTTTACCGATAACCGGGAGACTTGACACGAGCACCGTCCATCACCATCATGCCGTTACCGTGATGTGGCGTAACCGATCACATGAGCATCAACAACAACGGTATCCACACAACGGCGCATTATACGTAATTTAACGGTAAACCGAGATAAGCTAACCTACGCCATATCGAAGACACACAAACTCGATTACTTGACGTTAGAAGACGTCAGAACCGTGTTCCGGCGAGAATTTTCGCAGTGGGGGAGCGTGATTCCGGTGAGTTTCGAGGAGGTCGATAATTTCACGGCGAAGGATTTGAAGATGGGTTCTACCCCGGAGATCACGGTGACGGACTTCCGTTTGACGGTGTTCTCGGGGAGTTTAGCACACGCCTTTTGCACCAGGGAACGGGAGGCTTCATCTCGACGCCGCTGAGACATGGGTCGTCCGATGTGGCCGTTGAATCGGAGTCTCCGTAGCGACACACGAGAATGGCCACTTCGCACTTGCTGGGGATAGCTAGGACTGCATAGCTCTCAATAAAGTTGACCATAACGGTTAATGACGTGGCGGAAGATTCTATTCGAAACGGCGCCGTATCATCACTGAGATTCTTGTCGGTGAATTTGATCGGTTATGTACGTACGTTCTGTTGGTCGTTTTTTTTATCCTGTTCCACACAATTTGACCCCAAAAAAAAAAAAAAAGTAGGTTTGAATTCGAACCAAACCGGTTTATGAATATTGTAATGAAAGCAAATGGTTTATTTGGACAAACCAAGAAGAGATTCGACTCGGTTCGGTTTTTATTTTGTTTTTGTCCCAGACCTCTTCATTCGATTAAGACGGTGAAAAACTCTCTTAAACCCTAGCAATGCCGTCGAGTTTCTTCTTCGATGCTGCTAGCGACGACGACCTCCAGTGGCTACGCAATGAAGAAGTCAGTGGTGATGAAGATAGTGTTGAAGCGGATGAAGCATAAGAGCCTAAAGGTGGAGAAGACGAAGATGGAGAAGAGGACGAAGAAGATGACAAGCGGAAACGAGGTGCTGATGCTCCATATCCTTGGGAATTCGCATCTTATACAAGTCACCGGTGCTGAAGCTGATAAACATATAAATCCCCTTAATATTTGTTTTAAATCCGATTTCGAATTGTGTTTTTAATTGGAGAAATTGAATGTGTGGTTTTTACTTTTAAGTATGAAGGAGACGAGGCAGCAGAGTACAAACAAAAATGTTGTTCCCAAGCCATTCTTCTCCTACAGTGGATGGAGTTCCTTTTGCTAGTTGATACTTTCAGAAAGCTCAATCTCTCTCTTGGTTACAAGAAGCCTACTCCGATTCAGGTCCAGTTTATTCCGCAGGAGTGTTCTAAATTCATTTTTTTTCTTTTCTTTATAGTTTTATCTGAATCGCTGGTGTTTGCAAATCCAGGCAGCTTGTATACCTTTTAGCCCTTACAGGACGTGATCTTTGTGCCAGTGCCATCACCAGATGAGGAAAGGTGGGTAGTAGTTTGAGGGTTTTGTGTAATTCCGAGATTTGTTTAGGTATTTTACTAATATATATGGGGTTTTCATTATGATGATTTCAGTTTACCTTGTTGTAATACTACTAATAGACTGCTGCATTTGCTTTGACATACTCTTCAGAGGTTGCTGTTCCGTCCGACCTCAGTAAGAAGTTGTTCTTATTCTCACTCCGACCTCAGTAAGCAGCTTAACTTTGCCTCTCTCAACAATACTAAACGTGACCTCAAGTGTGTTAACGCGGGAGAATAGATAGTGCACATTTACCACCTCTTTGATTTTACTTATAATGTCGTTGGTGGTTTGTAATGTGTTTATTTTTTAAGGAAGATTATCCACTTCACAATTCATACAACCACCGCTTAAAATATTATCCAGCTATTCATTTGTAAATGGACGTGATCTCAAATACATGATTTTATTAGAGAAGATTCATTACTAAAGAAGGACAAGGACTGTGGAACCAAACGCCTACGGACCTGAGCCATTTTTCAGAAACGTTTTTGCATACTGACCATCAAACTGGAGAGTGAGGTGTCCAGTATTTTCGTTGAAGGTTCTTCTTACTATTGCAATGCGGTGAGCGGGACGAACCTTACGAGGCCGAGCCTTACTTGGGTAGTATTTGTACTTTATGTAGAAATTAGCATTTTTGGCCTTGAGTCTCTCACTCGAAGGCTCCACATTATCCTTGGTTTCTACAGCTACCATCACAATTACCAGATTTGATAGCTTGGGCTGCAACAGTCAAAAAAAAAAAAAAAAAAAAACAGTCTTATTATTTATTATCAACGGTCACTGAAAAGAAAAAGAAAAAAAGAAAAGAAAAAGAATCATACATTTTTAGGCCGCCTCAAATTCGAAAAGAGGAATGCAAGTTCCATGTATAGACGAATCCAGTCATATTTCCGCAGCTCTGATTTCTTTAGCTGCAAAATCAAAAGATATCAGTACTGGACTGGCCTGGACTGGACTGGACTTTGATGAGCAAAAAAGCAAAAGTGAAATCTCCAATCTTTTTTACCAAGTGAAATCGTTTCTTCTCATAGAAAGCATTCTCTGACAACGGCCACTCAGGCAATCTACCTTTGTAAAAATCATCTACCGGTTCAGGATTCAAATTTTGCCGCGGCAGGGGATTCCCTAGACAGAAAAAAAAAAGTCACAGCATAAATCCATACAGATGAACTAGTTACTGTGACAGATTATAAACGAGCGAGATGTTTGAACGGCAAAGTTTAAATGATGAACTAGTACAAGCCATATTAGAGTAACTAGTTGTAAAGAGATGATTGGAATCGGTTATTCAGTCAAAAACAAGGCTATTCTATTCTATTATATAGTACCAAGACTTTTACCTTGTGCTCCGGTTTTAGGTCCAGCAATACTGCAAGACAGTTTCTTGATGCCAAAGCCTTCGTCAACAACCCTTGTCTGAAAAGTCAAGAGGGAATTGCCTGCATCTGGATCCTTTGCAACCAATGTTATATAGTAGGCGGTATATACTCTGCTAGGTCGGTAATTGTATTTCTCTATGCTACTCAACTGCAAGTTCGTCCCCTATATGTATATATCAACAAGAATTGATTAAAAGAATCACTCGATTGAATTGAAAAAAAAAAAAAAGAACGCAAATATACAAGAGGAGACGCATTTTTCACCTGTATCATATTGTACCTATGGATCCCCATCCTCGCAAAAAGGACAATACCGGCGGTGTAATCATCATTTCTATCAAACTTGCGACAGCCGACCAAACAAGAAGGTGGTTTCGTGTCTATCAAATGCTCGATGTCGAACCCCTGACATATATACATAATCATTACCATAAAGTAAGTAGTTAGGGTTTCGATCACATGTACAATCAACAGTAGAAGGCGATTATAAAAGCAAACTTGAACACAATTTACTGGACTAGGGCTAGGGTTAGGTTTTTTGGATAAATTCAAGAGACATCATATCAAACTAAAAACTAAGAAGATGAAATAATTACCCCAGTTTCTCCCAATCGAACCCAAAACTCGTACTCCTCGTTGACGCTATTCCCGCATCCTTCTCGACCATTATTATTTGTTGCCATCACTAAGTTTCTCAACTCTTGCTCGGCGGAACCAAGCGGCGGATGCTTGTATCGCTTTGGTTTAATCGATTTAGGTTTTTTTTCCTCCAATGCGATACATATACATCCGAATACATATATGGGCCTTAATTGGGTCTTTTCAGCCCAAATATAAATTTGTTTATATAAAGGGTTTTGTCAAAAACAAAATTTCCAATTTTTGCCGTCGTTTCTCTGATACAATGGATAAAATTTAATTTTGTTGTAATATAAATAAGGTAAATCCAAAAAAAGTAGAAACTTTTTTCGACACTCAATTTGTTCTCAAGAATAAGCTGCCACTCACGTTGATTGCATCGTTTTTGTGACAAGATCATTGTCTGAAAGAGATCGTAAGATTACAACAAAAGAAAGCAAAATAAAACAAAATGTTTAACCCGTAAAAAACAACAACAAAAAACAATAGACACAAAATGAACGTAAAAATTTGGAATTTACGAAGAGTAAGCAGAATTGCTGTGGGTCAAAGACGCTGACTAGGAAAAATATAAGATTTTGTAAAAGACTTTGTAAGTTTATAAGAATCCTTCCTTATTATTATTGCTTAGAAAATCACCTCTCAAAACTAAACAATGTTTTTCTTACTTTCTTATATCTTGATCACATACTTGATCAATGATATATATAGAGTTTTATTTCCTAACTCTATTTGGACTAAACTAATTCCTAATCCTTTAAGGAATTGTCCTAAGCTTCTTTCATCCTTATCTTCCTTGGTAAGGATGTCTTGGGCTTTAAGCTTTTGAAGTTTATCCAACATTTTCCCCCTTAAACTTCAAATCTTCCTTCTTAACTTCATGAACTCCTATTAAGCTTCTCATTTCTGCAAACTTTACTCTAGCCAATGCTTTGGTGAGGATGTCAGCCTTCTGTTCTACACCTGGTACATGTTCTACACGGATAAGCTCTCTTTCAATGCACTCTCTTATGAAGTAGTATCTTTTATGTATATGTTTGCTCTTCCCATGGAACACTGGATTCTTTGCAAGTGCAATTGCAGACTTGTTGTCAACATACAACATGATTTGTGCTTCCTTCTTCCCTGTAACCTCACTAAGTAAATCCTGCAACCACAAAGCTTGTTTAGCACCTTCTGTTACTGCCATGAATTCAGCCTCACAAGAAGACATAGCAACCGTGTCTTGCTTCCTTGTACACCATGTGATTGGAGTTTCACCAAAGAGAAATAAATTCCCTGTAGTACTTCTCCCATCGTCTTGATCAATGTTGTGGCTGCTGTCGCTAAAGCCAACAATCTCTTTCAGACCTCCTCGTTTATACTTGAGTCCGTATGACGATGTACCTCTGAGATATCTCAGAATCTGCTTGATAATTTCTCCATGAGGCTTCCTTGGACTCTGCATATATCTGCTCGCAACACTCACTGCAAAAGACAAATCAGGTCGAGTGTGCAACAGATATCTTAAGCAGCCAACATTCCTTCTAAAAAGAGTAGGATCTATCTCTGCTTCATCAAGAGATTTTGAAACCTGTAATCCAAACTCCATTGGGATTACAGTTGAATTACAGCTTTGTAGTCCAGCTTCTCTTAGAATCCTTAGTGCGTATCCTTCTTGTTTGATGGTGATACCATCACTTCCTTGATGCACTTCTATTCCGAGATAATATGTGAGTTTACCGAGATCTGACATTTCAAATTTTGATGACATTCCTGCTTTAAACTCTTTGATTGATCTGAGATTGTTCCCCGTGATGAACAGGTCATCAACATACACGGCAACAACCAATAAATCCCTTTCCTTCTCCTTCCGATAAACTGCAGTTTCTTTTAAACATCTCTTGAAGCCTAATTCCTTAAGAATTTGATCTAACTTTGTATTCCAGGCTCGAGGAGCTTGCCTAAGACCGTATAGAGCTTTTGACAACTTGTAGACTCGATGTTCTTCCCCCTTGATCTCAAATCCTTCAGGTTGTTCAACGTAAACATCTTCTTTTAACTCACCGTGTAAGAAAGCAGTTTTCACGTCAAGGTGATGGATCTCCCACCCATCTGATGCAGCCAAACCAATTAACATTCTTACAGTCTCCATACGTGCAACAGGAGCAAAGGCTTCCTCATAGTCAACTCCACTTTCTTGAACATAGCCTTTAGCTACGAGCCTTGCTTTGTGTTTATTCACTGTCCCGTCTGCATTTCTCTTGACTTTAAACACCCATTTGAGACCAATTACTTTCACTCCCTGTGGTCTATCAACAAGAAACCAAGTCTTATTTTTGTTGATAGAGTCAATCTCATCCTTACATGCCACTCTCCATACTTGCTTTCCTTTTGCTTCCTCATAAAACCGTGGTTCATCATTTATCAATAAAAGCAGCATCTCGCTTTCTATAGATGCTAATAAGACATAGTCATCTAGATACTTAGGTGGTTTAAATTGTCTTCCTGACCTTCTTAGAGATGGTTGCTGATTCTCATGAGTGACAACATGCTCATCAGCAACTCGTTCTTCAAATCTCTCAGTTACACTGTCCTCTGTTTCTGCTCTGTTTTCATCACTGTGATCTTGTTCCGCAGTGTTTGTTATTGGTCCTTTTCCAGCATCCTCTATGACTCCCCATTGCATAAGAAACATTCCTGGTTCTCTGCTAACTCTGTTTTCAGCCTTATTCCAGCTCCATTTGTTTTTCTCATCAAAAACAACATCTCTGCTAACCACAATTCTTCTAGTTGTCGGGTTGTATAATCGATATGCCTTGGAACCAGGTTCAATACCAAGGTGAACTAACGATTGCGAACGGTCATCCAACTTTTTAAGACCTGTAGTGTCAGCCTTAGCATAAGCTATACACCCAAACACCCTTAGGTGATCAATGTTTGGCTTTCTCTCTCGCAAACATTCGTATGGGGTAATGTTGTTTAAAGCTTTAGTGGGTATCCTGTTGATCACATAGGTACTGTGACGAACACCTTCTCCCCACAAATAATTTGGAACCTCCATGGCCTTGAGAATACTCCTTGTCATCTCCATGAGAGTCCTATTTCTTCTCTCCACTACACCATTCTGCTGTGGAGTATACGGAGCTGTCAGATGTCTCTTTATCCCAGCTGATTCACAGAAAACACTGAACTCATTTGAGGTGAATTCACCACCTCTATCTGTTCTGAGAGTAATGATTTCCCTTCCAAGTTCTTTCTCTACACTGCTCTTGAATGCCTTAAAGCTCCCAAACGCATCACTCTTCTCTTTAATCAAGACAGTCCACATATATCTTGAGAAATCATCCACAATAACAAATATATATCTGTTATGTGCTAATGTTGCAGGTGTAATAGGCCCGCATAAATCAGCATGTAGAAGCTCTAATGGCTTAGAAGCTCGATATAATGTGGCTTTTGGAAACGACTGCCGCGTTTGCTTCCCAACAAGACACGATTCACACAATTTCTTCTCTTCTTTATTCTCTGACAAGCCATGAACCATCTTCTGTGTTGACATAGCTTTCAAAGCTTTAAAATTAATGTGGCCAAGCCTAGCATGCCACTTCCAGGTTTCATCTTCTATGCGAGAATGTAGACAAACTGGTCTTCCTACCTTAAGACTGATTTTATAGAGTCTGTTAGTTGATCTCAGAACTTTTACCAATAGTCTATCGCTTGGATCGTGTACTGTCAGCCAATTCTCTTTCATTCGTACATCACAGCCAACTTCTGTAGCCTGTCCTAGGCTCAGAATATTGCTCCTTAGATCAGGAATGTAGTAAATATCATTTACTAGAACCTGCTCCTGACTTTTACTCTGAAAAATTATTGATCCTTTTCCTCTTATTTCTACACAAGATCCATCTCCAAATTTTACCTTGCCTCTGATGTTCTCATTGAGTTCAGAGAAATACTCCTTATGGCCTGTCATGTGGTTAGATGCTCCATTATCTAAGTACCACATCCCATCTTCCTTGGTGTAATTCTTTGGAATGACTCTTTCTTCATTTAAGTAGACAATTTCATGTAAGAACAATGCCTTGTCAGCTTCCTCTGTTTCTGCAGTCTCGATTTTGTTAGCTTCCTGATTCCTCTGAACCTTCTCTGGGCACTGTGAGGCGTAGTGACCAGGTTTGTCACAATAGAAGCAAATAATAGTCTTCTCTTTCTTGTCTTGTGCTTTGTTCTGATCTGAATTACTCCGATCCTGTGTGTTGTACTGACTGTTGTATTGAGAATTGTTTCTTCCTCTGCCTCTTCCTCGGTAACCTCTTCCTCCATAGCCTCTTCCTCTACCACGTCCTCTGCCTCGAAAGCTACTATTCCCATTGTTATAGTTTGTTTGATACTGATCAGAGTTAGAAAACATTAGTTTCGTTTGTATTTCTTCAGGGAGTCCTTCTCCTGCAATTCTTTCTTCAAACGCTTTTAATCTTCCTACTATATCTTCGAAGCTTGTGGTGTTAAGGTTGAGAACTTGTTCAAGTGAAGCTACCATATGAATAAACTTGCTTCTAGGTAGGCTGTTCAAGAACTTTTTCACAAGTCTTGGTTCTTCAATGACTTCACCAAGTGCTCCTGCCTTGGTTGCAATCTCTGATAATTTCCCGGCAAAAACATCCACCTTCTCACCTTCTGTCATTCGTATCTTCTCGAATTCTGACATAAGTGTCTGCAAGCGAGCCTCCTTGACACGCTCAGCACCAAGATTCCTAGATTGGATTGAGTTCCATATCGCTTTAGGAGTACTCAAGTTACCAACCTGCATCGTGAGAGATTCTGGAATCGACTGAAACAACAAAGCAGTAGCGATGTCGTTCTTCTCTTGATCATTCGAACCTGGTTCTATTGTTTCCCATACTTTCTGAATTCGTAGCATGATCCTCATCCTCATGGACCATACCGTGTAGTTTGTTGAAGTCAGAAGAGGACACTGCAGAGAGATCCCTTTCTCTAGCTCCTTCAGACGTGACGAAGCTTGTGATGTTTCAACTAACTCTCCCATAGTTATGGTTCGATGTTCAAAACTTTTGTAATCGAAACACTATTTGATCGATTGAACCTGGATGCTCTGATACCAAATATAAGATTTTGTAAAAGACTTTGTAAGTTTATAAGAATCCTTCCTTATTATTATTGCTTAGAAAATCACCTCTCAAAACTAAACAATGTTTTTCTTACTTTCTTATATCTTGATCACATACTTGATCAATGATATATATAGAGTTTTATTTCCTAACTCTATTTGGACTAAACTAATTCCTAATCCTTTAAGGAATTGTCCTAAGCTTCTTTCATCCTTATCTTCCTTGGTAAGGATGTCTTGGGCTTTAAGCTTTTGAAGTTTATCCAACAAAAAAGTGTTCTCTCACTAGTCACTATATAAGAGCAAAAAAGGTGATTAGTGATTAATTTAATTAGGAGAGTGATTAATAGAACACTTTTGGAACTACTGGAACCTGCCCAGTGGTAGAGAGAGACTGTAGACTGTTGGATGGTTGTGGGGTGATTGATATTTTATACACTAAAAAAAAAAAAAAAGGCATGTTGCATCAGTTAAATTGTGTCAAATAAATAAGTGATTTAAATTTGAATTACTTTTTTTATGATAACATCAATTCAAATAATTAATGTCATAAGTAATCTGATTTACATCAATTCAAAATAATTGATATAAATTTGTATTAATTTGCTATATTGATACAAAATATAATTTTACATTACTTAAACAATCGATATAGTTTATAATTTTTACTAACATTACTTAAAATAATTGATAAACATTTACATCAATAAAAGTGATGCTAATTATATGATTTAGCATCGATTGTAAAAACCGATATTTACTTGTTTTATATTGATTAAATGATCTGACGTTATTTACTCTTATCAGTTAAGAAATTTGACGCTAATAAAACCAACATGCATAATCAATTACAAATAAAATGAATATAAATATATATATATATATATATATATATATATATATATATATATCTTTTATACTATAAAGCACAAGTCACCTGACCAATAGAAATATGCCACATAGGATTTGTTCTCAATTTTTAAAATTAACTAAAATTAGTAAAAAAGTATACTCTACTTAAAAAATTAACGTAACTTATCCCTTAATGGAAATTTATCCCTTAAACTTCTTTTCCGTTTTCTTAAAGGACCAAAAAGTGACAAAGATTTGAGGACTTACGATGGAGTTGTATATCCATCATACAAGGAAGCATGTTTGGCAAGAGGATTAATACAAGATTGAACTATTGGTGTTATTATTTTTTAATATTTTTTGTTCGTTTCAATTTATTTTCTTATTCCTCTGTTTCCTTATCATGTTCAAGTTATAATTTTTTTTTAAAACTTTTATCTTTTATCTATATAATTAGTTTTTATCTACCTATACAAATTTTATAAAAACATCACAGAGCATATAAGTTTCTAATTATCAAACAACGAAAGGAAGAATAATAACAGAAAATTAAGAATATTAAGGTTGATGATTTGGTGATCCACGTCTGAAATTGAAATTTAAAAATTTAAAAACGCTGATCTTTCTGATTCCTTTATATTATTTAGGATATTATACTTTCATCCTCAACGTGAGATTAAATTACATCCTAACCATTTATTTTATTTTTTACGTAAGAAGCCAACAAATGGATCATGCAGCCCATCTTATAAAACACAGATACGCTAAATTACTTCCCAATTATTATTCTAAAATAAACCGTAATTTGGGTCTACTGCTCCACTAAATAAGCTGTAAATATATGGAAGTTAAATATATCACTACCATATTTGTTATGTATCTAAATCAATATAGACCAAAAATATTTGTGTGTATCCATACATGTCCCTCTTCTGTAGAATTATCGGAATAAAAATTTAGTCCAAATTATGGTAACCGAATATGGTTATTGAATATACATTACACTCTGTTAGTCAAGATACTTAGGAAAATCTTTTTAAGATCTTATACTTTCATCCTCACCGTTCAATAAATAAACATCCTAACCGTTTATTTTGTTTTCCGTAAAAAGCATAGATACGCTAATTAAGCTGTAAATATTTGGAAGTTAAATAACTCACTAACCATATTTTTTACGTATCTAAATCAATAAATACAAAAAAATATTTTAGTATCCATACATATCCCTCTTCTGTAAAATTATCGGAATAAATATAACAAATTATGGTAACCAAATATGGTTATGTAATATACCTTACACTCTGTTAGGTATGATATTTATGAAAATCTCTCTAAAATCACCGTAATGGCAATACAACGTCATAGTTAGAGAAACAATTGAAATGTTTTTAGTAGATTCGACGGTTAGTAATCATTTTTTATATTCTTCTATTATATTTTTATATTAGTCATGTAATTATACTACTTCTAATCTTTTTATATAAATATTTTGTAGGGTGATAAGATATCAGCTACGGTGAAAAAGGATCAGATAATGAACTATCAGCGAAAACTCCAACAAGGAAATTGGAACCTAATTTCAACTTTTAATTTATCTCCTACTTATGGGTCAGTCAAGCTATCTGAATTGAAATGGAAGATTGTCTTTACATCCAGGACAAGTGTTAACCCTTCTGATAACATATCTGATGTTATGTTTCTTTCATTTGCATCTTATGATGCTGTGCTCGATGGGAAGCAAAATGAAAATGTTTTATTCGGTACGTTTATTATATTACATTTAAGAATAATATATCCTTTTTTTTGTTGTTCTAATCTATCTAATATGTTTTCTCTTAGATTTCTTTGGTCAAGTTGTCGATTGTGGTGAAATCAAAGAAATAACTACAACAAACAAACCAACTACAAAAATCGACTTCCACATGAGAAATTCTGTGTATGTTTAAAACTATATATTTTTCAATGCTTGGCTACCTGACAAATATAGCAAATAATCATCTACTCATTTTTAAATATTTCTACTCTCACAGGGATACACGTGTTTTGTGTACTCTTTGGGGTACCTGCTCCCAAATAATTAATAAAGCTTGCCACGAGTCGACCGATGGTATTGTTTTCTGCTTAATAAGGTTTGCTAAAGTAAATCAGTACAACGATAAGTATTTTCTCATTATACTACATATTAACTTTCTAAAATGTTTTATTAAATTAGTTTGAATGACAATTAATATAGATGCTTGGAGTGTTTAAAATCACAGGGACTGTTCTCAAGTTATAATCAATCCAGAAATTACTGAAGCTGAAGATCTAAGAAAACTGTGAGTTTATGTTTTTGTAGACGATCATATATATTGTTATTTTTTATCAACACATACAATAACATTTTAACTTGAATATTAGGCTTTCCAATGATGGCTTGCAATTGACGATCATGGATTCATTGCAAAAGAAAGTGTTTTGGGCAAAACCTAAAAAGGAAGCATTAGAAGAATACCCTGTTAAAACTATCGAAGAAGTCCTTCATGCATTTGAGGTATATTTTCGCTAAAAAATCTATTATCCATTGTATTATTATAAATTTAGGAAATAATACATAGAAATTAAACTTTATAGGTTGGGTTGTGTCGCACTATCTGTACAGTAATGGAAGTCGATAGAGACTATTCCTGGGCCTACATTGCGTGTAAGAAATGCAACAAAAAGACCATCGTCGAGCAAGGCATTAAGTTGGAAGATGAAAACCATAAACCAGCAGCAAAGTTCAATTGTGAGGTTTGCTGTTAGTATGTAAAAAACTTCTCTCCTAAGTAAGTTACTTATACGTATTTGCTATGACGATAATAAAGAAGTTTGTTATATACTTCTATGATAATAAAAACCTTAAAATTTAAATGAACAATTTTTAGGTTCTGGATTTATCTTAAAATCAAAGACAAAACTGGAGAAGCAAAATGTATGGTGTTTGATAGCTTCTCAGCGGATATGGTTGGAATGCAATCCTCAGAACTCCTTAACAATAGATACGATTTGGTAATTATGCATCTTTTCCGTAGTATATTTCCTTATAATTTTCTATTCGATAATTTTGACTTGGTTAAACCATTGCATGATAAACAATAGCTGGAGGATCCTGAAGCTATTCCTCCTGAGGTTATATCATTAGAAGGGAAAACATTCGAGTTTCTCCTTTCTATCGAGTTGAAAAATATTAGAGGGAGCTCCACCATTTACAACGTCGCTGCATTGTGCTCCAAAGGGTTGAATTCTGATTTTGAGATTCTCCCTTCAGACACTTATATAGATCCCTCTTCAATGTTGTTTGGTGGTAAGGTATTAATGTTTTTATTGTTTATATAATTTGTCTGGAGAAGATTCATATAAGGTTCCATATTGGATGTTAATGTTTACTATAATTGTAGGGTTCTTTAATGATTACTGATGGAACTGAACCATCAGATGTGGATGCTTCAACCTCTTCCACTCCATCATCAAAAAGAGGTTCATCAAACGTGGTCGAAGGAGATGACCAATCATCAACCTCAAAAAAACATTGCTCTAAGTTTGCAGAATTGGAAGATGCGAACTTAACAATTTGTTGAGTTAATTTTCTTTTGATTTTTACTATCTATCCACTTTGAGACTTTGAATTTCTACATTGGTTTTGCTTATGGTTTTCATTTTTATGAGTTTTTTATGAGACTATTGGTGTTATTGTTTTTTAATATTTTCTGTTCGTTTCAATTTATTTTCTTATTCTTCTGTTTCCTTATCTATCCACTTTGAGACTTTTGAATTTCTACATTGGGGTTGCTTATGGTTTTCATTTTTATGAGTTTTTATTCAATAAAAATAATACTTAAATTATATAGTATTATTTTTTTCATAATTATACATTGGTTTTGTTGTTTTTGTAACATGGTTGTTATAAAACCTTAACTTCTGTTAATTTGGTTATTGACTAAAGTTCCAAGAACTGTATTATACTATATCCTTTATTCTAAATATGAATACATATTTTTGCATGTGAAACAATTGTAAGATGAGAACTCTATTAGAATAACACATATACGAACACAACAACATATGAATTTGTACTCAATTGTCATGTCAAAACTTTTAAAAACTTCACAAACAGTTTCACACATCACAATTTTTTAAAAAGATTGTATCACATGCAAAATGTAGCACAAAAAACTGTATCATATAAAAAATAGTGGATCAGTACAAACTGTATCACATAAAAATGCCTTCATAATTTTTATCTTTTTGTTACGTGACATTTCACACATCACAAATCTATTAATTTGTTTTTTTCTGCTTTATAACTTTAATAAAATTGATTCGACAAGTCAATCAATATTCAGAATGATATCCTAATATATCTCTTTTTTTAAAAAATTGTATAACCAAACAATATCAATTTATTTATTTTTAAGTTGTTGATTTGTCCTTATCTGTAACTAGACTTTTATTTTAAAAACGAATCTAACACTTCCAATAATATAATTCTTTATATTATCAAGTAATATAATTTTAGAATTTGTAATTGACGTACAACTATATCTTAGGGAATGTAACATCCGCGAACCAGATTTTGTGATTTTGGAAGGAGTGTCGATCGACACCCTAGTGGCATCGATCGACACCACTAATTTCTGGGTTCGACCGGTTTGTTTTATTCCGCGATTTTTCGATTGGGATGGTTTGGTTAGTGGTTAAACCGGGTATTTAAAAGGGAAATCGACGAAATAAGGGTTTTAGTCTTTTTCTCTGGTCGCCGTTTGTGTTTTTGGAGAGGAAAAGGAGAAAAGAGTGTTCTTGAGATTCCTAAGAGAGATTTAGTGAGATTGCTGGCTATTCTTGAGTTTTCTGTTGCTGGAATCGAAGGGGGAGCTTCTGGAGGTGTTGTTTTTCCACGTTTCTCAGTCCTTTCTTCCTGTTCTTGAGGTGAGTGCTTGACCATGGTTGATCTAAGCATGAGATCTCTCTTGTTTTGTGTGTTTCTTTGCTGTTTGTGTTGTTTTGTTGCTTGGGTTCGTTGCTTTTGTGATTCCCAGTGATTTCCGAGTTGTTTGGGTGAGTTTGAGACGGATTCGAGATGATTTGGGAGAAGAGTTCGACTTTCGGATTCGCGCAGATCGTGGTTGCAGAGGAGGCATCGATCGACACTCAAGAGCATCGGTCGACACCATTTTGAGGGGCATCGGTCGACACTGTTTGGCATCGGTCGACACCTTGTGTGTAGCATCGATCGACACTGTTTGGCATCGGTCGACACTAGTCTTATCCGAGACTTGTTTTCCTGGTTTGATGCATTGTTGTGTGTTGTTTGTTTTGCTTAAACTTGAGGGTCTCATTTGCTTATGTGTATAACCCAGTAGATGGGAGGATGGCCTCACTAAGTATTTGTGATAATACTTACGCATCTCAATTGTTGTTTGTGGTGTGCAGGTAAAGGAAAAGTGTGATCGTGAAATCAAAAGGCGATGAGGAGGAAGATGTTCTAGAGGCTTGATTGATTGCGGTCTAGCTATTGTTAGGTTGCTAGATTAAGTCATTGGAACATTGTAGGGTGTTAGTTGTTGGTTATTTCTTTATTTGATTTATGGTATTGGTTATTGGTTCTGAATGTTGGAATTCTTTTGGTTTAATGGAATTTGTTTATTTGGTTATCCGCGGTTATTTATTGATGTTAGGATGTTAGTGGGTATGGGACCACTAGTAAATTATGGTATTAAAAAAAAAAAAAAAAACGGGAAGGGTTGTTTCAGGGAATCTGCTACAACTTTAAAATTTCAAGAATATAGGTCATAATTATACCAAATAATATTTTAGGTAATAACCACGAAGTGTAAGATCCTTCGTACCGTAACTACTAAGTTCAAATATTATCTTTCTATACAATGTATATATTAATCCAATAAATATACTATTTGTACCGAATTAGCTGAATCATCTCAATCGTATCAACCAACTATTAATACAAAAGCTTTACATTCCATTTGTTTACAAAAATGGCGATATGTACAATGAATATATGTAAATCCTCTTGAATATAAACACTTTGATTTTTGTATTTTTTTACACAAAAACATGCAGATTTGACAACTCAGTGACTTTATAAATAAATGAAAAAAACTCCAAAAATTAAATTTTATCTATAAAAACAAACCATTGAGTTTCACTTTTTCATTAACCTAAACCACTTCTTATTTCACCAAAATATCTTATCTTCTAAAATATGGCTAATTTAAGCAGATTAACCACCATATATCTGTGCAATGATATCAATTGGAACGTTTGTGTGAAGATCCTAAGGATGTGGCGTAAGACAGATGATGGGGATGACTCTCTCGAGTTGTTGTATGTGATGTCTTTGTAAGTTTTTTAAATTTTATCACTGATTTAGAGATAATTATATATATATATATATATATATATATATATATATATTTATATATATGACTTTGTTTTTTTCTTCTCAATTTCCAGGGGACCAAAATGGTAGTAGCTATACCGAATCATCTTATTGAAATTTTCAAGTCTAACATCCAAGAAGATGCATGGAAAGTTCTTTCTGCTTTTGACGTCATAAACTGCACCAAACCTACCCATATAACTGAAGGTTACTATCGGATCGTGTTTAGGGAAGATACAATTGTGGAAGACACTGAACCACGTTCTAACAATCATTTCATTGATAATGTGTCTTTTGATACACTATATGATAGTTATCATGCCATAACTAATCGCTGCTTAGGTATTTTTTTGAATCTAATTTTTTTAGTTGTTTAGCTTACTATAATTTTAGTTTTATGATATTTAATATAAACATTCATATTTTTTATAGACATCATGGGACGTGTAATCAATGTCCAACCATTGATCTATGTCGATGATCCAAGAGCTGTTCAATATGAGGAAAGGGCCCGACTTTTACGTTTCTCCCTTAAAAACCAAAATTAAAACGGAGAAGAAGAAATAATTTTCTTTAGCAACTCGGAACCAAACCAACTATCAAAACCATTGTTTAATTTTCTTTTTCCATATTTACTAGATACAACTAATTCTAACTATTTTCATTGTAGTCATGAAGTCATCCACTGTACTGCTTATGATGAACATGCCGACTACTTTCAACGTTATTGGAGTCCTTCTTATACTACTCCTATCATAGGCGTTCTACGTTTCTGGAGGGCTAAGTTTACTCCTGGAGGTACAAGCTAATGAGTTTTATTATATTGAACGACTCAATATGTAATCATTATTTTTAAAATTTTTTATTCTTCACAATAGGTCAAGACATCGAACTTTTGAGTGTTCCTGGAGTGTCTACTATTTGCTTTGATCCTCCATATACTGAAGTAACTGATTTCAGAAACAGGTAACCTTTAATATAAATTTTTTTGTGTTTACATACATACTTTCATCTTTCATTTATTGATTATTAAAATATATCATTTTGATGATA
The DNA here is from genome assembly GCA_023657505.1 of Camelina hispida. NCBI lineage: Eukaryota > Viridiplantae > Streptophyta > Magnoliopsida > Brassicales > Brassicaceae > Camelina > Camelina hispida. Next base: position 18,979,118 of record CP094635.1, on the reverse strand, counting down.
TATTATTATGATATGTTTCAGGATCTCTTTCAACTTCGACAGTGATGATGACTATATCTATTAACCCTAAGCTTCAAGGAAGTAAATGATGAAGTCGTCGACTTTCAAGTTGCTCTGTAGTTTGGCTTTATTTTCGCTGTCAAATAAGAGACATTTTGTCTCATCGTGCTTTTCTTATGTCATAAATTACCATCTTTCCATGTCATGTTCTTTTAAAAACTCCGGTGTTTTAAGTTTTAATCTTATGATTTTACTATGGTCAAATTTATATTTATACTATAATAATATCTCCTTTTATTTGCTAATCAGATATAATAATATGCTCAGAGAAAACAATGACATATCTTTTGAAGTTGTTTATACACATATACATAATAGATGTCAATTTTATAGAATATTGATTTAACAACTCCAAAGCATGGAGTTCTATAATGTCGTCGATACATTGTAAACATATTCTTTTGGTTTAATTTTATATCTAAACTATAATCATATTTTTATTTATTTGCTAAGGAATGCATGCAAAAACTTGAAAATAACTTTAACCAAAAAAAAAAATAGTAGTCAATTTGTTAATAAATTTAGGATAATTATATAACAAAGAGTGAACCAATGCATGGAGGTTTACCAGTCCAAAAAATAAAAATGACAGCCTTCCAAAGTCTTTGCTTTGATTCTTTAAAAATTGAACATTCCAATAAAAAAATGACAGCACTTTAAGATACCACTCCCATCAAACATAAATTTCATTATAGTAAATGTACACAAAAGATATTTTAGTAGTCATTTTAAAAGAAGGAGAATTAGGTTTCAAAACGTTTTTCAACCTTTATCAACTACTTCATTATAAATACAGAATGAGGTTCATAATTTTCTAATCACCTATACAGATCATTTCTACTCTTATAACGTCTCATCTTTCATCTTTTTCCTTCTTTAAAAAACAAAAATTTCCATTAAAAAAATATGGTAGCATACATAGAAGAATTAAATCCGACATCTAATCGGATTAGTGTTGCTGTCAAGTTACTCCGTCGCTGGACACCTCATCTCATATTTAGACAACCTAACTTTAAGTGTTTGATTGTGGTTGATGAGAAGGTATTTTAATAGATCTGTGTATTTTCGGTAAAAACATTTTGATATCTTTTTGTTATGCATGTTTTCAATATACTTTTTTGTCAAATATTTCTCTAATGTGACAAAATTTTACAACAGGGAAAACGAATTGAAGCTAAAATCTCATTTTGTAATTACTTTGATCATTTCGTAGATGTGTTGGAAGAAGGACAATGGTTTCTTCTCTATAACAGGGAAAACGAATTGAAGCTAAAATCTCATTTTGTAATTACTTTGATCATTTCGTAGATGTGTTGGAAGAAGGACAATGGTTTCTTCTCTATAAGTTCGAAGTTATGGAAAATCAGCAAACTTTCAGGAACTGTAACAATCCTTTCCTCATATTGATCACAAATCAAACTCGAATCACCCCAATACCTCCCAGATGTCCATGCAACTTTCTTCATCTAACAGATGCAATAACGCTTGACAATGCTACAGAGGATGAGAAAAACTGTTGCGTTGGTAAATATCTTATACTTAAAATTAATTATAATTTTAATAATTTTAATAATTTTAATATTAGGATTTTACTCATCATATTTAGTTTTGATTTTATTTTTTATGCTTTTTATAATTGATGGTAGATTTTTGTGGGATGGTGGTACGAGTCGCACCACGTCTTACTGTGTACTTTCTAGATCGTGAAGCTGGTTACAATGGTTATAAAGAAGTTGTTCCCTTTACAGTGATTAACATCAAGTAAGTAAATTAAACTAAATAAAGCTTTACGAACATAATTTGATTTTATTATTAAGAAAATATTATTAAGAATCATATGTATTGAAGCCAATCACTTTTTTGTGTGAAGTGGAGAAGAGATTAAATGTGTTGCGGTAGGTGATACATGTTTGGAATTTGATTATAAATGGGAACAAATTACTGCATGTCCTTCATATAGTAGCGAACCAGTCATGTATCTCTTTATGTTTTGGAGAAGCGCTGTCTTTGACGGTATAAACAAATATTAGTTTCAGTTTTAATATAACGCATATAAGGTAAAATTAAATGTATTAATCTTTAGTAGTTAATTCTTCAGGTGATAAATGCTTAATGTCTCAATTTTGATGTTCTCATCTTATACTTGGAAACGAAGTCAGACCATTCACGACAGATCCTGCTCTGTAAGTTCATAATATTCATATATTTTTTGCAGTATCTCTTTACAATAGATATTTTTTAACATATTTTCCCATTTTTTCTGCAGTCTCGCTTTTCATGATACATCAGATGATGAAGATTATCACGGAGAAGAAGAAGAAAGTGATTCTAATTAATCAGTGTAACAACCAGATTGGTTGTTACAAAATTTTATCAAATCCTTAAGTTTCCTTTTAATTAGTATAAGTTGTTCAATAAGTTGTTGTAATTGTGAACCGTTAATTCCGGCTTTATTATCATTATTTTCAACCCAAATATAATTTCTTGATTTGAATTACAATTTAATATATGTTTATATATGTAAACTTACATTTAAAACAAACCTTGAAAGTCTTAACATATAAATTGTCATATATATATATATATATATATATATGCACCTTAAAACATTTCGTAAATATTCTCCAGTAGTTATGACTATATATACTGTCACATAATTTTGTGATTAACTTTTGAAATATTTATAGTATCCCTCATTAAGCGTTCTCTCATTAGTGCTACGAAGATACCTCTGAAAAAACAATCAATCAGTGTTTTTTCTTTTGCTTAGTTGTTGACAATGAAGAAGAGGAAAAATGATGAATTGAATCGTATTCAAGTAAAAGAAGGCGACCCAAAAAATCGTAAAGTATCTACGGAAAATCAAGTCCAAAGTCCAGTTACAGTTTCACAGAAGCCTCAAACTGTAGTCAATATTAATTCTGTTTTTGGTAGAGTTCTAAATGATATTACAAATCGGCTCTTCTCACGTACTTTCTTCTCCAAGTACAAGTAACACACCTTCTGGTATTGTTCATCTCAATTTATTATTTACATTTTTATTTATTCAATATATAAACTATATTAACTTCACAAACTAAATCCCAGCATATTTTTTATTTTGTGATTTAGGTGTAGATTATAGGACACCATCTTCTGGCTTTTCAAATGAAGGCATATGTAACAAAGAGAGACGATGTAATATTTTTAATGGTAATTTTATAAAATCCCAAATTCAATTTTAAAATTAAAATTATTACTCATCTTCTTATTACTATGATCATTACGTTTTGAATACCCGTGCCAATTAAATTTTTTCTTCAGGAAGTAAGCCCAATTAGGAAAAATGGACGTGGAAACAAACTTGCAACACAAGGATACACTCATCTACCACTCCCATAGTTGACTCTATAGCAAAAATGGGACGAAGTTCATCAACTCCATCAGGTCTATTAATCTAACATATTTCTATAATTATTTTTATTTTTATATTATATAGAAAACTAATTATTTCAAACCTTATAACTTATAGACAAACTGGTGCCAAATAACTATCATAGTAATCATGCAAAGAATTACCGGTACAATCCCACACTTTCAGATGATACTAATATACCCGAAAGGAATAACAGACACTCAGTTGAGGAAGAGATCAGTCAAGATAGCACTATAACTAGAGGTTATTGATGTGTCTGCATTTTATAGGGTTTTTATATAGTTTTTAGGTTTGTTTTGAGTCTTTTCCTAAGTCCAAGTGTGTTTTTAGAGTCCTTTTAGTCTTTTGTGAGTCTTTACAGGTCCTAGGTGACTTTGGAAGGAATCTGGGCATTTTGGGGATGGAAACATGCATCTGGAGCCAATTGGTTGAAGACTGATCGAGCTAGAAGGCAGATGGAATGAAAGCAGAAAAACGTTCCGGATCGACTGATCCTCGCGAGATCGACCAATCCCGTCCCCGACGCAATCTTTTCTTTTTCGTTTTAAACCGACTTTTTATGGATTTATTTTATTATTTAAGCACAGGGCTCGACCCCTAGAAAAATAACTTTTACTCTACGCCGTTTTTGAGCACTTGTAAGCTTGGGAGAAGATCTATTATCCTTTCTAATCCTTTGGAGAAGAATTCTGAACCCTATTATCTCTTTTTGCAATTCAAACATGTTTTCTTCATATTTGATTTGTGATTGCTGTTGTTCGATGTCTGAGTAGTCTCTCTGTTGGGTTTCGTGTTTCAAAAAAGGGGTTTTATGATTTACTGATTTAGGTTGTTAGATTTGGGATTGATCTATTGTGTTCTTCATCTATTGTTGTTCTTATTGCTTAAACTAGATTAGCTACCTAGTTTATGATCTTAGGTTTAATTCATCTAGGCATCAAAAGTGTTGTTGAATTACTTGAAAGAACATAGGTGAGCAAGGTGATCCTTAGCCAACGAAGGTTGAAGTTAAGGCACCTTGTGAACAAATCAAACTTGAACTTATTGCTTGCTAGGATTGGTTAAATTCAAACGATGGTTTAGGGTTCATTCAATTCCTTGCATAGAAAACTAATGCTGCGACAGTAGGTTAGTTTTATATTTGAGATTTGAGTTCAAGAACGGTTCCTAAAGCTATCCCAACCCATCACCCAATTTCGTGATCATAACCCTTGATTGATTCTCTGCGCCCAATACTTTCTCTTAATTTTACAAACTCTTATTTATTTTCTGTTTTGTTCGGTTACTTGAAAAACAATCTTCTTATTGCTTTAGCTATACTCGGTCTAAATAGTTTCAAAGTGCATTGCTTGGTCTCTGTGGATTCGACCCTAAAGTGCTACGATGACACCACTAGATCGTGTTTGAGTGTGCTTTGGGTTTTAATTGAACTCTTGATCAATTTGGCGCCGTTGCCGGCGACCAAAACGTTGCCTTTGAAATTTTAGATTCACGTTTAGTCTAAGGTTTCTTTATTTTAGTTACTAACGAGTTCTTGCAACTTTATTTCTTTGTTTCAGGTGTATGCATACAAGGAGCAGCAAGAAAACTGATTTGCGCATACTAGGGAACAAGGAACTAGCACAGCTCGAACGCGAGAACCGGAGAGCAAAAGCCCAGACCAATCCTATGGCTGACGGAGAGAACATAGGGGCTAACCCACCCAATCCTCAGCTGGGAATCGTCCAACAACAGCAGAGACAGCAAGAGCAAGCTGTACTGAATCCACCCGCGAGGCAAGCCACCTTAAGGGACGAGGATGCTCAAAATAGGCTATTTGCGAATCGATCTGCGATTCAAGCTCCCGCACCTGCAAGGCAAGACTATGAGATTAAGCATAGTCTTATCAAACTGGTTCAGAACCGCGTGTTCCATGGGTTACCATCGGAGAGTCCTCTTGATCACATTGAGGCTTTTGAGAGGCTGACCAGTACGACGAGGTCCAATGGTGTACCCTATGACTATCTAATGCTGACTCTGTTCCAGTTCTCTTTGGCGGATAAGGCACTTAGATGGCTGAACCTGTTGGATGCTGGATCACTCACCACTTGGGCACAGTGTAGAGCCGCTTTCCTGAATCACTTTTACACCAAGTGACGCTCAGCCAAACTGCGAAGTAAGATCACTACATTCTCGCAAGGAGGCATGGAGTCGTTTTGTGAAGCATGGGAAAGGTTCAAGGAATATCTTCGAGACTGCCCTCACCACGGTTACACCCAAGAAAATCTGATGAACATCTTCTATGGGGGCATCGAACAGAAGTACCAGATGGCATTGGACACAGCCAGCAAGGGAGATTTCTCCACCAACACCGCGAACGAAGCCAATGCATTGATAGAGAACCTTGCGGCAAGCAACAACAACCACGGCACAGACTATGACCGCACGGTTAGGGTAAATGCTGTCGAGACTGATGCCATTAAGGACCTCACAGCCAAGGTGAATTTCCTGCTGAAAAGGGATCACCAAAGTGTTAACTTGTGCAAGGAACAAGCTGGGGGATATGCAGACTTCGGAGCTAAAACATACCAAGAAGGCACGGAGGAAGTGAACTATATGGGAGGACAAGGGAACTTCCAAAATCGAGGCTTTAACCAGAATTTCAGGAATCACCCTAATCTATCCTATAGGAGCAACAATGTCGAGAACCCCCAGGATCAGGTGTATCCACCACGACCTCAACAGAATAACTTTGCACAAGGCTTCCAGAACAAGGGTACATGATTTGGAGGATCTAATTTTCAGCAGAAACCTCAGGTCAACAACTTCGAACAGGGGTACTAGGCAGTTGCACCGCAGGCAGCAATTCCACAGGAGAGCAAATTGGAGCAGATGATGCATGCTTTGATGGAAAACCAGAAGAAAAACGCCACTGAGGTGAATGTCAAGATCGACAACATGTACTCTGAGTTGAATGGGAGAATCGAGGCCTTGAACTCTCATATGCGAGTATTGGAGAATCAAGTGGCACAGTCCGCAACAAGGGTCAAGGCTCCTCCAGGGACACTTCCAGGGAAAAACGAGGCTAATCCAAAGGAATTTGTGAATGTCATCACCCTTCGAAGCGGCAAGGAGCTTCCGGAACCAAAACAAAAAGAAGGAAATGACCGATCCAACGGAGGGACTGGTCAATCCAAAATACGAAATCAAGAAAACAACCCCGACGAAGTTCTTGACAACACTCCTGATGATGTTGCTATTCATGGCTCACCAATTCCCGAAGGAGAGCATCCCAGCGGATCCCAAAAACCCCATGCACCCAGACTGCCCTTCCCTACTCGCCGCAAGACCAAGATCCAGGAGCGAGAGTATGAGAAGCTGAAATCAGTGGTAGGAGAGCTTTAGGTTAGACTCCCTTTTATCGAAGCAGTGAGGATGGTTCCATCTCTCAAGAAGTATATGAAAGAGATCCTAACCGACAAGCTCAGTCTGGAAAAAAGGAGTGATGTACCTTACACAAGAGTGCAGTTCTATGCTCCAAAATCGAATGCCTGAAAAATGTGGGGATCCAAGACCATTTACTCTGCCTTGCACGATAGGAGATCTCAAATTCAACAAATGCCTCTGCGATCTAGGAGCGAGCGTGAGCCTTATGCCACTCAGCGTTGCCACACGACTTGGCCTCTACAGCTTTAAACTGACCCAAGTCACCCTCGTCCTTGCTGATCGTTCCACTCGACGTCCAGAAGGAGTATTGGAGAACCTGCCAGTACAGATTGGGAACTGCTACATTCCTACTGATTTCATTGTTTTGAAACTTGATGAGGAATCCCAAGAACCGATTCTACTTGGAAGACCCTTCTTGGCCACAGCTGGTGCGATGATAAACGTCAAAGAGGGAAAGATTGATTTGCATATGGATGATCTGATTTTGAGATTCAATCTGGAGAAAGCAGCTAAGAAACCTACAATCGATGGTCAAACCTTTTGGGTTGATACAATAGGCAAAATAGCTGATGAGATTTATGATGAGGTATGTACAAGTGATCATCTGGCTGTCGCATTGACAAAGAAGGAACCAGAGCTGGGATATCTGTCTGAGGAGACTGAGAGCTTGGCCAGAACACTTGATACTGCAGCAGTTCTGAAACATGAAGTCCTATTCGTCAATCTACACCCTGGACTGACTGATCTGGAAACTGGACTGACAGATCCAACCCCTCCTGTGGAAAAACCCGATAAAGGCGATGGATTGACCATTCCAGGCGATAGATCAGCTGATCCCGAAACTTGCTCTGGGATCACACCGAACAAGGAGGATTGGAGAGAACTCAAAGCTCCAAAATTGGATCTAAAACCACTCCCTTAGGGGCTAAGGTACGCTTATCTTGGACCTAACTCCACATATCCGGTTATCATTAACTCTAACCTGAACAATGTTGAGACCGCACTCTTGCTCTGCGAGTTAAGAAAATATAGGAAGGCTTTGGGCTATTCCTTAGATGACATTTCAGGTATATCACCAGAGTTGTGCTCACATCGGATTCACCTTGAAGATCCATCTAAGTCTTCCATCGAACACCAAAGGAGGCTAAATCCGAACCTCAAGGAAGTGGTGAAGAAGGAGATCCTTAAACTGTTGGGAGCCGGAGTTATTTTCCCAATCTCTGACAGCACTTGGGTGAGCCCAGTTCATATAGTGCCAAAGAAAGGAGGGGTGACAGTAGTTGCAAATGAGAGGAATGAGTTGATCCCCACTAGGACGGTAACAGGGCATCGCATGTGCATCGACTACCGCAAGCTCAATGCCGCCACAAGGAAGGACCACTTCCCTCTTCCATTCATTGACCAAATGCTTGAGCGTTTGGCAAACCACCCTTATTACTGCTTCCTGGATGGTTACTCACGCTTCTTTCAAATTCCGATTCACCCGGATGATCAGGAGAAGACCACTTTCACTTGCCCTTATGGCACATTCGCTTACCGACGGATGCCTTTTGGGTTTTGCAATGCCCCAACCACCTTCCAGCGCTGCATGATGTCGATCTTTTCAGATTTGAATGAAGATATTATGGAGGTATTTATGGATGATTTTTCAGTGTATGGCTCATCCTTCTCTTCCTGTTTGTCTAATTTATGCAAAGTGCTTCAACGTTGTGTGGATAAACATCTTGTGTTGAATTGGGAGAAATGCCATTTCATGGTCACCAATGGGATTGTTCTTGGCCATCGGATTTCTGAGAGAGGAATAGAAGTCCACAAAGCCAAGATAGAATTCATGTCCAGTCTACAACCTCCAAAAACCGTCAAAGACATACGCAGTTTCCTTGGCCATGCTGGGTTTTATCGACGGTTCATAAAGGATTTCTCCAAGATAGCCAGACCACTCACCCAGCTACTATGCAAGGACATCTCCTTTGAGTTTATTGCAGACTGTTTGGAGGCTTTCTTAACAATCAAACAAGCACTGATCTCGGCTCCAATAGTCCAACCACCTGATTGGGACCTCCCATTCGAAGTTATGTGCGATGCAAGTGATTTTGCTGTTGGAGCGATTCTGGGACAATGCAAGGATGGTAAGTTGCATGTTGTTTACTACGCTAGCAGGACACTCGATGGGACACAGACCAAGTACGCCACAATAGAAAAGGAATTACTCGCCATAGTCTTTGCCTTTGAAAAATTCAGGTCCTATCTGGTCAGATCCAAGGTTATTGTGCACACAGATCACGCCGCACTGTGCTACTTGTTAACTAAGAAAGATGCTAAACCGAGATTGCGGCGATGGATACTACTACTGCAGGAGTTCGATCTTGAGATAAGGGACAAGAAGGGGATTGAGAATGGCATTGCAGACCACCTTTCTAGGCTGAGAATCGATGAAGAGATCCCCATTGATGACCGACTCCCTGAGGAGAATGTGTATGTGGTTGCAGCCTTCATCGACTGCTACAAGGAGAAAGCCGATGTTAAGGTTCTTCAACAGACAGTTTACGATTCGCCATGGTATGCCGATATCGCAAACTATTTGTGTGCTGCAGAAGAACCTCCGAACTTCACTGGATATGCTAAGAAAAAGTTCCTCAGAGATGTGCAACACTACTTCTGGGATGAACCTTTTCTCTACAAGCATTGTGCTGATGGCCTCTACAGGAGATGTGTTCCAGAATCGGAAGTACAAGGAATTCTTTTTCACTGCCACGGTTCTAGCTACGCGGGACACTTTGTTACCTTCAAAACCGCGACAAAGGTGCTCCAAGCAGGCCTCTGGTGGCCTACTTTATTCCGAGATGCACACGACTTTGTCTCCCGATGCGACTCTTGCCAGCGACGTGGGAACATCAACAAGCGGAACGAGATGCCACAAAACTTTATCTTGGAGATTGAGGTGTTTGACTGTTGGGGAATCGACTTCATGGGGCCTTTTCCACCCTCTTATAGCAATCTCTACATACTTGTTGCAGTGGATTACGTTTCCAAATGGGTTGAAGCTGTTGCAAGCCCTACTAATGATTCGAAGGTAGTCCTCAAGATGCTTAAGCACATAACTTTTCCAAGGTTTGGTGTTCCTAGGGTGGTAATAAGCGATGGGGGCACTCACTTTATCAACAAGCTTTTTGCAAACCTTTTGCGAAAACATGGCGTGACACACAAGGTCGCTACCCCTTACCATCCGCAGACGAGTGGGCAGGTCGAGATCTCTAATCGAGAAATCAAAAGCATCTTGGAAAAGACAGTCAACTCGACCAGAAAGGATTGGTCCTTGAAACTCGATGAAGCACTATGGGCATATCGGACTGCTTACAAAACACCCATCGGCACCACCCCTTTTCGGTTGGTCTATGGGAAATCATGTCACTTGCCTGTTGAGTTCGAGTATCATTCCTTATGGGCGACCAAGTAGATGAACTTCAACGTCAAGACTGCAGCAGAAAGACGCCTTATCCAGCTGAATGAGCTTGATGAAATTCGCATGGATGCTTATGAGAACACCAAGATATATAAGGAGAGGACCAAAGCCTTACATGACAAGAAGATTATCTCCAGGGATTTTGCTGCGAATGATTTGGTCCTTCTCTTCAACTCAAGGCTGAAGATATTTCCTGGGAAGCTACGTTCTCGTTGGTCCGGACCTTTTCGAATCAAGGAAGTCATGCCTTATGGTGCTGTTGTGCTTTGGGACCAAGAGGGCAGAGAATTCAGTGTCAATGGCCAATGTCTTAAACCGTACCTAGCGGAGTATGATTCGATTGAGACCTCCCTCCCTCTGGAGGAACCACAAGCTGTTTAGGTAGCAAGAACAGTCAGGCTTGAGACTCTAAACAAGCGCTCATGGGAGGCAACCCAAAGGGTTTGCATTCGCTCACCCTTCTCTTTTTGGTTTTGTTTTTCTTTTCCTTGGAATTTGTTATTTTTGTATCCTTTACAGAGTCACTCGAGAATCACGTTTGGTAGTGAGTTTTATTTTCAGGAACATGTGCTAAACGCAGACGATGCGAAACCCTTTTCAAGGAAAGTTTCGTGGTGGTCAGGATCAGCCAGTCCAATTCTGGATTGACTGATCTCCGTTCCAGGTAAGTAAAATCGAGGGAAGTTAAAAAAAAAAAAAAAAAGAAAAAAGAAAAGGAAGGAAGGGAATCGGTTATCGGGTTTTTGAACTTAAATTGTACCGGGTTAAACCGGTTTTGTGTTCACACCCCTTAAAACCTAATTTCTTTTATTTCTCCCTCCTTCCTTCCTCGACATCCCTCGCCGTCCCCAACTTTGATTTGCTTCTCCTCTTGAATCCTCTCTTGCTTGACTCGAATTTTGGGTTTCTACAACTTGATTTTTCATCCTTTACCCAACCCGATTTTTGTGTTAATCATTCGGACAAGGTAAGTGCTTCCACTCCCAATATAATATTCGGTTTTGGTGATTCAAAGGTTTTAACCTCTCAATTTTGAGATTTATGCTACTCTCTCTTCTTCTTTACGATTGATGAGTGAATTAGTAAGATTATCTGTCCCAAATGACTCTGTGAACTAGATTTAGGCTGATGTGGCTTGAATTTAGCATAGGCTTGTAACATGGATTGATTTAGCATAAGGTATTTTCGGTTGCCTCACTTTTTCTCACATGTTGGTTATTTACTCTTTTGTAGAAAATGCCAAAACGAAGCCGAAGTGGGAAGGAGACAGCCACTCCCTCCAAAGAACCGCCAACGAGAGATTGGAATGATGAGGACACTAAGTGCTTGAAGCTACTCGGACAATGCAAGATGGAGCCAACTCGTTTTGTCGATCGAGAACTTTTGGAGAAGATGGGTATGCTGTCAGATTTCGATGAGTTGGTCAAAAACATGGGGTTTGGTACTTTCGCTGAGCAAGCATGGGACTTGCATGATTGGCTTGCACGAGAGTTTCTAGCCACTATACAAGTGGATTCGCCAGGCGGTTCTGATATGATGGCCGAGCAGTGTTCGATCAGTTTCTTCCTGCTCAGGAAACATTATGTCATCTCCATGTTTGATCTCTGTGACATATTCGGTTTTGTTTTTCTTTTCCTAGGAATTTGTTATTTTTGTATCCTTTACAGAGTCACTCGAGAATCACGTTTGGTAGTGAGTTTTATTTTCAGGAACATGTGCTAAACGCAGACGATGCGAAACCCTTTTCAAGGAAAGTTTCGTGGTGGTCAGGATCAGCCAGTCCAATTCTGGATTGACTGATCTCCGTTCCAGGTAAGTAAAATCGAGGGAAGTTAAAAAAAAAAAAAAAAAAGAAAAAAGAAAAGGAAGGAAGGGAATCGGTTATCGGGTTTTTGAACTTAAATTGTACCGGGTTAAACCGGTTTTGTGTTCACACCCCTTAAAACCTAATTTCTTTTATTTCTCCCTCCTTCCTTCCTCGACATCCCTCGCCGTCCCCAACTTTGATTTGCTTCTCCTCTTGAATCCTCTCTTGCTTGACTCGAATTTTGGGTTTCTACAACTTGATTTTTCATCCTTTACCCAACCCGATTTTTGTGTTAATCATTCGGACAAGGTAAGTGCTTCCACTCCCAATATAATATTCGGTTTTGGTGATTCAAAGGTTTTAACCTCTCAATTTTTGAGATTTATGCTACTCTCTCTTCTTCTTTACGATTGATGAGTGAATTAGTAAGATTATCTGTCCCAAATGACTCTGTGAACTAGATTTAGGCTGATGTGGCTTGAATTTAGCATAGGCTTGTAACATGGATTGATTTAGCATAAGGTATTTTCGGTTGCCTCACTTTTTCTCACATGTTGGTTATTTACTCTTTTGTAGAAAATGCCAAAACGAAGCCGAAGTGGGAAGGAGACTGCCACTCCCTCCAAAGAACCGCCAACGAGAGATTGGAATGATGAGGACACTAAGTGCTTGAAGCTACTCGGACAATGCAAGATGGAGCCAACTCGTTTTGTCGATCGAGAACTTTTTGAGAAGATGGGTATGCTGTCAGATTTCGATGAGTTGGTCAAAAACATGGGGTTTGGTACTTTCGCTGAGCAAGCATGGGACTTGCATGATTGGCTTGCACGAGAGTTTCTAGCCACTATACAAGTGGATTCGCCAGGCGGTTCTGATATGATGGCCGAGCAGTGTTCGATCAGTTTCTTCCTGCTCAGGAAACATTATGTCATCTCCATGTTTGATCTCTGTGACATATTCGGTTTTGTTTTTCTTTTCCTAGGAATTTGTTATTTTTTAATCCTTTACAGAGTCACTCGAGAATCACGTTTGGTAGTGAGTTTTATTTTCAGGAACATGTGCTAAACGCAGACGATGCGAAACCCTTTTCAAGGAAAGTTTCGTGGTGGTCAGGATCAGCCAGTCCAATTCTGGATTGACTGATCTCCGTTCCAGGTAAGTAAAATCGAGGGAAGTTAAAAAAAAAAAAAAAGAAAAAAGAAAAGGAAGGAAGGGAATCGGTTCTCGGGTTTTTGAACTTAAATTGTACCGGGTTAAACCGGTTTCGTGTTCACACCCCTTAAAACCTAATTTCTTTTATTTCTCCCTCCTTCCTTCCTCGACATCCCTCGCCGTCCCCAACTTCGATTTGCTTCTCCTATTGAATCCTCTCTTGCTTGACTCGAATTTTGGGTTTCTACAACTTAATTTTTCATCCTTTACCCAACCCGATTTTCTTGTTAATCATTCGGACAAGGTAAGTGCTTCCACTCCCAATATAATATTCGATTTTGGTGATTCCAAGGTTTTAACCTCTCAATTTTTGAGATTTATGCTACTCTCTCTTCTTCTTTACGATTGATGAGTGAATTAGTAAGATTATATGTCCCAAATGACTCTTGGAACTAGATTTAGGCTGATGTGGCTTGAATTTAGCATAGGCTTGTAACATGGATTGATTTAGCATAAGGTATTTTCGGTTGCCTCACTTTTTCTCACATGTTGGTTATTTACTCTTTTGTAGAAAATGCCAAAACAAAGCCGAAGTGGGAAGGAGACTGCCACTCCCTCCAAAGAACCGCCAACAAGAGATTGGAATGATGAGGACACTAAGTGCTTGAAGCTACTCGGACAATGCAAGATGGAGCCAACTCGTTTTGTTGATCGAGAACTTTTTGAGAAGATGGGTATGCTGTCAGATTTCGATGAGTTGGTCAAAAACATGGGGTTTGGTACTTTCGCTGAGCAAGCATGGGACTTGCATGATTGGCTCGCACAAGAGTTTCTAGCCACTATACAAGTGGATTCGCCAGGCGGTTCTGATATGATGGCCGAGCAGTGTTCGATCAGTTTCTTCCTGATCAGGAAGCATTATGTCATCTCCATGTTTGATCTCTGTGACATATTCGGTTTCCCTAAAAACACATTGTGCACGATGGAGAAGCTCGACAGTAGGACAGACGTTTGGAAGCTCATTGCTGCTAGGCAATATGTTTCTCGCAGAGCCAGGCAGTCTCGCATTCGCAACCCAGTCCTCTGAATCACTGAAAAGTTCCTGAGTAACACCATTTATGCTAGGGCTGAGACTAGCACATTGCAGCTGCCTGAGATGTGGATGTTTTTCCATGGTCTTCGCAGGTTCCTTCACGCTCCGGATTCACCTCTTTACCAGCAGACTCATGATGTTAACTTTGGATTCCTGCTTTCTAAAGAGTTTGAGCAGGTATGGAGGAGCATGGCTCATGCTAAGAACAAGAGAGTTATCATCGGCAGTTTGGTGACTCCTATCATTGACCATTGCGGCATCGTTTTGCCACCGCATGCTAAGGTTTCACAGCGGAAGTTGCTTGACCTCAAGTATATGTTTACCAGTGAGATTTTGATGCGTCACAACTTCTGCTACCACTACCAAACCAAGACCGGTCAACTTCGTTACATGCTGATTCCTATGCCTTTCTACACTTCACTCCGCAAGTCCCAGAACATCGACTTTGATCCTCCTGTTGACGTCCTTCGCGATATTGACGATGTTTTTTTGGGAGAGGAGCGTGAGCCTGCAGCCCTCAGATCCCGTAGCCGCACACAACCCGCAGAGGCATCTACCTCTTCGCAGCCGTCTCAACCGCTTCCACCGTTCCCTCCTTTTGTTGTGAACCAGTTTCTTGCTGCACCACCTAAGGAGCCAGCTCGAACTGAGTTTGAGAGATGGGTCTACGACACTCAGCAGAAGAACAACATGTTGCTCACTCGATTGGCTACTTGGCTCCAGAGTCTCGCACCATCCTGTTTTGCACCATCCTGTTTCGCACCATCCTGTTTCACACCACCTCCAGCAGCTCACACCAATACCAGTGACGAGGAGGACGCAGCTACTGAGCCCCTTGGATCTGACCAGTCCACGACATCCTCGCTTTCTCGCCAGTTCTGAGCAGCTGCTGTCTCCTTCCGGTTCTGTCTCTTTTCTAGGATTTTTATGTCTATTTTCATATTTTTGTTGTTGGAGGTCTCTTTTCCTTAGCTTTGCTTTCACACCGGGACGGTGTGGAGTAAGTCCGGGGGAGGGATGTCTCCAAGTTACTAATATCGTTTTCTTTGGCTGTTTCTTTTGATTTTTCTTTTGTTTGAGTCAGTTTGTCGTGTCATAAAAAAAAACGAAAAAAATTTGGGAAACTATGATCATTTCTAGGAATCTTTTGCTTTGAACTAACACTCTTATGATTACTTTTGTACCTCTGATTTGGAATGAAGCTTGGAATGAACATGAGCAGTCTCAACACGCCCCAAAAGACACTCGCCAAGGAGAACACTAAGTTGAACCAGAAGTTGTCTCTATGTAACATCCGCAAACCAATTTTTGGAATTTTGGTGTGGGTGTCGATCGACATCCTTGGGGGCATCGATCGACACCATGTGTTCCGGTTTGGTCGGGTTCGTTTTAATTGCTGGTTGATTCGGTTTGGTTCAATTAAATCCCTAAATCGTGTTATAAGCGTCTAAGGACGAATTGAGGTTTTTGGGAGTCTCATTTTTGTCACCGTTTAGTGAAAAAGAAAGAGAGAAAAGAGTGAAAAGAGAGAAAAACGTTCCTGAGATTTTCTGGGGTTGTTCTTGGAGATTTTGGAGAGATCTGAGGCTGTAGAAGTGATAGCTGTTGCTGGAAACGAAGGGGGAGCTTCTGGAGGTGTTGTTTCCCACGTTTCTCAATCTAATCTTCCTGTTCTTGAGGTGAGTGCTTGACCATGGTTGATCTAAGCATGAGATCTCTTTTGTTTGGCTGTTTCCTTGTCTTTCTGTGGTGTTTGTTGCTTGGGTATGTTGTTTTCGAGTTTCCCATAGGTTTGTGTGTCATGTGGGTGAGTTTGGGGACGAAATCGGGATGATTGGAATCGGGATTCGTTGTTCGTGTTTGTGCAGTTCGCGTCTGCAGGTATGGCATCGATCGACACCATTTGAGCATCGGTCGACACTGTTTGTGTCAGCATCGATCGACACCTTTCAAGCATCGGTCGACACCAAGGTTCACAACATCGATCGACACCGGTTAACGTCGGTCGACACTGGTCTCATCCGAGACTTGATTTTCCTGGTTTGATGTATTGTTGTGTGTTGTTTGTTTTGCCTAACTTGAGGGGCTCATATGCTTGTGTGTATAACCTAGTAGATGGGAGGACGGCCTCACTAAGTATTTATGATAATACTTACGCATCTCAATTGTTGTTTGTGGTGTGCAGGTAAAGGAAAAGTGTGATCGTGGAATTAAAGGCGATGAGGAGGAGGATGTTCTAGAGGCTTGATTGATTGTGGTCTAGCTATTGTTAGGTTGCTAGTATTGAGTTGATAGAGCATTGTAGGATGTTGGAACCTTGCTATTTCATTGTTGGTTATTGGATTATTGTTGTTGGTATTCTTTTGGTTTAATGGAAATTGTTTTATTTGGTTATCCGCATCTATTGATAGTAGTTAGGATGTTAGTGGGTATTGGACCACTAGTAAATCAAGGTATTAAAAAAAAAAAGGAAGGGTTATTTCATTTTGGTATCAGAGCCCTTACGGTTCTAGGTATAGGGTTCATTGTGCTTTTGCTGTTGATGTTTAGGATTCCATGCTATGATTGATTGTGTGAGTTGGTCAATTGTGTGTGGCATGTAGTCCTAGAACATCCTCTTCGAGCCTGTTTTGTGATTCCACGGTAAGATGTGTTTTTGTGTATTAGAATTATTGTTTGCTTAGCCATCTGTTCTTGGATGATACAGATGGTTAGAGGTGAGGATGCTGTTGGTCGCGGTCGTGGTCGTGGTCGTGGGCGTGGTCGTGGTCGTGGTCGGGGACGAGGTCAGGTTCCTGAGGCCAGTGTGAGTGTGACCCGAGCATGGCCAGTAAGGAGGTGGCGGAGTCACAGGTTCATCCTAGTGTGTCTGGAGACCAGGCTGGTTTGGGTGACGGCAGGGTGGATGGGCCCGGTGTCGGTCACGGTGTTGCCCCGGGTGTGAGGGTTGCAGCTGAGGGTGCTCCGGGCAGGGAGGATGTCTTGATGGACTTGCTAGCTCAGGTTTTGCAGCGAATTCCAGCAGTTGTGCCGCCAGTGGTTGGTGGGCAGGATCCAGTTGTGCCGCCAGTGGTTGGTGGGCAGGATCCAGTAGTGCCGCCATTGGTTGGTGGGCAGGATCCAGTAGTGCCGCCAGTGGGTGGTGGGCAGGTTCCAGCGGTGCAGCCTGCGGCGTGTTTGCAGGCAGGTGTGCAGCCGGGGGCCGAGGTAGTGGATGCTCAGTATGTGCGGATGATGGAGCAGCTGCGGCATGTGGGAGTAGGGTATTTCTCAGGAAGTACCGATCCTAGTGTAGCGGATGAGTGGAGAGAGCGGATGGAGGATATTTTCCTTTCGCTTAGGTGTCCCGACCGGTACAGGGTGGATCTGGCAGTGTTTTACTTGTCAGGAGATGCACGTGTGTGGTGGAGGTCGGTGACAGCACGGAAGGTGCAGCGGGGTATGTCTTGGGGAGATTTTGTGAGGGAGTTTAACTCCAAGTATTTTCCTCAGGAGGCTCTTGATCGTATGGAGGCACGGTTCTTGGGGTTAACTCAGGGGGACCGTACAGTGCGGGAGCTGGATGCAGAGTTCAGTCGGCTTGTGGGGTATGCAGGCAGGGCATGGGAGCCAGAGTCGGCTCAGGTGTGGAGGTTTTTGTTGGCTCTGCGGGATGATTTGAGGATTCGGTGCAGAGTGAGGAGCTATGCTACGAGAGCGGAGTTGGTTGAGGTTGCAGCTGGGATAGAGGATGACTTGAGGTCACAGGTGGTTGTGGTCAGTTCTTCGGTGCAGCCACAGCAGTCTCAGCCACTTTCTGTTCCTAGCAAGGGCGGCAAGCCTGAGCAGGGGCAGAAACGGAAGTTTGATGTTATGCAGAGATCGAGGCACGGGGGTGCGAGATGCTTTGGGTGTGGTAGCAGGGACCACAAGGTGACTAGCTGTCCACAGAGAGGTGAGCAGCGGGCAGTGACAGAGCAGCGGGCGGTGACGGAGCCGCGGATAGATACCCGAGTGTGTTACTACTGCAGAGAGACGGGGCACATCAAGCCTCATTGTCCCAAGTTGCAGCATAGGGCAGTAGCAGTGTTGCAGGCTGGAGCTCAGCCAGGGGTGCAGCAGGGTGTGCAGCACGGTGTGCAGCCGGTGGGTTGGATCGAGCCGACGTCTCAGGTGTACTCGACTAGGGAGACCGGTGGCACTAGTGCGGGAGCGATCACAGGTATAACTTCTGAGATTCGAACTTGGTCAATTTAATAGTTCAGATTATGTTTGTTTTTGCTTGTGATTGAATGTTAGGTTCTCAACACATGGGATTTGGGTAGGGACCTTGTTGGTGGGCGGGTTTAAGTCCCATGTTATGTTTGATTCTGGAGCTTCTTATAGCTTCATTACTCCGGAGTGTGCCGAGAGTGCGGGGATCAGAGGGGATTCTGGAGAGCGTTCAGGAGTTGTCAGAGTTGCGGGAGCCAAGTTCCTGAGGGTTATTGGACGAGCTGGAGGAGTTGATATTCAGATCGCAGGAGAGTCGTGGCCAGCGGATTTGCTTATCAGTCCAGTGGAGTTGTATGATGTTATTCTCGGTATGGATTGGTTGCATCGGTATAAGGTGCATTTGGACTGCTATCGGGGTAGAGTGGAGTTTGAGCGTCCAAGAGGGAAGTTGGTTATTCAGGGTATTAGACCGACTTCGGGGAGTCTCGTGATCTCAGCCGTTCAGGCAGGGAAGATGATCGAGAAGGGGCGTGAGGCTTATCTGGTTACTATATCTATGCCAGAGTCAGTGGGGAAGTCTACGGTTAGCGGTATTCCGGTTGTGGAGGACTTTGAGGATGTGTTCCAGTCGTTGCAGGGATTACCACCATCTCGGTCGGATCCTTTTACTATTGAGCTGGAACCCGGGACGATGCCGTTATCCAAGGCTCCTTACAGGATGGCTCCAGCAGAGATGGCAGAGCTGAAGAAGCAGCTGGAGGATTTGTTGAGCAAGGGTTATATCCATCCTAGTTGTTCACCGTGGGGAGCTCCGGTGTTGTTTGTTAAGAAGAAGGATGGAAGTTTTCGGTTGTGTATTGACTATCGTGGTTTGAACCGAGTTACTGTGAAGAACAAGTACCCTCTCCCGAGGATTGATGAGTTGTTGGATCAGTTGAGAGGTGCTACTTGGTTCTCCAAGATCGACTTGGCATCAGGATATCATCAGATTCCTATACATGAGGCAGATGTGAGGAAGACGGCCTTCAGGACGAGATATGGGCACTACGAGTTTGTGGTGATGCCGTTTGGGTTGACAAATGCGCCAGCTGCGTTTATGAGATTGATGAACAGCGTGTTCCAGGAGTTTCTGGACGTGTCAGTCATCATTTTCATCGACGACATCCTGGTATATTCTAAGAGTCCCGAGGAGCATGCAGTACATTTGAGAGCAGTGTTGAGAAGCTGCGGGAGCAGAAGTTATTTGCTAAGCTGAGTAAGTGCAGTTTCTGGCAGCGTGAGATGGGGTTCTTAGGACACATTGTTTCTGCAGAGGGAGTTTCAGTGGACCCAGAGAAGATTCAGTCCATTAGGGAGTGGCCGAGGCCGCAGAGTGCCACTGAGATTTGAAGTTTCCTGGGGTTAGCAGGTTACTACAGGAGGTTTGTTCGGGGTTTTGCGAGTATGGCTCAGCCGATGACTAAGCTTACAGGGAAGGATGTCCCATTTGTGTGGTCACCAGAGTGTGAGGCAAGTTTGGCAAGTCTCAAGCAGATGTTGACTACCACGCCGGTGTTAGCACTGCCTGAGCAGGACAAGCCTTATGTTGTGTATACAGACACTTCTAGAGTGGGGTTGGGTTGTGTACTTATGCAGCAGGGGAAGGTTATAGCCTATGCTTCGTGGCAGTTGCGGAAGCATGAAGCTAATTATCCTACTCATGATTTAGAGATGGCAGCAATGATCTTTGCTCTTAAGATTTGGAGATCCTATCTGTATGGTGGGAAGGTACAGGTATTTACAGATCACAAGAGTCTGAAGTACATTTTTACTCAGCCTGAGCTGAATTTGAGGCAGAGGCGTTGGATGGAGTTAGTAGCGGATTATGATTTGGACATAGCTTACCATCCTGGTAAAGCTAACCTGGTTGCGGATGCCTTGAGTCGGAAGCGGGTGGCTTTGGCTCAAGAGCAGGATATGGAGGCGTTGGTAGGTGAGATTAGTGCATTGAGTTTGTGTGCTATCTCACAGGAACCTTTGGGTTTGGAGGCAGCTGATAGAGCGGATTTGTTGAGCAGAGTGAGGTTAGCTCAGGGGAGCGATGAGGGGCTGGTGAATGCCTCTAAGGCTGCGGGTGCAGAGTATCAGGTTTCTGCTAATGGTACTATCCTTGTGCATGGTCGGATCTGTGTGCCCAGGGCTGAATATTTGAGGCAGGAGATACTGAGAGAGGCTCATTCGAGCAAGTTCTCTATTCATCCAGGGGCGACCAAGATGTACCGTGACCTCAAGCGGTATTATCACTGGGTCGGGATGAAGAAGGACGTAGCCGACTGGGTGGCGAAGTGTGATACTTGCCAGCTGGTGAAGGCGGAGCATCAGGTTCCTGGTGGTTTATTACAGAGTTTGCCTATTCCAGAGTGGAAGTGGGATTTGATCACGATGGACTTCGTGGTGGGTTTGCCTGTGTCGAGGACGTTTGATGCTATTTGGGTCATTGTGGACCGTTTGACTAAGTCTGCGCATTTTCTGGCCATCAAGAAAACTGATGGAGCAGCGGTTTTGGCCAAGAAGTACGTGAGGGAGATAGTCAGACTGCATGGTGTGCCTGCTAGTATTGTGTCTGATAGAGATTCGAAGTTCACCTCGGTGTTGGAAGGCATTTCAGGCAGAGATGGGCACGAAGGTGCATATGAGTACAGCCTATCATCCTACGGACGGTCGGTCAGAGAGGACGATCCAGATTTTGGAGGATTTATTGAGGATGTGTGTGCTGGATTGGGGTGGTCATTGGGCAGATCACTTGAGCTTGGTGGAGTTTGCTTACAACAACAGCTACCAGGCTAGTATTGGGATGGTCCTTATGAGGCTTTGTATGGGAGGCCGTGTCGTACACCGTTATGTTGGACTTAGGTGGGGAGAGGAGCATATATGGTGCAGATTTTGTTCAGGTGACCTCGGAGAAGATCCGGGTTCTGAGGCTGAACATGAAGGAGGCTCAGGATCGGCAGAAGAGTTATGTTGATAGGAGGAGAAAGGATCTTGAGTTTCAGGTTGGTGATAGAGTGTATCTCAAGATGGCCATGTTGTGGGGTCCGAACAGGTCACTGACAGAGACTAAGTTGAGTCCGAGGTACATGGGTCCGTTCAGAGTGGTTGAGCGGGTGGGGCCAGTGGCATACCGGCTGGAGTTGCCTGAGGTTATGCGTGCGTTCCACAAGGTATTTCATGTGTCGATGCTGAGTAAGTGTCTTCACGAGGGTGATCGGTTGTTACCTAAGATTCCTGAGGATCTTCAGCCCAACTTGACGTTGGAGGCGAGACATTTGAGGGTACTCGGGAGGAGAGTCAAGGAACTTTGGAAGAAGAAGATTCCTTTGATGAGAGTCCTGTGGGACTGTGATGGAGTAGAGGAGCAGACTTGGGAGCCCGAGGCGAGGATGAAGGCAAGGTTTAAGAAGTGGTTCGAGAAGCAGGCCGCGACTTGAGCTTGTCTAGCCGGGTCCGAGTTGTAGTCCATGGCTGGAGCGGGTACGGAGTATTCCAGCCCATCTCTCTTGATATTTGGTCGCTTAGGGGTGGTTGGTTGTGCGACTAAGTATCAAGATGAGGTGGTGCTCGGGATGCGGGTTGATGGCTCCGATTGTTGTATTTTTACTTTCCCTGATGTAATTTCGTTGAGATTGTAACGATTATGACATTTTTGAGATTAATAAGATGAGTATTTTTCTTTATGTTTGACTGTTGTTGTCAAGGGAAAAGAGAAATAGCTCGGGTTTCTATTTTTGGAAAGTTTCCATAAATAGAAGGTTTCCACAAAAGGAAGGTTTCCAGAATCAAAAAGTTTCTAAAAAAGGAAAGTTTTGTGGAAATATTGAGGTAGATCTAGCCGGGAGATACTCGTTGGCATCAGTATTTGTTTTGCTCAAGTCCGTGCGGGCCCAACTCATGTGATACCGATAGCTCGATGGACTTTGTGGCCAGAGAGTGGGAGTGGTATGTTGCTTCGGATGACGATCCGAGAGCGCGCTTGAGGGTGACGACCCAAGAGCGGGATATGTGAGGCTCTCTGGATACCGTAGCTGTGAGCCGAGGCTTGGCAGTGAGCCGGTATGTCTCGAGCGTTGCGACCTGAGAGCGGGGGGAGTGTGTGTGAGTGACTTCCTGGATGCCGTAGCTTAAGGCGGTTGGCCTGATAGCGAGCCGGCATGATTCGTTGGTTGCGACCACGGACGGGGCAAGCACTGAGTTGTGAGCAAATAGTGTTTATGATGCGAGTATATTGGCTAGAGGGAGACCTCAAGGGTCAGTCTGAGGTGTGCGAGCTATTGCGACAGTGGCACGGGAAACCTTGGCTGACGGTGTTTAGTCCGGTCTAGTGAAATGCGGGCCGTGCTGACGGTGGCATGGAGGTCCGTGGCAGATGGACGGTATTGCGGGATTCGGGGACGAATCCATATTGGTGGGGGAGAATTGTAACATCCGTGAACCAATTTTTGGAATTTTGGTGTGGGTGTCGATCGACACCCTTGGGGGCATCGATCGACACCATGTGTTCCGGTTTGGTCGGGTTCGCTTTAATTGCTGGTTGGTTCGGTTTGGTTCAATTAAATCCCTAAATCGTGTTATAAGCGTCTAAGGACGAATTGAGGGTTTTGGGAGTCTCATTGTTGTCGCCGTTTAGTGAAAAAGAAAGAGAGAGAAGAGTGAAAAGAGAGAAAAACGTTCCTGAGATTTTCTGGGGTTGTTCTTGGAGATTTTGGAGAGATCTGAGGCTGTAGAAGTGATAGCTGTTGCTGGAAACGAAGGGGGAGCTTCTGGAGGTGTTGTTTCCCACGTTTCTCAATCCAATCTTCCTGTTCTTGAGGTGAGTGTTTGACCATGGTTGATCTAAGCATGAGATCTCTTTTGTTTGGCTGTTTCCTTGTCTTTCTGTGGTGTTTGTTGCTTGGGTATGTTGTTTTCGAGTTTCCCATAGGTTTGTGTGTCATTTGGGTGAGTTTGGGGACGAAATCGGGATGATTGGAATCGGAATTCGTCGTTCGTGTTCGTGCAGTTTGCGTCTGCAGGTATGGCATCGATCGACACCATTTGAGCATCGGTCGACACTGTTTGTGTCAGCATCGATCGACACCTTTCAAGCATCGGTCGACACCAAGGTTCACATCATCGATCGACACCGGTTAAGCGTCGATCGACACTGGTCTCATCCGAGACTTGATTTTCCTGGTTTGATGTATTGTTGGGTGTTGTTTGTTTTGCTTAACTTGAGGGTCTCATATGCTTGTGTGTATAACCTAGTAGATGGGAAGACGGCCTCACTAAGTATTTATGATAATACTTACGCATCTCAATTGTTGTTTGTGGTGTGCAGGTAAAGGAAAAGTGTTATCGTGGAATTAAAGGCAATGAGGAGGAGGATGTTCTAGAGGCTTGATTGATTGTGGTCTAGCTATTGTTAGGTTGCTAGTATTGAGTTGATAGAGCATTGTAGGATGTTGGAACCTTTCTATTTCATTGTTGGTTATTGGATTATTGTTGTTGGTATTCTTTTGGTTTAATGGAAATTGTTTTATTTGGTTATCCGCGGTTATTGATTGTAGTTAGGATGTTAGTGGGTATGGGACCACTAGTAAATCAAGGTATTAAAAAAAAAAATAGGAAGGGTTGTTTCACTCTAGCTTTGACATGACTTAACCAGACTTAATTGCTTACCTTGGGGCTTGGTATACATCGGACAAGACTCCTCCCTCGAGCCTCACGAGATATGCAACTCCTCACAAAGTATGCTTCCCCTCTCTCTTCCCTTCAGTACTCAGTAAAAAAAAAAGAGAAAAAGAAGAAGAAAGAAGAAAAAGATATAGGTAATAAAAGAAGTGAACCGAGGGTTGTGCGTAAACCCGTGCATCTTTCGGAACTCATGGAAACCTGTCTACCAGAAAAGAGCAAAGGATTGATAAAAAAAAATAAAATGATACCCTAGAAAATTAGGGAGAAATCAATCCTTTGGAAGTGAGAAAAGAGAGAGGAAAGGGAGCATAAGAGGAGGTCTTGGGTGATAAGAGGTTGAAGGAGTCAACAGTTCGATGATTGATACTCCCATGGTAAAACCGCACCTTTTTACTAATATGATGTAGAGATATAACAATGGGGAGACTGAAGGTTCTCTAAGGCCGTGGAGTTCAGAGTAGGGAGTGTTGATCCTAATCATGGGCAGAGTACAGAAAGTAGTTCTCGATTTGATGTGATGAAGAGTGCAAAGAAGAGGTTTCCAAGAATATGTGAGTTTCCACTTTCAAACCTTTTCTCTGTTCTTGAGTTCTTGTCTGTTCTTGCTTGAGGACAAGCAAAGATTCAAGTCCGGGGGAATTGATGTGTCTGCATTTTATAGGGTTTTAACTATAGTTTTTAGGTTTGTTTTGAGTCTTTTCCTTGGTCCAAGTGTGCTTTTAGAGTCCTTTTAGTCTTTTGTGAGTCTTTACAGGTCCTAGGTGACTTTGGAAGGAATCTGAGCGTTTTGGGGATGGAAACATGCATCTGGAGCCAATTGGTTAAAGACTGATCGAGCTAGAAGGCAGATGGAATGAAAGCAAAAAAACGTTCCGGATCGACTGATCCTCGCGAGATCGACCAATCCCGTCCCCGACGCAATCTTTCCTTTTTGTTTTAAACCGACTTTTTAGGGATTTATTTTATTATTTAAGCACGGGGCTCGACCCTTAGAAAAATAACTTTTACTCTACGCCGTTTTTGAGCACTTGTAAGCTTAGGAGAAAATCTCTTATCCTTTCTAATCCTTTGGAGAAGAATTCTGGACCCTATTATCTCTTTTTGCAATTCAAACATGTTTTCTTCATATTTGATTTGTGATTGCTGTTGTTCGATGTCTGAGTAGTCTCTCTGTTGGGTTTCGGGTTTCAAAAAAGGGGTTTTATGATTTTCTGATTTAGGTTGTTAGATTTGGGATTGATCTATTGTGTTCTTCATCTATTGTTGTTCTTATTGCTTAAACTAGATTAGCTACCTAGTTTATGATCTTAGGTTTAATTCATCTAGGCATCAAAAGTGTTGTTAAATTACTTGAAAGAACATAGGTGAGCAAGGTGATCCTTAGCCAATGAAGGTTGAAGTTAAGGCACCTTGTGAACAAATCAAACTTGAACTTATTGCTTGCTAGGATTGTTTAGATTCAAACGATGGTTTAGGGTTCATTCAATTCCTTGCATAGAAAACTAATGCTGCGACAGTAGGTTAGTTTTATATTTGAGATTTGAGTTCAAGAACGGTTCCTAAAGCTATCCCAACCCATCACCCAATTTCGTGATCATAACCCTTGATTGATTCCCTGCACCCAATACTTTCTCTTAATATTACAAACTCTTATTTATTTTCTGTTTTGTTTGGTTACTTGAAAAACAATCTTCTTATTGCTTTAGCTATACTCGGTCTAAATAGTTTCAAAGTGCATTGCTTGGTCTCTGTGGATTCGACCCTAAAGTGCTACGACGACACCACTAGATCGTGGTTGAGTGTGCTTTGGGTTTTAATTGAACTCTTGATCAGTTATTCGTAATATGTGTAACCCATTCTTTTAACTATCTAAAAGTTTTTCCAATTTTTATTAACTCCCCATTTATTCACAGATCGAGTGTCCACTCAAGCATCGAAAAACAATATATTTAGAAGAAAGGTTTTGAAGCGTTTCAAAATGACGAATTTAGACGAAGATGAAGACAATGAATATGAGCAGGTTGACTCAGATAGCGGTATAATATCTTCATCCAATAATAAAAGTCTATTATCTATTGTTAGACATTTATTTATGAAAATAATCAATCCATGTTTTGCAGATATTGAAGAAGAATATGATGATCAGGTGGTGTTTTATTGTAGTAGTCAAGGAGAAGATGATTCATCATCATCTGAATATGCTGATGATGATGAACATGTTTCTGATCAAATTACACCACAACTTTCATCTGCTAATGATGCTAAACTACATTACGATATGCTGACGATATTTGAGGCAAGTTTAAAAAAAGTTTTCGGAACCGCAACTATTACTAGAAAGAAGACTGTTAATTTATGGGCAGGTATAGTTTTATTGGTTATATTTTAAGTATATTTATAAACAAGAAAAATTTGAAAATTGTGGATGATACATTAAATAATTGCAGGATATGCAGATGATGGTGATCTTGAATATAGTTGTCCTCATTGTGGTGCAATTTTTTGGTATGGAGAGAGGTTGCATAGGACAGTAAGAACTAATAATCCAGTCTATACTGGATGTTGTATGCAAGGACAAATTGTTCTACCTATGCTAAAAGAGTCTCCATAAATGTTATGGAATCTACTAACAAATGAAGATGATTTGTCACGTCACTTCCAGGAGAATAGTAGACCTTACAACATGATTTTCTCTTTTACATCTTTGGGTGGCAAGGTAGACCGTTCTGTTAAAAAAGGACGTGGCCCATCCATGTTTGCTTTGCAAGGTGAAAACTATCACTTGATGGGTTCTTTAAAACCAATGGCTCGTGATTATGCAAAGTTTCAACAGCTTTATATTGTTGACACTCAAAATGAAGTCCAAAATAGAGTGAATGTTATGAGGTAATAAAACCAGAGAATTTTTTTTTAATGGACAATTATATATCTTATAATTTACTGGTCCAAAAGTTGCTAATGAGATATTTTTTTTTAAAAATGCAGCAAAGAAGGCCGTGAACTCAAAGTCGATGGGAAGAAAAAATTCAGGCTAGATCTTGTGGAAAGCTTCATTAAATTGTTGGACGAAGTTAATCCTCATGTAAGAGCTTTTAGAATGGCTAGAGATAGGTTTGATATGGAGAAAGAAGAATCAAACTTCCATATGAGGATTATCTCAAGTCGCAAATCTGATGGTAGGAAATACAACATCCCTACGGCCTCTGAAGTTGCTGCACTGATTCCAGGAGATATTGATGCGAATATGGATAAAAGAGATATCGTCTTTCAAAAAAGAAGTGGAAAATTACTAAGAATTCATGAATGCCATGTCGCATATCTAGCCTTACAGTATCCTTTGCTGTTTCCAAGAGGAGAAGATGGCTACAGACTTGGTATTAAGAAGACAAAGATAACAAGAGGAAGGATATCAAAGAAACAGTCAAAGAAAAAGAATTCAAATAAAAAAACTCAGAATGATGTAAGTATGAGGCAGTGGTTTGCGTATAGGCTTCAAGAAAGGAAAATTGAGAAGCACACCCTTCTAAGATCAAAGCGTTTACTACAACAGTTTATTCTTGATGCCTATACCATGATTGAAACAAATAGGCTAAGGTATTTGAAAAAAAACCAAAAGAAATTTCGAAGGACATACAAGGAAGATTTGAGGAAAGCAGCAGAAGCTGGAGACGACAATTTAAACAATCAAGGAGACTCTTTCATGCTACCTGCTTCTTTTACTGGAGGACCAAGGTATATGAGGCAGAGCTACCTTGATGCAATGGCTACATGTAAGAAGTTTGGGTTTATAGACCTCTTTATTACATTCACATGCAATCCTAACTGGCCTGAAATTGTAAGATTTGTGAATGAGAGGAAGCTAAAGGCTGAAGATAGACCAGACACCATTTGCAAAATATTCAAGATCAAGCTTGAGAATCTAATGGATGACATCACAAGAAAACATATTTTTTGGGAAAACAGTTTCAGGTTTAAATTCTTTAACCTTTTTCGTTTTTAATTAAACAGTTACACTTTCTTTTATAACATTACATATTAATATATATCAAGACATATTATTATTGTGCAGCTATGTACACAGTAGAGTTTTAAAAAAGAGGTCTTCCGCATGCTCATATTATAGTATGAATGGATCCCAAATGCAAGTTTCCTACTGCAGACGAAATTGACAAGTTGATTTGTGCTGAAATTCCAGACAAGGAAACAGATCCAGAACTCTACAATATAATGTCAGAATGTATGATTTATGGTCCATGTGGTGCTGCTTACCCCTCATCTCCTTGCATGGAAGAAGGTAGCTGTTCAAAATTTTACCCAAAATAGAATGTTAAAACCACCAGCATTGACAAGGAAGGTTACCCAGTTTATAGAAGAAGAAATGATGAGCGTTTTATCGAGAAGAATGGTTTCAAATGTGATAACCGATATGTTGTCCCTTACAATCGGTTTTTGTTGCTTAAATATCATGCTCATATAAATGTGGAGTGGTGCAACCAAACAGGTTCAGTGAAGTACTTATTTAAGTATGTTCACAAAGGTAATGATTGAGTTGGTGTCATTGTTGAACCTCATAAAAAAGGAGCTGAAGAAGGTCAGAAGGATCTTCAAAATGAGAATACGCCAACATCAAAAGACGAAATACAAGATTACTTCGATGGCAGGTAAAAAAATTTAGTACATTCGTTCAATTTGTGTTTATATAATGCATTGTAAATCAGCTTCTTTCAATCTTTTGAAGATATGTATCTGCGTGTGAGGCTATGTGGAGGATTTTAGCTTACCCAATACATTATAGGCAAACCGCTGTTGTCCCACTCACTTTCCATGAGGAAGGCAAACATCCTATTTATTTTCGGGAAGGTGAGTCTGCACAGGATGTCATGGATCGTGACTCTCTTGATGAATCTCAGTTTCTTGCTTTATTTGAACTTAATAGACGTGATGAAGAAGCTAGGAAGTTATTATATGAAGAAATACCAAGCAAGTTTATATGGGATGGGAAGGAGAAAGTTTTTTTCAGAAGAAAAACAAGAGCATTTGCTATAGGGAGAATTAACTACGTTCCTCCGACCATAGACGATGCATATCATTTGAGGATCCTTCTCAATTCAGTCAGAGGTCCTACCAGTTTTGATCACATTAAAACTGTGAATGGTGTCATACACAAATCGTATCGTGAAGCATGTTATGCTCTTGGTTTGTTAGATGATGACAAAGAATATATTGAAGGTATCAAAGAAGCACACTTCATGTGTTCTGCAAAGTTCGTTCGTAAAAATGTTTGTGAGGATGCTTCTCTCTGCTGTGCTAAATATTGTGTGGGAAGAAACTTGGACTATGTTATCTGAGGACATATTAAAGCGTAAAAGAGAAGAATTAAAACGACCACGTTCATTACATTTACTATCTTTTTAGATACATTTTTTAAAAATAATATGTTAGATGTAGTATATAAATTAACAAATCTTATTTTACAGAGCTTACATTGAGTGATGAAGAAAGGAAAATATTTTGTCTACAAGAGATAAACAAACAGTTGAAAAGAATTGGTTCTTCACTTGAGTTTTTTAAGACTCTGCCCCAGCTACAGAATGACAATATTCCAGTCTTAAACCGGTTAATAGCTGATGAGCGTAGATTCATCAATCAAGCTGATTTAAAAAAGAATCATCTGGAGTGGTTAAATATGCTTACTGAAGAGCAGAAGAAGATATATGATGAGATCATAGACTCTGTTTTCAAAGATAAAGGTGGAGTATTTTTCTTATATGGTTTTGGTGGAACTGGTAAAACATTCCTTTGGAAAATTTTATCTGCAGCTGTAAGGATCAGGGGAGAAATCGTTTTAAATACCGCTTCTAGTGGTATAGCCTCTCTTTTATTAGAAGGTGGCAGAACAGCTCATTCAAGGTTTGGCATTCCTCTTGAAGTTCATGATACATCTATGTGCAGAATGTCAAGGTCTTCTGATCTAGATGAATTAGTCCAAGAAGCCAAGTTGATAATTTGGGACGAAGCTCCAATGATGAGTAAGTACTGCTTTGAGACTTTAGATAGAAATTTGAAAGATATAATGCGTGATCCAAAAGATAAACCTTTTGGGGGAAAGGTCATTGTTTTTGGTGGTGATTTCCGTCAGATACTTCCTGTTATTGTTGCTGCTGGTCGAGAACAAATTGTTAACTCATCGCTTAACTCATCTTACCTTTGGAATCAGTGTAAAGTGTTAAGGCTAACAATAAATATGAGGTTGCTGCAAAAGATAACTCCAAATGAAGCCAGGGAGATTGAAGAGTTCTCGAAATGGATTCTTGATGTTGGAGAAGGAAGACTTAATGAGCCAAATGATGGAGTTGTTTATATTGACATCCCAGAAGAATTGCTTATCACAGAAGTAAACTCTCCAATTGAATCGATCGTTAATGCAGTGTATGGTAATTCGTTACATACTCCCAAGGATTCCAGCTATTTTCAAAGCAGAGCTATTTTGTGTCCTACAAATGATGATGTCAACAATATAAACGACCCCATGATATCCATTTTAGAAGGTTAGTAAGAGTTTAATAAAAAATTCTATATATACTATATGACGCTTCTTGATTTTGTCTATTCAATTATTCATAGTTTTTTTTCAATCGTTGATTTTGTTACAGGTGAGGAAAGGGTTTGCTTAAGTTCAGATAGTATTGATCCTGCAGATAAAAGGAATAAAGACAATCCTGCATATAGTCCAGATTTCCTAAACTCAGTTAGGATTTCAGGAGTGCCAAACCATGCTCTTCGTTTGAAAATCGGTTGTCCAGTCATGTTGTTACGCAATATTGATGCTCATGGAGGTCTAATGAATGGAACAAGACTACAGATTACACAAATGGCTGATCATGTTATACAAGCAAGAATCATCACAGGTACGAGAGTGGGTAAAATTGTTCTTTTACCAAGGATGGTATTAATACCATCAGATACCCGTTTGCCTTTCAAAATGAGACGTAGACAATTCCCGATTAACGTTGCTTTTGCAATGACTATCAACAAAAGTCAAGGTCAGTCTCTCCCAAATGGTTTATACTTGCCTAGACCTGTTTTCTCTCATGGCCAGCTATATGTAGCCATGTCCCGTGTAAGCAGTAAATCAGGATTGAAAATCCTCATTACTGACCCAAAAGGAAAACCTGAAAAGAAAACAAGGAATGTCGTCTTCAAAGAGGTTTTCCAAAACATTTGATCCACAAAAATGTTTAACTTCGTAAGACTCTGTTTTTACTTTGTTTCCATTCCTTTAAATTAAACAGATTTGTTCTTCCATAAATTATTTGATCATATATATTTTTTTTTTGGTTTTGCAGGGTTTCTTATTTAATTTCACCTATCAAATAAACTTCTAAATCCTTATTTTTGTTTATGGACTCCACAAATTAACTTTTTATCATGCTTATAGACATATTGAGTTTTGTTTATTTAATTTGATTCACACGTATGTTTTATCTTTGAAATCCTACTACTATATTTTATTAATTATTTAACCATGTATAAATTATATATAATATCAGAGAAGTTCAATAAATAGGCACAGTCGTTATATTCCTTATAAATTTGGTTTAATCTAATTGTCCAAGCTTCAAAATTTACAATTTTAAAAAAATATTTACACATTTATAATAACATAATATTAAGACTACATATACTACAACTACTACAGGAGAATGAAGAAAGTTGGTTATTAGATACCTTGGAGGGGAGGATAGAGGCCAGAGTTAATTATATAAGAACGGAAAGGGGTCTATGTCAATCTTAGGGTCTCAATGGTGACTGCGGTCAGGGCGGCTAAATCCGTCAGCGGTTTAGACCGCCCCAAAAATAAGGCGGCCAGCAGACCGCTGCGGACCAAGTCTATTTATACATAAAAATGATCTGCAGTTGGAAGGCAGCGGTTTTCTTTCTATTATCTTTAAACCGCACCACTGCGGACTGTATTTAATGAATGGTGAAGAAAAAGTGGTCAAATCCGCTGATGGATTTGTCCGCACTGACCGCTGCAACCATTCACACCCTTAATATCATGATAACTGTAATCAAATGTCAAAAAGAAGTACATAATAATTTGATGACCTGGTGAAAACAAAGAATAAATCTGAATTTGACTATAACTTTGTAATAGTAATTTCAAGTCATAATAAACATTTTGGCCCGTGCTATAGCACGGGTTACTACCTAGTTACTTAAAATAATTGATAAAAATTTACATCAATAAAAATGATGCTAATTTTATGATTTAGCATCGATTGTAAAAACCGAGATAGCTATTTACTTGTTTTATATTGATTAAATGATCTGACGTTATTTACTCTTATCAGTTAAGAAATTTGACGCTAATAAAACCAACATGCATAATCAATTACAAATAAAATGAATATATATATATATATACACATTTTTGGAGACATTTAGTAAATAAATCTTGGAGTTGCTACTTATTTACAGGGAATGCCATTATCATTAAATTTTAATTTGAAATTTAAAACCAATATTTTGGGCTAAACAAAATTATTCTAAAATATCTCCTTAATCAATCAATGACTAATTACAATATCTCATTAAATTCATTACAATATCTTCAATTAATTCTTTACTATCCTTAAAACCAAACACAATTAAAAGATTTTGTTTGAAATATAAAATAATATTTTAAATTAAATTATGATTTTCTTATCATCTTTGTTTGATTTATTCAGTTTACTTGCTTTAAATAATCATAAAATTAGTGTAACTATAGTTTTTTGCATTTTTCGTTATTTGGATTTTGAAAAAGGTGCATGTATTACTTAAGCAAGGAAGAAAAAAATTGTGTTTGGGTATGTAGCAGGATGAATTTGTGTATTAACAAAAATTGAAAATTATATCATTAATCTATACTATTAAAGTAGAAGTACTCCCTAGACTCAAAATGGACCATGACTTGGTTTTGGTAGGTTTTTCATTAAAAATGATTAGAGAATCAAAAAAATTTAATCTAATTAACCTATAGTTTCGATTTCTTTAAATGACGAAAATACCTTCGGTCGATCACTTAAAAAAATATGGGTCGGGACGCGGATCCTAAAATATCCGACTACAGAAGAAAAAAAACCCGCGGATCTGTTTGTACTCTAGAATAATCTTTTTCGGATCCTGTATATTATTTCATTCAAGATTAGTTATTTAAGATCCCAAACAGAGTTATTCGTTATAGGCAAACACTCTGATTTCATTTTTCTTTAAGGTATTTAAATAAAAACCATAAATTTTAATTACCAAAAATTCGGATATTTCCTTAATTACCGAGATTCGATCTTAACAAATAATCTTTAAAAAGGAATATTTTGTGATTCTAAGAACCATAATAGTATCCTAAATAAAGCATTTTGTTCCCAAAATTATCTCGATCTTCAATGCTAATTAAACAAATCAAACAACATTCAATATTTTAAGATTATAGAAATTAGAATATCTTAATTACATCTTTGATTTAGATTATATGGAAACTGGAAATCATATAATTAATAGCAAATGGAAACCAATATTGCATATTCTTAATCATTGGTATATTACTCGCATATTCCATATATTGCTAATCACTCATCTACAACCCTAGGATCTCCTTATAAGTCTATAAATACTGCTCATTCACCAGAGCTCATCACACCAAAAAAGTGAAACACACAAGCAGAAAATTTTAATTATAATCATTTTTTTTTTTTTTTTACTTTTCTAATACGTTCGCTCAAACTATGTTGTGATTGTAAGGATTATTTATTTCATTAATTAAGTTATTGATTTACGCTATACTCTCTTATATCTAATTACATTCTTATATACTGTGAGTTATTTTATTCAGCAACAATCAATTTTTTGTTTTTTTTTTCCAGCAATAATGAGTTTACATTTATAAAATTTAGAGTTTTATACAACTTATGCAATGAAAATTGGTTATTAACCATTGCATACCTAGCTTGATCAAAATTATTGAGCTATTAAGGCTGATTTTGTTGTGTATTACCGGCCACCTATCAAGCAAATGCATTTTACTACAAAACTACTATCCAATATTGCGGTGTGTCTGTTTCCGTGACAAGCTACATTCTACAAACTACTTACTCTATTAGAATTTCCAATTTACTGTATAACCCCAAATATATAAATAAACACTATATAAACAAAGAAAATAAGTCAAAATAAAAAACTACATTACAAAAATACAAATTACAAA
This sequence comes from Camelina hispida, assembly GCA_023657505.1. Classification (NCBI taxonomy): domain Eukaryota; kingdom Viridiplantae; phylum Streptophyta; class Magnoliopsida; order Brassicales; family Brassicaceae; genus Camelina; species Camelina hispida. The sequence continues at coordinate 18,944,553 of CP094635.1, read as the reverse complement.
AAAAGTAACTAACAAAATATATAATCCCGTGCTGTAGCACGGGGTATCACCTAGTTGTTAGTAAATCATCAGTTCCTTATTTTGTTAACACCATCAACATTAGAATATTAGGTATATCTAATTAAGTTTATTAAATTAAGATTATGTAATACTGAAACGACCGACCTTTTTTTTTAAAATAATAATTAATAATAGGAATAATAATAATAAATAAATACAATATAGCTAGTGGTCCCATACCCACTAGCCACCTAACCACATTCACAATCAACAGCGAAATTACAAAACCAATAAATATCCAATAAACCAATAACAATTAAAATAATAACCAGTATTAATTCCAAATCACAAACTAATGATCCAAATAGCATAAATCAAATAACCAGCAATCCTAAACAATGTTCTAGGACTCAACTCTAGCAACCTAGCAGAAGCCAGACAACCAAGCGAACCACTAGAACATCCTCCTCTTCATCGCCTTGATTCCACGATCACACTTTGCCTTTACCTGCACCACAAACACATATTGAGATGCATGAGTATTTGATAAACACTCAGTGAGGCAATCCTCCCATCTACTGGGCTATACACACAAGCAACAACGATTCCAAAGTTCCAAACAAGCAACAAACAAAACACACAAACCAGAAAATTAAACATCGTCTCGCTGGAAGGGAGGTGTCGACCGACACCAGCCTAGTGTTGACCGACATTGGCTCAACGGTGTCGACCGACACTACCCCACAGTGTCGATCGATGCCCAATTTTCTGGTGTCGACCGACACCAAGTGGTATCGATCAACACTCCCTCTGCAACCGTGATCCGCACGAAGTCGAGAATCGAATCTCGCTCCCAAATCTCCTCCAAATCGTCCAATACTCAAAACCCAAGCCTTATACCTCCGTAGGAACCTGTATCATCCAATTCCAGCAAGAAAAACACAAAAACAAGCAACAAACAGGAACAAGGGAATCAAAGGCTTAGATTAGCCATGGTCATGCACTCACCTCTCTGCAAGAAGATTCTGACCAATAAAAACGAATCCCTCACTCCTAGCAAGCTTCTAGCACCTTCCCAGCCTTAGATCTCTCAAGAAACAGCAAGGAATCTCACCAAAAGCTCAAGAACTCTCTTTCTCTTCCTTTTTCTCTCAAAAATGTTAAACGGCGACAAGAGAAAACTTCCCAAAACCCTCTTGGTCGACCACACACTTAAATATCTCGTTTTAATGGTTTTTCCTAAACCAACCCGGTAGAAATCGATAATTAAATCGAACTGGTCGAACCAGAAAAATTAGTGGTGTCGACCGACACCCCCTTGGTGTCGATCGACACCCATCCCCAAAAACCAATTTTTGGTTCGCGGATGTTACAATTCTCCCCCACCAATCTAGATTCGTCCTTGAATCTCAAACGACCATCAGCCAAGGACTCCCGTGCAACCGTCTCCACGGCCCGCACTCCTCCGACCGATCTACAGAAGGTCCCCTCTATGCGATAGACTCACGCTTCAGGCGTCATTTGCTCTCGACTTTTGGATTTTCCTTTACTCATAGGCCTAGACCTTGAGTTCTTATTGGCTCCTCATCAGACCTAAGTCTACATGCCAAATGTTGGCTCCTCATCGAGCCTAAACCCGCATGCCATAATATATAAGAAAAAATCCAAACTCGTCTCTCGGGTCGTCACCCTACAGCGCGCCTCCGGACCGTCGTCTGAAGTTGCTATACCAACCATACTCCCAAGCCACAAAGTCTCTGAATATGGTAGTACTAGGAGAACCTAAGTCCTCCAAGAGCCGCGAGCAAACAATTCTGAACACGTCTAGGTCCTATCCCTATCCAGTTTTCCTTCCCGTGGCTTGCGTAAAACATCTCAATGTCCTACCAACCACATATCCCCTCACTGGAATACCTCATGACCACACAAGGATCATATATATGCCACAAGGGCCGCCACTAAGGCCAAGCAAAATGTCCTAAAGAGGACCGCCACCAAGGCCAAACAAATGTCCTAAAAAGGACCGCCACCAAGGCCAAACAAATGTCCTAAAGAGGACCGCCACCAAGGCCAAACAAATGTCCTAAAGAAGACCATCACAAAGACACTCTGGCTAAACAGCCCATCACAAAGACCATCTATCCCGAAAGACCATCACAAAGACCATCTGTCCTGAAGGACCGTCACAAAGACACTCTGGCTAAACATCCCGCCACAAAGGCCACGCAATTGGCTAAACAGCCCGCCACAAAGGCCACACACGGCTAAACAGCCCACCACAAAGGCCACACACGGCTAAACAGCCCGCCACAAAGGCCACACAATGTCTAAAAAGACCGCCACACACGGCACACTGACTCGAAAGTCCGCCACTAAGGCCACACACAAGCCCCTCCCAGGCCCTCCACCGCTAAAATGGACAAATTCTAACTCCCGTAAAACTTTCCATATTTAGCATTTTCCATTTTTGGAAACTTTCCACTTTTGGAAACTTCTATTTCAGGAAACTTTCCTCCAAAACCCCGCCTCACGGAAACTTTGTACCCCTAACACCACCTCATTTTTGTTACTGAGTCGCACAACCAACCACCCCAAGCGACCAAGTAACAAAAGAGATGGGCTGGAATACTCCATTCCCGCTTCAGCCACGGATTACAGATGGGACCAGGCTAAACAAGCTCAAGTCGCGGCTTGCTTCTCATACAACTTCTTGAACCTTGCCTTCATCTATGCCTCAGGCTCCCAATTTTGCTCCTCAAACCATCATAGTCCCACAGGACTCTCATCAAAGGAATCTTCTTCTTCCGAAGTTCCTTGATCCTCCTCTCGAGAACCCTCACTGGTCTCGCCTCCAATGTCATGTTAGGCTGAAGATCCTCAGGAATCTTAGCCAACACCTGCTCACCCTCACGGAGACACTTCCGCAACATAGACACATGGAAAACCTTATGGAATGCACGCATAACCTCGGGTAACTCCAGTCTATATGCCACAGGTCCAACCCGCTCAATCACTCTGAATGGACCCATATACCTCGGACTCAACTTAGTCTCTGACAATGACCTGTTCGGACCCCGCAACATGGCCATCTTGAGGTACACTCTGTCTCCTACCTGAAACTCAAGATCTCTCCTCCTCCTATCAGCATAACTCCTCTGTCTATCCTGAGCCTCCTTCATGTTCAGCTTGAGAACCCGAATCTTCTCTGAGGTCTCCTGAACAAAACTAGCACCAAACATGTTCCTCTCCCCCACCTGAGTCCAGCATAATGGTGTACGACATGGTCTCCCATACAAAGCCTCATAAGGAGCCATCTTAATACTCGCCTGATAACTGTTGTTGTAAGCAAACTCTACCAGGTTCAGGTGATCTGCCCAATGGCCACCCCAATCCAACACACACATCCTCAGCAAACCCACCAGCGTCTGGATCGTCCTCTCAGACTGTCCATCTGTCTGGGGATGATAAGCTGTACTCATATGCACCTTAGTGCCCATCTCTGCCTGAAATGCCTTCCAGAACACCGAAGTGAACTTAAAATCTCTGTCAGACACAATGCTCGCTGGCACCCCATGCAATCTGACTATCTCTCTCACATACTTCTTAGCCAAGACCGCTGCTCCATCAGTCTTCTTAATGGCCAGAAAATGTGCTGACTTAGTCAACCGGTCTACAATGACCCAAATAGCATCAAAGGTCCGTGACACTGGCAATCCTACCACAAAATCCATGGTGATCATATCCCAATTCCACTTACGAATGGGTAATCTCTTCAGTAAACCGCCAGGAACCTGATGCTCAGCCTTCACTAGCTGACACACATCACACCTCGAAACTCAACTAGCTACATCCTTCTTCATCCCGACCCAATGATAGTACCTCTTGAGATCACGGTACATCTTAGTCGCTCCTGGATGAATAGACAACTTGCTCGCATGAGCCTCTCTCAGAATCTCCTGCGTCAACTCCTCATCCTTGGGCACACAAACCTGACCGTGCACCAAGATAGTACCATTATCTGAGACCTGATACTCTGAATCCACATCCTTAGAGACATTCACCAGCCCCAAATCCTTCTCCGGAGCCAACCGCACCCTACTCAGAAGATCTGCTCTATCTACTGCTTCTAAACCCAACGGTTCCTGTGAAACATCACACAAGCTCAAAGCACTGATCTCCCTTACCCGAGACTCCATCTCCTGCTCCTGAGCCGAAGCTACCCTCTTCTGACTCAGAGCATCTGCAACCGTGTTAGCCTTACCAGGATGATAGGCTATCTCCAAATCATAATCTGCCACAAGCTCCATCCACTGCCTCTGCCTCAAATTCAACTCAGGCTGAGTGAATATATACTTCAGGCTCTTATGATCTGTAAACACCTGCACCTTTGCACCATAAAGATAAGATCTCCAAATCTTCAAGGCAAAAGCTACAACACCCATCTCCAAATCATGAGTAGGATAGGTGCCTTCATGCACCCGCAACAGCCGCGAAGCATAGGCAATCACCTTCTCATGCTGCATCAGAACACACCCCAAACTAACTCTAGATGCATCTGTATAAACCACATAGGGTTCTCCCTGCTCAGGCAAAGCCAACACTGGCGCAGTAGTCAACATCTCCTTCAGGCTTGCAAAGCCTTCCTCACACTCTTCTGACCAACCAAAAGGAACATCCTTCCCTGTCAACTTAGTCATAGGACGTGCTCGCTTGCAAACCCTGCACAAATCTCCTGTAGTATCCTGCCAATCCAAGAAAACTCCTGATCTCTGTGGCATTCTGCGGTCTAGGCCAATCCCCGATAGCCTGAATCTTCTCTAGATCTACAGAGACCCTCAGCAGAAACAATGTGACCAGAAAGCCCATCGCGCACTGCCAAAAACTGCACTTGCTCAACTTAGCAAACAACTTCTGCTCCCGCAGCTTCTCCATAACTGCCCTCAAACGCACTGCATGCTCCTCAGGACTCTTAGAATAAACCAGGATATCGTCGATGAAAATGATGACAGACACATCCAGAAACTTTTGAAACACGCTGTTCATCATTCTCATAAACGCTGCTGGCGCGTTAGTCAACCCGAAAGGCATCACCACAAACTCATAATGCCCATACCTAGTCCTGAAAGCAGTCTTCCTCACATCTGCCTCATCTATCGGTATCTGATGATAACCCGACGCCAGATCTACCTTGGAGAACCAAGTAGCACCCCTCAACTGATCCAACAACTCATCGATCCTAGGAAGAGGATACTTGTTCTTCATAGTGACCCGGTTCAAACCCCGATAATCAATGCACAACCTGAAACTCCCATCCTTCTTCTTCACAAACAACACCGGCGCTCCCCACGGTGATACACTAGGACGGATGAATCCCTTACTTAATAAATCCTCTAGCTACTTCTTCAGCTCTGCCATCTCTGCTGGAGCCATCCTGTAAGGAGCCTTGGATAACGGCATCGTCCCCGGTTCCAGTTCAATGGTAAAAGGATCCGACCGAGATGGTGGTAATCCTTGCAAAGACTGAAACACATCTTCAAACTCCTCCACTACCGGAATACCGCTAACCGTAGACTTCTCCACTGACTCTGGCATAGATATAGTAACCAGATAAGCCTCACGGCCCTTCTTGATCATCTTCCCAGCCTGGATAGCTGAGATCACGAGACTCCCGAAGTCGGTCTAATACCCTGGAACACCAACTTCCCTCCCGAGCGCTCAAACTCCACTCTACCCCGATGGCAATCCAAATGCACCCTATGTTGATGCAACCAATCCATCCCGAGAATAACATCATACAACTCCACGGGGCTGATAAGCAAATCCGCTGGCCACGACTCTCCTGCGATCTGAATATCAATTCCTCTAGCTCGTCCAATCACTCTCAGGAACTCACCTCCCGACTCTCGACAACTCCTGCACGCTCTCTAGGATCCCCGCTGATCCCCGCACACTCGCATACTCCGGAGTAATGAAGCTATGAGAAGCTCCAGAATCAAACATAACATGGGACTTAAACCCGCCCACCAACAAGGTCCCTACACAAACCTCATGTGTTGAGAACCTAACACTTTATCACAGAAAACATATACAATCTGAACCTACTAAAATTCACAAAGTTTAAGTACTAGAAAATATACCTGTGATCGCCCGGCACTGGTTCCACCAGTCTCTGCTGTCGTGTAAACCCGTGGCGCCTGCTCAATCCGTGCCACCTGCTGACCTCCAGGGTGCACCTGCTGCACCACTGCTGCCGGCTGCAGCTTGGGACAAAATGGCCTGATGTGCCCTTTCTCCCTACAATGATAACATACCCGAGGCCATGCCGTCGGAGCACTCCTCTTGGGACAACTAGCAACCCTGTGATCCTTGCTTCCACAACCGAAGCAACTCGCACCACTCGACTTCTGCGTAGCATCCCACCTCCTCTTGGTTCCCTGTGCAGGCCTACCACCCCTGCTATAACCACCCTACTGCTGAGCCTTACTAGGCTGAATAGCTGGAGCTACCGCTCACTCGCTCTGCACGCGTAGCATAACTCCGCCTCAAATCATCACATAGAGCCCTCAAGAACCTCCTGATCTGAGCCTCCTCAGACTCCAAAGCCCGACCCCCATAACAAAGGAGTCGACTGAACTCCAAGTCCAGCTCCCGCACTGACCGTGTCCCCGAGATAACTGAAGGAACTGCACCTCCAACCGGTCCAATGCCTCTCTAGGAAAATACTTGCGGTTGAACTCCAAGATGAAGTCAGCCCAAGCCATCTCCCTCTGCACCCTCCTAGCAGCCACTGATCTCCACCATATCTGAGCATCACCAACCAAATGATGGACCCCTATGTCCACCCAAAACTCCTCAGGGCATCTCAGAGTATGGAAGTTACGTTCCACACTCGCCTTCCATGCATCCGCTGCAGTAGGATCTACACCTCCTGGAAACTGTTCGGTACGAATACGGCCCATCTTTGTCAGCATGCTGAGATAACGAGAATGGATTCCCACATCCGCAGCCACTGGCTGCCGGTCCTCCGCCACCACTGGTGGCACTACCTGAGCCTGCGCCGGTACCTGGTGGTAACCGCACTACCAACTGTGCTAGCAGAGCTGCAAAGTCAGTACCAGGGACTCCACCCGCTGGGACTCCCACACCCGGGACCCTAGCATCACCGGCCACTGGAGCATCAACACCGCCCCTCCTGCCACACTCACGGAATCCCCGGAACACCCTGCGACTCAATACCTTCACCTGTCACACTCTGGTCCTCAGTCTCACTAACCACTGGGACTATGCCCTACCACGACCACGTCCGCGTCCACGACCACGTCCGTGTCCATGACCACGTCCGCGTCCATGACCTCGACCAGCCACAGCATCACCTCTAACCATCTGCACTACCATGAATGAAGGCTAAACAAACAATTACTATTTAAACATAGAAATATAAACTCCCGTGGAATCACACAGTCGGCTCAAAGAGGATGTTCTATGACTCCATGCCACACACAATTGACTAACTCACATAATCAATCAAGATATGCAATCCCAATCATCACAACATAAACCTAGTGAACCCAAACCTAGAACCGTAAGGGCTCGATACCAAAATTAAACGACCGACCTTTTTTATAAATAATAATTAATAATAGGAATAATAATAATAAATAAATATAATACAGCTAGTGGTCCCATACCCACTAGCCACCTAACCACATTCACAATCAACAGCGGAATAACAAAATCAATAAATATCCAATAAACCAATAACCAATAAAATAATAACCAGTATTAATTCCAAATCACAAACTAATGATCCAAACAACATAAATCAAATAACCAGCAATCCTAAACAATGTTCTAGGACTCAACTCTAGCAACCTAGCAGAAGCCAGACAACCAAGCGAACCACTAGAACATCCTCCTCTTCATCGCCTTGATTCCACGATCACACTTTGCCTTTACCTGCACCACAAACACATATTGAGATGCATGAGTATTTGATAAACACTCAGTGAGGCAATCCTCCCATCTACTGGGCTATACACACAAGCAACAATGATTCCAAAGTTCCAAACAAGCAACAAACAAAACACACAAACCAGGAAATTAAACATCGTCTCGCTGGAAGGGAGGTGTCGACCGACACCAGCCTAGTGTCGACCGACACTGACTCAACGGTGTCGACCAACACTACCCCACAGTGTCGATCGATGCCCATTTGCTGGTGTCGACCGACACCAAGTGGTATCGATCGACACTCCCTCTGCAACCACGATCCGCACGAAGTCGAGAGTCGAATCTCGCTCCCAAATCTCCTCCAAATCGTCCAATACTCAAAACCCAAGCCTTATACCTCCGTAGGAACCTGTATCAACCAATCCCAGCAAAAAAGACACAAACAAGCAACAAACAAGCAAGAACAAGGGAATCAAAGGCTTAGATTAGCCATGGTCATGCACTCACCTCTCAGGAAGATTCTGACCAATAAAAACGAATCCCTCACTCCTAGCAAGCTTCTAGCACCTTCCCAGCCTTAGATCTCTCAAGAAACAGCAAGGAATCTCACCAATCTCACCAAAATCTCAAAAACTCTCTTTCTCTTCCTTTTTCTCTCAAAAACGTTAAACGGCGACAAGAGAAAACTTCCCAAATCCCTCCTGGTCGACCACACACTTAAATATCTCGGTTTAATGGTTTTTCCTAAACCAATCCGGTCCAAATCGATAATTAAATCGAACTGGTCGAACCAGAAAAATTAGTGGTGTCGACCGACACCCCCTTGGTGTCGATCGACACCCATCCCCAAAACCAATTTTTGGTTCGCGGATGTTACAAATACCACGAGTTATATTATGAATTTAACAATTTAAACCGGTAAACCTAAATAATATATAAATATAAGGAATATACATTTAAAATTTACAAAACTTTAGTCACACATATATATATATATATTTAATCTAATAAAAATTTCTATTTTTATTTTACTTTTAAAATATAATCTCGCGGTGTACCGCGGGTTAAAATCTATTATCCTTATATAAGTAAAAGAGAAGTACAAATCGTTCTCGGGTGGGTTCAAAATTGGCAAAATAACCCGAAATTGACAAAACGGATTTGGGTCATAAATATCCGCTTCTTTAAGATTGGGTTATCGGGTAATGATTTGGAAGTGTAACTAAAACAAAAGGAAACTAATTATGAGAATATTGGTCGTTCCTTTAATTTAGGAAACTAACAAATTTTGCTAATTAGTGTATATTTTATTTTCTAAAGTTTACAAATAATAATAACTATCCAAAATTTATGGAAACAGAAAATCTTCTAAACATATTTTATTTTGTGACTCGAGAATTTTTTTAAATAAATTTTACGAAATTAGAAAATAAGATTTCTTTGTTAAATAAAAGATATTTTGTAATTCGAAATTGATTATCTTTGTAATTATAAAGATATTAGACAATTCAAATTGATTATCTTTGTAATTATAAATAAAATTCATAAAAGGTAATAATATAATTTATCTACACTATCAAATGAATATCATGATTTAAGTCTATTTATATGATAAATTAAATTCATAAGAGATTTTTATTAGTTGGAATTCATCCAAAATTTTAAAAACTTAGAAATAAATTTTAAATATATATATATATATATATAGCTATACAAATACAAAATAGTTATATAATAAAAAAAAAATACTAATGAGAAGTGATGATATGTTTATTAGTGTATTGAAATCTTTTACTATCAATTTTTTTATTTTTCTAATATGTGAGTTAAAAGTATTTATAAGAATCAATAAAAATCGACTAATAGAAAGATGTTTTCAGGATTTTCTCATATCAATTTGAATTGTCTAAAAAAGTTGAGAAGTCTTATAATATTAGCGTAATTAATGCCAAACTACACCTATCATGTATATATGGAAATAATTACTTTTGAATTTGGAAACAAACAATAAATAGATTTTATTTATGTTGGCAGGTTGTTTATCGGCTTGGATTGTAAAAGGGTTACGAGTCTTATGTATCTGTAAATAAAATCCTCTCTTGAATCCTCTCTTGCTTGACTCGAATTTTGGGTTTCTACAACTTGATTTTTCATCCTTTACCCAACCCGATTTTTGTGTTAATCATTCGGACAAGGTAAGTGCTTCCACTCCCAATATAATATTCGGTTTTGGTGATTCAAAGGTTTTAACCTCTCAATTTTTGAGATTTATGCTACTCTCTTCTTCTTTACGATTGATGAGTGAATTAGTAAGATTATCTGTCCCAAATGACTCGTGAACTAGATTTAGGCTGATGTGGCTTGAATTTAGCATAGGCTTGTAACATGATTGATTTAGCATAAGGTATTTTCGGTTGCCTCACTTTTTCTCACATGTTGGTTATTTACTCTTTTGTAGAAAATGCCAAAACGAAGCCGAAGGGAAGGAGACTGCCACTCCCTCCAAAGAACCGCCAACGAGAGATTGGAATGATGAGGACACTAAGTGCTTGAAGCTACTCGGACAATGCAAGATGGAGCCAACTCGCTTTGTCGATCGAGAACTTTTGAGAATATGGGTATGTGTCAGATTTCGATGAGTTGGTCAAAACATGGGGTTTGGTACTTTCGCTGAGCAAGCATGGGACTTGCATGATTGGCTTGCACGAGAGTTTCTAGCCACTATACAAGTGGATTCGCCAGCGATTCTGATATGATGGCCGAGCAGTGTTCGATCAGTTTCTTCCTGCTCAGAAACATTATGTCATCTCCATGTTTGATCTCTCGTGACATATTCGGTTTTGTTTTTCTTTTCCTAGGAATTTGTTATTTTTGTATCCTTTACAGAGTCACTCGAGAATCACGTTTGGTAGTGAGTTTTATTTTCAGGAACATGTAAGCAACGCAGACGATGCGAAACCCTTTTCAAGGAAAGTTTCAGTGGTCGTGATCAGCCAGTCCACCTGATTGACTGATCTCCGTTCCAGGTAAGTAAAATCGAGGAAGTTAAAAAAAAAAAAAAAGAAAAGGAAGGAAGGGAATCGGTTATCGGTTTTTGAACTTAAAAAGTTGGGTTAAACCGGTTTTGTGTTCACACCCCTTAAAACCTAATTTCTTTTATTTCTCCCTCCTTCCTTCCTCGACATCCCTCGCGTCCCCAACTTTGATTTGCTTCTCCTCTTGAATCCTCTGCTTGACTCTTTTGGGTTTCTACAACTTGATTTTTCATCCTTTACCCAACCCGATTTTTGTGTTAATCATTCGGACAAGGTAAGTGCTTCCACTCCCAATATAATATTCGGTTTTGGTGATTCAAAGGTTTTAACCTCTCAATTTTTGAGATTTATGCTACTCTCTCTTCTTCTTTACGATTGATGAGTGAATTAGTAAGATTATCTGTCCCAAATGACTCTCGTGAACTAGATTTAGGCTGATGTGGCTTGAATTTAGCATAGGCTTGTAACATGGATTGATTTAGCATAAGGTATTTTCGGTTGCCTCACTTTTTCTCACATGTTGGTTATTTACTCTTGTAGAAAATGCCAAAACGGCCAAGTGGGAAGGAGACTGCCACTCCCTCCAAAGAACCGCCAACGAGAGATTGGAATGATGAGGACACTGCTTGAAGCTACTCGGACAATGCAAGATGGAGCCAACTCCTTTGTAGATCGAGAACTTGAGAAGATTTATGCTGTCAGATTTCATGAGTTGGTCAAAAACATGTTTGGTACTTTCGCTGAGCAAGCATGGGACTTGCATGATTGGCTTGCACGAGAGTTTCTAGCCACTATACAAGTGGATTCGCCAGCGGTTCTGATATGATGGCCGAGCAGTGTTCGATCAGTTTCTTCCTGCTCAGAAACATTATGTCATCTCCATGTTTGATCTCTGTGACATATTCGGTTTTGTTTTTCTTTTCCTAGGAATTTGTTATTTTTGTATCCTTTACAGAGTCACTCGAGAATCACGTTTGGTAGTGAGTTTTATTTTCAGGAACATGTGCAACGCAGACGATGCGAAACCCTTTTCAAGGAAAGTTTCGTGGTGGTTGATCAGCCAGTCCAACTGGATTGACTGATCTCCGTAAGTAAAATCGAGGGAAGTTAAAAATAAAAAAAAAAAGAAAAAGAAAAGGAAGGAAGGGAATCGGCTCGCGTTTTGAACTTAAATTGTACCGGGTTAAACCGGTTTCGTGTTCACACCCCTTAAAACCTAATTTTTTTTCTTCCTTCCTTCCTCGACATCCCTCGTCCCCAACTTGATTTGCTTCTCCTATTGAATCCTCTTGCTTGACTCGAATGGGTTTCTACAACTTAATTTTTCATCCTTTACCCAACCCGATTTTCTTGTTAATCATTCGGACAAGGTAAGTGCTTCCACTCCCAATATAATATTCGGTTTTGGTGATTCCAAGGTTTTAACCTCTCAATTTTTGAGATTTATGCTACTCTCTTTCTTCTTTACGATTGATGAGTGAATTAGTAAGATTATATGTCCCAAATGACTCTTGGAACTAGATTTAGGCTGGTGGCTTGAATTTAGCATAGGCTTGAACATGGATTGATTTAGCATAAGGTATTTTCGGTTGCCTCACTTTTTCTCACATGTTGGTTATTACTCTTTTGTAGAAAATGCCAAAACGGTCAAGTGGGAAGGAGACTGCCACTCCCTCCAAAGAACCGCCAACAAGAGATTGGAATGATGAGGACACTAGTGCTTGAAGCTACTCGGACAATGCAAGATGGAGCCAACTCGCTTGTTGATCGAGAACTTTTGGAAGATGGGTATGCTGTCAGATTTCGATGAGTTGGTCAAAAACATGGGGTTTGGTACTTTCGCTGAAAGCATGGGACTTGCATGATTGGCTCGCACAAGTGTTTCTAGCCACTATACAAGTGGATTCGCCAGGCGGTTCTGATATGATGGCCGAGCAGTGTTCGATCAGTTTCTTCCTGATCAGGAAGCATTATGTCATCTCCATGTTTGATCTCTGTGACATATTCGGTTTCCTAAAAACACATTGTGCACGATGGAGAAGCTCGACAGTAGGACAGACGTTTGGAAGCTCATTGCTGCTAGGCAATATGTTTCTCGCAGAGCCAGGCAGTCTCGCATTCGCAACCCAGTCCTCTCGAATCACCGAAAAGTTCCCGAGTAACACCATTTATGCTAGGGCTGAGACTAGCACATTGCAGCTGCCTGAGATGTGGATGTTTTTCCATGGTCTTCGCAGGTTCCTTCACGCTCCGGATTCACCTCTTTACCAGCAGACTCATGATGTTAACTTTGGATTCCCTATTTCTAAAGAGTTTGAGCAGGTATGAGGAGCATGGCTCATGCTAAGAACAAGAGAGTTATCATCGGCAGTTTGGTGACTCCTATCATTGACCATTGCGGCATCGTTTTGCCACCGCATGCTAATTTTTCACAAGGAAGTTGAGCCTCAAGTATATGTTTACCAGTGAGATTTTGATGCGTCACAACTTCGCTACCACTACCAAACCAAGACCGGTCAACTTCACATGCTGATTCCTATGCCTTTCTACACTTCACTCCGCAAGTCCCAGAACATCGACTTTGATCCTCCTGTTGACGTCCTTCGCGATATTGACGATGTTTTTTGGGAGAGGAGCGTGAGCCTGCAGCCCTCAGATCCCGTAGCCGCACACAACCCGCAGAGGCATCTACCTCTTCGCAGCCGTCTCAACCGCTTCCACCGTTCCTCCTTTTGTTGTGAACCAGTTTCTTGCTGCACCACCTAAGGAGCCAGCTCAACTGAGTTTGAGAGATGGGTCTACGACACTCGCGTAAGAACAACATGTTGCTCACTCGATGGCTACTTGGCCCAGTCTCGCACCATCCTGTTTTGCACCATCCTGTTTCGCACCATCCTGTTTCACACCACCTCCAGCAGCTCACACCAATACCAGTGACGAGGAGGACGCAGCTACTGAGCCCCTTGATCTGACCAGTCCACGACATCCTCGCTCGCCAGTTCGAGCAGCTGCTGTCTCCTTCCGGTTCTGTCTCTTTTCTAGGATTTTTATGTCTATTTTTCATATTTTTGTTGTTGGAGGTCTCTTTTCTTAGCTTTGCTTTCACACCCGGTGTGGAGTAAGTCCGGGAGGGATGTCTCCAAGTTACTAATATCTTCTTTGTCTGTTTTTGATTTTTCTTTTGTTTGAGTCAGTTTGTCGTGTCATAAAAAACGAAAAAATTTGGGAAACTATGATCATTTCTAGGAATCTTTTGCTTTGAACTAACACTCTTAGATTACTTTTTACCTTTGATTTGGAATGAAGCTTGGAATGAACATGAGCAGTCTCAACACGCCCCAAAAGACACTCGCCAAGGAGAACACTAAGTTGAACCAGGTTGTCTCTATGTAACATCCGCAAACCAATTTTTGGAATTTTAGGTGGGTGTCGATCGACATCCTTGGGGGCATCGATCGACACCATGTGTTCCGGTTTGGTCGGGTTCGTTTTAATTGCTGGTTGGTTCGGTTTGGTTCAATTAAACCTAAATCGTGTTATAAGCGTCTAAGGACGAATTGAGGTTTTTGGGAGTCTCATTTTTGTCACCGTTTAGTGAAAAAGAAAGAGAGAAAAGAGTGAAAAGAGAGAAAACGTTCCTGAGATTTTCTGGGGTTGTTCTTGGAGATTTTGAGAGATCTGAGGTAGAAGGATACTGTTGCTGGAAACGAAGGGGAGCTCGGAGGTGTTGTTTCCCACGCTTCTCAATCTAATCTTCCTTGTTCTTGAGGTGAGTGCTTGACCATGGTTGATCTAAGCATGAGATCTCTTTTGTTTGGCTGTTTCCTGTCTTTCGTGGTGTTTGTTGCTTGGGTATGTTGTTTTCGAGTTTCCCATAGGTTTGTGTGCATGTGGGTGAGTTGGGGACGAAATCGGGATGATTGGAATCGGGATTCGTTGTTCGTGCTTCGCAGTTCGGTCAGCAGGTATGGCATCGATCGACACCATTTGAGCACTGGTCGACACTGTTTGTGTCAGCATCGATCGACACCTTCAAGCATCGGTCGACACCAAGGTTCACAACATCGATCGACACCGGCTAACGTCGGTCGACACTGGTCTCATCCGAGACTTGATTTTCCTGGTTTGATGTATTGTTGTGTTGTTTGTTTTGCCTAACTTGAGGGGCTCATATGCTTGTGTGTATAACCTAGTAGATGGGAGGACGGCCTCACTAAGTATTTATGATAATACTTACGCATCTCAATTGTTGTTTGTGGTGTGCAGGTAAAGGAAAAGTGTGATCGTGGAATTAAAGGCGATGAGGAGGAGGATGTTCTAGAGGCTTGATTGATTGTGGTCTAGCTATTGTTAGGTTGCTAGTATTGAGTTGATAGAGCATTGTAGGATGTTGGAACCTTGCTATTTCATTGTTGGTTATGGATTATTGTTGTTGGTATTCTTTGGTTTAATGGAAATTGTTTTATTTGGTTATCCGCATCTATTGATAGTAGTTAGGATGTTAGTGGGTATGGACCACTAGTAAATCAAGGTATTAAAAAAAGGAAGGGCTATTTCATTTTGGTATCAGAGCCTTACGGTTCTAGGTATAGGGTTCATTGTGCTTTTGCTGTTGATGTTTAGGATTCCATGCTATGATTGATTGTGTGAGTTGGTCAATTGTGTGTGGCATGTAGTCCTAGAACATCCTCTTCGAGCCTGTTTTGTGATTCCACGGTAAGATGTGTTTTTGTGTATTAGAATTATTGTTTGCAAGCCATCTGTTCTGGATGATACAGATGGTTAGAGGGATGCTGTTGGTCGCGGTCGTGGTCGTGGTCGTGGGCGTGGTCGTGGTCGTGGTCGGGACGAGGTCAGGTTCCCGAGGCCAGTGTGAGTGTGACCCGAGCATGGCCAGTAAGGAGGTGGCGGAGTCACAGGTTCATCCTAGGTGTCCCGAGACCAGGCTGGTTTGGGTGACGGCAGGGGGATGGGCCCGGTGTCGGTCACGGTGTTGCCCGGGTGTGAGGGTTGCAGTGAGGTGCCCGGGCAGGGAGATGTCTGATGGACTTGCTAGCTCAGTTTTGCAGCCACCAGCAGTTGTGCCGCGTGCTGGTGGGCAGGCATCCATCCAGCTGTGCCGCCAGTGGTTGGTGGGCAGGACCAGTAGTGCCGCCATTGGTTGGTGGGCAGATCCAGTAGTGCCGCCAGTGGGTGGTGGGCAGGTTCCAGCGGTGCAGCCTGCGCGTTGCAGGCAGGTGTGCAGC
Organism: Camelina hispida; assembly: GCA_023657505.1. NCBI lineage: Eukaryota > Viridiplantae > Streptophyta > Magnoliopsida > Brassicales > Brassicaceae > Camelina > Camelina hispida. Next base: position 18,928,322 of record CP094635.1, on the reverse strand, counting down.
GGGGCCGAGGTAGTGGATGCTCAGATGTGCGGATGAAGGAGCAGCTGCGGCATGTGGGAGCAGGGTATTTTCAGGAAGTACCGATCCTAGTGTAGCGGATGAGTGGAGAGAGCGGATGGAGGATATTTTCCTTTCGCTAGGTGTCCCGACCGGTACAGGTGGATCTGGCAGTGTTTTACTTGTGGAGATGCACGTGTGTGGTGGAGGTCGGTGACAGCACGGAGGTGCAGCGGTATGTCTTGGGAGATTTTGTGAGGGAGTTTAACCCAAGTATTTTCCTCAGAGGCTCTTGATCGTATGGAGGCACGGTTCTGGGGTTAACTCAGGGGGACCGTACAGTGCGGGAGCTGGATGCAGCAGTTCAGTCGGCTTGTGGGGTATGCAGGCAGGGCATGGGAGCCAGAGTCGGCTCAGGTGTGGAGGTTTTTGTTGGCTCCGGGATGATTTGAGGATTCGGTGCAGTGAGGAGGAGCTATGCTACGAGAGCGGAGTTGGTTGAGGTTGCAGCTGGGATAGAGGATGACTTGAGGTCACAGGTGGTTGTGGTCAGTTCTTCGGTGCAGCCACAGCAGTCTCAGCCAGCTTTCTGCAGGGGCGGCAAGCCTGAGCAGGGAGCAGAACGAAGTTTGAAGTTATGCAGAGATCGAGGCACGGGGTGCGAGATGCTTGGGTGTGGAGCAAGGACCACAAGGTGACTAGCTGTCCACCAGAGGTGAGCAGCGGGCAGTGACAGAGCAAGGCGGTGACGGAGCCGCGGATAGATACCCGAGTGTTACTACTGCAGAGACGGGCACATCAAGCCTCATTGTCCCAAGTTGAGCATAGGCAGTAGCAGTGCAGGCTGGAGCTCAGCCAGGGTGCAGCAGGTGTGCAGCACGGTGTGCAGCCGGTGGGTTGGAGCCGACGCCCTCAGGTGTACTCGACAGGAGACGGTGGCACCAGTGCCGGAGCGATCACAGGTATAACTTCGAGATTCGAACTTGGTCAATTTAATAGGTCAGATTATGTTTGTTTTGCTTGTGATTGAATGTTAGGTTCTCAACACATGGATTTGGGTAGGGACCTTGTTGGTGGGCGGGTTTAAGTCCCATGTTATGTTTGATTCTGGAGCTTCTTATAGCTTCATTACTCGGAGTGTGCCGAGAGTGCGGGATCAGAGGATTCTGGAGAGCGTTCAGGAGTTGTCGAGTTGCGAGGCCAAGTTCCCGAGGTTATTGGACGAGCTGGAGGAGTTGATATTCAGATCGCAGGAGAGTCGTGGCCAGCGGATTTGCTTATCAGTCCAGTGGAGTTGTATGATGTTATTCTCGGTATGGATTGGTTGCATCGTATAAGGGCATTGACTGCTATCGGGGTAGAGTGGAGTTTGAGCGTCCAAGAGGGAAGTTGGTTTTTCAGGTATTAGACCGACTTCGGGAGTCTCGTGATCTCAGCCGTTCAGGCAGGGAAGATGATCGAGAAGGGCGTGAGGCTTATCTCGGTTACTATATCTATGCAGAGTCAGTGGGGAAGTCTACGGTTAGCGGTATTCGGTTGTGGAGGACTTTGAGGATGTGTTCCGCCTTGTGGATTACCACCATCTCGGTCGGATCCTTTTACTATTGAGCTGGAACCCGGACGATGCCGTTATCCAAGGCTCCTTATAGATGGCTCCAGCAGAGATGGCAGAGCTGAAGAAGCAGCTGGAGGATTTGTTGAGCAAGGGTTATATCCATCCTAGTTGTTCACCGTGGGGAGCTCCGGTGTTGTTTGTTAAGAAGAATGGAAGTTTTCGGTTGTGTATTGACTATCGGGTTTGAACCGAGTTACTGTGAAGAACAAGTACCCTCTCCGAGGATTGATGAGTTGTTGGATCAGTTGAGAGGTGCTACTTGGTTCTCCAAGATCGACTTGGCATCAGGATATCATCGATTCCTATACATGAGGCAGATGTGAGGAAGACGGCCTTCAGGACGAGATATGGGCACTACGAGTTTGTGGTGATGCCGTTGGGTTGACAAATGCGCCAGCTGCGTTTATGAGATTGATGAACAGCGTGTTCCAGGAGTTTCTGGACGTGTCAGTCATCATTTTCATCGACGACATCCTGGTATATTCTAAGAGTCCCGAGGAGCATGCAGTACATTTGAGAGCAGTGTTGGAGAAGCTGCGGGAGCAGAAGTTATTTGCTAAGCTGAGTAAGTGCAGTTTCTGGCAGCGTGAGATGGGGTTCTTAGGACACATTGTTTCGCAGAGGGAGTTTCAGTGGACCCAGAGAAGATTCAGTCCATTGGAGTGGCCGAGGCCGCAGAGTGCCACCGAGATTTGAAGTTTCCTGGGGTTAGCAGGTTACTACAGGAGGTTTGTTCGGGTTTTGCGAGTATGGCTCAGCCGATGACTAAGCTTACAGGGAAGGATGTCCCATTTGTGTGGTCACCAGAGTGTGAGGCAAGTTTTGCAAGTCTCAAGCAGATGTTGACTACCACGCCGGTGCAAGACTGCCTGAGCAGGACAAGCCTTATGTTGTGTATACGACACTTCTAGAGTGGGGTTGGGTTGTGTACTTATGCAGCAGAAGGTTATAGCCTATGCTTCGTGGCAGCATGGAAGCATGAAGCTAATTATCCTACTCATGATTTGAGATGGCAGCAATGATCTTTGCTCTTAAGATTTGGAGATCCTATCTGTATGGTGGGAAGGTACAGGTATTTACAGATCACAAGAGTCTGAAGTACATTTTTACTCAGCCTGAGCTGAATTTGAGGCAGAGGCTGGATGGAGTTAGTAGCGGATTATGATTTGGACATAGCTTACCATCCTGGTAAAGCTAACCTGGTTGCGGATGCCTTGAGCCAAGCGGGTGGCTTTGGCTCAAGAGCAGGATATGGAGGCGTTGGTAGGTGAGATTAGTGCATTGAGTTTGTGTGCTATCTCACAGGAACCTTTGGGTTTGGAGGCAGCTGATAGAGCGGATTTGTCGAGCAGAGTGAGGTTAGCTCAGGGGAGATGAGGGATGGTGAATGCCTCTAAGGCTGCGGTGCAGAGTATCGTTTTGCTAATGGTACTATCCTTGTGCATGGTCGGATCTGTGTGCCCAGGGCTGAATATTTGAGGCAGGAGATACTGAGAGAGGCTCATTCGAGCAAGTTCTCTATTCATCCAGGCGACCAAGATGTACCGTGACCTCAAGCGGTATTATCACTGGGTCGGGATGAAGAAGGACGTAGCCGGCTGGGTGGCGAAGTGTGATACTTGCCAGCTGGTGAAGGCGGAGCATCAGGTTCCTGGTGGTTTATTACAGAGTTTGCCTATTCCAGAGTGGAAGTGGGATTTGATCACGATGGACTTCGTGGTGGGTTTGCTGTGTCGAGGACGTTTGATGCTATTTGGGTCATTGTGGACCGTTTGACTAAGTCTGCGCATTTTCTGGCCATCAAGAAAACTGATGGAGCAGCGGTTTTGGCCAAGAAGTACGTGAGGGAGATAGTCAGACTGCATGGTGTGCCTGCTAGTATTGTGTCTGATAGAGATTCAAGTTCACCTCGGTGTTCTGGAAGGCATTTCAGGCAGAGATGGGCACGAAGGTGCATATGAGTACAGCCTATCATCCTCGACGGACGGTCAGAGAGAGGACGATCCAGATTTTGGAGGATTTATTGAGGATGTGTGTGCTGGATTGGGGTGGTCATTGGGCAGATCACTTGAGCTTGTGGAGTTTGCTTACAACAACAGCTACCAGGCTAGTATTGGGATGGCCCTTGAGGCTTTGAGGGAGGCCGTGTCGTACACCGTTATGTTGGACTTAGGTGGGGAGAGGAGCATATATGGTGCAGATTTTGTTCAGGTGACCTCGGAGAAGATCCGGGTTCTGAGGCTGAACATGAAGGAGGCTCAGGATCGGCAGAAGAGTTATGTTGATAGGAGGAGAAAGGATCTTGAGTTTCAGGTTGGTGATAGAGTGTATCTCAAGATGGCCATGTTGGGGGTCCGAACAGGTCACCGACAGAGACTAAGTTGAGTCCGAGGTACATGGGTCCGTTCAGAGTGGTGAGGGGTGGGGCAGTGGCATACCGGCTGGAGTTGCCCGAGGTTATGCGTGCGTTCCACAAGGTATTTCATGTGTCGATGCTGAGTAAGTGTCTTCACGAGGGTGATCGGTTGTTACCTAAGATTCCCGAGGATCTTCAGCCCAACTTGACGTTGGAGGCGAGACATTGAGGGTACTCTGGAGGAGAGTCAAGGAACTTTGGAAGAAGAAGATTCCTTTGATGAGAGTCCTGTGGGACTGTGATGGAGTAGAGGAGCAGACTTGGGAGCCCGAGGCGAGGATGAAGGCAAGGTTTAAGAAGTGGTTCGAGAAGCAGGCCGCGACTGAGCTTGTCTAGCCGGGTCCGAGTTGTAGTCCATGGCTGGAGCGGGTACGGAGTATTCCAGCCCATCTCTCTTGATATTTGGTCGCTTAGGGTGGTTGGTTGTGCGACTAAGTATCAAGATGAGGTGGTGCTCTGGATGCGGTCGATGGCCCGATTGTTGTATTTTTACTTTTCCTGATGTAATTTCGTTGAGATTGTAACGATTATGACATTTTTGAGATTAATAAGATGAGTATTTTTCTTTATGTTTGACTGTTGTTGTCAATGGAAAAGAGAAATAGCTCGGGTTTCTATTTTGGAAAGTTTCCATAAATAGAAGGTTTCCACAAAAGGAAGGTTTCAGAATCAAAAAGTTTCTAAAAAGGAAAGTTTTGTGGAAATGTTGAGGTAGATCTAGCCGGGAGATACTCGTTGGCATCAGTATTTGTTTTGCTCAAGTCCGTGCGGGCCCAACTCATGTGATACCGATAGCTCGATGGACTTTGTGGCCAGAGAGTGGGAGTGGTATGTTGCTTCGGATGACGATCCGAGAGCGCGCTTGAGGGTGACGACCCAAGAGCGGGATATGTGAGGCTCTCTGGATACCGTAGCTGTGAGCCGAGGCTTGGCAGTGAGCCGGTATGTCTCGAGCGTTGCGACCTGAGAGCGGGGGGAGTGTGTGTGAGTGACTTCCTGGATGCCGTAGCTTAAGGCGGTTGGCCTGATAGCGAGCCGGCATGATTCGTTGGTTGCGACCACGGACGGGGCAAGCACTGAGTTGTGAGCAAATAGTGTTTATGATGCGAGTATATTGGCTAGAGGGAGACCTCAAGGGTCGGGTCAGTCCGAGGTGTGCGAGCTATTGCGACAGCTGGCACGGGAAACCTTGGCTGACGGTGTTTAGTCCGGTCTAGTGAAATGCGGGCCGTGCTGACGGTGGCATGGAGGTCCGTGGCAGATGGATTTGTATTGCGGGATTCGGGGACGAATCCATATTGGTGGGGAGAATTGTAACATCCGTGAACCAATTTTTGGAATTTTAGGTGTCGATCGACACCCTGGGGGCATCGATCGACACCATGTGTTCCGGTTTGGTCGGGTTCTTTTAATTGCTGGTTGGTTCGGTTTGGTTCAATTAAATCCCTAAATCGTGTTATAAGCGTCTAAGGACGATTGAGGGTTTTGGGAGTCTCATTGTTGTCGCCGTTTAGTGAAAAGAAAGAGAGAAAAGAGTGAAAAGAGAGAAAAACGTTCCTGAGATTTTCTGGGGTTGTTCTTGGAGATTTTGGAGAGATCTGAGGCTGTAGAAGTGATAGCTGTTGCTGGAAACGAAGGGGGAGCTTCTGGAGGTGTTGTTTCCCACGCTTTCTCAATCCAATCTTCCTGTTCTTGAGGTGAGTGTTTGACCATGGTTGATCTAAGCATGAGATCTTTTGTTTGGCTGTTTCCTTGTCTTTCTGTGGTGTTTGTTGCTCGGGTATGTTGTTTTGAGTTTCCCATAGGTTTGTGTGTCATTTGGGTGAGTTTGGGGACGAAATCGGATGATTGGAATCGGAATTCGTCGTTCGTGTTCGTGCAGTTTGCGTCTGCAGGTATGGCATCGATCGACACCATTTGAGCATCGGTCGACACTGTTTGTGTCAGCATCGATCGACACCTTTCAAGCATCGGTCGACACTGGTTCACATCATCGATCACCGGTTAAGCGTCGATCGACACTGGTCTCATCCGAGACTTGATTTTCCTGGTTTGATGTATTGTTGGGTGTTGTTTGTTTTGCTTAACTTGAGGGTCTCATATGCTTGTGTGTATAACCTAGTAGATGGGAAGACGGCCTCACTAAGTATTTATGATAATACTTACGCATCTCAATTGTTGTTTGTGGTGTGCAGGTAAAGGAAAAGTGTGATCGTGGAATTAAAGGCGATGAGGAGGAGGATGTTCTAGAGGCTTGATTGATTGTGGTCTAGCTATTGTTAGGTTGCTAGTATTGAGTTGATAGAGCATTGTAGGATGTTGGAACCTTTCTATTTCATTGTTGGTTATTGGATTATTGTTGTTGGTATTCTTTTGGTTTAATGGAAATTGTTTTATTTGGTTATCCGCGGTTATTGATTGTAGTTAGATGTTAGTGGGTATGGGACCACTAAGTAAATCAAGGTATTAAAAAAAATAGGAAGGGTTGTTTCACTCTAGCTTTGACATGACTTAACCAGACTTAATTGCTTACCTTGGGGCTTGGTATACATCGGACAAGACTCCTCCCTCGAGCCTCACGAGATATGCAACTCCTCACAAAGTATGCTTCCCTCTCTTCCCTTCAGTACTCAGTAAAAAAAAAGAGAAAAAGAAGAAGAAAGAAGAAAAAGATAGGTAATAAAAGAAGTGAACCGAGGGTTGTGCGTAAACCCGTGCATCTTTCGGAACTCATGGAAACCTGTCCACAAGAAAAGAAAAGGATTGATAAAAAATAAAATGATACCCTAGAAAATTAGGGAGAAATCAATCCTTTGGAAGTGAGAAAAGAGAGGAAAGGGAGCATAAGAGGAGGTCTTGGGTGATAAGAGGTCAAGGAGTCAACAGTTCGATGATTGATACTCCCATGGTAAAACCGCACCTTTTTACTAATATGATGTAGAGATATAACAAATGGGAGACTGAAGGTTCTCTAAGGCCGGAGTTCAGAGTAGGGAGTGTTGATCCTAATCATGGGCAGAGTACAGAAAGTAGTTCTCGATTGATGTGATGAAGAGTGCAAAGAAGAGGTTTCCAAGAATATGTGAGTTTCCACTTTCAAACCTTTTCTCTGTTCTTGAGTTCTTGTCGTTTCTTGCGAGACAAGCAAAGATTCAAGTCCGGGGAATTGATGTGTCTCATTTTATAGGGTTTTAACTATAGTTTTTAGGTTTGTTTTGAGTCTTTCCTTGGTCCAAGTGTGCTTTTAGAGTCCTTTAGTCTTTTGTGAGTCTTTACAGGTCCTAGGTGACTTTGGAAGGAATCTGAGCGTTGGGATGGAAACATGCATCTGGAGCCAATTGGTTAAAGACTGATCGAGCTAGAAGGCAGATGGAATGAAAGCAGAAAAAACGTTCCGGATCGACTGATCCTCGAGATCGACCAATCCCGCCCCCGACGCAATCTTTCCTTTTGTTTTAAACCGACTTTTTAGGGATTTATTTTATTATTTAAGCACGGGGCTCGACCCTTAGAAAAATAACTTTTACTCTACTTTTTGAGCACTTGTAAGCTTAGAGAAAATCTCTTATCCTTTCTAATCCTTTGGAGAAGAATTCTGGACCCTATTATCTCTTTTTGCAATTCAAACATGTTTTCTTCATATTTGATTTGTGATTGCCGTTGTTCGATGTCCGAGTCTCTCCTTTGGGTTTCGGGTTTCAAAAGGGGTTTTATGATTTTCTGATTTAGGTTGTTAGATTTGGGATTGATCTATTGTGTTCTTCATCTATTGTTGTTATTGCTTAAACTAGATTAGCTACCTAGTTTATGATCTTAGGTTTAATTCATCTAGGCATCAAAAGTGTTGTTAAATTACTTGAAAGAACATAGTGAGCAAGGTGATCCTTAGCCAATGAAGGTTGAAGTTAAGGCACCTTGTGAACAAATCAAACTTGAACTTATCTTGCTAGGATTGTTTAGATTCAAACGATGGTTTAGGGTCATTCAATTCCTTGCATAGAAAACTAATGCTGCGATGTAGGTTAGTTTTATATTTGAGATTTGAGTTCAAGAACGGTTCCTAAAGCTATCCCAACCCATCACCCAATTTCGTGATCATAACCCTTGATTGATTCCCGCACCCAATACTTTCTTAATATTACAAACTCTTATTTATTTTCTGTTTTGTTTGGTTACTTGAAAAACAATCTTCTTATCTTTAGCTATACTCGGCTAAATAGCAAAGTGCATTGCTTGGTCTCTGTGGATTCGAAAAGTGCTACGACGATACCACTAGATCGTGGTTGAGTGTGCTTTGGGTTTTAATTGAACTCTGATCAGTTATTCGTAATATGTGTAACCCATTCTTTAACTATCTAAAAGTTTTTCCAATTTTTATTAACTCCCATTTATTCACAGATCGAGTGTCCACTCAAGCATCGAAAAACAATATATTTAGAAGAAAGGTTTTGAAGCGTTTCAAAATGACGAATTTAGACGAAGATGAAGACAATGAATATGAGCAGGTTGACTCAGATAGCGGTATAATATCTTCATCCAATAATAAAAGTCTATTATCTATTGTTAGACATTTATTTATGAAAATAATCAATCCATGTTTTGCGTAGATATTGAAGAAGAATATGATGATCAGGTGGTGTTTTATTGTAGTAGTCAAGGAGAAGATGATTCATCATCATCTGAATATGCTGATGATGATGAACATGTTTCTGATCAAATTACACCACAACTTTCATCTGCTAATGATGCTAAACTACATTACGATATGCTGACGATATTTGAGGCAAGTTTAAAAAGTTTTCGGAACCGCAACTATTACTAGAAAGAAGACTGTTAATTTATGGGCAGGTATAGTTTTATTGGTTATATTTTAAGTATATTTATAAACAAGAAAAATTTGAAAATTGTGGATGATACATTAAATAATTGCAGGATATGCAGATGATGGTGATCTTGAAATAGTTGTCCTCATTGTGGTGCAATTTTTTGGTATGGAGAGAGGTTGCATAGGACAGTAGAGAACTAATAATCCAGTCTATACTGATGTTGTATGCAAGGACAAATTGTTCTACCTATGCTAAAAGAGTCTCCATAAATGTTATGGAATCTACTAACAAATGAAGATGATTTGTCACGTCACTTCCAGGAGAATAGTAGACCTTACAACATGATTTTCTCTTTTACATCTTTGGGTGGCAAGGTAGACCGTTCTGTTAAAAAAGGACGTGGCCCATCCATGTTTGCTTTGTAAGGTGAAACTATCACTTGATGGGTTCTTTAAAACCAATGGCTCGTGATTATGCAAAGTTTCAACAGCTTTATATTGTTGACACTCAAAATGAAGTCAAAATAGAGTGAATGTTATGAGGTAATAAAACCAGAGAATTTTTTTTTAATGGACAATTATATATCTTATAATTTACTGGTCCAAAAGTTGCTAATGAGATATTTTTTTTAAAAATGCAGAAAGAAGGCCGTGAACTCAAAGTCGATGTGGAAGAAAAAAATTCAGGCTAGATCTTGTGGAAAGCTTCATTAAATTGTTGGACGAAGTTAATCCTCATGTAAGAGCTTTTAGAATGGCTAGAGATAGGTTTGATATGGAGAAAGAAGAATCAAACTTCCATATGAGGATTATCTCAAGTCGCAAATCTGATGGTAGGAAATACAACATCCCTACGGCCTCCGAAGTTGCTGCACTGATTCCAGGAGATATTGATGCGAATATGGATAAAAGAGATATCGTCTTTCAAAAAGAAGTGGAAAATTACTAAGAATTCATGAATGCCATGTCGCATATCTAGCCTTACAGTATCCTTTGCTGTTTCCAAGAGGAGAAGATGGCTACAGACTGGTATAAGAAGACAAAGATAACAAGAGAAGGATATCAAAGAAACAGTCAAAGAAAAGAATTCAAATAAAAACTCAGAATGATGTAAGTATGAGGCAGTGTGGTTTGCGTATAGGCTTCAAGAAAGGAAAATTGAGAAGCACACCCTTCTAAGATCAAAGCGTTACTACAACAGTTTATTCTTGATGCCTATACCATGATTGAAACAAATAGGCTAAGGTTTGAAAAAAAACCAAAAGAAATTTCGAAGGACATACAAGGAAGATTTGAGGAAAGCAGCAGAAGCTGGAGACGACAATTTAAACAATCAAGGAGACTCTTTCATGCTACCTGCTTCTTTTACTGGAGGACCAAGGTATATGAGGCAGAGCTACCTTGATGCAATGGCTACATGTAAGAAGTTTGGGTTTATAGACCTCTTTATTACATTCACATGCAATCCTAACTGGCCTGAAATTGTAAGATTTGTGAATGAGAGGAAGCTAAAGGCTGAAGATAGACCAGACACCATTTGCAAAATATTCAAGATCAAGCTTGAGAATCTAATGGATGACATCACAAGAAAACATATTTTTGGGAAAACAGTTTCAGGTTTAAATTCTTTAACCTTTTCGTTTTTAATTAAACAGTTACACTTTCTTTTATAACATTACATATTAATATATATCAAGACATATTATTATTGTGCAGCTATGTACACAGTAGAGTTTTAAAAAAGAGGTCTTCCGCATGCTCATATTATAGTATGAATGGATCCCAAATGCAAGTTTCCTACTGCAGACGAAATTGACAAGTTGATTTGTGCTGAAATTCCGACAAGGAAACAGATCCAGAACTCTACAATATAATGTCAGAATGTATGATTTATGGTCCATGTGGTGCTGCTTACCCCTCATCTCCTTGCATGGAAGAAGGTAGCTGTTCAAAATTTTACCCAAAATAGAATGTTAAAACCACCAGCATTGACAAGGAAGGTTACCCAGTTTATAGAAGAAATGATGAGCGTTTTATCGAGAAGAATGGTTTCAAATGTGATAACCGATATGTTGTCCCTTACAATCGGTTTTTGTTGCTTAAATATCATGCTCATATAAATGTGGAGTGGTGCAACCAAACAGGTTCAGTGAAGTACTTATTTAAGTATGTTCACAAAGGTAATGATCGAGTTGGTGTCATTGTTGAACCTCATAAAAAAGGAGCTGAAGAAGGTCAGAAGGATCTTCAAAATGAGAATACGCCAACATCAAAAGACGAAATACAAGATTACTTCGATGGTAAAAAATTTAGTACATTCGTTCAATTTGTGTTTATATAATGCATTGTAAATCAGCTTCTTTCAATCTTTTGAAGATATGTATCTGCTTGTGAGGCTATGTGGAGGATTTTAGCTTACCCAATACATTATAGGCAAACCGCTGTTGTCCCACTCACTTTCCATGAGGAAGGCAAACATCCTATTTATTTTCGGGAAGGTGAGTCAGCACAGATGTCATGGATCGTGACTCTCTTGATGAATCTCAGTTTCTTGCTTTATTTGAACTTAATAGACGTGATGAAGAAGCTAGGAAGTTATTATATGAAGAAATACCAAGCAAGTTTATATGGGATGGGAAGGAGAAAGTTTTTTTCAGAAGAAAAACAAGAGCATTTGCTATAGGGAGAATTAACTACGTTCCTCCGACCATAGACGATGCATATCATTTGAGGATCCTTCTCAATTCAGCAGAGGTCCTACCAGTTTTGATCACATTAAAACTGTGAATGGTGTCATACACAAATCGTATCGTGAAGCATGTTATGCTCTTGGTTTGTTAGATGATGACAAAGAATATATGAAGGTATCAAAGAAGCACACTTCATGTGTTCCTGCAGTTCGTTCGTAAAATGTTTGTGAGGATGCTTTCTCTGCTGTGCTAAATATTGTGTGGGAAGAAACCAAACTATGTTATCTCGAGGACATATTAAAGCGTAAAAGAGAAGAATTAAAACACCACGTTCATTACATTTACTATCTTTTTAGATACATTTTTTAAAAATAATATGTTAGATGTAGTATATAAATTAACAAATCTTATTTTACAGAGCTTACATTGAGTGATGAAGAAAGGAAAATATTTTGTCTCACAAGAGATAAACAAACAGTTGAAAAGAATTGGTTCTTCACTGAGTTTTTTAAGACTCTGCCCCAGCTACAGAATGACAATATTCCAGTCTTAAACCGGTTAATAGCTGATGAGCGTAGATTCATCAATCAAGCTGATTTAAAAGAATCATCTGCTGAGTGGTTAAATATGCTTACTGAAGAGCGAAGAAGATATATGATGAGATCATGACAATGTTTTCAAAGATAAAGGTGGAGTATTTTTCTTATATGGTTTTGGTGGAACTGGTAAAACATTCCTTTGGAAAATTTTATCACACCTCGAAACTCAACTAGCTACATCCTTCTTCATCCCGACCCAATGATAGTACCTCTTGAGATCACGGTCTCTTAGTCGCTCCTGGATGAATAGCAACTTGCTCAAGCCTCTCTCAGAATCTCCTCGTCAACTCCTCATCCTTGGGCACACAAACCTGACCGTGCACCAAGATAGTACCATTATCTGAGACCTGATACTCTGAATCCACATCCTTAGAGACATTCACCAGCCCCAAATCCTTCTCCGGAGCCAACCGCACCCTACTCAGAAGATCTGCTCTATCTACTGCTTCTAAACCCAACGGTTGTGAAACATCACACAAGCTCAAAGCACTGATCTCCTTACCCGAGACTCCATCTCCTGCTCCTGAGCCGAAGCTACCCTCTTCTGACTCAGAGCATCTGCAACCGTGTTAGCCTTACCGGATGATAGGCTATCTCCAAATCATAATCTGCCACAAGCTCCATCCACTGCCTCTGCCTCAAATTCAACTCAGGCTGAGTGAATATATACTTCAGGCTCTTATGATCTGTTAACACCTGCACCTTTGCACCATAAAGATAAGATCTCCAAATCTTCAAGGCAAAAGCTACAACACCCATCTCCAAATCATGAGTAGGATAGGTGCCTTCATGCACCCGCAACAGCCGCGAAGCATAGGCAATCACCTTCTCATGCTGCATTCAGAACACACCCCAAACTAACTCTAGATGCATCTGTATAAACCACATAGGGTTCTCCCTGCTCAGGCAAAGCCAACACTGGCGCAGTAGTCAACATCTCCTTCAGGCTTGCAAAGCCTTCCTCACACTCTTCTGACCAAACAAAAGGAACATCCTTCCCTGTCAACTTAGTCATAGGACGTGCTCTGCTTGCAAACCCCTGCACAAATCTCCTGTAGTATCCTGCCAATCCAAGAAAACTCCTGATCTCTGTGGCATTCTGCGGTCTAGGCCAATCCCTGATAGCCTGAATCTTCTCTAGATCTACAGAGACCCCTCAGCAGAAACAATGTGACCCAGAAAGCCCATCGCGCACTGCCAAAAACTGCACTTGCTCAACTTAGCAAACAACTTCTGCTCCCGCAGCTTCTCCATAACTGCCCTCAAACGCACTGCATGCTCCTCAGGACTCTTAGAATAAACCAGGATATCGTCGATGAAAATGATGACAGACACATCCAGAAACTCCTGAAACACGCTGTTCATCATTCTCATAAACGCTGCTGGCGCGTTAGTCAACCCGAAAGGCATCACCACAAACTCATAATGCCCATACCTAGTCCTGAAAGCAGTCTTCCTCACATCTGCCTCATCTATCGGTATCTGATGATAACCCGACGCCAGATCTACCTTGGAGAACCAAGTAGCACCCCTCAACTGATCCAACAACTCATCGATCCTAGGAAGAGGATACTTGTTCTTCATAGTGACCCGGTTCAAACCCCGATAATCAATGCACAACCTGAAACTCCCATCCTTCTTCTTCACAAACAACACCGGCTCTCCCCACGGTGATACACTAGGACGGATGAATCCCTTACTTAATAAATCCTCTAGCTACTTCTTCAGCTCTGCCATCTCTGCTGGAGCCATCCTGTAAGGAGCCTTGGATAACGGCATCGTCCCCGGTTCCAGTTCAATGGTAAAAGGATCCGACCGAGATGGTGGTAATCCTTGCAAAGACTGAAACACATCTTCAAACTCCTCCACTACCGGAATACCGCTAACCGTAGACTTCTCCACTGACTCTGGCATAGATATAGTAACCAGATAAGCCTCACGGCCCTTCTTGATCATCTTCCCAGCCTGGATAGCTGAGATCACGAGACTCCCCGAAGTCGGTCTAATACCCTGGAACACCAACTTCCCTCCTGAGCGCTCAAACTCCACTCTACCCCGATGGCAATCCAAATGCACCCTATGTTGATGCAACCAATCCATCCCGAGAATAACATCATACAACTCCACGGGGCTGATAAGCAAATCCGCTGGCCACGACTCTCCTGCGATCTGAATATCAATTCCTCTAGCTCGTCCAATCACTCTCAGGAACTCACCTCCCGACTCTCTGACAACTCCTGCACGCTCTCTAGGATCCCCGCTGATCCCCGCACACTCTGCATACTCCGGAGTAATGAAGCTATGAGAAGCTCCAGAATCAAACATAACATGGGACTTAAACCCGCCCACCAACAAGGTCCCTACACAAACCTCATGTGTTGAGAACCTAACACTTTATCACAGAAAACATATACAATCTGAACCTACTAAAATTCACAAAGTTTAAGTACTAGAAAATATACCTGTGATCGCCCTGGCACTGGTTCCACCAGTCTCTGCTGTCGTGTAAACCCGTGGCGCCTGCTCAATCCGTGCCACCTGCTGACCTCCAGGGTGCACCTGCTGCACCACTGCTGCCGGCTGCAGCTTGGGACAAAATGGCCTGATGTGCCCTTTCTCCCTACAATGATAACATACCCGAGGCCATGCCGTCGGAGCACTCCTCTTGGGACAACTAGCAACCCTGTGATCCTTGCTTCCACAACCGAAGCAACTCGCACCACTCGACTTCTGCGTAGCATCCCACCTCCTCTTGGTTCCCTGTGCAGGCCTACCACCCCTGCTATAACCACCCTACTGCTGAGCCTTACTAGGCTGAATAGCTGGAGCTACCGCTCACTCGCCCTCTGCACGCGTAGCATAACTCCGCCCTCAAATCATCACATAGAGCCCTCAAGAACCTCCTGATCTGAGCCTCCTCAGACTCCAAAGCCCGACCCCCATAACAAAGGAGTCGACTGAACTCCAAGTCCAGCTCCCGCACTGACCGTGTCCCCTGAGATAACTGAAGGAACTGCACCTCCAACCGGTCCAATGCCTCTCTAGGAAAATACTTGCGGTTGAACTCCAAGATGAAGTCAGCCCAAGTCATCTCCCTCTGCACCCTCCTAGCAGCCACTGATCTCCACCATATCTGAGCATCACCAACCAAATGATGGACCCCTATGTCCACCCAAAACTCCTCAGGGCATCTCAGAGTATGGAAGTTACGTTCCACACTCGCCTTCCATGCATCCGCTGCAGTAGGATCTACACCTCCTGGAAACTGTTCGGTACGAATACGGCCCATCTTTGTCAGCATGCTGAGATAACGAGAATGGATTCCCACATCCGCAGCCACTGGCTGCCGGTCCTCCGCCACCACTGGTGGCACTACCTGAGCCTGCGCCGGTACCAGTGGTGGTAACCGCACTACCAACTGTGCTAGCAGAGCTGCAAAGTCAGTACCAGGGACTCCACCCGCTGGGACTCCCACACCCGGGACCCTAGCATCACCGGCCACTGGAGCATCAACACCGCCCCCTCCTGCCACACTCACGGAATCCCCCGGAACACCCTGCGACTCAATACCTTCACCTGTCACACTCTGGTCCTCAGTCTCACTAACCACTGGGACTATGCCCCTACCACGACCACGTCCGCGTCCACGACCACGTCCGTGTCCATGACCACGTCCGCGTCCATGACCTCGACCAGCCACAGCATCACCTCTAACCATCTGCACTACCATGAACAGAAGGCTAAACAAACAATTACTATTTAAACATAGAAATATAAACTCCCGTGGAATCACACAGTCGGCTCAAAGAGGATGTTCTATGACTCCATGCCACACACAATTGACTAACTCACATAATCAATCAAGATATGCAATCCCAATCATCACAACATAAACCTAGTGAACCCAAACCTAGAACCGTAAGGGCTCTGATACCAAAATTAAACGACCGACCTTTTTTTATAAATAATAATTAATAATATGAATAATAATAATAAATAAATATAATACAGCTAGTGGTCCCATACCCACTAGCCACCTAACCACATTCACAATCAACAGCGGAATAACAAAATCAATAAATATCCAATAAACCAATAACCAATAAAATAATAACCAGTATTAATTCCAAATCACAAACTAATGATCCAAACAACATAAATCAAATAACCAGCAATCCTAAACAATGTTCTAGGACTCAACTCTAGCAACCTAGCAGAAGCCAGACAACCAAGCGAACCACTAGAACATCCTCCTCTTCATCGCCTTGATTCCACGATCACACTTTGCCTTTACCTGCACCACAAACACATATTGAGATGCATGAGTATTTGATAAACACTCAGTGAGGCAATCCTCCCATCTACTGGGCTATACACACAAGCAACAATGATTCAAAAGTTCCAAACAAGCAACAAACAAAACACACAAACCAGGAAATTAAACATCGTCTCGCTGGAAGGGAGGTGTCGACCGACACCAGCCTAGTGTCGACCGACACTGACTCAACGGTGTCGACCAACACTACCCCACAGTGTCGATCGATGCCCAATTTGCTGGTGTCGACCGACACCAAGTGGTATCGATCGACACTCCCTCTGCAACCACGATCCGCACGAAGTCGAGAGTCGAATCTCGCTCCCAAATCTCCTCCAAATCGTCCAATACTCAAAACCCAAGCCTTATACCTCCGTAGGAACCTGTATCAACCAATCCCAGCAAAAAAAAGACACAAACAAGCAACAAACAAGCAAGAACAAGGGAATCAAAGGCTTAGATTAGCCATGGTCATGCACTCACCTCTCTGCAGGAAGATTCTGACCAATAAAAACGAATCCCTCACTCCTAGCAAGCTTCTAGCACCTTCCCAGCCTTAGATCTCTCAAGAAACAGCAAGGAATCTCACCAATCTCACCAAAATCTCAAAAACTCTCTTTCTCTTCCTTTTTCTCTCAAAAACGTTAAACGGCGACAAGAGAAAACTTCCCAAATCCCTCCTGGTCGACCACACACTTAAATATCTCGGTTTAATGGTTTTTCCTAAACCAACCCGGTCCAAATCGATAATTAAATCGAACTGGTCGAACCAGAAAAATTAGTGGTGTCGACCGACACCCATCCCCAAAACCAATTTTTGGTTCGCGGATGTTACAAATACCACGAGTTATATTATGAATTTAACAATTTAAACCGGTAAACCTAAATAATATATAAATATAAGGAATATACATTTAAAATTTACAAAACTTTAGTCACACATATATATATATATATATATATATATTTAATCTAATAAAAATTTCTATTTTTATTTTACTTTTAAAATATAATCCCGCGGTGTACCGCGGGTTAAAATCTATTATCCTTATATAAGTAAAAGAGAAGTACAAATCGTTCTCGGGTGGGTTCAAAATTGGCAAAATAACCCGAAATTGACAAAACGGATTTGGGTCATAAATATCCGCTTCTTTAAGATTGGGTTATCGGGTAATGATTTGGAAGTGTAACTAAAACAAAAGGAAACTAATTATGAGAATATTGGTCGTTCCTTTAATTTAGGAAACTAACAAATTTTGCTAATTAGTGTATATTTTATTTTCTAAAGTTTACAAATAATAATAACTATCCAAAATTTATGGAAACAGAAAATCTTCTAAACATATTTTATTTTGTGACTCGAGAATTTTTTTTAAATAAATTTTACGAAATTAGAAAATAAGATTTCTTTTGTTAAATAAAAGATATTTTGTAATTCGAAATTGATTATCTTTGTAATTATAAAGATATTAGACAATTCAAATTGATTATCTTTGTAATTATAAATAAAATTCATAAAAGGTAATAATATAATTTATCTACACTATCAAATGAATATCATGATTTAAGTCTATTTATATGATAAATTAAATTCATAAGAGATTTTTATTAGTTGGAATTCATCCAAAATTTTAAAAACTTAGAAATAAATTTTAAATATATATATATATATAGCTATACAAATACAAAATAGTTATATAATAAAAAAATACTAATGAGAAGTGATGATATGTTTATTAGTGTATTGAAATCTTTTACTATCAATTTTTTTATTTTTCTAATATGTGAGTTAAAAGTATTTATAAGAATCAATAAAAATCGACTAATAGAAAGATGTTTTCAGGATTTTCTCATATCAATTTGAATTGTCTAAAAAAGTTGAGAAGTCTTATAATATTAGCGTAATTAATGCCAAACTACACCTATCATGTATATATGGAAATAATTACTTTTGAATTTGGAAACAAACAATAAATAGATTTTATTTATGTTGGCAGGTTGTTTATCGGCTTGGATTGTAAAAGGGTTACGAGTCTTATGTATCTGTAAAAATTCCTCCGCGCTGTAGCGCGGATCCGATCCTAGTATCCTTTATACTATAAAACACAAGTCACCTGACCAATAGAAATATGCCACATAGGATTTGTTCTCAATTTTTAAAATTAACTAAAATTAGTAAAAAATATATTCTCTACTTAAAAAACATTAACGTAACTTTCTCAGTTTTTTTTTTGAGAAATATCCTAGAATAGCACATATTTGGGTTTTTGTTCCAAAACTAGCATTTCTTAATACTGAGTAATTAATATAGAGAAATATTATTATTTCTGGGCTTTATTAATTATACAATTATTATTTTTTTTGGGCTTTTCTTCGCCTTCGTCCTCAACATTTTTCGAGAGAGACTCATCGTACTCCTCTGCTTTCGCCGAATCCATAATCGATCGGAGTATCTTCTTCTTCGTTGTAACGGTCTCCTTAACCTTAGACACCAGATCGATTTGGTTTTTCGAATCATCATCGACTTCCACCACTTTATCGTCGGAGAAGGTTACGATAACGGCGGAAGAAGAAGAGGTGTATCGATTATAGAGTTTTGGTACGTTATTACTACTATTACTCTTCTGGACATGCTCACGCTGGATTCAAGATGATATAAGATTCATTTTTTGCCGATTGCATAAGTTTGCAATGAGAATTTAAAGCAGCTTCATTGGAAAATGCGTATGAGAAGATTGAAAGTTTGACGGCTCAATTGGAGAAATGATGGATGGGAAACTTAGTACAGGGAAGAAGCTGAACGCAACGGTGAAGAGAGTTGCAGAGATGAAACATGAATTGGATCTGGTTCTTAGTTTGCTTCTATCTTCGGTGACAACAAGAGAGTGTCGCAGTCCCAGTCATCATGTTTCATTTGGTTACCAAGATTGTCACTCTCAGGTACCATTTACTAATTTGGAATCTCACCATAGAGAAATAGGAACTGTGTGTAATAATGTGGTAAAGATTATGCAAATGCATGTGTTGAGGGTCTGAAATTCTACAGTTAGATTGCGAGTGTTTGTATCTGTATGTGCTCCCAATGAGAATTAGTAGATGGGAAAATTTTAGCAATAGTTTTTCTTTGATGAATCACATGTCCAAATCGTGGGTGTGTGTTGTCTCTCACTTCTCTTACTTTTAAAAAAGTTAGGTGACGAATGAGGTGGAGGAGAGCATGCCTTGTTGATATTTCGATTCGAGAGTGAGAGTGATCTAGAAGTAGCGAAGATATGTAAAAAAAAGAGGAAAGAAGAAGAAGATGAGAGAAACTGAAACAATATATTCATGTGGAAGCTAAAGTTGTGTGGAAATCATCTTGGGATTAAATGAATTGTTTAGTAGAGGAAGATGAGGAAGACATTTGTTAAGAGTAAGAGAAGTTCATCGTCGTCACTGATTTTATTGTCCTCGGCTTCTTCAACTTGTAGTTTGCAGGTTTTAACATTATGTACATTGGCTACTATGGCATATGCAGCACTCTGTTTTAAGAAATATAGCACGTGTAACAATTTTGTACTTGAATGTATTATGATCATCCCACTTTGATCATGGATCTTAGTTTAAGGTGTCAATTATATTTAACACTTTTAGAATCTACATCTAATGCTTATATTTGTCAAGAGTTTCAGATTGCAAATCAACATTTGGCTATATAGATGTTGGTTTCAGACGTTCAGGAAGACGTTCCTGAAATTTAGGACGCATTACTGAAACTTTAGGAAGGGATTCATAAATTGGGAAGACCTTCCTAAACGGATTGCAATGTGGGTTTTTTGTTTACATTTTGATTTCAGCAAAGAACAAAGAAACGGTGCAATGTAAGTTGAGTATTTTATTCCAAAGAAAAAACATAGAGCTGATGATGAACAACATGCTCCATGGCAAAGCACCCAAAACCCTTATGAGATTTAAGCAAGAACACTTTAAAGATGTAATCTTTTTCAACTATTATTTTTATGAAAAACATCCTGAATTTCAAGGAGTCATTCTTGAATATTATTGAATCCTTCATGAATTTCATTTTTGTTCAGATCTTGGTAGAAATCTTCATTAATAACGAGTAGGAAAGCCAAACTTTTTTTATGACAGACATCATGAACTTAAAGGACCCTTCCTAAATTGTAGAATCCTTCATGAAGTTCAATAAAAGTTAAAGTAAAGTGCTAACAGAAACATGTAACATGGTTATAATGAAAAAAGATCATACAAGTACCAAAAACAATGTTAAAAAATTTCAAACATAGTCCTATTAAATATCAACACACTCCTTAAACATATCCAAAGCATACTTGCATAGTAAAAATTGAAATCAGGGAATATAAGTTTCAGGAAAGTCTTCATAAATGGTTTGATTTCTTTCTTGATTGGTTTTGATTTGGTCACTGGTTTTGAGAATGGTGATTTATTCTCTACAAGAGGTGAAGAAAGCTTGGAACTTGAGGATTTTGTGGTGGTTTTGTTTTTGGATGAGCTTAATTTGGACAGATCTGCTGATTTATTGATCAAAGAATTAACGGGTTTTGTGGAATTTGTGGGTTTTGTTCCGGAATTGAGATTCTTGAGCTCAGAGCCGGTCTTAGTCGTGTTAGAAGAAGATTTGGTGGAATTAAGTTTGTGAGACTTACCCATGAAGGTCTTCACGAGTTAAGTTTGGTTCTTGCTAGAAGAAGAAGAGATGGGTTTAATGAGATTGGTTTGATTCTTCTTAGTGCCATATGTTGATGATGAAACAAAAACAGTACGCTTCTTCTTCTTAGGAGGAAGAGGAAGATTAGTTTCACCATCGTCACCACCTGGTCGTTCTTTTGTTTTTAATCCTTTTTTACTTTTTCATGAAAGTATTCCTGGATTGAAAGAAAATTTTCATGAATATTATATAATCTTTCCTAAAACATTCTACTTAACAAACATATAGACTAATATTATTGAATAATTCCTGAATATAATTGAATCCTTGATTAATTGTATACAACCATTATGAGATTTATTCAAAATCACTTTAAAGATGTAATCCTCATATAATAATTGATTTTCATGAAAGTCATCCTAAATTGCAAAAAGTCATTCCAAAGTATTACTGAATCTTTCCTAAATTTTTAAAATAGAGTGATTTTACTTAGTTGTTCGATCATACCTAGAAATGGCATGAAAAATCATCCCAACATCAGCAATAGTAGACCCAAAACACCCAATCATATCCAGCAATAATCTAGTAGCAAACTAACACCAACAAACCATAAAGGAAGAAAAAACCATGCAGCCAAAAAAGCTTTAGTGTTATGTGAATATCTATCCTTCCTTAAGTCCATCATAAAATCCAAACATTTTTATGAAGGTCATCTTGAAATTCAAGAAATTTTCATGAACTTCGTGGAATCCTTCCTGAATTAAAGAGAACTTGTAGCAAACTCAGACACAGTTACCTCAACAATTATTAACTTGTCAAATATAAATCTTTGACATTCTTATAGTGCATAAACATCAAACGAGTAACAAAACAATATAAAATGTTTCACAACCATCATAGATGTCTAACAACAGATATAGATGATAGGTGAACCACACTTTTTCATTGATTTCACCATGGCTATAGAATCTTCCAAGTCTTCGGTATGCAAGCATGTTTCACGGGACTTCTCCAAAATGTTGATGCTGAGATTAAGAACATTTGGTGCTGCATTTTGGGCGTGATGTTGGATGTAGTAAAACCCCATCTTGGCTAAGCTTTCATTTATCTCCGCAAAACCATCAATAGTAGTTAACTCTTGCCTTCTGTAAAAAAAATAGATAAAATTCCCAAATATTTTAGTGTGTCTTAAGTAGCAAAGCAAAACTAGCACACATGGTTAACTCATAACAATTATAGCAGAATATGCAAACAAACACTTGATATACAACGAAATCAAGCTATTGAGTTTACTTATTTTTGTTATGTCTAGATAATTTATCAAAGTAGTATATGTTTGGGAAGCTTAGAAGGAATTTATTATAAATTAAGATTCACAGATAATCCAAGAGAAGCAAGATTAACTAACAAAGGAGAATCTTAAATAGACTAATCGAGAACTAACTAATCAAATCATAGTCTATATCTATGCTTATGAAGGTCGTCCTGAAGTTCAGATAAGCTTTCCTGAATTTCATATATATCTTTTACTCGTTAAATCCAATGAACATAGAAAAGGTGGAAGAGAAGCTTACTGGTTTGGAAGTTGAGAGACCCAAATCACAAATCATCCAATCTACTGAAAGTCTGAAACTTTTTGAAAATTAGAAAAAAAAAAGTTAATCACAACAGAGGTTTCAATCGGACAAAGCAATCAGACCTAAGCAATCACAAATCGCCACGAACTGTTTCAATTTGATTATGCTGGAGAAAAAGTCGGAGATTCTAAATCTAGTACTCGTTAGTTTCAATAAACATCAAAAAAGTGGAAGAAACGCGTACAAGAAAATTAAACATGGCGTAGGCTTACTAGTTTCAATCGGACAAAGCAATCAGACCTAAGAATTGAATCGAGATCCAAGAATGGAGAGATTCACATCCATAATCCAAAATCAAGCATGACTTGTGTTTAAAATCTGAGATTGAAGAAGTGTTGCAACGAGAGAGGAGAAGCCGGGAAGGAAAGGGAAACTTTTTAGTTTTGTGTATAAGGAAGAGTGGAAGACGACGATTGCTGCGTTTTTCATATATTTCTCTGTTTTATTTTTTTAATAATAATTCTCCAAAATATTAAGTTGTGCTAATTTTGTCATATTAAGGAGTGTGTGCTAAGTTTGGAACAAAAACTAAAAATGGTGCTATTTTTGTCAATTGCCCTTTTTTTTTTTTACATATTTAATAAAAAGTTATGAAACAAAAATCAGAAAATTCCTAAATTCTCTCATACACTACACCACTATTTTTCAAACCGCCATATATTCCTCTTTAAAAATGAAAAATCTAATTCACATTGTATCTTCTGCTTTCCATTAATTTTTTTCTCTCATATACATCGATTAAAAATTGTGTTGGAAAAAAAAGTTCTAATTGATCCAAGCTTATTGATTTTTTTTCATCTTAGATTCACTTCTCTTCATTTCAGATTTATTGTCTTTCTTTTTTCTTTTAATTTCAGATTTATTGTTTTCTTCTGAGTTTTATTTACATATCTTCTCTTTATTTCAGATTCATATTTCATTGTGTATTGAACAACACAAGAGAGAGCTCCCTGTGTATCTCCAAAATTTGTTAACTGTATGTAACATCCGCGAACCAAAAATTGGTTTTTGGGGATGGGTGTCGATGGACACCAAGGTGGTGTCCGTCGACACCACTTATTTCCAGTTTGACCAGATTGAATTTTTGATCGATTTGGTTCGGTTTGGTTTAAAGAAACCATTGGACCAAGGTTTAAAAGAAAGAAACGACCTAGGGTCGTGTTTTTGGTTGTCTTGCGCCGTTTGAGAGAAAAAGAAAGGAGAAAAACAGTTCCTAAGGTTCTTGAGAGAGTTTGTGAGATTTCAAGGCGTTTTTGGTGAGATCTTAATGTGGGATTGAAGATCCAAGGCTAGGAACGTGTTGGAAGGTTGCTGGGAGTGTTGGATTCGTTTCTTTTGGTCTAAATCTTCCTTCAAAGAGGTGAGTGCATGACCATGGCTAATCTAAGCCTTTGATTCCCTTGTTCTTGCTTGTTGTTGCTTGTTTGTGTGTTTTTCTTGCTGGGATTGGTTGATAAAGGTTCCTACAGAGGTATAAGGCTTGGGTTTTGAGTATTGGACGATTTGGAGGAGATTGGGAGCGAGATTCGACTCTCGACTTCGCGCGGATCGCAGTTGCAGAGGGAGTGTCGATCGACACCACTTGGTGTTGGTCGACACCAGCAAGTCAGGCATCGATCGACACTGTGGGGTAGTGTCGGTCGACACCATTGAGCCAGTGTCGATCGACACTAGGCTGGTGTCGGTCGACACCTCCCTTCCAGCGAGACGATGTTTGATTTCCTGGTTTGTGTGTTTGTTTGCTGCTTGTTTTGGAACTTTTGGAATCATTGTTGCTTGTGTGTATAGCCCAGTAGATGGAAGGATTGCCTCACTAAGTATTTGTGATAATACTTACGCATCTCAATTGTTGTTTGTGGTGTGCAGGTAAAGGCAAAGTGTGATCATGGAATCAAGGCAATGAAGAGGAGGATGTTCTAGGGACTCGATTGGATGTTGTCTGGCATTGCTAGGTTGCTAGAGTTGAGTCATTAGAAACATTGCTAGGTTGCCGGTTTCATGTTTCTTGTTGTTTGGTATTTGGATATTGCTTATGCTATGATATTGGAATGTTATTGGATATTATTGGATATTGTTATTGGCATTGTTATTCCGCTGTTGATTAGGATTGTGGTTAGGTGGCTAGTGGGTATGGGATCACTAGTTGTAGTTTATTTATATATATTATTATTAAAAAAAAGGGGTCGGTCGTTTCATTTTGGTATCAGAGCCTTTACGGTTCTAGGTTTGGGTTCACTAGGTTTCTGTTGTAGATGTTTGGGATTGCATGTCTTGATTGATTATGTGAGTTAGTCAATTGTGTGTGGCATGGAGTCCTAGAACATCCTCTTCGAGCCGAGTGTGTGATTCCACGGTGAGTTTATGTTTCTGTGTGATATTAGAAATTGTTTGCTTAGCATTCTGTTCATGGTAGTGCAGATGGTTAGAGGTGATGCTGTAGCTGGTCGAGGTCGTGGACGCGAACGTGGTCGTGGAAGCGGACGTGGTCGTGGTAGGGGCAGAGTCCCAGTGGTTAGTGAGACCGAGGACCAGAGTGTGACAGCTGAGGGTGTTGGCGAGTCGCAGGGTGTTCCGGGGGATTCCGTGAGTGTGGCAGGAGGGGGCGGTGTTGATGCTCCAGTGGCCAGTGATGCTCGGGTTCCGGGTGTGGGAGTCCCAGCGGGTGGGGTCCCTGGTACTGACTTTGCGGCTATGCTAGCACAGGTGTTAGAGCAGTTACCACCAGTGGTACCGGCTCAGGCTCAGGTAGTGCCACCAGTGGTGGCGGAGGAGCGGCAGCCAGTGGTTGCGGATGTGGGAGAGCATGGACGTTATTTGGCTATGCTCAAGGAGATGAAGGGTCTGTTCACTGAGAGGTTTTTGGGTGGTACAGATCCTACTGCTGCGGATGCTTGGAGGACGAGTCTGGAACATAACTTCCATACTCTGAGATGTCCTGAGGAGTTTTGAGTGGACATAGGGGTCTACTATTTGGGTGGTGATGCTGAGTTGTGGTGGAGATCAGTGGTTGCTAGGAGAGTGCAGAGGGAGATGACTTGGGCTGACTTCGTCTTGGAGTTCAACCGCAAGTATTTTCCTAGAGAGGCATTGGACCGGTTGGAGGTGCAGTTCCTTCAGTTATCACAGGGGACGCGGTCAGTGCGGGAGCAGGACTTGGAGTTCAGTCGACTTCTTTGTTATGGGGGTCGGGCTATGGAGCCTGAGGAGGCTCAGATCAGGAGGTTCTTGAGGGCTCTTCGTGATGACTTGAGAGTTCACTGTAGAGGGAGGAGTTATGCTACGCGTGCAGAGCTGGTTGAGACTGCAGCAGAGATTAAGGAGGATATCCGGGCACAGTTAGTGGCGGTAGCTCCAGCAGTTCAACCTAGTAAGGCTCAGCAGCAGGGTGGTTCTAGCAGGGGTGGTAGGCATGCTCAGGGAACCAAGAGGAAGTGGGAAGATACGCAGAAGCCGAGTGGTGCGGGTTGCTTCGGTTGTGGGAGCAAGGATCACAGGGTTGCTAGTTGTCCCAAGAGGAGTGTTCCGACGATAAGACCTCGAGTATGTTATCATTGTAGGGAGACAGGGCACATCAGGCCTTTTTGTCCCAAGTTGCAGCCGGCAGCAGTGGCAGCGTTGTAGCAGGTGCAGCCTGGAGGTCAGCAGGTGGCACGGATTGAGCAGGGGCCACGCGTTTACACGACAGTAGAGACTGGTGGAACCAGTGCCGGGGCGATCACAGGTATAATTTCTAGTACTTAATCTTTGTGAATTTTAGTAGGGTCAGATTTTATGTTTTCCTATGATAAAGTGTTAGGTTCTCAACACATGAGGTTTGTGTAAGGACCTTGTTGGTGGGCGGGTTTAAGTCCCATGTTATGTTTGATTCTGGAGCTTCGCATAGCTTCATTACTCTAGAGTGTACAGAGTGTGCCGGGATCAGCGGGGATCCTGGAGAGCGTGCAGGAGTTGTCAGAGATGCGGGAGGCGAGTTCTTGAGAGTGATTGGACGAGCCAGAGGAATTGATATTCAGATCGCAGGAGAGTCGTGGCCAACAGATTTGCTTATCAGTCCAGTGGAGCTGTATGATGTTATTCTCGGGATGGATTAGTTGCATCGGATGGATTGCCATCGGGGTAGAGTGGAGTTTGAGCGATCAGGAGGGAAGTTGGTTTTTCAGGGTATTAGACCGACTTCGGGGAGTCTCGTGATCTCATCCATTCAGGCTGGGAAGATGATTGAGAAGGGCCGTGAGGCTTATCTGGTTACTATATCTATGCCAGAGTCAGTGGGGTAGTCTACGGTTAGCGGTATTCCGGTAGTGGAGGAGTTTAAGGATGTGTTTCAGTCCTTGCAGGGATTACCACCATCTCGGTCGGATCCTTTTACCATTGAACTGGAACCGGGGACGACACCGTTATCCAAGGCTCCTTATAGAATGGCTCCAGCAGAGATGGCAGAGCTGAAGAAGCAGCTAGAGGATCTGTTGAGTAAGGGATTCATCCGTCCTAGTGTATCACCGTGGGGAGCGCCGGTGTTGTTTGTGAAGAAGAAGGATGGAAGTTTCAGGTCGTGTATTGATTATCGGGGTTTGAACCGGGTCACTGTGAAGAACAAGTACCCTCTTCCTAGGATAGATGAGTTGTTGGATCAGTTGAGGGGTGCTACTTGGTTCTCCAAGGTAGATCTAGCACGGGTTATCATCAGATACCGATAGATGAGGCAGATGTGAGGAAGACTGCTTTCAGGACGAGGTATGGGCACTATGAGTTTGTGGTGATGCCTTTTGGATTGACTAACGCGCCAGCAGCGTTTATGAGATTGATGAACAGTGTGTTTCAGGAGTTTCTGGATGTATCTGTCATCATTTTCATCGACGATATCCTGGTTTATTCCAAGAGTCCTGAGGAGCATGCAGTGCATTTGAGGGCAGTTATGGAGAAGCTGCGGGAGTAGAAGTTGTTTGCCAAGTTGAGCAAGTGTAGTTTTTGGCAGCGTGAGATGGGCTTTATGGGTCACATTGTTTCTGCAGAGGGGGTTTCTGTAGATCCAGAGAAGATTCAGGCTATCAAGGATTGGCCTAGACCGCAAAATGCCACAGAGAACAGGAGTTTTGTTGGATTGGCAGGTTACTACAGGAGATTTGTGCAGGGGTTTGCAAGCAGAGCACGTCTTATGACTAAGTTGACAGGGAAGGATGTTCCTTTATGTTTGGTCAGAAGATTGTGAGGAAGGCTTTGCAAGCCTGAAGGAGATGTTGACTACTGCGCCAGTGCTGGCTTTGCCTGAGCAGGGAGAACCCTATGTGGTTTATGCAGATGCATCTAGAGTTGGTTTGTGGTGTGTTCTGATGCAGCATGGAAAGGTGATTGCCTATGCTTCGCGGCAGTTGCGGGTGCATGAAGGCAATTATCCTACTCATGATTTGGAGATGGGTGCTGTAGTTTTTGCCCTGAAGATTTGGAGATCTTATCTTTATGGTGCAAAGGTACATGTGTTTACAGATCATAAGAGCATGAAGTATATATTCACTCAGCCCGAGCTGAATTTGAGACAAAGGCGGTGGATGGAGCTTGTGGCGGATTATGATTTGGAGATAGCTTATCATCCTGGTAAGGCTAACACGGTTGCAGATGCTCTGAGCCGGAAGAGGGTAGCTTCGGCTCAGGAGCAGGAGATGGAGTCTCTGGTAGGGGAGATCAATGCTTTGAGTTTGTGTGCTGTTTCACAGGAACCGTTGGGTTTGGAAGCAGTAGATAGAGCAGATCTTCTGAGTAGAGTGCAGTTGGCGCAGGAGAAGAATTTGGGACTGGTGAATGCCTCTAAGGATGTGGATTCAGAGTATCAGGTCTCAGATAATGGTACTATCTTGGTGCACGGTCGTGTGTGTGTGCCCAAGGATGAGGAGTTGAGGCAGGAGATTCTGAGAGAGGCTCATGCGAGCAAGTTGTCTATTCATCCAGGAGCGACTAAGATGTACCGTGACCTCAAGAGGTATTATCATTGGGTCGGGATGAAGAAGGATGTAGCGGGTTGGGTTTCGAGGTGTGATGTGTGTCAGCTAGTGAAGGCTGAGCATCAGGTTTCTGGCGGGTTACTGAAGAGTTTACCTATTCCTGAGTGGAAGTGGGATATGATCACTATGGATTTTGTGGTAGGATTGCCTGTATCACGGACCTTTGATGCTATTTGGGTCATTGTGGACTGGTTGACTAAGTCCGGACATTTTCTGGCCATTAAGAAGACTGATGGAGCAGCGGTCTTGGCTAAGAAGTATGTGAGAGAGATAGTCAGATTGCATGGGGTGCCAGCGAGTATTGTGTCTGACAGAGATTCTAAGTTCACTTCGGTGTTCTGGAAGGTATTTCAGGCAGAGATGGGCACTAAGGTGCATAACAATTTAATAATCACAGGAAAAAACAATATAATACTATCATTTGTATAGTGCCGTTTAATATTGAGAAGAAAACAATAACCGAGACACACACACCGAAAGCGGATAAAAGACATTGCTTGTCTTAAAGAGTTCTCAAAATTCCAAAAGAATATGGACACCTGGTCTCAAAGCTAATATAGACTTGTTCACACTTCACACATCAAAACTTGTATAATTTTCAGAAAAAAAAAAAACTTGTATAATTTATCCAAAGCTTATTTTCGATAAGCTTATGTGCATGTCAACCTTGTATATATACTGCTTTCTCAACAAAAAAAAAAATAAATAAAATGATATAAACCTTGTATATCGTAGAAATGATATAAACCTTAATTCTGTTTCGTTTTATTTTCATTTCTTTGATATAACGGGATATATTTAAGTTTTAGGTAAAAAAACTCGGTTCTAGTTCCTTTTTTTTTTTTTAGTTTTACATTCTATATTCTAATATTTTTCTTGACTATTTTGAAGGGGTACTGTAAGTAATTATGTTCGTCCTTTTCAGCATGAGTAAAACAAAATCGCTTTTTATTAGTGTCACACTTTCGACTTTTATAAGACGTAGAGGATTAGAAGAGATAACACAACTTTGACGAAAGAAATATTAATTTATTGTTTTCTTTTACCGGAAATATGTTATTGTTTAAGATGTAAAGTTGTAATTTAAAGTTAAGTTCCCATTTGTGTAAGACCCAATAACTGAAATATTCAAGAAAAACACACAAACGGAAATTTCCTTGACAAGCTCTTTGGTTGTATTATTATCTATTCTACTCTCTTGGATTGAGAACTAGAAAATGAATTGC
This sequence comes from Camelina hispida, assembly GCA_023657505.1. Classification (NCBI taxonomy): domain Eukaryota; kingdom Viridiplantae; phylum Streptophyta; class Magnoliopsida; order Brassicales; family Brassicaceae; genus Camelina; species Camelina hispida. Next base: position 18,898,337 of record CP094635.1, on the reverse strand, counting down.
GTTACAAGTGTTAATTAAACTAAACACAGAAAGGTTGTCCTAATAACAATAATCAAAGATCTGTTGGTGATTCTAACCTTTCCTTGCGCAGCTCTATGTGTGATCTCCTCATCGTTCCTGTGCAACCTCAGCCATATCATTTATATAAGAACTAATGAAGCAAGGTTATAGCTTTGGTTTAGATAAACAAAACTAGAAACCTGTTTTCTCTTGGAGACATGGAAAAACGTTTAAGTTGTGGCTTCAGTGACCTATCTGCAACCTGTGGAAGTAAAAATACTTTTATTTGAGCTCCAGATACGTTCATGAAGTAAGAACATCATAAAGTCACATGTTACTAGTGTAGTGTGGGTGCGTTATTCGTCAATGCAGTTTTTTTGACTGAGTGTTCAGACGACCATAATTTAGCAACATCCCTCCAACAAAACCCTTCGATCTCTGATCAAGATTCAAGCACTAATTAGGATGATTAAAATAAAAAACAGTAAGTACAAATGTGCATGTAAACCTATACATTTTGGTCTTTCTTAATATGACAATAATATGAGAATTCGGATCAATGGGTTGATTACTTGATTGTATTTTATTTTTGTGGTAATATTATAAAAACAAGAAACCACCTCTTTTGTGCCGGTACTCGTTAGAAATCCCTGGCGATCTTTAACTCATATGCTTCTTGGAAATGACTATTTGACGAATTGGAGTCAACTAGTCATTACGCTCTACTGTTCCAGCTTGCCTCGACTTAATCTATTTCTTATTTAGAATGTATATACTTCAAACAATATCCTTTACCATTTTTGGCGTGAGAGGAATGCTAGGAGATATAGAGATATACATATATTCACCATAATCCAGACTTATCAAGCTCATTGATAAGAACGTATGCAATTGATACTTAGTTCTATTCAAAAGAGGGAGACAATGATCGTACTCGGACGGTCTCCAATCGTTTGCCACAAAATCCTAAACGCAATAAAGAACATCTTCGGCTTCTGTTCAAAACATCTCTATTGTAATCTTTAAATTTCAGCAAAACCAAATACATTAACTCATTGTATAATTAAAAATATTTGGGTTGAATACAGTTTAACATTCATTCAAAAAAAAAATTGATATAATGGTAAAGTATACTTTTGTCCAAAAAAAAAGGTAATATATACTTGGGGCATTCTCAAAAATGCCCCTTTTTCCATATATCTTTTTAAAAATACCCCTTCATGTTGACCATTTTTAAAACTACCCTCTTTATATAAAATGACTAAATTACCCTTTTGAGTGACAACAAGAATGTAGTCATCAAAATCGAAAATATTTTCCCGCCAAAAAATTTCCCGCCAAAATTTTTTCCATAAAATCGAAAATTTTTCCCGAAAAATTATTTTTCCCAAAAAAAAAAATTTCCGCCAAAATCGAAAAAATTTCCCGCCAAAATATTGAAATTTATACCTTTTAAAAACCTTGTAAATGCTTTTAAAAGTGTTTTAAAAGCATTTACAAGGTTTTTAAAAGGTTTTTAAACACATTGTAAACGCTTTTAAAAACCTTGTAAATGCTTTTAAAAAGCTTATAAATGCTTTAAAAGGTTTTTAAACACCTTCTAAACGCTTTTACAATGTTTTTAAAAACCTTGTAAAAATTTTTATAAGATTTTTAAAAGGGTTTTAAAAACATTGTAAAAGCGTTTAGAAGGTGTTTAAAAACCTTTTAAAAATCCTTTTAAAACCATTTGAAAACCTTTTAAAAACCTTTTAAAAACCTTTTAAAACCTTTTAAAAACCTTTTAAAAATCTTGTAAAAGCGTTTACAAGATGTTGAAAAAACATTTTAAAACTCTTTAAAAAATCTTGTAAAAGCTTTTACAAGGTGTTTATAAGGCTTTTATAAGGTAGAAACCTTATAAAACCTTTTAAAAACCTTGTAATTTTTTTTGGCGGGAAAAATTTTGGCGGAAAATTTTTTTTTTTGAAATTTTTTATCACAACTTTTTGACAAAAATTTTTGGCGGGAAAATTTTTTCGAAAAATTTTTGGCGGAAAATATGTCGGAAATTTTTGGCGGAAAATTTTGTTTTTCTTTTTATTGAATAAAATAATTTTCATCTAAGGGTAAAATGGTCATTAAAAATTAAAAAATGGCATAAATAAAAATGGCCAGAAAAGAGGGGATTTTTGAAAAAGGGTATATCAAAAGGGGCATTTTTAACAAATTCTCTATATACTTGAACCTTAGGTCATTTTTTTTGTTTGTTCTCATTTTATTATTAAACAAAAGTAATTGATTCCTAAACATTACTCTAATTACGCCATATAGGTGGAAAAGTTCTTGTAAGTAGGAGACACTTCTAAGCTTTCACATTTTGGATAAAATTCACTCTCATCGTGCTAAGAGAATATATTTATTTATTGATGTCTAAATTCTAGTCAAAATATTGTATTATTCATTTAATGATTTTTATTGTGTTTCAAAATTTACATCAGTTTTTAAATGGATTCGAAAATAAATTTATACATATTGATATACCTGAGTTAACTATGTTATATCAAAATCCATATATATGATTTCAAATAAATAAAATTTTTGAAATAACATTCGAATTTATAAATCAAAGAACCAATAATTCTGACCAATAATTTGAGTTTACAGACATTTTTAATAATAGCAAGATGAATCAAATATTAAAATATATTTCAAGATGGATATAATGTATTACAATGCAAAGTTCTTTAGGGTGGATACTTGTTGCGAATACCTTACGCAATACAACATCCGTTAGGATATGCGTCACTATACATCATATATTTAGTTTGACATGCATATCTCTACTCATATCAGCTTCTTCTTTTTTCCCTGCGGCGATTATGGATTCTTCATCCTTCTTTTTATCCATCTTTTTCTTGAGTTTTTTCAACATTTTCTCTTGATCAAAACTACCAGTAACCACAACCTTTTGACTTTCAACATCGACCACACATGTTTCAACCACTACAAAAAAACATAGCTGTTTCCGACCGTCAAATCCATCGGGAAACGGTCAGAATCGGAAAAGGCATTTCCAACCATTAACTAACGACAGTGAATCAGTCGGGAATCGTTGGTCGCAAATTTATTTGGTTAGAAATTGGTCGAAAATTTCCGACCGAACGTTGATTGGAATTTCGTTGGTTAAAATCGGTTGGATTTTGGTTAGTTAAATACCGATTAAATACCGACAACATAAAACGGTTGAGACTATATTACCGACGGATTTACTACTGTTTACTTTTTTTTCTCAATAACAACTAAAAATATCAGTACCAAATTAATTTAAAATACAAAAAATGAAAATTAACTAAAAATAAAAAAATGCTAAATTAATTGAAAATCAGAAAATACTAAAAATGTAGAAATAAGTTATTGTCAATAAAACCACATTGATAGATTCTTACATTAACCGTTAGTCCTTTTTTCGGACATCCTACAACAAAAAACTAGCAAGTTAAAACACTTATCTCTAATTTTGAGTTTCATCATCATCTTCATCTTCAGGTGGACGACAGTCTGGAAACTTGTTAAGAAGCTTTTCAGTAACACCCATCAAGTATTGGATTATCTTGGTATTTTCCTCTTTCTCCTTAACTAACTTAGAAAATTTGGGTATAAGCTTCTTCTAACTTCTTGTCATGATCCAAGCTGGGTAAGAAGGGAGTATTTAACTCTTCATGGTCTGGAAGAGATCCATATCCAAATCGATGTCCTTTCTTTTTGGGTATTGCCTGAGAATCAACATGCATAATGTTAAGAATATGGAAACATCATGTTAAGAATCAAAGAGTTAAGAAGTGTCAAGGATAAAAGTGTTGATGTAAGATAGTAGAAAGCATGTTAAGAATGAAAATGAAATCTCCATACCTTACGAACCAAATCGTTGATCTCAGTACAAGATATCTCTTTAGATTGAACCCGTCCATCTTCAAGTGTCTCTATAGATTGGAGGTCATTCACTTGTTCTTTTAAAGTCTCCACAATTCTCTTAGCCTTCTTGTAGACAATCTTGCCAGTTTTTTTTTTTTACTTTTATAAACATCCTCAATGAAAGCCAGCATATATTAGGCTCCACTCCACCATTTTCAATAGTCTTATATACATAGAAAAAGAACATAGTTAATATCCATTGAAATGATAATTCTTAAGAAATATAAAGAAATTCAAATTTACCATCTCATCTTTACGCCTATAGAATGATTTAGCTCCATTGTAGTGCACTGCAATTCCTTCTCCATCTGGGTTGCTTCTCCTGTTTTGTGAGTTTGTCGCCAGAGCTGAATATACTCTTTCCATAAATCACCTGACATATGTACAGGTTTCTCTTTATTGCATTTCCATTTGTCTTTCCACTCAGACAAGTTCTTGGAGAGAGAATAGGCAGCTTGTTTCTCAAACTCCCTCTCAACTGTTTTTGTAATGCTGGGATCCCAATTAAACTCTTGCTGAACCAAAAAAAAAAACACATGAAGTAAATAACAAGAGAGAAACATGATGTGAATCAAACATAAATTATAGAAGGAATCTTACTGTAAAAGCTTTAAACCACCGTTCTTTAGTATCAGCAGGAAGAGAACGAAATGTCAAGAAAGCATGGTTGACATCTGTTTTTTTGAATTCTCAAGATAGACTTTGTAATTACACCATATGGATCACGCTTAAACCTATAGATAAAACAGTTAAGATACCTATAGATAAACCTATAGATAAACATATAGATTAATTTTTAAGTTACCAAATAGCTCCTCGTTGCACTTTGGGATGAAGATACTTAAGTGTTTCACGTCCTGGAGCAGTGAGAAGATTCTCCACCGAAGCAGGTGGATTAGATCCGTTTGCATTGCCGGCAGATCCGTTTGCATTGCCGGCAGGAGGAACATCAGTTTCTGAGGCTGGTATACTACTTCCTGGATCTTCAGATATGCAACGGATCTATTGTAACATTAACATTATTTCGACCGTTTACCGATCGATTCACAAACGGTAATATCTCGGTCGGAAATTTATAGCCGTTTACTGACGATTAATCCGGTCATTTAAAACTGACCATTTATCGACCAAGTTTTAAATCGGTCGGAAATTGGTTGGAGAACAGTTGATTTTTACCAACGAATATATTCGTCGGTAATTTCCAACCGATTTCCAACCATATAAATCTGTCGCTAATTTCCAACCGATTACCGACTATTTTTTTCTTCCGTCGTTTAACGGTTGGAATACGGTCGTTATTTAAGCCGACCATTATATCGGTCGGAAAATTCGTTAGAACTGATAATATTTTCTTGTAGTGAACCTCTAATTAAAACCACTCAAAATATAAATTATTATAATATAAAATAATATTTCAATCAAATTAATATATCTAAAATGGTGGATAAAGTAACTGACATACCTTCGAATTTGGAAATAACTTTTTCGACCTCATATTTGTCATTTAGGAATGGTATCTTGAACTCGACTTCCACTACACTACTACAAAATAATTGTAATTAAAGAGTTAAGATACATCTACTATCTTAAAAATTAACAAAAAAAAAAAAAAAAAAAAAGAAGTGATCGAACTAGAGAGTAATCTACCTTGTCTCAGGTTTATCATTATTTTTCTCGTTTTCAAGATTTTCTTGTTGTTTTGGAACTAAAGAAGATGTTTCATTCTTCTCTAGAACTAGTTCATGTTCATCATCTATCTGGACTTTATCAGATTCATCATCTGTCTGGACTTTATCAGATTCATCATCTTCCGTCTGAACTGCATCGGATTTCTTAGTCATCACCAAAATTTCAGCATTTTTACCAGTTTTTTTCTTGATAGTCTTCAAGATCCTCTCCAAATCAAAAGCACCAGCAACCATAACCTTTTGGTTAAGCATATCCGTTAGACATTCTTCAACTCCTAATAATACATTAATTAAGAAATATTATTGATGCCTATATATGTACTGTGTCGTCATCAAAATATGATATATATATATATATATTGAATAAATAAATAAATAAAATTCTTGCCTTTTTGTTTGCTAACAACTTTTCTGAGTTTTTTTGCGCAATTTTCACAATGCAACCCAATCGTCAGTTCAGCATCCATAGTATAACTAAATAATTCTCAAGAGGAAAAAATGTAGTATCGTAAGAAAAATATAACAACATAAATTAATGTGAAATATATATATATATGTTATTCTTACTCATAAGGGATGCTTCTTCGTGACCACTTCCACCACCCACAACCCATCACAATCAAGTTCTAAATAACAAAGATTAGTTTACAATGTTTTGAAACCCGGACCGGACCAGCCGGTTGAACCGGTTTAACCGCAAACCGGAAAGTATGCCGGTCCGGGTTATACTTAAAAACCCGGATAGAACCAGAAAAACTCGACTAAAACTCGTTAAATCGTGGTTGAACCGGTGGTTCGGATTAAACCCAACATCTAATTATCAAATTTGAAGGAGTAAGTTAAGAGTAATTAATATAGAGACCAGCTATATAAAGAAGGAATCGAGTACTTCTTCCTCTAACTTTTCCGATGTGGGACAAAATATTATTTCTAAGAGTGTGGTTTCCATCATTTTGTTCGGTCACGTCTTCGCGTGTAAATTTCTTTACCTGTTCTACTATATTTTTATATGGATACTAGTAATTGATCCGCGCTACGCGCGGTAATTAGATTAAGGAGTATTCCGGATTTTGTTATGTATATTATTTTTTTGGTTACGTAAATTCATCTTTACGTTTGTTTTTTATTTGATTTGTGTTGTTTATGTTGTTTTGTTGGTTACTTTTATAAAAATAAGTTTTGCAGTAAGTATAATTTAGTTTGCTGTTTATTTTTTTATTTTTTTAATTTGAGATCATCTTGTATGTTTTTAATGTTTTTAAAAAAAATTATAATTAGAAGTTAACATTGTATAGTTGAAGTTGTTGTTTGGCTGTAACTGTTAGTTGTGATTAATTTATTATTATTTGTCATTATGTGGTTGGATTGTTATTTAATATTTTCATATGTATTTTGTAAACTGTTGGAGTAGTTTTTTTGTCAATGTTTTAGTGTTTAGAGTGAAAAAGGTTGTGGATTTTATTAAGAAAAATAAATAAAATCAATAACTTACATTTCTTTTTTTTGGGCTATTTTTCTTTGTTTCAATCGGGCCCAATTTCTCTGTAAGGCTTAATGTGTTGGTCTATTGGATCATTATTTGTATGTTATTGAGGTTGGAATGGCTTTGTTCCTTTTCAAAATTTGATGTCCTCGTGAACGGATAGGAGAAGAGCAATGTTTGCGATCTAGAGGACAGTATGAGTATTGAACTTATTTTTTTGATGCTCGTAATCATTTTTCCAGTCATCCCTTTCGTAATCGTTTTTCCTTGAATATTTTTTTTTTTGGGGTTGCGTATTTGGTTGTCTCCCACTCGCTTCACATCTGTAGGGAGATATTTGGTTATCCCCTGTTGATTTCGTTAAAGGTAAATTTGAATTGTGTTGCAAATTTGTTTATATGAAAATGTGATGGCTTCCTTAGATGTCCTAATTAAGTTGTGAGTTGTTTTTGTGTTCTTAGTTGTAATTTTTTTTTTCCGTTTGTCCTCTGAGTTTCGATTTGATGTGAGTTGTGTTTTGGGAAAACTTCAAATTAGATAGAGTTGTAAAAAACGAATAAATGAAAAGTCTAGTTAAGATGGAAAAAAACCTTCTCATCAATGAGTAGGAAGTCGACGCCCATGAGTTGGCCTCCATTTTTGACATTGCGATCAGGCCAGTGATGAAGCATTCTTCCAACAATCTGTTGGTGAAGGCGCCCAGCTTTGAGATTTTTGAATCAAACGACCGGGGAATCCATGTTACTGAGGAGAAATTAAAGAGACGAAGAAAAATATATTGAAGCATAAAATTGGTGGAGAAGACATTATATAGGACTTACACCAATTAAAGATAGAGTACAGTGGGTCTTGAATTGAAAGAGCGAGTATTGAACAGGATGAATTACAGTAATAGAGAAAAACGTTAAAATGGAGATGGAAGAGAGAGAAGACAGCGAAAGGGTGTGGAGGAGTGGAGAACCTTTATTTCAAAGATAACCATTAGGTGAACCGGGATGAAAGAATGAGAAGGGCAGTGACGCTTCAGGTCCACAACAGATGACAGCGCTGTGGAGTTTAGTGGAATGAGGTTTTATTCCGCGAGCCAAAATAGCATGGCTTAGTGCATAATGTTGCAAAATTGGGAAAATGAATTGAGCTTTTACAGAAATGTGATAGAAATAAATAATAACTGCTTAGTGGGTAATGTCAAAATTATGGGCTTATTTCGAAAATATGGACTTATTAAAAAGAGGGGCATGACTATTGTTTGCTATCAGAATAATTATATGACTATTGTTTGCTATCATTTATTTTTGTGTAAGTAGTTTTCTACAATCTTTATTTCCTTTCCAAATTTATTGCTGCTTCTAACGCAAACTAATTATATTTTCAATACTTTTGGCATCACATTCTTTTATTTTATGATTAAATATTTTTGGGGTGCAGTTTCATTGTTTTTAGAATATTTTTCATCAGGTTTTAGAAATAAAAATTGTAAGCCATATCTTATAATTATGTTTATTGATAGTATCCAACAGAATAAAAATATTGATTTTTTTTTCATGTTTATTTTTCAAATACAAACCATATTTTCAATATACTAATATTTTTTTGCCTACAATATGAAGTGCATTTGTTAACTTTGTAAGATAAAAATATTAGAACATTACCATGTTTACAACACTAAGGAACTGGTATGGAACTTCATTTATATTTGTTTTCTTTAGTTGTTATTTACATATATTTCTTAATATGTTGATAAGAATTATTTAGATTTTTATAGTTAAAATATGATAAATTTGCGTTGCGTCGGTACGATCGTATGGTTGCATGATGTATTTGCTTTATCGCTTTCATGTTAATCTTTCAGATTCTTGGCCATAGAGTATAATTCATGTATTTTTATAGATAATCTCCAGGCTAGAGAGTATTCTCTGTTCTTTATTTTACTTTATTGACAACTTAAGAATGCATAAATTGTGCCTGCATTACCAGAGAACTAACTTTTAATATAAGATATTTTTACTTGCTTTCTTCTTAATCTAACAAAATAAAAACTAATGTAAACCTGCAAATCTGTTATTACCTTCACGTTTCATGAAACATGTAGTTGATTAAAGGCTTTGAAATCTTGTTATCCCCTGAAGCAGCATATGTTACATGCATAAGGAAATGGTCTAACTAAACTTTTTTCGCGAGAAAGACTTTGGAACTGCTATGTTTTTAGCTTGTATTAAGTTTCCAAAATAAAAATAAAAGTGTGCTCTTTTAAACATATATATATTCAGAGTTCAGACGAAACGAACCATGAAACCAAAGCTAATTACGTTATGGCTATTGTCATCTTCTGTGTGCATCTACAGTAAAGACGTCTCTCAAGTCTCAACTACCAGTTGATTGATAACCTTTAACGTCGAACAGTTTTAGAAGAAAAATGAAACGTTAACCGTTTCAGAAAATAAAAGCAGACAAATAATAGGATCATGATAAATCACCTGAACTGATTAAAATAAGCAAGTGTGGCTGATTAAACCAATAAACTCTTGTTGAAATTGTTTGTCCCGTATTGGTAAACTAAGTCTTTGAACCTTGCTTTCAGTTGAGGCTTGAGGGCTTTGAGCTTTAGTGCAGCTGAGAAAGTTCTATATATCATTATAGAAAATATATGACGACACTTTTTGTTTTTATCTTTATACTTATTCTCATGCAATTAGACGAAGTCAGTGAGAATTATGGTGTATGACTATGCAATAGCAAGAAAGATCCCTAATTTAAATAAAAAAAAGATCTTACCACGAACTCTTGTGTGCTTGAGAATTCGGCGTCAAAGAGCTAGCTATCATCGACAATGGTCTGAGTGTGTGAGTTTGAACATCATCATATCATCCAAAATCTTAAACTTCTCTGACACCTAAGAGAGACACTGAAATCTAGAAAACATGAATTAAGATTGTTGATCAACCTCCAACTCAATGCTTCTCCATGAGCTAGAGAGACAACAAAACAGTAAACATGAGAAAACAGGACGTGAATTTAAAAAGCCCATAAACTGAAGAGGAAGCAAGAAGAAGAAAGGCCATATCTTCTTACATGTGGTCTTCCAGCGTAGAAAAATTGCACGTAGAAGTTATAATTAAAGATGAGATTAGTGAAGTCGTAACTTATCTGGTGGGATTTAAATTGAGAAACCAGGAAGCCACAGGAGATGAGAGAAGCTTGAAACGGAGATCCTGGTCATGTGGGGAGACAATGGGTTTTGAGGCTAACATTTCATATGCTTAGCGATTTTTTTTTTTTTTTTTGCAAGATGTCGCTTGGTTAATTTGTAGCTGTTAATTGTTGCATTAAGAAAGAGTTAGATGATGTGGCATGCTCTAAGATGAATTTGGAATTTGCTGAGGTGGCTGCACAAGAAAAAAGGAAAAGGTAACTTTATATATATATATATATTCGTAAAACCAATGAAACATATATATATATATATATGTATGATATTTCTATATTGTGAAATTCAGTAAACTGTTGACCCACGGTTGGACCGGGTCAACCCACTGACCCGGTGACCCGGAAGGTTGTCTGGTTTGCTTTCCGGGTCGGGTTTCAAAACATTGGTTTACAGTCTTCTTTCTCCCCGTAAAATATATCTTATGAAGCCTAACACATTTCAAATATAATATTGAAGAGAAAAGAATTTAGACACATAATCAAAATGATCACTCAATTTATAAAATATATGACTTATGTAGACAACATTGCATATAAAGAACTTTCTTAGTACAGATGTTAAAGGTTAAAAGTGAAGGAAATTAATTAATTTCATATCTTTATATTTAATGTATATGTATCCAACTCTTGCATTATAAATTAATAATTTGTTTTTTGGTTTTTTTCTTTAAGTTTGACTTTAAAATAAATTAATTTCCATTTTTTAGAGAATTTCTTACTAATGCCCCTTCTTTGATACCCCGTTTTTAAAATATCCCTTCTGATGATCATTTTTTAATTATATCCTTCCTTTATCTTTTAAAGACATTTTTGCCCTTGTTTTATAATTATACCGACAATCTTATTCTACTTTCTCCGTCGTCGATTTCTCTGTCGTCGACCTTCTTCGTCTTGGTCTTCGTCTCTTCTTCTCCGGAGACATCTCTCCTTCTCCGGTCGGATCTCTCCTCCGCCATTATCACTGTTTCTCTGTCGTCTTAGTTCTCTCTTTTAGTTCGTCGTCTCTTCTACCCCCTTCGTGTAAGTGTTTCTCCCATCGTGTAAGCTTTGTTTCTGTATTTTAGTTTTGATTTCAATTTCAATTTTGTGTTAGCTATTAGATTGTTGTTTCGATTTCAAATTTGATGTCAGAATTTTTTTAGGTCTTAAGCACTTGCTCTTTTAGTTCTGTTCGTGATAATAAAGTCTTTTTCTCCCACCGTGTAAGTTTGTTTCTGTATTTTTGTTTTGATTTCAATTTCAATTTTGTGTTAGCTATTAGATTGTTGTTTCGATTTCAAAGTTGATGTCAGAATTTTTTTAGGTCTTAAGCACTTGCTTTTTTAGATCTGTTCGTGATAGATAATAAAGTCTTTTATTAAATCTTTGGACATCTACTGTTATTCTTTGATATAATAGTTGTTCGGATCTCTCTTCTTTTAATGTAGTTTTGTAATTCGTGATATTGGTTTGTTTTCTCAGGATTTGGTTGGGTGTACAAATGATTGAATTGTATTCAGTATGTGGTTTGTAGAAGTTGAACAACAACATTCATTGGGAATTTGAGATGGATAATGAAAGGGGAGCTTCTTTGATTAACATTGATGAGAATACTAGATTTAGTGAGTTGGTAAAGATTCTATTAGAAGATTTTGACATTGATATTCAGGCCCAATGTTTAAAGCTTAGTTATACATTGCCTGCTAAGTCTGCTACTATAGGTAGTATTCCAATCTTTATTAGAAATGATAGGCAGCTTGAAGCTTTTAAACTCAAATATGCACAAAGTGGAGGAGTTCTTCATCTATGTGTTACTGTTGAGGATTTTTGTGAGACTGTAGAGCAGGTATTTTTAGTAAACTCATTCTCTTATTCTTTCTAATATTGTTTTAGAAAAGTAACTGATTTGAGGAATGTCTCTTTATCAGGGTTAACCTAGCTCTACTCCTTTTATTGAGAGTGTTACTGCTGTTACTCAGGTAACTTTCTACTTTAGAATTTTAAATTATTTCTTGCTTACAAAACCTTATAAAATTCTTTGAAAACACTTGTAAAACGTTTTAAATACTTTACAAATCCTTTCAGGATCAAACAAGCTCAAATATGTTAGTTGGGAATGCTATTGATGTTTATACTCATACTCAGGTAACTTACAATGGTATAAATGTTTTAATTTCCTTTTCAACCCGTTTTAAAAACCTTTGAAAACAGTTGTAAACCTTATTAAATCCTTTGAAATCACTTGTAAAATCTTTTAAAAAACCATTGATTTGTACTTTCAGGGTCAACCAATACCAAATCCATATGTCGAGAGTGTTCCTCCTGTTGCTTCTTCAAGTCAATATACTGGCACTTCTGATGATTTTACTGCTACTCATACTCAGGTAACTTACATTAAAACAATTTAAAAAACCTTTTGAAAACAGTTGTAAACCTTATTAAATCCTTTGAAATCACTTTTAAACCCTTTTAAATACGTTACAAATCTTTTAAAAAACCATTGATTTGTACTTTCAGGGTCAACCAATACCAAATCCATATGTCGAGAGTGTTCCTCCTAACATGACAACCTCTGTTGGGTATCCATCTGGTTCTTCACACTCAACTGGTCTAATCGATGTTGATTCACTGTTTTGTGGAAAGTTATTCAAAGACAAAACAGAAATGAGAAGTCAGATGTGGATGTATGCAGTCAAGCATAGTTTTGAGTTTCATACTTTTCAGTCAGACAACAAGAGGTATGTTCTGAAATGAAAAATGTACTTGGAGGCTACGTGCAACTAAAGTTAAAGCATCAGATAGCTTTGTTGTTCGAAAGTATATTAGTCAGCACAGCCGTGACTCTGCTTTAAGGAATGTTAATCATCGCCAAGCAACTGCAAGAACTTTGGCTGGTTTGATTAGTAACCATTTTGCAGGAGTAAAGCTTCCTCTCAGACCCAAACAGCTCATGGAAATTTTTAGGAATGACCATGGAGTTGGTGTCTTGTACTCAAAAGCTTGGAGAGCTCAAGAACATGCATCAGAACTTGCTAGGGGTATACCTGCTGATAGTTATGAGGTTTTACCGAGTTGGTTTCACATGATAGAAAAGAAGAATCCTGGTACTATCACTTACATCAAAGCTGATTCTGATAATAAGTTTAGATATGCTTTTCTGGCTTTTGGTGCATCAATGAGAGGTTTTAAGTTAATGAGAAAAGTTATTTCTATTGATGGCGCCCATTTGAAATCAAAATAGAAAGGGACTTTGCTTGCTGCATCAGCTCAGGATGGTAATTTTCAGTTGTATCCTATTGCTTTTGCCGTTGTTGATTCTGAGAATGATGCATCATGGGATTGGTTTTTGCGGTGTTTGAAGACTATTATTACTGATGAAAAGGATCTAGTTTTCGTGTCTGACCGGGCTTCTTCAATTGCAACTGCGCTTTCAGTAAATTATATACATGCTCATCATGGGATCTGCACTTTCCACTTGCAAAAGAACCTGGAAACACGATTTAGAGCTTCTGCTTCTCTTCTTCCAGTTGTTCATGATGCTTTAAGAGCTTACACTCAGTATGATTTTGATTATTTGTTCAGTCAAATTTCCAATGGTGATCCGGATCTTGGAGAATATCTTTGGCAAGCTGATATTAGGAAATGGTCACGTGCATATTCTCCTTCTAACCGGTACAACATCATGACATCTAATTGTGCTGAGTCCATTAACTCTAGGTTAAAAGAGACTCGCGAGTATCCAATTGTCTGCCTGTTTGAGACAATCAGGTCTATTTTTACTAGGTGGTTTAATGAACAACGTGAGGAGAGCTGTCGACATCCATATGCTGTTACTCCAAATTTTGGGAATAAGATGAATGAATCTTATAATAATACTACCCGCTGGCTTGAAGTTAGTCAAGTAAATGAAAATGTCTTCGAGGTTAAAGCAGGTTTAAAGACAAATATGGTGAATTTGGACACAAGGAAATGCACATGCTGTATGTTTAATATTGACAAATTCCCTTGTGCACATGGAATTGCTACTGCCAAACATGTCAATCTCAATGAAAACATGTTTGTTGATGATTATCATTCCACTGAAAGGTTATAACTCTCTTCTTTAATTGGGTTTTGAAAAGGTTGCTAAAGTAACGGATCCGACAGGTTTTTACAATGTTTTAAAAGGTTTTATAAGTTATTTATAAGGTTTATAAAAAGTTTAAAGAAGGTTTTACAAGGTTTTACAAGGTTTTTCAAAGGTTTATCAAAGTTCTATAAGTCTTATCTTCCTTTTTTTTTATTTTACAGATGGCGTTTAGGATATTCAGAGAGCATTCACCCAGTAGGTGATATGGAGTATTGGGAGATTCCAGAGAGTGTTAGTACTTCTATTCGGACACCTTCTACTCGTATACCTAGTGGCAGGCGAAAGAAAAAAAGAATAGCTAGTTCATGGGAGTATGGAAAGGCTAAGACAAATTCAAAACAATACAAATGCAGTAGGTGCAGTCAGTGTGGACACAACAAATCTAGTTGTGTAGCTGCTATCTAACTCTCTCTCTCTCTTTAATTCAACTTGAATTTGTTCTTTTTAATAAAATATTTCAGTCTGTGGTGTTGTAAACTCCCTTTTCTTAGTTTTTTTTTTCCAGATTTTACTGTTTTAAATCATTATAAACAACTTGTAAGGCCTTTTAAAATAGCAAGTCGTACTGTTTTTAAATCATTTACAAACAACTTGTAAAAACTTTTAAAACCTGTTAAAAACCATATATACTCTTGTAAAACCCTCCAACGATTAAAAACCTTATATATGTACTCTTGTAAAAAGCAAGTCGCCACACTCTCTCTCTCTCTTCCCCTTCCCCTTCCTCTTACTCTTCTTCATATCTCTCTCTCTTCTCTCTCCCTGCAAAAACCCTAAATTTCCTCTGATTTCACAATCTTCAGTCTCCTTCACTTCTTCGTAATCAAACACCAAGCAAAACCCTCCAACGATTTTAAATGATTTGAAGAGATAGAGACAATTTCGAATTTTGATTTCAAATTGCTTAAGTTTCTTTTGTGGAAGACGATTGAAGGGGTAATACGCGAAGAGTCACTTCAAAACAGTGAAGGGGTAAGATTTCGAAGGGTTAATTGATTGAAGGGGTATTACGCGAAGCGTCGCTTTGGTTTGGTTATAATTACGCGTTGAAGGGGTACTTTTCGTAAACCAAAGCGACGCTTCGCCTATTATAAATACTTCTTGACTTACACATCAAACCTTTGTCTCACGAAAACTCCTAAATCATCTCTCAGATTCGACAAACTTATTTACCTTCTTCCTTCATTCTGTCAGAAATGGCCCATCGTTCTTCAAGCCATCTAAGGTCTGATTTGAAATATCTCAACAGGGATCTTTCGCCAAACGTCACAGCAGGTAAACACATACATCTTCAGATTAGATTTGTTTTACTCTTAAGGATAAAAGAGATTGAGTGTTTGCCTTTTTGTTAGTAACTGTTGATGACGACATTTTCCATTGGGAGGCTAATCTAATCGGACCGGTGAACACCCCTTATGAAGGGGGAGTGTTTAAAATTAGTCTTAATTTTTGACCTGATTTCCCAAATAAACCCTCCAAGGTATCTATTTTTGATTATACTCCTTTTTATTTTAGCAAGCATGTGTATTAGGACTCTTCTTTTTGCAGCAACTCAATAGTTTTTTAAATAAAATTTTGATAATGCAGGTTTGTTTCATCACAAGAATTTGCCACCCAAACGTATCAGATAATGGAAGCATTTACCTAAGAGTGTTGAGGGCCGACTATTGGCATCCCATGTCGATTGTTAAGCTTTTCAAGGGATTAGTGGAGAAGTTGATTGAACCAGAGGTCAATGATGAGAAACAGACCATTGAATATCTTGCCAACCTCTACAAATCTGATAGGAGAAGGTTTAAAGCAATAGCTAGAGAGATGACTAATCAATACGCTGGGAGAGGAAACTGAAATATGAACTTAAATAGTTCAAATCTATTTTAAAAACTCTTGAATAATTTATCTTGTATTTGTTCTTTTTAATAAAATATTTCAGTCTCTGGTGTTGTAAACTCCATTTTAAAATAATATTTTATTCAGATTTTACTGTTTTAAAACATTAGAAATAACTTGTAAAGCTTTTTAAAAAAGCAAATCAAATTGATATATATCATTATAAACAACTTGTAAAACCTTTTAAAATTTCTAAAAACCAGATATACTCTTGTCTAACCAAACTGTTTATAGGATTAATACCATTTAAAAGGTTTTACAAGCGAAAAGAAATAACTTAACATTAAAAAGGCAATTTTTAAAAATCTACTTGCAAACTAAACATTGAAATACTATTCCATTCATTATTCTTCTTGATGTGATCACGTTTATATACCAGCAATAATTTTTAAATGGTTTTAAAAGGGTTCAATGGTTCTTAAAAGGTTTTAAAAGATGTTAAAAAAGTTTTCAAAAGCTTCTAAAACTATTTTAAAACCTTTGAAAAGTTGTAAAAGCCCGTTTAAAAGGTTTTAAAACCCTCTAAAAAGGTTTTAAAAGGTTTTTAAAACTTTTAAAGCTCTTTTAAAACTTTTTAAACCTATAAACAGTTTAACACCATTTATAGGATTAACACCATTTAAAAGGTTTTACAAGCGAAAAGAAATAACTTAATATTAAAAAGACAATTTTTTAAAATCTACTTGCAAACTAAACATTGAAATACTATTCTATTCATTATTCTTCTTGATGTGATCAAGTTTATATACCAGCAATAATTTTTAAATGGTTTTTAAAAGGTTTCAATGGTTTTAAAAGGGTTTTTAAAAGGTTTTAAAAGATGTTAAAAAAGTTTTCAAAAGCTTCTAAAACTCATTTAAAACCTTTGAAAAGTTGTAAAAGCCCGTTTAAAAGGTTTTAAAACCCTCTAAAAAGGTTTTAAAAGGTTTTTAAAACTTTTAAAGCTCTCTTAAAACCTTTTAAACCCTTAAAACTTAAAAGAATATTAACCCGTTTTAGAAGATTTAACATTTTGAAAGGTTTTAAAACCCTTTTAAAACCATTTAAAACCCTTTTTTAAAACAGTTTTTTTAAGCAATAACCTCGTATATTAGGCAAGTTTGAACAAACTACTTATGTATAACTAAACTGTTTATAGGATTAACACCATTTAAAAAGTTTTTCAAGCGAAAAGAAATAACATAACATTAAAAAGACAATTTTTAAAAATCTACTTGCAAACTAAACATTGAAATACTTTGCCATTCATTATTCTTCTTGATGCGACCAGCAAGATGCTAAATTCCTTAACCCAGGTATTTGCTAATTCTGCAAATTATGGATTTTCCACGAAGTATTTGTCCCTGTACTCCTGCAAAAGAAAACAAAAATTTAAGTTAATATTAAATAACAGTAAAATGTGCATAAAATCTAACAAAAGTCGAGGTTCACTAACCTTTAATTTTGAAAACATTCTGGTACCAAGGTATCTCATTTGTGGAGTAACTAACATCTTTAGGAATTTTGTCAGGATGAAGAATTAATATTGCCTTCCTTGCTACTTTTTTTACATCTTCTTTAGTTATCAAATCCATGCCACAGAATTTTCCACTTATTCCCTTGCCAAAGATACTACAATGTAGAACATCCAAATTTTGTTAATATTTAACGCCTATGATAACAAGTATATGACTTTTTCAAACTTACTTCATCCATTGACGAAAGCATAATTTTGATGTCCTTGCTCTCAGTACAAGAAGTTATAACTTTCTCGATTTGTTTCACTTCTTCGTCACTTATATTATTCTCCTGCGTAGTAAGTGTTTGCACTAATACAAACATAAGAAACAAATTATTATATGTCATTTTCAACTAGTCAAATCATTTATAATAAAGGATTCAACAACTTACAACTGCCCATTTCCTGGCTGGTGTGATCTTGTGGTTGGCTTGGGTTTTCTTGTTGAATGGGAGCTTCTTCTTGGTTTGGGTCTTCTTGTTGAGTGGGAGCTTCTTCTTGGCTTCGGTCTTCATCAGTATCTGAAATATTAATACACTCTTCGTCATCCGATATAATAGTGTACGCTTCTTCTTGGCTTGAGTATACATCATTAGCACTGTTAGGCTTCTCATCCTGCATAAATAATTATATTTTCATTAACCATATGTAAATTATTTTCAAATATGTTTTTACAAGGTTTTTAAAATTTGTCGATCATATTCAAGTAACACATACCTTATCATTATTCATATCCTCTTCTTGTGGATCATTTTCATTAGTATCCTTGGTATTTTTTTCAGGAATAACACTTGGGTCCCCTCTCAAGTCAGTTTGTTTCTCATGTTGATAATCTTGATTCTCTTCTTTAGATACCTAGAAATGTTGTAATTTTTGTTTAATACTATTTAAAACACTAGCAAAACCTTTGAAAACGATTATATGATTTTGTTAAAAACTCTTTAAAACACTTTTAAAATGATTTTAAAAGGAATTAAGTTTTTTTTTCACTTACAAATTCACTTGGAGAAGCTTGTACTTCCTCTTCTTCAAAATCGGGGGCAGAGACTCGTACTTCCTCTTCTTGAAAAGAAGTGGCAGAGGCTTGTACTTCCTCTTCTTAGAAAACAGTTGCAGAGACTGGTACTTCCTCTTCTTGAAATGCAGTTGCAGAGGCTGGTACTTCCTCTTCTTGGAAAGCTGTAACATCCGTGAACCGAAATCCCGGTTTTGGAGTTGCATCGGTCGATGCAAAGTGTGCATCGGTCGACGCAAGGTTGAGATTCTGCGTTTTGACTTAAGTCAAACGCTGCGTTTTGGGGTTAAGGAAAACCCTTAGATGCGAGTTTTGTCTCATTCGTGGTTGGGTGGCCGTTTTTGAGAAATAGAAAGAGAGAAAAAAAGCTTTGTGAGAGTTCTTGAGTGTTTTTGGGAGATTCTTGGAGGTTGGTGACGTTTCTTGGTGAGATTTGTAGCTGGGATCGTTGTAGGAGCTTCCTAGAGGCTTGTTCTTGCTTGCTAGAGGTTCAGATTCTTCTGTGGCAAAGGTAAGTGCATGACCATAGCTTATCTAAGCTAGAGATCTCTCTGATTTGCTTGTTATGTGTTGTTAGGCTGGTTAGATTGTTATTTGGGACGTTAGGAAGCTTTCTTGTGGCTTGGGATCGAGTTTCGTGGTTGCAGGAACGAAGATCCGGCGAGCTTCGGAGGAAAACGATGCTCGGCATTGCATCGGTCGATGCACTTTGTGCGTCGGTCGATGCAGATGCGAGGACGGCGCGTAAACTCTAGGGTTTTCGTGTTATGTCGAGCATGCATCGGTCGATGCATATCTTGCATCGGTCGACGCAAGTTAACCTTGCATCGGTCGACGCAGATCTTGTGTCGGTCGACGCAACCTCCATCTGGTGTCGGTCGATGCATGTTGGTATCGGTCGATGCAAAGTCCTGGTTTGTTATGGTTGATTGTTGAATGTTGTTTGATGGTTAGAGATGTCTCTATTGCTTGTGTGTATAGCCCAGTAGATGGGAGGATTGCCTTACTGAGTGTTTATAAAATACTCATGCATTGCAATATGTGTTTGTGGTGCAGGTAAAGGCAAAGTGTGATCGTGGAATCCAGGCAATGAAGAGGAGGATGTTCTAGGGACTCGGTTTCATGTTGTCGGCATTGCTAGGTTGCTAGAGTTGGGTCATTAGAACATTGCTAGGTTGCTGGTTTTATGATTCCTGCTGTTTGGATAATGATTATGTTGGATTTTGGCTATATTTTATTATTGGATTATTATTGAATATTGGTTGGTTATTTCCGCTGTTGAATGTGTTGTGGTTAGGTGGCTAGTGGGTATGGGACCACTAGCTGTAGTTTATTTTATTATATTATATTTATTATTTTATTATTTTATTATTTATTTAAAAAAAAAAGGTCGGTCGTTTCATTTTGGTATCAGAGCCCTTACGGTTCTAGGTTTGGGCTCACTAGGCTTTGTGCTGTAGATGTTTGGGATTTGCATGCTTTGATTGATTATGTGAGTTAGTCAATTGTGTGTGGCATGGAGTCCTAGAACATCCTCTTCGAGCTTTCAATGAGATTCCACGGTGAGTTATTGTTATGTTTCTTTGTGTGGTATTGATTTGTTTTATGCTTGTTAGCCTCTGTTCTTGGAAGATCAGTGGTTAAGGTGTTTGAGTTGTTGGTCGTGGACGGGGACGTGGTCGTGGTCATTGTCAGGCGGGTCCCGAGGCCAGCGAGTGTGTGGTCCAGAGTTCCACGAGAATGTACGTCAGAGGGTCGCAAGCGTATCAGGAGGGACCAGAGAGGGTTAGCCGGTGAGCGTGCCGGGGGTGCTGGGAACCCAGGTGTGGGGTTGCAGTAGGAGGAGCCCAGGGTCGAGATGATCGCTTGGCGGATCTGTTGGCGTGCTGTTGGAGCGGTTACCGAGAGGGGTACTAGTGTAGGCTCTAGTTGTGCCGCATGTGGCGGGGAGCAGCCGAGGGCTGCGGATGTTGTTGACTTTCCATCTTATGTTAAGAGGATGGAGCGGTTGTAGATGACCGGTATGAGATTATTCTCAAGAGGTATCGAGCCTAGAGAGGCGGATAGGTGGATTTATGCAGTTGGAGCAGCTATTTTTGTAGCTTGGTGGTTAATCCAGTTGGATATTAGAAGTTTAGTGGGCAGGTGTAACATTGCAATGTTATACTCGGACCACAGGAGGTACTTTGTGTCGAGAGATGTTTATAGTCGTTAAGGATTGTTGCTCCTAAGGGAATGGTGATTCCCCTGAATACCGATAGCTCTAGGGGCTGAGGGCTCCGAGAGTGGCAGAGGGGATGATGTTCCCCTGAGGGGATGAGTAGTTCCCCTGATACCGAGATCTTGAGGATTGTGGTCCAAGAGTGAGACGGTATAACTCGAAGACGCTGGTCTGAGAGTGAGATCGGTATGACTCGAAGGTTGCAACCTAAGAGTAGAGGAGTTAGGAGCAAGCAATGTCTAGGACGTGAGTATAAACATAACGATTGAATGTAGACCTCGAGAGAGTGATGGTGGTTTAATCTTGGATTTTAGGATTATGTTGGCCGGTGGGCCAGAGTTTTATGACCAGAGCGGTTATGAATGTTTGGCTGGGCGCCAGGATTGTGAGGCCGGTTGTGCTGGAGTCCCGGGAAGGGGAGTTACAACAGGTTTGAGCCGGGAAAGGCATGTTTGCCAGATACATAAGTTCACGAGAAGCTTTCATGGCAGGATAAACTAATCGTTACGACGATGTTGGATGAAGTTCATTGGAGATGGACAGGGTTACTAGATTTAAGGCTTTGGTAAGCTTGCAGGGGGGAAACAAGTCAAGTAGGTTAAGTTGGCGGTCTGCAAAGCAATTGATACGGTGAATCGGAATATGCGAACGTATGGTACTTGTTTGTTTTATTACGCTCGTATTGATGATTTGTTGTGGAGAATAGCTAAGCGGAAAGCTAATTTTGGATTAATCTATCTTGTGGAAATTTTCCCTAAGAGACAAGTTACTAGAGGTTCTTGGACGAACAAGAGGGTTGACATTCAGGTGGCTTCGAGTTGATGTCGGCATACTTGAGGGTTTGTTTGGCAGAGCTGAAGAAGCAGCTAGAGGATTTGTTGAGTAAGAAGCAGCTAGAGGATTTGTTGAGTAAGGGATTCATACGTTCTAGTGTATCTCCGTGGAGAGCACCGGTGTTGTTTGTTAAAAAGAAGGACGGAAGTCTCCGCTTGTGTATAGATTAATGGGGTTTGAACCGGGTTACTGTGACGAACAAGTACCCTCTTCCCAAGATTGATGAGTTGTTGGATCAGTTGAGGGGTGCTACTTGGTTTTCTAACGTAGATCTGGCGTCGAGTTATCATCGGATACCAATAGATGAGGCAGATGTGAGGAAGACTGCTTTCGGGACGAGGTATGGGCATCATGAGTTTGTGGTGATGTCTTTCGGGTTGACTAACGCACCAGCAGCGTTTATGAGATTGATGAACAGTGTGTTTCAGGAGTTTCTGGATGTATCTGTCATCATTTTCATCGACGATATCCTGGTTTATTCTAAGAGTCCTGAGGAGCATGCAGTGCATTTGAGGGCAGTTATGGAGAAGCTGCGGGAACAGAAGTTGTTTGCCAAGTTGAGCAAGTGTAGTTTTTGGCAGCGTGAGATGGGCTTTCTGGGTCACATTGTTTCTGCAGAGGGGGTTTCTGTAGATCCAGAGAAGATTCAAGCTATCAGAGATTGGCCTAGACCGCAGAATGCCACAGAGATCAGAAGTTTCCTTGGATTGGCAGGTTACTACAGGAGATTTGTGTAGGGGTTTGCAAGCAAAGCACGTCCTATGACTAAGTTGACAGGGAAGGATGTTCCTTTTGTCTGGTCAGAAGAGTGTGAGGAAGGCTTTGTATGGGAGATGTTGACTACTGCACCAGTGTTGGCTTGGCCTGAGCAGGGAGAACCCTATGTGGTTTTACAGATGCATCTATAGTTGGTTTGGGTTGTGTTCTGATGCAGCATGAGAAGGTGATTGCCTATGCTTCGCGGCAGTTGCGGGTGCATGAAGGAAACTATCCTACTCATGACTTAGAGATGGGTGCTGTAGTTTTTGCCCTGAAGATTTGGAGATCTTATCTTTATGGTGCAAAGGTACAGGTGTTCACAGATCATAAGAGCCTGAAGTATATATTCACTCAGCCTGAGTTGAATTTGAGACAGAGGCGGTGGATGGAGCTTGTGGCGGATTATGATTTGGAGATACCCTATCATCCTGGTAAGGCTAACACGGTTGCAGATGCTCTGAGTCGGAAGAGGGTAGCTTCGGCTCAGGAGCAGGAGATGGAGTCTCTGGTAGGGGAGATCAGTGCTTTGAGCTTGTATGCTGTTTCACAGGAACCGTTGGGTTTGGAAGCAGTAGATAGAGCAGATCTTCTGAGTAGGGTGCGGTTGGCTCAGGAGAAGGATTTGGGGCTGGTGAATGCCTCTAAGGATGTGGATTCAGAGTATCAGGTCTCAGATAATGGTACTATCTTGGTGCACGGTCGGGTTTGTGTGCCCAAGGATGAGGAGTTGAGGCAGGAGATTCTGAGAGAGGCTCATGCGAGCAAGTTATCTATTCATCCAAGAACGACTAAGATGTACCATGATCTCAAGAGGTACTATCATTGGGTCGGGATGAAGAGGGATGTAGTGAGTTGGGTTTCGAGGTGTGATGTGTGTCAGCTAGTGAAGGCTGAGCATCAGGTTCCTGGCGGGTTACTGAAGAGTTTACCCATTCCTGAGTGGAAGTGGGATATGATCACCATGGACTTTGTGGTAGGATTGCCAGTGTCACGGACTTTTGATGCTATCTGGGCCATTGTGGACCGGTTGACTAAGTCAGCACATTTTCTGGCCATTAAGAAGACTGATGGAGCAGCGGTCTTGGCTAAGAAGTATGTGAGGGAGATAGTCAGATTGCATGGGGTGCCAGCGAGCATTGTGTCTGACAGAGATTCTAAGTTCAATTCGGTGTTCTGGAAGGCATTTCAGGCAGAGATGGGCACTAAGGTGCATATTAGTACAGCTTATCATCCCCAGACAGATGGACAGTCTGAGAGGACGATCCAGACGCTGGAGGATTTGCTGAGGATGTGTGTGTTGGATTGGGGTGGCCATTGGGCAGATCACCTGAACCTGGTAGAGGTTGCTTACAACAACAGTTATCAGGGGAGTATTAAGATGGCTCCTTATGAGGCTTTGTATGGGAGGTCATGTCGTACACCATTATGCTGGACTCAGGTGGGGGAGAGGAGCATGTTTGGTGCTAGTTTTTTTCAGGAGACCTCAGAGAAGATTCGGGTTCTCAAGCTGAACATGAAGGAGGCTCAGGATAGGCAGAGGAGTTATGCTGATAAGAGGAGGAGAGATCTTGAGTTTCAGGTAGGAGACAGAGTGTACCTCAATATGGCCATGTTGCGGGGTCCAAACAGGTCATTGTCAGAGACTAAGTTGAGTCCGAGGTATATGGTCCATTCAGAGTGATTGAGCGGGTTGGACCAGTGGCATACAGATTGGAGTTACATGAGGTGATGCGTGCATTCCATAAGGTTTTCCATGTATCTATGTTGCGGAAGTGTCTCCGTGAGGGAGAGGAGGTGTTGGCTAAGATTCCTTAGGATCTTCAGCCTAACATGGCATTGGAGGCGAGACCAGTGAGGGTTCTCGAGAGGAGAATCAAGGAACTTCGGAAGAAGAAGATTCCTTTGATAAAAGTCCTGTGGGACTGTGATGGTATTGAGGAGCAGACTTGGGAGCCTGAGGCAAAGATGAAGGCAAGGTTCAAGAAGTGGTATGAGAAGCAAGCCGCGACTTGAGCTTGTTTAACTGGGTCCCATCTGTAATCCGTGGCTGGAGCGGGAATGGAGTATTCCAGCCCATCTCTCTTGTTACTCGGTCGCTTGGGGTGGTTGGTTGTGCGACTCAGTAACAAGATGAGGTGGTGTTTGGGATACAAAGTTTCCGTGAGGCGGAGTTTTGGAAGAAAGTTCCTGGATTAGAAGTTTCCAAAAGTGGAAAGTTTCCAAAAATGGAAAGTGCTAAATATGGAAAGTTTTATGTGAGTTAGAATTTGTCCATTTTAGCGGTGGAGAGCCTTAAAGGGGGCTTGTGTGTGGCCTTAGTGGCGGACTTTTGAGTCAGTGTGCCGTGTGTGGTGGTCTTTTTGGACAATGTGTGGTCTTTGTGACGGGCTTTTTAGCCAGAGTGTCTTTGTGACGGTCCTCTTTAGGACATTTGTGTGGCCTTGGTGGCGGTCCTTTATAGGACATTTGTTTGGCCTTTGTGGCGGGCTGTTTAGCCAGAGTGTCTTTGTGACGGTCCTTCGGGACAGATGGTCTTTGTGACGGTCCTTCGGGACAGATGGCCTTTATGGCGGGCTTTTTAGCCAGAGTGTCTTTGTGACGGTCCTCTTTAGGACATTTGTGTGGCCTTGGTAGCGGTCCTTTATAGGACATTTGTTTAGCCTTTGTGGCGGGCTGTTTAGCCAGAGTGTCTTTGTGACGGTCCTTCGGGACAGATGGTCTTTGTGACGGTCCTTCGGGACAGATGGCCTTTATGGCGGGCTTTTTAGCCAGAGTGTCTTTGTGACGGTCCTTCGGGACAGATGGTCTTTGTGACGGTCCTTCGGGATAGATGTCCTTTGTGGCGGGCTGTTTAGCCAGAGTGTCTTTGTGACGGTCCTCTTTAGGACATTTGTTTGGCCTTGGTGGCGGTCCTCTTTAGGACATTTGTTTGGCCTTGGTGGCGGTCCTCTTTAGGACATTTTGTTTGGCCTTTGTGGCGGCCCTTGTGGCAGATTTATGATCCTTGTGTGGTCATGAGGTATTCCAGTGAGGGGATATGTGGTTGGTAGGACATTGAGATGTTTTACGCGAGCCACGGGAAGGAAACCTGGATAGGGATAGGACTCAGACGTGTTCAGAATCGTTTGCTCGCGACTCTTGGAGGACTTAGGTTCTCCTAGTACTGCCATATTCAGAGACTTTGTGGCTTGAGAGTATGGTTGGTATATCGACTTCGGATGACGATCCGGGGGCGCGCTGTAGGGTGGCAACCCGAGAGACGAGTTGGATTTTTCCTTATATATTATGGCATGCGGGTCTAGGCCCGATGAGGAGCCAACATTTGGCATGCAGACTTAGGTCTGATGAGGAGCCAATAAGAACTCAAGGTTTAGGCCTATGAGTAAAGGAAAGTCCAAAAGTCAAGAGCAAATGATGCCTGGAGCGTGAGTCTATCGCCTAGAAGTGACCTTCTGTAGATCAGTCAGAGGAGTGCGGGCTGTGGAGGCGGTTGCACGGGAGTCCTTGGCTGATGGTTGTTCGAGATTCGAGGATGAATCTAAATTGGTGGGGGAGAATTGTAACATCCGTGAACCGAAATCCCGGTTTGGGAGTTGCATCGGTCGATGCAAAGTGTGCATCGGTCGACGCAAGGTTGAGATTCTGCGTTTTGACTTAAGTCAAACGCTGCGTTTTGGGGTTAAGGAAAACCCTTAGATGCGAGTTTTGTCTCATTCGTGGTTGGGTGGCCGTTTTTGAGAAATAGAAAAAGAGAAAAAAAGCTTTGTGAGAGTTCTTGAGTGTTTTTGGGAGATTCTTGGAGGTTGGTGACGTTTTTTGGTGAGATCTGTAGCTGGGATCGTTGTAGGAGCTTCCTAGAGGCTTGTTCTTGCTTGCTAGAGGTTCAGATTCTTCTGTGGCAAAGGTAAGTGCATGACCATGGCTTATCTAAGCTAGAGATCTCTCTGATTTGTTTGTTATGTGTTGTTAGGCTGGTTAGATTGTTATTTGGGACGTTAGGAAGCTTTCTTGTGGCTTGGGATCGAGTTTCGTGGTTGCAGGAACGAAGATCCGGCGAGAAGCTTTGGAGGAAAACGATGCTCGGCATTGCATCGGTCGATGCACTTTGTGCGTCGGTCGATGCAGATGCGAGGACGGCGCGTAAACTCTAGGGTTTTCGTGTTATGTCGAGCATGCATCGGTCGATGCATATCTTGCATCGGTCGATGCAAGTTAACCTTGCATCGGTCGATGCAGATCTTGCGTCGGTCGACGCAACCTCCATCTGGTGTCGGTCGATGCATGTTGGTATCGGTCGATGCAGAGTCCTGGTTTGTTATGGTTGATTGTTGAATGTTGTTTGATGGTTAGAGATGTCTCTATTGCTTGTGTGTATAGCCCAGTAGATGGGAGGATTGCCTTACTGAGTGTTTATAAAATACTCATGCATTGCAATATGTGTTTGTGGTGCAGGTAAAGGCAAAGTGTGATCGTGGAATCCAGGCAATGAAGAGGAGGATGTTCTAGGGACTCGGTTTCATGTTGTCTGGCATTGCTAGGTTGCTAGAAGTTGGGTCATTAGAACATTGCTAGGTTGCTGGTTTTATGATTCCTGCTGTTTGGATAATAATTATGTTGGATTTTGGCTATATTTTATTATTGGATTATTATTGAATATTGGTTGGTTATTTCCGCTGTTGAATGTGTTGTGGTTAGGTGGCTAGTGGGTATGGGACCACTAGCTGTAGTTTATTTTTTTATATTATATTTATTATTTTATTATTTATTTAATAAAAAAAGGTCGGTCGTTTCAAAAGCAGTTGCAGAGACTGGTACTTCCTCTTCTTGAAATGCAGTTGCAGAGACTGGTACTTCCTCTTCTTGGAAAGCAGTTGCAGAGGCTGGTACTTCCTCTTCTTGAAATGCCCTTGATTCCCACTGTGGTGTTGCAGCAGTAGTAGTGATCCCTACATGATTCTCCAGTCTCACTAATCTTTTGTGAGTTAGTTGACATGTTTTTAAAATCATGTCAATTTTCCCACTAAAAGATATTCTTTTTTTTGTTAGTTTGATTCAAGAATGGCTCTGCAGCTTCTCTCACACGGTTTTTTGATTTTGTTCTCCTTTTTCAACTTGAATAAATCCTTAAATCCATTCCTCCTTAGTCATCTTATAGCCTTGGATTACAAGTTTAATAACTTCATCAAAATCCTTGTCTTCATCATTCGGTGGCATAACCAAATGGCTATATTCATCGGGATCACCGACAATTGTTTTCACTTCAAACTGCAAAGATAAATCGATTCATATTATATCTCAATAGTCTTATACAGATATTGTAAAACCTTTTAAAACTCTTTTATAACTCTCGAAATCCCTTGTAAATCCGTTGTAAAGTCTTGTAAACCAGTTTAAAACACATAGTAAATCAAAATTACATTACTAACATTTTTTTAAAAGGGTTTACAATGTGTTTTAAAACTATTGGAAAACAAAAAAAAAAATAGTTCTAGAGAAGTATTAGTACCTTGCAAGACTCAAGAACAAATTTTATTTCATTGAATTTTGGGGAAGATGTCTTTTGCCATTGCAAGATTAGTGGGAGATGTTGATTTTGGCTTGAAATGCTTTCCCTAACACCAAAATGTTCCCCTAACTGGCGAACTGAAGATAACAACCAGATTTGTATTGCATATGGAAAGCCAGCCATTCCATATTGTGCCTTTGCCAACGTTCCCACAGTCATTTGTTTCACGCCTCTCACTAATGATTCGTAAGCAATTTCACCCCAAGGATACTTGCAGTAATTCTCAAAACTACTGGCTCTCAGCAAATTCTTTAAGGAAATTTGAACTACTGGATTGTGTGCTATCAATATCCCCTCCACTAGTAACAAAGCACCTAATCTAATTATTTCCTCAGGTTTCATGTCTTTTCCTTTAACTTTCAAAGTATCAAGAAGACGTTTGCAGGTCATTTTATCATTCATCCACAAATCTTTTTTCGATGTAACAGTACCTGATGGAACAATACCTACTGGAAGGCCTGTTGTAATGACGAATTCCCTTAGCGAAAATCGCATAGGTTGATCATCAAATGCAAACCAGAGCTCATTTTTCGCAGACAAAATCCTCCTCTGTAGTAAGTGGTGGACCAGTTGACTCGAGAAGTTGATATTTTCCCGATTAACAAATTCTATAATTGGACTCAAGAAAGACTTCTCTAACTGCTGGAACTCTTTTTTTTAAATGCTTCCTTTACAGTCGCCAAAACAGCTTCCTGTGAAGAATATTTAGTTACTCTCTTTAATGTATCTCCCACTGTGCGTGGCGTGATTAATCTTTTTGGGAAGCATAGTTTCTTTGCAGAATCTTCAAAAATACTTATATCGCAAAACCTGTCAACATTGTTTACAGAGAACATATTCAAGCCATGCACCCAAGATCCCTTATAAATCCTATTTTAAAACCAATATAAAACTTTTTAAAGACATTGATAAATTTCCAACCTTCATATTCCGAGTTCACCAAAACAACATAAAAATTCATATTAAAATAGAAATTGAAGTCAAAATGAAGTTCCAAACCAAACTTACAGATGGGAGAAGAAGAGACGATGAATTTGTATAGAGGACTGAGAGGAAAAACGAGGGAGAAGAAGAGTCTGTAATTCGACGAAGAAAATGGCAATTTGAAGTCCTCGCGTACCCAATCAGCCGACTCCTACTTTCAATCCGACGACTTTGTGTCTGTAATCCGACGAAATCGAGAACCCAATTTAAGCAAATACAGATTTGAGAGAATTTCGCGACTTTCAACCTCCCAGATGGAAAACTGTACTTTTTGAAAGAGGAACCCGTGACTTTTAGGGACAATTGATACAGGGGGAGGTGGGGGTTATATTTTTACAATTGGGCCTAGGCCTAGGGCTTTCACCCTTATTATTCAAAAACATTGTAAAACCTTTAAAATATAAATTACGTTTTATAGTATTAAAACCATTTAAAAGGTTTTACAAGCGTTTTAAAACGGATTTTAAAATGTTTAAAAGGGTTATGTTTTGGGTATTTCAAAGAATTTTATAGGATTTACAAGTGTTTTAAAACGTATTTTAAAAGGTTTAAAAGGTTTTTTTTTGGGTATTTCAATGAATTTTATAGGATTTACAAGAGTTTTAAAATGTTTTTAAAAGGATTCTGAAAGGATAAACAACGTTTTAAACTTCATTGTAAATACCTACACTTAAACGAAGTATATATATAAAAGGAGTAATTTAACATTTTTTTAGAATAGTGTCAGAGTAAAAACACTAAAATATTGTTCTTGATGCAATAAGCTAAAGCTCCATTCCTGCGATCACGTTTTAATACCAGCAAGATGCAAACTTCCATTATCCTAGTTATTTTGTAATTCTGCAAAGATAATATAATTGATGTTAGAACCTTTTAAAATACATTGCAATACCATTTTGTAAAAACCATTTTAAATAACCATGTAAAAACCTACACTGACCTGCAAAGATGTCAACCACCATTTTCTTCCGTAAATCACCAATTTACTCATTTGTAAGACTGCCATATGTTGTAATGCTCATAGCCAAACACTCGATTGTCTTTAGCATAAAGACACCACTATCTTCAATCTTATCAACCTATCAAGAAAAAACAAAGTGAAGAGTCCACATAATTTACAGAGAACATATCACAAAACTAGAAAACAAGCTCAATAGTATTTACCTGAGGTATGCAATTCATAATACTGATTCTGAATTGAGATTTCTTTGTATCATTTTTCATCCCAAATTTCTTCTCAGCAATATACGGCATTGCAACAGCATATGCACCCACCTGTTTGTCTTTAATTTTGTTAGTGTAAAAACGCTTGCCTAAATCGTAGATAGTCAACTTCCTCTTCTCCAAATTGATCATCAATGGCATCCAAAGCTTTTCCTTAACCATCATTAGCGCCAATATTTTGTTTCTAGGTGCTTTCTTGAAAAGTTGACTGAATCCTTCTTCAGGGAACTCATATTCATCTTTGTTGTCAACGAATATGGAGTAATTTTCATCAATCTCTCTCAAAAAGATGTTCCCGCCAACGTCAATGCTTTGCTTTTATAGAACTCCGGATGACTTTCTTCTCTTTTGCTTAATAACTTCACAATTGTATCAACATGCTAAATAACAACAAAAACCGAGTTAGAACAAAATTTGAAATTTAAAAGAGTTTACAAATTAAAACAAGTCTTGTTGTCAAATAATTCATATAAATAAGTTCAGACCCGGTCACACATCATCTTGTAAACCATTTTAAACACATTGTAAAACTTTGAAAACGCTTAAAAACATATTTTAATTTCTTTTAAAACCTTTTAAACCTCTTGTAAAAACTTTTAAAACCCCTTTTAAAACTCTTTAAAACCTTTTAAAACCCCATGAAACGATTACAACAAATTGTAAAACCTTATGATTTGTAATCATACCATTGTTGTTAACGACTTTCCTGGCGTCTCTAGTGTTGTGAACCACCTAGCATCAACTTTTTTACCCAGATTTGTTAGTTGCCTACATCTAAAAATAAACAGAATAACCATGAATACTTACAAAACCATGGATACATCTTTTAAAACGTTTATAAAAGACTAATTGAACTTTTACTTTTGTTGCTAGAAACTAAAACTTACTTTGTTTTCCTTGAATTCTTCCAGTCATTAAATATTTCTAACCGGGTCTTATCAACGTTGGAAAAAGGATAAAGTATTGGGTCCTTCTTCTTCGCGGCCGTGTAAGGCGGCTGAGTGTGTATAAAAGGACCTGTATTTCGTTCACTTTTTCTTTGCACACCACCAACATCATCAGATTTACTCTTCTTTTTTTGTGGCTTTACAAAACAAAAAAATATCGCACTTTATATCGATATACTGGAAAACAATTTAAATATCTCATAGAAATTATTAAGTTAGATACATACCTCTTCTCTATCTTGAATATCAGCATCTGAATTGTCACTTGGTTTACGCTTCTTCCTCTGTAGTGCCCCAAGAAAATCACAATTTTTGTAAAGATTAATAAAATGTAAAACATTATACAACTAGATATTAACCTCTTTTCTGTTTGTAACATCATCATCACCATCATTGCTTTTCTTAGACTTTCTCTGCATTTCATCATTTCTTTGTTTAATTGATGAAATCTTTTAAAATACTCATAACAACTATATAAAAAATTAATGATTTACCTGTTTTCTCTCTCTCAAAACTCTCTTCTTACTGCTTGATCCCTTCTCTTTACCCATGCTTTTATTTTTTCCACTATCCTCATCTTCATCAGAAAGAAGATAAAATTTTGGTGTACAAGGGCGTGGAGAAGGAGATTTATCCTTCAAAGATGATAACAATTGTGGTTTACAACAGGCTTTTAAAAGGGTATTTGAGAACTTATAAAAATACTAAATAAATGTACCTTTGGTGTTTCTTCAAAGTAATTACCATCATCACCACCAGTTTTTTGGGTGTTTTCATTATCTCCAGCGTAGCTCCCATCTTGTGTGTTTGACGGACGGACAATATCTGCAGACGGGCTTTCTACGAAATCTTCTCTAGCAATATCTCCATCAACATTTTATTTGCCAGCCTGCAACAAAACAAAAGAACATATAACAACATCATTTTAAAGGTTTTACAATCTGTTTTAAAAGGGTTTTAAAAGGTTTAAGTCACCTTTGACACCAGTTTTTAAAAATATTGTAAGTCACCTTTTAAATCTCTTGTAAATCCGTTAAAAACCCTTTTAAAACAGAAAATTTTGAAAACCTTTTAAAACCCTTTTAAAGTCTTAGCAAAGACTAATAAACCCTTTTATAAAGTGGTTTACAAAATAGATACTAACCTCTTCATTTATAACCTCTTCATTTCTATTCTGTCCATCTTCATCTTCGTGAGACTGCAAAGGGAAAAGAAAAAAAGAAGCTCAGTTTAAAGAGTTTAGTGTCCAATGTATGGGAAAAGGTGCGATCTTGGAATCTTACTCCTTTATCCTTATCTTTCTCTGATGTGGTTTTGACAGCTTCTTCAATGGCTTCTAGTCTTTTATTGAAGTCTTCTAACATAAAGAGGATTATGTCAAATTTTTCAGAATCTGACAAATTTTTCTCCATTTTCTCATGTTTCTCAAAGACTGGCAATTTTTCCTCCATTTTGTCACCCAACTCTCCCATAGCATAGTAAATATCAACTAATCTAGAAGACCATTCTTCTTTCTTCAACCTATAGCCTTTCATAACCAAGCCAATAACTTTTTCAAAATCATTGTCATCTTTATCAACCAAATGCTTATATGCTTGTGGATTTCCAATTATAGTTTTGACTTTAACCTACAAAAATAATCAAAATCCATCAAAACAAAACTCATCAAATAAGATAACCAATGAATAATCAAAACTACACTTTTAATAGAATTCAAAACTTACACAAGTTGATGTTTTAATAGCATCAACAATTTCATCAAACCTTGCATATCGACTTGAGTGCCAGTTGAGAATCAGTGGATAGAATGTTTTGGAAAAATTACATTTTCTCCCAAATGTATCACCAAAAATTGGAACAGCACTCAAGGCCCATATATATAATGCCAAGGGAAATCCCTTGACACTATACTGACCTTTTGACCAAGAATCTTTATCGAATTTCTGAATGCATGTGGCGAGAATGTTATACGCTTCCTTGCCCCATGGTTGGGCTGTATACACCTCAAAATCTGATGCATGCTTAAGCCTAGACAGAGGTATCTTCTCTAATGAATATGGTGTCATCAAAATACCTTCTGTTAACACCACTGCAGCGAGGCATTCCTTTTCTTTGACATCCAAAGGTTCTTCACCCTCTTCTGGTTCATTAAATAGTCGATATTGAAGTTGAGTTAAAGTGTAATCTCCTTTCACCGCCCAAGAATATGGTTCCTAATTGGATCTTTGCCGTTATTCCTTGGTTCTCTATGAATAGGTTCGCATTGAATCCCTATGTTTAATAAAACAATGATGTTACTTTGTTCAAACTTGCCTAATATACGAGGTTATTGATTAAAAAAACTGCTTTAAAACCCTTTTAAAACCCTTTTAAAGCCTTTTAAAACCCTTTTAAAACCCCTTAAAAAGAGTTTTAAAAGAGTTTTAAAAGGTTATTTAATAAAAAAACTGTTTTAAAACCCTTTTAAAAAGGATTTAAAACCCTTTTAAAAGGGTTTTAAAACTTCTAAAACGGGATAAAACCCTTTTACAATAGTTTTGAAAAGTTTTAAAAGGGTTTTAAAAGAGTTTTAAAAGGTTTTGAAAGGTTTTAGAAGGTTTTGAAAGGTTTTAAAAGGGTTTTAAAACTTTTTAAAAAACCTTTTAAAAGGGTTTAAAAGAGTTTTAAAAGGTTTTGAAAACCTTTTTTACGGGCTTTTAACCCTTTTAAAACCCTTTTAAAAGGGGTTTAAAAGGGTTTTAAAAGAAATCCTTTTAGAACTCTTTTAAAAAACCATTGAAAGCCTTTTAAAACCATTGCAAACACTTTATAATTACCTGTTGTAAGGAAGAACTCTCTCATGGAGAATCGAAGAGGTTGCATGTCGACTGTAAACCATAGGTTCCTCCCTCTTGTCTTTAGCCTTCTCAGCATCAAGTAGTGGAATAATTTCCCAGAAAATTTGATGTCTCTGGCCGAAAGATTGATGATAGGCCCAAGGAAGGAAGCTTGAAGCTTCGTGAAAGATTCTTTTCCTAATGCATCTTCAACTTTGTCAACTAGGCTTAAGTTTGAATGTTGACATATGTTTGCTCCACCAATTGGTTCAAAACCCATATCATATATGGGTTCTGGTAGTGCAAGGGCTTCAAAATCACTTGATGCCATCTGTTAAAGAAACACACTTAATTAGAGTTTTCAACGGATTTACAAGAGATTTAAAAGGGTTTTTAAAAATCAACAACACACTTTATCGATCTGAAGTCGTCTTATCAACACACTTTATCGACATAATTCAACTACGACCGATCTGAAAATTGATATCAAATGGTTTAAGAGGGACTTTTTAAAAAGTGTTTTACAAGAGATAACAAAAATCCAAATTTATAAGACTTTACTAATTTCAAATCCATATCAAACACATTTATCGATCTGAATGCGTCAGATCTGAATCTGGATTTTGAAAATGGTTTAACAAGGGGCTTTTAAAAACTGTTTTACGAGAACATAAATCCAAATTTAAAAGAGTTTACATATTCCAAATCGATATCAAAGAAATTTAAAAGCCTTAAATTTTAAAAAGCGATAGTCCAAATTGATAGCGATAGTCCAAATTGATAAACCCAGAAAGAAACAAAGAAAGAAGGAACCTGCCTGCGATAGAACCGGAATCGATGTTGGGAATTACGTGTACAAGAGAAGAAAGCGCATAATCGCCGCGAAGAAGGATAAAAAATCGCCGATGAATGACGTGAAGAAGGATCGAGAATCGTCGATTGAGGAAGAAGGAGAGAAGGACGGCGAAGTGAAGAAAATTAGGTTTCCTTCATTAAGGGAACAAATGTCTTTTTCACCAAAAAAGAGGTACCCTTAGAAATGGACGCTTCTCAAGGGCATTTTTAAAAAGTGGAATGGAAAAAGAAGCATTTTTGCTTTTCTCCCTTTTTTTTAAGAATAAAATCTCAAAAACCTAAATATATACTATTGTATTTAACTGTGTTAAGTTCTAAAGTAGTTTTAAGGCAAAACATCTTAATTAATTGAACAATATATTATTCTGAATTTCCTTATCATATATGAACAATGTAGACACGTGTAAACCCCATTAGAAATACTAGGTTTTGAACACACGCTACGCGTGGGTTTATTTGATATATTTTGATAAAAATTATATATGATTGATGACAATAGTAAAATATTATCTCATAGAAAAATTAAAATTAGTACTAAGAAAAAAAAATTAAATTTCAGATACACAATTTTTTAAAATATAAAAATCAATTGTGTTATAAAATCAAATCTGATAAAAAAATCATGAATTTAACTCGACGTCCAGGCGAGACAAATCAAACTGATGACCTCACATATCCTAAACCATTTTTTTGACCACCAGAAAAACGAAACAGTTTTATAATCATGAATTTAACTCGTTTTCATATTTAATTGATCGCTACCACCTATGTTTTCGTGTTTTTTATTCAATGTTTTCTTATTCTTCATATTTTTTCTTGTAATTTTCATTGTCAAATTTTGTGGTAATTGTCATCGTTACTTTTACCGTTTGGTTATTCGTTATACTCTTTTTCTTCTTCTTCCTCGTCAACTTCTTCACATTCTTCCACTGAAAAACCTTTTTTGAGACTATCACACAACTTGTTAACCCATCAAACTCCAAGAACAAAATCATTTCTTTTCTCATAAAATTTGTGAAATTCATGAAGACCAGCATAGTCAACACATGCACCCAATTATTGATAATTTTATCCATATACTTATTCGGTTTTAGATCCACGCGTTTAGAAACTTCTCAAACCAAAATCCTTACTTGGTTTATAATATTTTAAAAACATAATAAAATTTACTAATAATTATTTATTTAATATAAATCATATGATATATAGAAATATGAGTACACTATAAGAACATATTAATTATAAATAAATAATATCAGTTATATTATATCATCAAATAATATCAACCGTATATTATCAAATAACTGTAATCGTATATAACAAAAACTGCTTGAACTGTAACCGTATTTAAACGTAACCGTTTAACCGTTTATTAAACGGTTCTGGTTAAGGTTAAAAAAAATTCTAACCATAACCGATGGTTAATAAATCTTAACCGTGACAACCAACCCTGGTCATGCCTATGTATAGCTAATAAAACATGTGTGTTTGTCGTCCATCTTTCTTCTTTAAACCTCAAAATTTGACTCAAACATCAAATTAAGGTCTTGCGATGTCAATCCTTCTTCCTTAGACCCAAAAATAAAAAATTAATGAAAGAATATCAACTCATCTATAAAATCATACACAAAAATATGTTTTACACTTATAAGAAATAAAAAGCACAAATGTAGATAAATAAGACAATTTATGTTTTACATTAATATTTATAATATTTTAAACTTTTAAAAGGTTTCGAAATATAAAATTTGAACCTTTTAAAAAGTTTCAATATTTATAATATTGTAAACTTTTAATATTTAAAACTTATAATATTTGAAAACTTTTTAAAAGCTAAGAACTTTTAAAAGTTTCAATATTAATAATATTTAAACTTTTAAAATTTTTAAATATTATAATATTTTTTTGAAACTTTTTAAAGTTTTAATTTGATCAAATAAAAAACCAGATCAAACCAAATAAAACTTTCAAATTTGGACGCATGATAAATTATGCTTTCCTGCTATTCATTGTTGGAAGCATATTAATCTTATTTATACTGCTTCTGAACCATTGTCTAAAAAATTTATAGTCGATGTGGGATATTGTGCATAGTTCTTAAATTTCCATAAATTTAAAATTTTTTCTTTTTCTAAAAAATTCTGGAAATTTAAATAATGTTAATGAATGACATGTCAAATCATGATAGCTAGTTTAAAATAATTCTTAATATAGAAAATTCTGAAAATTGTATAAAATGTTAATAAGTGATATATCAAATTTCTATTGGTTGATTAAAATCTTATGTGGACGGTGTTAGGAGTTTATAGGTCCTACTTTTATTTAGTATAGATTAGACAAGTGTAATGTAAAGACTATTATTTGTCTAATAAAAGCTTATCATTTCAGAATTAATTGTAAGAAAATAATTATATATTTACTAGTTTATTAAATGATTGAAAGTAATGAACTGATATTTTAGCTCTGAAACTGAGTTAACTAACTAAGATGTGTCCTTAATTATTGAATACCGTAGGAACTAGACACTCAATGGCTATGTGGACAAATCTGGACTGGTATCCCCCTTGACAAGCCTTATTTAAACAAAATCACATTCTTGTGTTTAGAAGTTGAAACGACCGACCTTTTTTTTTCTTTTTTTTTATAATAAAATAATAAATATAATATAATAAAATAAACTACAGCTAGTGGTCCTATACCCACTAGCCTACCACAAACACATTCAACAGCGGAAATAACCAACCAATATTCAATAATAATCCAATAATAAAATATAGCCAAATTCCAACATAATCATTATCCAAACAGCGGGAATCATAATACCAGCAACCTAGCAATGTTCTAATGACCCAACTTCTAGCAACCTAGAAATGCCAGACAACATGAAACCGAGTCCCTAGAACATCCTCCTCTTCATTGCCTGGATTCCACGGTCACGCTTTGCCTTTACCTGCACCACAAACACATATTGCAATGCATGAGTATTTTATAAACACTCAGTAAGGCAATCCTCCCATCTACTGGGCTATACACACAAGCAATGGAGACATCTCTAACCATCAAACAACATTCAACAATCAACCATAACAAACCAGGACTCTGCATCGACCGATACCAACATGCATCGACCGACACCAGATGGAGGTTGCGTCGACCGACGCAAGATCTGCGTCGACCGATGCAAGATATGCATCGACCAATGCATGCTCGACATAACCCGAAAACCCTAGAGTTTACGCGCCGTCCTCGCATCTGCATCGACCGACGCACAAGGGCATTGACCGATGCAATGCCGAGCATTGTTTTCCTCCGAAGCTTCTCGCCGGATCTTCGTTCCTGCAACCACGAAACTCAATCCCAAGCCACAAGAAAGCTTCCTAACGTCCCAAATAACAATCTAACCAGCCTAACAACACATAACAAGCAAATCAGAGAGATCTCTAGCTTAGATAAGCCATGGTCATGCACTTACCTTTGCCACAGAAGAATCTGAACCTCTAGCAAGCAAGAACAAGCCTCTAGGAAGCTCCTACAACGATTCCAGCTACAAATCTCACCAAGAAACGTCACCAACCTCCAAGAATCTCCCAAAAACACTCAAGAACTCTCACAAAGCTTTTTCTCTCTTTCTATTTCTCAAAAACGGCCACACAACCACGAATGAGACAAAACTCGCATCTAAGGGTTTTCCTTAACCCCAAAACGCAGCGTTTGACTTAAGTCAAAACGCAGAATCTCAACCTTGCGTCGACCGATGCACACTTTGCATCGACCGATGCACACTTTGCATCGACCGATGCAACTCCCAAATCGGGATTTCGGTTCACGGATGTTACAATTCTCCCCCACCAATTTAGATTCGTCATCGAATCTCGAACAACCATCAGCCAAGGACTCCCGTGCAACCGCCTCCACGGCCCGCACTCCTCCGACTGATCTACAGAAGGTCACCTCTAGGCGATAGACTCACGCTCCAGGCGTCATTTGCTCTTGACTTTTGGACTTTCCTTTACTCATAGGCCTAAACCTTGAGTTCTTATTAGCTCCTCATCAGACCTAAGTCTGCATGCCAAATGTTGGCTCCTCATCGGGCCTAGACCCGCATGCCATAATATATAAGGAAAAATCCAACTCGTCTCTCAGGTTGCCACCCTACAGCGCGCCCCCGGATCGTCATCCGAAGTCGATATACCAACCATACTCTCAAGCCACAAAGTCTCTGAATATGGCAGTACTAGGAGAACCTAAGTCCTCCAAGAGTCGCGAGCAAACGATTCTGAACACGTCTGAGTCCTATCCCTATCCAGGTTTCCTTCCCGTGGCTCGCGTAAAACATCTCAATGTCCTACCAACCACATATCCCCTCACTGGAATACCTCATGACCACACAAGGATCATAAATCTGCCACAAGGGCCGCCACAAAGGCCAAACAAAATGTCCTAAAGAGGACCGCCACCAAGGCAAAACAAATGTCCTAAAGAGGACCGCCACCAAGGCCAAACAAATGTCCTAAAGAGGACTGTCACAAAGACACTCTGGCTAAACAGCCCGCCACAAAGGCCATCTGTCCCGAAGGACCGTCACAAAGACCATCTGTCCCGAAGGACCGTCACAAAGACACTCTGGCTAAAAAGCCCGCCACAAAGGCCATCTGTCCCGAAGGACCGTCACAAAGACCATCTGTCGCGAAGGACCGTCACAAAGACACTCTGGCTAAACAGCCCGCCACAAAGGCCAAACAAATGTCCTAAAAAGGACCGCCACCGAGGCCACACAAATGTCCTAAAGAGGACCGTCAAAAAGACACTCTGGCTAAAAAGCCCGTCATAAAGACCACACATTGTCTAAAAAGAACGCCACACACGGCACACTGACTCAAAAGTCCGCCACTAAGGCCACACACAAGCCCCCTTTAAGGCTCTCCACCGCTAAAATGGACAAATTCTAACTCACATAAAACTTTCCATATTTAGCACTTTCTATTTTTGGAAACTTTCCACTTTTGGAAACTTCTAATCCAGGAACTTTCTTCCAAAACCCCGCCTCACGGAAACTTTGTATCCCAAACATCACCTCATCTTGTTACTGAGTCGCACAACCAACCACCCCAAGCGACCAAGTAACAAGAGAGGTGGGCTAGAATACTCCATTCCTGCTCCAGCCACGGATTACAGATGGGACCCGGCTAAACAAGCTCAAGTCGCGGCTTGCTTCTCATACCACTTCTTGAACCTTGCCTTCATCTTTGGCTCAGGCTCCCAAGTCTGCTCCTCAATACCATCACAGTCCCACAGGACTCTCATCAAAGGAATCTTCTTCTTCCGAAGTTCCTTGATCCTCCTCTCGAGAACCCTCACTGGTCTCGCCTCCAATGTCATGTTAGGCTGAAGATCCTCAGGAATCTTAGCCAACACCTCCTCTCCCTCACGGAGACACTTCCGCAACATAGATACATGGAAAACCTTATGGAATGCACGCATCACTTCAGGTAACTCCAATCTGTATGCCACTGGTCCAACCCGCTCAATCACTCTGAATGGACCCATATACTTCGGACTCAACTTAGTCTCTGACAATGACCTGTTCGGACCCTGCAACATGGCCATCTTGAGGTACACTCTGTCTCCTACCTGAAACTCAAGATCTCTCCTCCTCCTATCCGCATAACTCCTCTGCCTATCCTGAGCCTCCTTCATGTTCAGCTTGAGAACCCGAATCTTCTCTGATGTCTCCTGAACAAAACTAGCACCAAACATGCTCCTCTCCCCCACCTGAGTCC
Organism: Camelina hispida; assembly: GCA_023657505.1. Classification (NCBI taxonomy): domain Eukaryota; kingdom Viridiplantae; phylum Streptophyta; class Magnoliopsida; order Brassicales; family Brassicaceae; genus Camelina; species Camelina hispida. The sequence continues at coordinate 18,857,508 of CP094635.1, read as the reverse complement.
AGCATAATGGTGTACGACATGGCCTCCCATACAAAGCCTCATAAGGAGCCATCTTAATACTCCCTGATAGTTGTTGTAAGCAAACTCTACCAGGTTCAGGTGATCTGCCCAATGGCCACCCCAATCCAACACACACATCCTCAGCAAATCCTCCAGCGTGGATCGTCCTCTCAGACTGTCCATCTGTCTGGGGATGATAAGCTGTACTCATATGCACCTTAGTGCCCATCTCTGCCTGAAATGCCTTCCAGAACACCGAAGTGAACTTAGAATCTCTGTCAGACACAATGCTCGCTGGCACCCCATGCAATCTGACTATCTCCCTCACATACTTCTTAGCCAAGACCGCTGCTCCATCAGTCTTCTTAATGGCCAGAAAATGTGCTGACTTAGTCAACCGGTCCACAATGACCCAAATAGCATCAAAAGTTCGTGACACTGGCAATCCTACCACAAAATCCATGGTGATCATATCCCACTTCCACTCAGGAATGGGTAAACTCTTCAGTAACCCGCGAGGAACCTGATGCTCAGCCTTCACTAGCTGACACACATCACACCTCGAAACCCAACTCGCTACATCTTTCTTCATCCCGACCCAATGATAGTACCTCTTGAGATTACGGTACATCTTAGTCGCTCCTGGATGAATAGATAACTTGCTCGCATGAGCCTCTCTCAGAATCTCCTGCCTCAACTCCTCATCCTTGGGCACACAAACCCGACCGTGCACCAAGATAGTACCATTATCTGAGACCTGATACTCTGAATCCACATCCTTAGAGGCATCACCAGCCCCAAATCCTTCTCCTGTACTCAGAAGATCTGCTCTATCTACTGCTTCCAAACCCAACGGTTCCTGTGAAACAGCACACAAGCTCAAAGCACTGATCTCCCCTACCAGAGACTCCATCTCCTGCTCCTGAGCCGAAGCTACCCTCTTCCAACTCAGAGCATCTGCAACCGTGTTAGCCTTACCAGGATGATAGCCTATCTCCAAATCATAATCCGCCACAAGCTCCATCCACCGCCTCTGTCTCAAATTTAACTCAGGCTGAGTGAATATATATTTCAGGCTCTTATGATCTGTGAACACCTGTACCTTTGCACCATAAAGATAAGATCTCCAAATCTTCAGGGCAAAAACTACAGCACCCATCTCCAAGTCATGAGTAGGATAGTTGCCTTCATGCACCCGCAACTGCCGCGAAGCATAGGCAATCACCTTCCCATGCTGCGTCAGAACACAACCCAAACCAACTCTAGATCCATCTGTATAAACCACATAGGGTTCTCCCTCCTCAGGCAAAGCCAACACTGGCGCAGTAGTCAACATCTCCTTCAGGCTTGCAAAGCCTTCCTCACACTCTTCCGACCAGACAAAAGGAACATCCTTCCCTGTCAACTTAGTCATAGGACGTGCTCTGCTTGCAAACCCCTGCACAAATCTCCTGAAGTAACCTGCCAATCCAAGGAAAATTATGATCTCTGTGGCATTCTGCGGTCTAGGCCAATCCCTAATAGCCTGAATCTTCTCTGGATCTATAGAAACCCCCTCTGCAGAAACAATGTGACCCAGAAAACCCATCTCACGCTGCCAGAAACTACACTTGCTCAACTTGGCAAACAACTTCTGCTCCCGCAGCTTCTCCATAACTGCCCTCAAATGCACTGCATGCTCCCCAGGACTCTTAGAATAAACCAGGAAATCGTCGATGAAAATGATGACAGATACATCCAGAAACTCCTGAAACACACTGTTCATCAATCTCATAAATGCTGCTGGTGCGTTAGTCAACCCGAAAGGCATCACCACAAACTCATAGTGCCCATACCTCGTCCTGAAAGCAGTCTTCCTCACATCTGCCTCATCTATCGGTATCTGATGATAACCCGATGCCAGATCTACCTTGGAGAACCAAGTAGCACCCCTCAACTGATCCAACAACTCATCGATCCTAGGAAGAGGGTACTTGTTCTTCACAGTGACCCGGTTCAAACCCCGATAATCGATACACAACCTGAAACTCCCATCCTTCTTCTTCACAAACAACACCGGCGCTCCCCACGGTGATACACTAGGACGGATGAATCCCTTACTCAATAAATCCTCTAGCTGCTTCTTCAGCTCTGCCATCTCTGCTGGAGCCATCCTGTAAGGAGCCTTGGATAACGGTGTCGTCCCCGGTTCCAGTTCAATGGTAAAAGGATCCGACCGAGATGGTGGTAATCCCTGCAAAGACTGAAACATATCCTCAAACTCCTCTACTACCGGAATACCGCTAACGGTAGACTTCCCCACTGACTCTGGCATAGATATAGTAACCAAATAAGCCTCACGGCCCTTCTCGATCATCTTCCCAGCCTGAATGGCTGAGATCACGAGACTCCCCGAAGTCGGTCTAATACCTTGAAAAACCAACTTCCCTCCTGGACGCTCAAACTCCACTCTACCCCGATAACAATCCAAATGCACCATATGCCGATGCATCCAATCCATCCCGAGAATAACATCATACAGCTCCACTGGACTGATAAGCAAATCCGCTGGCCATGACTCTCCTGCGATCTGAATATCAATTCCTCTAACCCATCCAATAACTCTTAGGAACTTGCCTCCCGCAACTCTAACAACTCCTGTACGCTCTCCAGGATCCCCGCTGATCCCCGCACACTCTGCACACTCTGGAGTAATGAAGCTATGCGAAGTTCCAGAATCAAACATAACATGGGACTTAAACCCGCCCACCAACAAGGTCCCTACACAAACCTCATGTGTTGAGAACCTAACACTTTATCACAGGAAACATATACAATCTGAACCTACTAAAATTCACAAAGTTAAAGTACCAGAAAATATACATGTGATCGCCTCGGCACTGGTTCCACCAGTCTCAGCTGTCGTGTAAACTCGTGGCGCCTGCTCAATTCGTGCCACCTGCTGACCTCCAGGCTGCACCTGCTGCAACGCTGCCACTACTGCCGGCTGCAACTAGGGACAAAAAGGCCTGATGTGCCCTGTCTCCCGACAGTGATAACATACCCGAGGTCCTGCCGTCGGAACACTCCTCTTGGGACAACTAGCAACCCTGTGATCCCTGCTCCCACAACCGAAGCAACCCGCACCACTCGGCTTCTGCATAGCCTCCCACTTCCTCTTGGTTCCCTGAGCATGCCTACCGCCCCTGCTAGAACCACCCTGCTGCTGAGCCTTACTAGGCTGAACTGCTGGAGCTACCGCCACTGACTGTGCCCGGATATCCTCCTCAATCTCTGCTGCAGTCTCAACCAGCTCTGCACGCGTAGCATAACTCCTCCCTCTACAGTGAACTCTCAACTCATCCCGTAGAGCCCTCAAGAACCTCCTGATCTGAGCCTCCTCAAGCTCCATAGCCCGACCTCCATAACAAAGAAGTCGACTGAACTCCAAGTCCAGCTCCCGCACTGACCGTGTCCCCTGAGACAACTGAAGGAACTGCACCTCCAAACGATCCAATGCCTCTCTAGGAAAATACTTGCGGTTGAACTCCAAAACAAAGTCAGCCCAAGTCATCTCCCGCTGCACCCTCCTAGCAGCCACAGATCTCCACCACAACTCAGCATCACCGCTCAAAAAGTAGACCCCTATGTCCACCCAAAACTCCTCCGGACATCTCAGAGTATCGAAGTTACGTTCCACTCTCGTCTTCCACGCATCCGCAGCAGTAGGATCTACACCTTCCGAAAACTGCTCTGTACGCAACCGACCCATCTCTGTCAACATGCTGAGATAACGAGCATGGACCCCCGCATCCGCAGCCACTGGCTGCCGCTCCTCCACCACCACTGGTTGCACTACCTCTGCTAGCATAGCCGCAAAGTCAGTACCAGGGACTCCACCCGCTGGGACTCCCACACCCGGGACCCTAGCATCACCGGCCACTGGAGCATCAACACCGCCCCCTCCTGCCACACTCACGGAATCCCCCGGAACATCCTGCGACTCGCCAACACACTCAGCTGTCACACTCTGGTCCTCGGTCTCACTAACCACTGGGGCTCTGCCCCTACCACAACCACGTCCGCGACCACGTCCGCGTCCACGACCTCGACCATCCACAGCATCCTCTCTAACCATCTGCACTACCATGAACAGAAGGCTAAGTAAACAATTTCTATTATAACACAGAAACATAAACTCACCGTGGAACACTCGGCTCGAAGAGGATGTTCTAGGACTCCATGCCACACATACAATTGACTAACTCACATAATCAATCAAGCATGCAAATCCCAAACATCTACAATAGAAACCTAGTGAACCCAAACCTAGGACCGTAAGGGCTCTGATACCAAAATGAAACGACCGACCTTTTTTTTTCTTTTTTTTATAATAAAATAATAAATATAATATAATAAAATAAAATACAGCTAGTGGTTCCATACCCACTAGCCACCTAACCACAACACATTCAACAGCGGAAATAACCAACCAATATTCAATAATAATCCAATAATAAAATATAGCCAAATTCCAACATGATCATTATCCAAACAGCAGGAATCATAAAACCAGCAACCTAGCAATGTTCTAATGACCCAACTTCTAGCAACCTAGCAATGCCAGAAAACATGAAACCGAGTCCCTAGAACATCCTCCTCTTCATTGCCTGGATTCCACGATCACGCTTTGCCTTTACCTGCACCACAAACACATATTGCAATGCATGAGTATTTTATAAACACTCAGTAAGGCAATCCTCCCATCTACTGGGCTATACACACAAGCAATAGAGACATCTCTAACCATCAAACAACATTCAACAATCAACCATAACAAACCAGGACTCTGCATCGACCGATACCAACATGCATCGACCGACACCAGATGGAGGTTGCGTCGACCGACGCAAGATCTGCGTCGACCGATGCAAGGTTAACTTGCGTCGACCGATGCATGCTCGACATAACCCGAAAACCCTAGAGTTTACGCGCCGTCCTCGCATCTGCATCGACCGACGCACAAAGGGCATCGACCGATGCAATGCCGAGCATCGTTTTCCTTCGAAGCTTCTCGCCGGATCTTCGTTCCTGCAACCACGAAACTCGATCCCAAGCCACAAGAAAGCTTCCTAACGTCCCAAATAACAATCTAACCAGCCTAACAACACATAACAAGCAAATCAGAGAGATCTCTAGCTTAGATATGCCATGGTCATGCACTTACCTTTGCCACAGAAGAATCTGAACCTCTAACAAGCAAGAACAAGCCTCTAGGAAGCTCCTACAACGATCCCAACTACATATCTCACCAAGAAACGTCACCAACCTCCAAGAATCTCCCAAAAACACTCAAGAACTCTCACAAAGCTTTTTCTCTCTTTCTATTTCTCAAAAACGGCCACACAACCACGAATGAGACAAAACTCGCATCTAAGGGTTTTCCTTAACCCCAAACGCAGCGTTTGACTTAAGTCAAAACGCAGAATCTCAACCTTGCGTCGACCGATGCACACTTTGCATCGACCGATGCAACTCCCAAACCGGGATTTCGGTTCACGGATGTTACAGAAGTACTATATCATTGGCATGCTATCTTACTATACGTGATATCTAAAATTAAAATTTTCCCAACTAAAACCGCTTAGAAGCCAAACTTCAACTAAATTTAACATTGGTGTAGATGAGCTAGATCGACCACCGGAACAATTGGAATCGTATCCTGCTCAATGACCATTACATCATCTTCGTCTTCTGCCTGGTAATGTACTAGGAAGTGATCACCTTGGATACCTTGAAGGAAATAGCGGCGTGCCACTAAGACCTAAACAAGTAGCCTACATGATGTGCGGTAATCGAGCGCCAGTAAAGGACAATTGTTGCGATACCACCAGACTACCACCAGACTACCACAACAACAAAACAAAAGTATGAGTGCATGCCTTTTATGAAATTCAAATAATAAACAAAAAACAAACTTAAACACCTCGAATTTATTATCCCTTCTTATGTGTATGTATGCATCACTATGCCTTAGAAGTATGATAGGATACATAAACAGTCTAGCAGCCTGGTTGGCTTGAACAATCTCATGCACATGTAATTCATCTTGAGTCATTAACAAGTACAACACTTGGCTTCTAGATAGTCTGTTTTCAGCTGAATGTTGTATGATGTCCTATTTGTCAAATAAAGAAATGGTAAAATAAATCAGAGAAAACATATATGACAATTTCAAATTCGAAATCAAGCATAGAGAAAACATGGCATTTTGAATTCCAAAATCGAGACATACATGACAATTTCAATTCCAAAATCAATCAAACAGTTGACAAAATAATAAATTTGAGTCACATTAAATTTGATTTCTGTCCAAAATATGAATATACATTGTCTTGCAAAAACTAATATACATGACAATAAATGCAATCAAGCGTTACCATTTATGGTTTAAGCAGTAAGGAAAAATTACCACAATAATAATGAAATCATATACTTGGTTGGCGATCCGTGATCGGCTATCCACTAGCCAACGTCTACGGAGATGGGGACAAACTCAATCATGTCCGCTGTGTGGTGACCGAAATGAGACTAGGGATCATCTTTTCTTTTCTTTCCCGTATATGTTTTCTCTTTGGTCATCTTTGAGTGCACCCCTCCTCCGACGTCGCCAACCCAGATTTGGAAAATAAGTTTGCGAACTATCACTCGCTAAACCTCCCCTGATATTGAAGCTGCTCTCCTCTGTCTGCTCTTCCAAACAGTCATATATTTAGTATGGAGGGAGCGGTATGGACATATCCACAATACGAGCCACCACAGCTACCACGCCCTGACAGATATGATCGTAGACCTACCATGCCCTAACAGATATGGTCGCACAGCATTTGAAAAGCCTTCACCGACTCCAAAACGCAACTAGCCGTCTCTTGGACCGCTGGAATGGTTTTTAAGTCACTAACTAGTCTGGTTTTTTTTCCTATAGTCTGGTTTATGCTCTGTTTTTAACAGCTTTTACCAACCTTTTGTAAATATTTTTATTTTTGTTGATTAATAAGTCTAACATTTCAACAATATATATATATATATACATATATATATATGATTAAAGATTCCTTGAAGATAATATAATAAAGTTTGACAGTTTTAGCTCATACGCAGAGCCGGCCCTTGACACAGGCAGGTGAAGCACATGCTTGTGGCCTCCAAATAATATAATGAATATTCGGCCCATTTCTCCTAAAAGCTTCATTGGTTCTACTAGTTATAAGGTAGGATAACAGTTGCAAGGGTCATAGGTTCGATTCTTTTCTAGTCATGTTTGTGTTTTCCAAATTTAAAAAAAAAAATATGAGTATATAGTTGGCCCCAATAAAAAGAAGGGCTTGTGGCCTTAATATACTCAGAGACGGCTCTGGTCTCCTACGAAGAGTCAATGACTTAAAAAGATGAAATTATGATACTTGTGTGTACGAACGTAAGATTATGCAAATTAAACGTTTGAAAAGCTTTACTTGCTGATGTTGTTAACTATATAAAGCTCAGCTTGATGGTTGAGTTCAGGATGAAGTGTCTTGGACTAGCTACAAGAATCCAAGGGATAGACAGACATTGTCAGGGCAAAGGATATGTCAACATCCTAAAGTTGTCGTACCTAGACAGTTGTGTTGAGAACTTTCAATGGGATTGGATCGAAAGTACGGGATCTGTTATCATGTATTATGGCTGGTTTTAACCGTCTATTAATAAAACACTTTTTAATTTCTTGTTTTAATGCTTTATTTATGTTTAAGTGGTTTAACCTCCCATATTATATATTTACAGCTTATGTTATTTTAAATTTTTTTTATTGACACCGTAAATGCTTCTGTAAAATAATATATATACTAGAATCGGATCTGCGCTACAGCGCGGGGGAATATTCACGGATACATGCGGTTTATAACGGATTGGAATATGTTAAATTCACATTTTAGTATTGTGTAATCGATTACGGTGGATTATAGATTTTTACAATGGTAATAGAATGAGTTTTAATATAATAAAATAAATAAATAAAGCAAAAAAATTAATACAAAGTATAATATTGTTGAGCTAAATTTTTCAACATGCTCTGACTCGTTGGAAAATTGCATACATATCCTAACATGTTGCAAAATTATTATCCTTTTGACAATATTTACTATTAGAGATTGGGTAAATGGTTTAGATGGGGTATATGTATTTCTTGTTTGGATATTTAATTTTTATAAGAAATAATCCAAAAAAAATCTCTAAAATATACTTAGATTTTTAATAAAAAATTGGAAATATTTTATAATAATTTGTGTTACGGGTCCTGGGTCCAACTAAATCAGATATACTCTAAATCAGTATGAGTAAATTTCACATTCTTTACCTTTGTTTTTGTTTTATGGTTCGCAAAACACCTATTTAGATAGCATTTCATGTAATAATTCACAATTAATATTATAAGGTTTCCTTTGAATGGTATTTGATATTTTTTTTTCATCTGAAATCTGAATGTCATTTGATTATAACTACTATATACTAATACAATCAAAAGTATATTTTAAGAAATTACTATTATATAAATATATATATATACTATCAGAAAAATTAAAGAGGAATATGGTAAGAAATAAACGATGGTCATGGGTTCAATAATCAAACACGATGGAAAGAACCCAATAACTATGAATAAGAACTCTGACAATTTTCCAGGTCCACAAAGCCCAAAACATTTTTACTTCAATTTCTCTCTCGTCAATAAAAAAATAGAAAGGGAAAAGTGACCGACAATGAGCAACCAAATGTAAAAAAATAATTTCACCTTCATTGATTGAACTGCAAATTTCTCAATCATCAAAGCGAACCCAGTACAACAATAATTCATTGATTGAACTGATATTGTTGCAAAGGTGATACAAATAAACCGCAGCTCAATCACAAAATCAATACAGAATCAATACTTCGATACCAAATCCAAATCGTTACTCAACACCAACGAGAATCCAACGTTCATAAAACGCAGAATACTCTAATTCATCTTGTAAGAACCTCTTAGGGATCTTCACAGAGGATGAATCAAGGTTTACAAACCCAGAACTAGAGAGAAAGCTAAACTCTAACAAACTTCAACACAATTTTCATTCTAATCTTCTAAATCGATAGTTTTCTCCTTTTAAACTTCAGTTCTTCTTCTTATTCCATCTTGGCCGTTGATGCTATCTCCCATCTCTCACCATCCACGTGTCTCACTTCATAAACTCTCTTTTCCTATATCAAATCTCCCCCCCTTCAAACAACCATGCCCACATGGTTGAGAGAACGGATATCCCTCCAGGATCCCAAACTCGGTTGTCACGGCTTGATCTCCAGGCTCTGCTTTTGAAGTCTCCAAACAGAGAACTTGTAGGCCTTATTGTCTTGAGTTTAAATCTCCAATCTTTTCCTAACTTTGTCTTTCCCAACTTGTCCACTAAAAATGGAGTGTGGTTCACAACTTGCTCGAACTCATCTTCTCTTGTGTACTCAAGCTGCTTGTTTGCATCAGCGATAGCAGAACTAGGAGCCTCTTTTCCTACAACCATCTCTACAGCCCATGTTGCAAAAGAATGCAGAGACCGTACGTTTTTTAGTGATGCTCTATACTTGAACATCCCAGACTTAGGACGTTTTCGTTGCTTCTGCTCACTCTGCAATCCAAGTATAAGACCCTGGTTCTTTCTTCTAATTGATGCTTGTTCTTGACAATCAAAACTAAAGTGTAAATGCCTCCTCATGATCAAACATTCAATAACAAACACTTCTTGAGTCAGATTCTCTGCACAATCTCCCCATTGAAGCTGCTGGATCAATACCTTATCACAGAATGAATGATCCATTCCATTCAACAGCAAGAATACACTCCTCACAATGAACATCTCATCTTGGTTGTCCATATCCTTCTCTATTGGTAAACCGGGTTTCTGCAAATTCCTGTTCAACAATTTGAACTTCCAGAACTTGAATCTAATAAATGGCCATATAATCCGATCATATACAGATTGTTCTCCATGACCTGCACCACTCATTTTTTTTCTGAATTTGAACATCCAAGATTTAATCCCTCTCGTTTTCCTCTTTATTCCCAGCATTTCTCTATATTGAGAAATTTTACCGAACACTTGGTGTGCAGAGCAATTCTTCTTGATACTTAACAATTTATCACCTCTCTCTACACCACTTTCAACCTCAAATCTCTTATTACTATACTTTTGAACATCTTCTTGCTCCAGATTCTCGTTCATCACCACAGTTCCTAGATTTCCCAATCCTAAATTCACTTCCCTAAGTTCAATACTCTTCCAAATCTCATAATTAGCAGTTGGTACCTGAAATTGTGGAGTTAATTCTTCTTTCACAATTGTCGAAATAGCCTTTGCATTTTCTTCGTCTTGCACTGGCCGATCCTCAACTTCAGTCAATTCTGTTGAAACTTCAGTTTCAACAGATTCTTTATCATTAGGCATTTGATCTTTATCACCACTTATCAATTTCCCATGCTCGATCAATTCTCCATGATTCAACGAATCTGTTTCACTGGCTTCAGATTTGAATTCAATTTTATCTTCAGGGAATTGGTCATCATCACCATCAACCATGAGAATCCCTAAGTTCTTGTGTTTCAAGTGGTGATCTGAGGTTTCTGGCTCTGCGCAGAACACACACAACCCCTTCGACCATCTCTCTTCAATCTCTTCCATCGATAAGCTCCGACGGATCTTCATCGTCCGATTAGTACGAACAGCTTTGATCTCCACCATGGATCCGAGGTCGGCTAGCTCTGATACCATTGATACAAATAAACCGCAGCTCAATCACAAAATCAATACAGAATCAATACTTCGATACCAAATCCAAATCGTTACTCAACACCAACGAGAATCCAACGTTCATAAAACGCAGAATACTCTAATTCATCTTGTAAGAACCTCTTAGGGATCTTCACAGAGGATGAATCAAGGTTTACAAACCCAGAACTAGAGAGAAAGCTAAACTCTAACAAACTTCAACACAATTTTCATTCTAATCTTCTAAATCGATAGTTTTCTCCTTTTAAACTTCAGTTCTTCTTCTTATTCCATCTTGGCCGTTGATGCTATCTCCCATCTCTCACCATCCACGTGTCTCACTTCATAAACTCTCTTTTCCTATATCAAAAGGTAAACTATTCCTATTCATTATCTTTTTCTACACAAGTTTCCGATCGACAAAAATCTGAGAACAACCACTTTCTAAAAATCCATCACTCTTCAATTGATCAATGATTCTCTTTAGGTTAGTTTCGAGCTGCTCGTCGAAGGAGCAGCCTTTTCCATCAGATCAAGATTCTGTTTATAAACGACAGCTGAGGAGAATATGGATTCGGCGCTTCTCGGTTCACATCTATATTTACTTATCATTGTCGGCTGAAAACAATATGAGGTGAATCAATACTTTTGGATGTCTCGAGTCGTCTGCTGATGAGAAAGAAAGGTAATGCATGTAACATTAAAATTAAAAAGTTTTTTCTTTTTTGACAAATAAAATTAAAAAGCATATGAGACAAAAATAAAACAATTTGAATAGGTCATATATTGATTGAAATTTTGTAAATTCCTGATTAGAACATATGCTGTTTAGATGTCCTGAAAAACAAATGTTAACAAAAATCACATTTGATAAAAATTTATTGTATAAAAATATGTCTTTATTGATTTTCTATTCATAACAAAATAAAAACAGAAAATCATTAGCAAATATATATGTTACCTTGTTGTTATGTGAAGCGTATCAGTGGATTTGCATAATTGTTTTAATCCATTGCTCTTTTTTGTGAAAAAAGGTTTTGTTGCGGGTCAGTGGATTTTGATGTATTTATTTGCACATGGTACAATTGAGGAAGTGTTGAGCAAAGACATACGATATAGGCGTGCTTTGTAACGCTGAATTTTCCCATTGCCTTCGTCAATTCAAAATTCTCAATGACCAGGTACGACTATTCTCGGGAACTTACTTAGTTGTTGTTTCTTAAACGTCACATGAATAAGAGTTCCCTAAACACATATAAGACCACATATTGATAATCAGTTTCAAACTTCATTGTAATATATAAACTGAAATCATATAAAAAGAATATTGCAAATTTGCAATGGTCTCCCAGAGTAAGTAGTGTACTGTTTCCAAGAATGAATGATTTTGACTTGAATCCATAATTCAGCTTAGATGGCTGACATATATTTATAGGTAGACGTAGATCGGTCACTCGATTAGGTTAGTTTTAGGCTATATTCTCATTTAATTCTCTTTTAATTTTGAAATATATGAGGGTTGTTAGTTAGGATAGTATAATTAATGAGTATTTTAATTTCGAAATTAATCAATTACGTGACTCAAATTACGTTCCTTAAATTTTGGTAATCAACATATTTTTTAGAGATTGATATCTTTGTGATTGTTCGTTTTTCCTAATATTTTCATTGATTCACGCAGAAGTTTGGTTTGATATGATAAAAGGGAATATTTGTGATTTATAGCGGTTATTTTGGAGAATCACAATGAAGTCAATAACCTGGAAGAATGTTTTATTTACGTTTACATTTATTTACATTTATGAGTTATTTTTTTTTTTGGGTTTAAAACCCCGATAATCCATTTACTTTGCTTCGGATTATTCTCACCCATATCCGATTGTCTTAATTTCGCGAGATATTTTTTAGTGACTCAAACCCGAAAAAGATTTTGTATTTCTCTTTTACTAATATAAAGATACATATCCTTATATTAGTAAAGATAAGTACAACTTCTCATTTGGACAAAAATACACGAAATGCCAACAACCAGAAAACAACTGCATAAAGGTTAAATGTGACATTATACATTATTGGGTTGGGTAATTTAAAAAAAACATCCAAAATCAAAAGACTCGGACACAGGTCAGAAATAGCCGAAAACTAAAAATGGGTTATTGGGTTATACATTTATTCGACGAAAAATTCTTGGGTTTACTCCTAGGGGTGAACCTTTCTTATTCACCCCCTCTAAATTCACCAATCAAAATACAACAAAATGCCATGTCATATCATATTCAAAATATATACAATAATAACAATCCGAATAAATGCGACCAATAATTGTGTTTTTTCAATCGTACCTTTTGGATATTCTTTTAAAATTCGTGATGGATCATTAAAACGGTTATTTATGAAAAGTTACAACTATTCACTGTAAAGTTGTGTTGATTGGAACATTCGTATCTTTTGATATATATATATATATATATATATATATATATATATATTTGTCTTTTTGAACTGTTTTCATTTTGTTTGGTACTAGGTTTTACCCCGTGGTACACCACATGTCTATTATTTTGTGGACATGATGTTGTAATGGTTTAGAGGTGCTTGTAGTCGATGGTACACCACAGGTCTATTAATTTTATGTATTAAATAATAATTAATATAATTAAATATAAGATTAAATAAAAGTGAAAGGAGAATTATATTTTAATCTAACATATTAATTTAAATTAGATAGATTGATTTTAGGAAATTAATATTATCAAATAAGAAAATGATTATGTTTGGTTGTAAAGATTGTAGAAAATTTAGTTGGAATTTGTTTGGATACAAAAATAAGAGAGGGTGACACAAAAATGTACTCTGAAAATGTTAAGATAGATGACACAAAATCAACTAAAATTTCAATCTCAACGGTTTATTCATTTTTCTAAATTATTTTTAGGATTCATTTCTTTTAAAAGTCAAGAAATTACTCTAATTCTTGATTTAACAAAAGAGTTTTGGAATGATGAATCTAATTACATCTTTTAGTTATTTTTAAATATAAAAGTTTAATGAAAATACCTAGAGTGTTTTTCTAATAGTTTGATGGATTACATAGTGAGTTTTTGGATTTAACTTTTCAATATGGTAATAAAGATGTTTTCTATTTAAAATCAGTTTATATGGGTTATTAGGTGAAGTCAAGTGACAAAACAGTTGCGATTTTTCGTAGCACCTTTTTGTATTTTTTTTTATAAATCAAACGGTTGTATATGTTCATTATAGAGTTGTGTCTTTTCACTATATTTTATTGATATATTTTCATCACAACTTTTCGTTCTAATAAGTGTGTCTATTTAAATAATCATGTCTTTTGAACTCTATTTATATTTGTCTATTCTTCAGTAACTAACAAGCTCGTTGAAACAAATTTTTCATTTTATGTTGAATCTAAATAATTGAATATTAATATATAATATTCAATGTTATTCTATAATTTAACTAAAATTTTAGAAATGATTATAGCAATAGAAAAAATTAATACAACATAATATAGAATTTAAAGTTGCCTCTATTTATCTTAACTTTTCGTTAAAAAATAGTTTAATATTTAAAAATAATAATAACAGTCTGAATAACTATGAAAAACAATTATGACTTTGCTTATTATTTTTTGTAAGAAAATTGTTTTTTTTTTTTGTTTTTTTTTAAACTCAAACAGTTGTATTTGTTCATTGTAGAGTTGTGTCTTTTCACTATATTTGCTTATTAATATTTGTCTATTACAACTTTTCGTTCGAATAGATGTATCTATTTAAATAGTCATGTCTTTTGAACTTTCTATATATTTGTCTCATTATCAATAACTAACAAATCATTGTTCGTTGAAACAAATTTTCCGTTTTATGTTGAATCTAAATAATTTGAATATTAATATCTAATAATCAACTTATTATATAATCTAAATAAAATTTTAGAAATAATTATAGAAATATAGAAATTTATTAAAACTTAATATAGAATTTATAGTTGCGTCTATTTATCGTAACTTTTTGTTAAAACTACTTTAATATTTAAAATTTATATTATTTTATTTTTAATTATAATTATTACATAGGAAATTACATTTACTCATTACATCTATTTGTTTAATATTCTCTGTTAGGATCACTTAGTCATAATTTTTTTTTTCAATATTCTCAGTTCAATATTCATATAATGTCTTATATTTATAATACTTTAAACAATGTTTTTAGCAAAGTTTACCTAATATTTTTTGTTATAAATTTTTATTTTGATGGTTGTGTTTTTAGTAACAGTTTATGTTTAATGTTTATGTATTCAAACTATTCTATTACATTCAAATGATTTCATAATGTATAATTTTAAATTTTAATATTTATTTACTTTTTTCTAAATAAAAGTATATGTCGGTTAAAATTAAGAGTGGTTAGGGTTTAGATCTTATAATTAAACGAAATTATATGTCGGTTTGGGTTTACAGAAGAGTGGTTAGGGTTTACATTTTATAATTAAACGAAAATATATGTCGGTTTAGATTTACAAAAGGTGTTTAGGGTTTAGATTTTATAATCAAATGAAATTATAAGTCGGTTTGGCTTCACAAAAATTGTTAGGATTTAGATTTCATAATTAAATAAAATTGTATTTCAATTTGTGTTTATAAAAAAGTGACTTCGGTTTAGATGTTATGATTAAAAACTACAATATAATGTTTAGAATTAATAATTTTAAAATTAATTGATATACAAAATTTGTTTCTTTAATTCAAAATTTGTTTCCATAATTGAGAGGGGTGAATAAGAGAGGTTCACCCCTAGAGGTGAATCCAAGAATTGTCCTTTTTAGGAGGCTTTGTACCTTTAATTGTTTAATTTTTAGTAACCGTAGTTACTTTATTTCCACTAAGTTTGTGATTTTTGTCTGGCAATGACATCCTGTAACATCCGTGAACCAAAATCCCGGTTTGGGAGTTACATCGGTCAATGCAGATGTTGCATCGGTCGATGCAAGGTCAATTCTCTGCGTTTTGACTTAAGTCAAACGCTGCATTTTGGGTGAAGGAAAAACCCTTAACGCGAGTTTTTGTCTCATTCGTGGGTTGTGGCCATTTTTGAGAGAAACAAAAAGAGAGAAAAAGTTATTGGGAGTTCTTGGTGATTTCTAGAGATTTGTGGCGTTTCTTGGTGAGATCTGTAGCTGGGATCGTTGTAGGAGCGTCCTAGGAGCTTGTTCTTGGTTGTTTGAGGTTCAGGTTCTTCTGTGGCAAAGGTAAGTGCATGACCATGGCTTATCTAAGCTAGAGGACTCTTTAATCTGTTTGTTATGTGATGTTAGACTTGTTAGATCGTTGCTATGGACGTTAGGAAGCTTTCTTGTGGCTTGGGATTGAGTTTTGTGGTTGTAGGAACGAAGATCTGGCGAGAAGCTTTGGGGAAAACACGGTCATGGTTTGTTACTTGTCGTTTGTTGATTGTTGTGTGTTGGTTACTCTATTGCTTGTGTGTATAGCCCAGTAGATGAGAGGATTGCCTTACTGAGTGTTTATAAAATACTCATGCATTGCAATATGTGTTTGTGGTGCAGGTAAAGGCAAAGTGTGATCGTGGAATCAAGGCAATGAAGAGGAGGATGTTCTAGTGGTTCGCTTGGTTGTCTAGCTTCTGTTAGGTTGCTAGAGTTGAGTCCTAGAATGTTTCTTAGGATTGCTGGTTCACTGGTTTATATTGTTTGGATCATTAGTTTATGATTGAAATTAATACTAGATATTGTTCTATTGGTTATTATATTTATTAGATATTATTTATTGGTTATTGGCATTGTTATTCCGCTGTTGGTTGTGATTGTGGTTAGGTGGCTAGTGGGTATGGGACCACTAGTTGTAGTTTATTTATTATATTATATTTTTTACTTATTATTTCTTAAAAAAAAAGTCTGTCGTTTCATTTTGGTATCAGAGCCCTTACGGTTCTAGGTTTGGGTTCACTAGGTTTCTGTTGTGATGTTTGGGATTGCATGTCTTGATTGATTATGTGAGTTAGTCAATTGTGTGTGGCATGGAGTCCTAGAACATCCTCTTCGAGCCGACTGTTTGATTCCACGGTGAGTTTATATTTTTGTGTTTAAATAGAAATTGTTTGCTTAGCCTTCTGCTCATGGTAGTGCAGATGGTTAGAGGTGATGCTGTAGCTGGTCGAGGTCGTGAACGCGGACGTGGTCATGGACGCGGACGTGGTCGTGGTAGGGGCAGAGTCCCAGTGGTTAGTGAGACCGAGGACCAGAGTGTGACCGCTGAGGGTGTTGGCGAGTTGCAGGGTGTTCCGGGGGATTCCGTGAGTGTGGCAGGAGGGGGCGGTGTTGATGCTCCAGTGGCCGGTGATGCTAGGGTCCCGGGTGTGGGAGTCCCAGCGGGTGGAGTCCCTGGTACTGACGTTGCGGCTATGCTAGCACAGGTGTTAGCGCGGTTACCACCAGTGGTACCGGCTCAGGCTCAGGTAGTGCCACCAGTGGTGGCGGAGGAGCGGCAGCCAGTGGTTGCAGATGTGGGAGCACATGGACGTTATTTGTCTATGCTGAAGGAGATGACGGGTCTCGGTACTGAGCGGTTTTCAGGTGGTATAGATCCTACTGTTGCGGATGCGTGGAGGACGAGTGTGGAACGTAACTTCCATACTCTGAGATGTCCTGAGGAGTTTTGAGTGGACATAGGGGTCTACTATTTGGGTTCTGATGCAGCATGGAAAGGTGATTGCCTATGCTTCGCGGCAGTTGCAGGTGCATGAAGGCAACTATCCTACTCATGATTTGGAGATGGGTGCTGTAGTTTTTGTCCTGAAGATTTGGAGATCTTATCTTTATGGTGCAAAGGTACAGGTGTTTACAGATCATAAGAGCCTGAAGTATATATTCACTCAGCCTGAGCTGAATTTGAGACAGAGGCGGTGCATAGAACTTGAGGCGGATTATGATTTGGAGATAGCCTATCATCCTGGTAAGGCTAATACGGTTGCAGATGCTCTGAGTCGGAAAATGGTAGCTTCGGCTCAGGAGCAGGAGATGGAGTCTCTGGTTGGAGAGATCAGTGCTTTGAGATTGTGTGTTGTTTCACAGGAACCATTGGGTTTGGAAGCAGTAGATAGAGCAGATCTTCTGAGTAGGGTGCGGTTGGCTCAGGAGAAGGATTTGGGGCTGGTGAATGCCTCTAAGGATGTGAAATCAGAGTATCAGGTCTCAGATAATGGTACTATCTTGGTGCACGGTCGGGTTTGTGTGCCCAAGGATGAGGAGTTGAGGCAGGAGATTCTGAGAGAGGCTCATGCGAGCAAGTTGTCTATTCATCCATGAGCGACTAAGATGTAATGTGATCTCAAGAGGTACTATCATTGGGTCGGGATTAAGAAGGAAGCTAGTTGGGTTTCGAGGTGTGATGTGTGTCAGCTAATGAAGGCTGAGCATCATGTTCCTGGCGGTTTACTGAAGAGTTTACCCATTCCTGAGTGGAAGTGGGATATGATCACCATGGATTTTGTGGTAGGATTGCCAGTGTCACGGACCTTTGATGCTATTTGGGTCATTATGGACCGGTTGACTAAGTCAGCACATTTTCTGGCCATTATGAAGACTGATGGAGCAGTGGTCTTGGCTAAGAAGTATGTGAGGGAGATAGTCAGATTGCATGAGGTGCCAACGAGCATTGTGTCTGACAGAGATTCTAAGTTCACTTCGGTGTTCTGGAAGGCATTTCAGGCAGAGATGGGCACTAAGGTGCATATGAGTACAGCTTATCATCCCCAGATAGATGGACAGTCTAAGAGGACGATCCAGACGCTGGAGGATTTGCTGAGGATGTGTGTGTTGGATTCGGGTGGCCATTGGGCAGATCACCTGAACCTGGTAGAGTTTGCTTACAACAACAGTTATCAGGCGAGTATTAAGATGGCTCCTTATGAGGCTTTGTATGGGAGACCATGCCGTACACCATTATGCTGGACTCAGGTGGGGGAGAGGAGCATGTTTGGTGCTAGTTTTGTTCAGGAGACCTCAGAGAAGATTCAGATTCTCAAGGTAAACATGAAGGAGGCTCAGGATAGACAGAGGAGGAGGAGAGATCTTGAGTTTCAGGTAGGAGACAGAGTGTACCTCAAGATGGCCATGTTGCGGGGTCCGAACATGTCATTGTCAGAGACTAAGTTGAGTCCGAGGTATATGGGTCTATTCAGAGTGATTGAGCGGGTTGGACCCGTGACATATAGACTGGAGTTACCCGAGGTTATGCGTGCATTCCATAAGGTTTTCCATGTGTCTATGTTGCGGAAGTGTCTCCGTGAGGGTGAGCAGGTGTTGGCTAAGATTCCTGAGGATCTTCAGCCTAACATGACATTGGAGGCGAGACCAGTGAGGGTTCTCGAGAGGAGGATCAAGGAACTTCGGAAGAAGAAGATTCCTTTGATGAGAGTCCTGTGGGACTGTGATGGTGTTGAGGAGCAAAATAGGGAGCCTGAGGCAAAGATGAAGGCAAGGTTCAAGAAGTGGTATGAGAAGCAAGCCGCGACTTGAGCTTGTTTAGCCTGGTCCCATCTGTAATCCGTGGCTGAAGCGGGAATGGAGTATTCCAGCCCATCTCTTTTTTTACTCGGTCGCTTGGGGTGGTTGGTTGTGCGACTCATTAACAAGATGAGGTGGTGTTAGGGGTACAAAGTTTCCGTGAGGCGGGGTTTTAGAGGAAAGTTTCCTGAAATAGAAGTTTCCAAAAGTGGAAAGTTTCCAAAAATAGAAAGTGCTAAATATGGAAAGTTTTACGGGAGTTAGAATTTGTCCATTTTAGCGGTGAAGAGCCTTGGAGGGGCTTGAGTGTGGCCTTAGTTGCGGACTTTCGAGTCTGTGTGCCTGTGTGTGGCGGTCGTTTAGACATTGTGTGGCCTTTGTGGCAGTTTTCTTTTGTTATTGTGTGGCCTTGGTGGCAGACTGTTTAGCCAGAGTGCCTGTGTAGGCGGTCCTTTGGGACAAACGGTCATTTCAGACTGATGGTCCTTCGGGACAGACGGTCCTTTCGGACTGATGGTCCTTCGGGACAGACGGTCCTTCCAGACTGATGGTCCTTCGGGACAGACGGTCTTTCCGGACTGATGGTCCTTCGGGCCAGACGGTCGTTCGGGACAGATGGTCCTTCGGGACAGACGGTCCTTCGGGACAGATGGTCCTTCGGGACAGATAGCCTTTGTGGCGGGCTGTTTAGCCAGAGTGCCTGTTTAGGCGGTCCTCTTTAGGACATTTGTTTGGCCTTGTTGGCGGTCCTCTTTAGGACATTTGTTTGGCCTTGGTGGTAGTCCTCTTTAGGACATTTGTTTGGCCCTTGTGGCATGTATATGATCCTTGAGTGGTCATGAGGTATTCCCGTTAGGGGATATGTGGTTGGTAGGATATTGAGATGTTTTACGCGAGCCACGAGAAGGAAACCTGGATAGGGATAGGACTCAGACGTGTTCAGAATTGTTTGCTCACGGCTCCTGGGGGACTTAGGTTCTCCTAGTACTGCCATATTCGGAGACTTTGTGACTTGGGAGTATGGTTGGTATATCGACTTCAGACGACGGTCCGGAGGCGCGCTGTAGGGTGACGACCCGAGAGACGAGTTTGGATTTTTCCTTATATATTATGGCATGCGGGTTTAGGCCCGAAGAGGAGCCAACATTGGCATGCAGACTTAGGTCTGATGAGGAGCCAATGAAAACTCAAGGTTTAGGCCTATGAGTAAAGGAAAGTCCAAAAGGTCGAGAGCAAATAATGCATGGAGCGTGAGTTTATCGCCTAGAGGTGACCTTCTGTAGATCGGTCGGAGGAGTGCGGGCCGTGGAGACGGTTGCACGGGAGTCCTTGGCTGATGGTTGTTCAAGATTCGAGGACGAATCAAGATTGGTGGAGGAGAATTGTAACATCCGTGAACCAAAATCCCGGTTTGGGAGTTGCATTGGTCGATGCAGATGTTGCATCGGTCGATGTAAGGTCAATTCTCTATGTTTTAACTTAAGTCAAACGCTGCGTTTTGGGTGAAGGAAAAACCCTTAACGCGAGTTTTTGTCTCATTTGTGGGTTGTGGCCGTTTTTGAGAAAAACGAAAAGGGAGAAAAAGTTATTGGGAGTTCTTGGTGATTTCTGGAGATTTTTGGCGTTTCTTGGTGAGATCTGTAGCTGGGATCGTTGTAGGAGCATCCTAGGAGCTTGTTCTTGGTTGTTTGAGGTTCAGATTCTTCTGTGGCAAAGGTAAGTGCATGACCATGGCTTATCTAAGCTAGAATACTCTTTAATCTGTTTGTTGTGTGATGTTAGACTTGTTAGATCGTTGCTATGGACGTTAGGAAGCTTTCTTGTGGCTTGGGATCGAGTTTTGTGGTTGTAGGAACGAAGATCCGGCGAGAAGCTTTGGGGAAAACACGGTGCTCGACGTTGCGTCGATCGATGCGTATCTTGCCTCGGTCGATGCAAGTGCGAGGATGGCGCATAAAACTCTAGGGTTTTCGCGTTACGTCGAGCATGCGTCGGTGCGGATTGGGTATCGGTCGACGCAAGTTACACTTGCATCGGTCGATGCAGCTTCTGTGTCGATCGATGCTTCCCCATTTGGCATCGGTCGATGCCCAGTCCTGGTTTGTTACTTGTCGTCTGTTGATTGTTGTGTGTTGGTTATTGATACTCTATTGCTTGTGTGTATAGCCCAATAAATGGGAGGATTGCCTTACTGAGTGTTTATAAAATACTCATGCATTGCAATATGTGTTTGTGGTGCAGGTTAAGGCAAAGTGTGATCGTGGAATCAAGGCAATGAAGAGGAGGATGTTCTAGTGGTTCGCTTGGTTGTCTAGCTTCTGTTAGGTTTCTAGAGTTGAGTCCTAGAATGTTGCTTAGGATTGCTGGTTCACTGGTTTATGTTGTTTGGATCATTAGTTTATGATTGGAATTAATACTGGATATTGTTCTATTGGTTATTATATTTATTGGATATTATTTATTGGTTATTGGCATTGTTATTCCGCTGTTGGTTGTGATTGTGGTTAGGTGGCTAATGGGTATGAGACCATTAGTTGTAGTTTATTTATTATATTATATTTATTATTTATTATTTAAAAAAAAAAAGTCGGTCGTTTCACATCCATGCATGCAGTCATCTATACCAACAACACCAATCGTGGTCGCTGCTTGTCACGCTTGTAAGAGGTGTTGCCTCTTATTCGATTAGCATTGGCCATGGTCTGCATGCAGGCCTTTTCCTTTACTTTGTTCAGTAGTGATCGTTGATCACAACTTTTTTTTCTTGTTTTTCTTTTCTTTTGAAGCAGTGCCTCTTGATTTTTTTCAGTAGTTCATGAATGTCGTCATAATTTCATGCACGTTATGGCTTTGCCAATTATTCCAGCGACGTCTCGCTAACAAGTTTTTTTTTTTTTTTTTTTAAGCGACCATAGTCACTTCTATCTGCTAGGAGGCATAGTGTAAGATCCCAACCCTAAAAACCATACGCGGACCGAAACAGGCCGATAAATTTTTTCTTAGGACCGACGAATTCTATGCGATTATTAAACAAGTGCAACAACGAATATGAATAACAGGTGATCTAACTTAAAACTTGCGAATTCATTAATAGAAAGAGGTTCAATTCATCCTTAAAAATAACAATTGTCTCATGCATGAAAATAACGAAAACTAATAAAAATAACGCCATGAATATTTCTACCCAAAGCCACCATCCTCCTTCCTCCTT
The DNA here is from genome assembly GCA_023657505.1 of Camelina hispida. Taxonomy (NCBI): domain Eukaryota; kingdom Viridiplantae; phylum Streptophyta; class Magnoliopsida; order Brassicales; family Brassicaceae; genus Camelina; species Camelina hispida. The sequence goes on along the minus strand of CP094635.1, from coordinate 18,834,942 downwards.
TGCCTTCGTCACACGAGCTGGTCAGCCACGAAAATCCCGATTATCGGACCTATCATTTTCTGCGTCCATAAAAGGAGGCGTAAGCAAACAAAGTTTACTTAGTGGAGCGGTCATCCCGTCTCTGTAGTGACCCTTGCCAAGGGGTAAATACCAAAATGAAAACCCAAGGCAAAAAGGTCAAGAAAGGGAGCCAGCAAGGTGAACATAAAAATTGCTGAAGAAAAGTCCGAGGAATTTTGAACGGATCGAGAGATGTCCGTGTCGTCCGAGACGTACCGCCCGAGTCGTCCGTGACATACCGTGAAGGTCGAGAAAAGTTGTCGAGTAAGTCGAGGGAAGTTGTCCGAGAATTTACCAAGGATATCCGATAGAGCCGAGAGTTGCCGAGGATGTCCGATAGTGTTAAAAGATTGTCGACACTGTCCGAGAAAGGGAAGCGAGAGTTGCCGATAGCGTCCGAGAAGAAGGACCGAGAGCTATCGATGTCGACCGAGAATTGTCGAGACAATGATCGAGAGGTGCCGGGTGACGTCGACGAGTGACCGACGACCGGTCGAGCCGACAAATTTCCGTAATTTGCGGAATTTGTCTTCTCACAAAACTAACCAATGGGAATTCATACAAGATTAAGGGAGGAATCAAGAGGATATTCCAAGGAATCTCTACAACAAAATTGGAAGTGGTAGACATAAAGATTCCCATGCAATCAATCGAATTTCATGCAAGTGTGAATGGAGAGGGCATAGAAGATTCCATGTGAGAAGTGTTGTTTACACTTGACAAGTGTACAACCACAAGTTTGTGTGGCCTAGAAGAGAGGCACACGACACACATGCATTGGGCCAAGTTGCCACTCTCTTTGTCTATATAAGGAGCTCTATTCTCTCTTATTTTCGCAAAAATTGCTTAAGTAAAGAAGAGAGAAAGAAAGAGAGGAGAGAAAGAGAGAGAGAGGAGAGAAAGAGAGGAAGTACTGCCGCAAGGGAGAAGAGGAGAAGAGAAGAGGAAGCAAGACAAGGCTATCGCACGACCGATCTTAAGTGTTGAATCGAGAAGGAACTCGATTTCAACAAGTGAAAGGTGTTAAGTGTTGCCGTGAAGAAAGTCCGACCACTCTTACCGAGGATCGCCGGTTTTCTGTGAGTTCAGGCACCTACTCTTGCCGGACTAGATGGGAAATAAAGACATCCATCTAGTGCACGGTTTGCATGAGCATTTAGTTGCATTTTACTTGAATTTCTTTGTGATTTTCTTGTTTAAATGCATGTGGGGTGAGGTTATACCAGTTACTAGTTCGGGATGTTCTAGTAACAAGGGTGATAACATGTTGAGATACTTGTAAAGTTATGAGTTTAAAACCATAAATACTCAAGTATCAACTTTGGAGAGGTCTTAAGACGTGTTAGTCCGCGAGAAATTCCGACTAAGCGTAGTAAGATTTGGTATAGCTGTCCTTCCCATCCGTACCACATGCAGCCGCGACATGCAACCCATGTTCGTGTGTTGTAGGGTTGGTTACGAAGAGCTCGGAGGTTACTGGGTTCGCTACCCTGGCCGAGGCTGTCTACACGACAGTGTAGCTTTGAGTGAAGTCCGATTGCATGCCTTTGTGGCTGTAATACGGTTGTTCATGAAGGGTTAGGGAGAGGAAGTATAACGGGCCCATGAGATAGAACTTGTATAAAACTCTTGTTTTATTTCAAGTTTATGTTGTTGTGTGTTGATGCATGTTACTGCATGTTGATGTTATTGCTTGCAAGATTAATTTGCTTCGCTCATTATCTTCCGCATGCTAACTCTGATTGTTGTTTGACAGCTTGAAGTTGTGATGCTTGCTTGCATGTCGTTGTTGTTGATGATTGGGGGTGGGGGAATTATTTTCTGCAGGAACCCTGAGCTCACTAAGTAATCTTAGATTACTTATGATGATATTTTGTTCTGCAGGTGACCCTAGAGGGAACTAGAGGGCGTGGTGAACGATAGGAACCCGGAGTAGTTTTATTTTGTGTCTATTGTAAAATACAAGTATGTTTTTATCAAACTCGGCACTAAGCCTTGTTCAAAAGCTCGTTTGTAATAACTCTTTTTGTTAAATCAAAATATTCGGGTTTCCTTTATTCGCGCGAGTCATACTGGTATAGACTTTGTCCGAGTCGGCTCAACGCACGGCGTATCCGTAGGGTTGCAAAGCCTGAAGGATGTGTCGTGTGGATGGGAACCTCACCGATGGACTGGCCAATAGGTCCTGATCCGTTCTTGTACCCGGCCGGATCGTTGGTGAACGTTTCCCAAGTGGCGTCTCGGGGCCGTCCGATGGCCTTGGTGGTCATAGTACGGTTCGGGGGCGTTACAGCGGTGGTATCAGAGCATGGTTATGATGCTATATATGACTCGCGTTTTCATACGTTTTATCGGGTCAAAATGGTCGCAGTAGACACTTAGGATAATCCGGTTCGTTCATCACTTGGGGTTAGATGGGATTAAGTAAACCCTTTGTTGATCGTGGATGCAGATGTCTGGTCAAGGATCCGACAGGTCTAGATCCATGCGCTTTTCGCCGGGCACAGAGAGGGGTTCAAGTCAACAGTTTGGTTCGGAGGAGTGGGGTTCGTATTTTGATGATGCGCAAGGGGAAGAGTTGTTCCCAAACATGTTTGAACCAGACATGTATATGCCTGAATGGGATGTACCTGGCGCGACGCCGAGATACACACCAACTAGCTCAACCTATTTTAGTACGCCTGAGGATATGTATCCGCCAGGATTTCCACCGAGGGGTCAGTTCGCCGCTAACCCAAATCGGGACATGCCAAGAGGAGACCAAGTTCGTGGTGAAGGCCCGAGTGAGCCGAATGTACCAGAGACCCAACAGACGCTTAAGATGATTCAAGACCTTTTGAATCACATGATCCAGCAGCAGCAGAATCGAGCAAATCAGTCAACAGAAGATTCATCAGACCAATTCCTAAAATGGGTAATGATGATGAGGAACTTAGGACTTCCCAAGTTCAAGGGAGATCTGAACACGGTATTAGCAGACGCGTGGATAAAAGAATTGGAGACGAATTTTGAGATGTCTAAATGTTCGGAGGAATTTAGGAGACCAGTCACGGTCAAGTTTCTACAGGAAGACGCTCGTGCATGGTGGGATAGCGTGGTTTCCCGCTATCGATTTCAGACTATATCATGGGATATATTCAGAAGGGAGTTTGAGCAGAAGTATTTTCCACCAGAGTCGCGTGATCGACTGGAAAATCAGTTCTTGCGTTTGGAACAAGGTGAGATGAGTGTTCGAGCATATGGGAGAGTTTTCACCCGACTTCGGAGGTATTTATGAGCTAGCTATGGCCCGGAGGTTCTTTAATGGACTCAGGCCAGATATAAAAGGAAGGTTGCACGCTGTGACATACCGAAGTGTCGCAGAAGTGGAGGAGAGAGCGGTGAGTGTGGAAGAGGCCATTGAGTCGGAGAAAGAAATTATGGCCCAAGAGAAAAAGAAGGAACCCGTCCAGCAGACTAAAGTTGTGAATTCCCGAAAGGTGAATCAAGTCGCAGGACGAAACTGGGGTGCAGGTCGTGGTAGAGTCAACATGACTGTTAACCAAGGAGGACGTGCAGTGAATAACATGGATCCCAGGGGATGCTATGTGTGTGGTCAAGTTGGGCATTTTGCTCGAGCTTGCCCGACCATTGTGGAAACTAAGAATACGAGTCTCTCGTCTGTCACATGTTTCTACTGTGGCGATATGGGACACTATGCGACCTCATGTCCGTCGAAGCCGACCAAACAGAACGCCCAAACTGTGAACCGTGCCCAGCCAGCGCAACAAGTGAAGGAACCCCCAGCAAAGAAACAAGCGACCCCAGCAAATGTGTTTGCTTTAGGAGTAGAGCCACCCAAAACCCCAAAGGCCGTGAAGGGCCCTATAACAGGTTTGTTTGGGTTCTAACTCGCTTGTGAATGTTGTGTGATTGTGTGTTTAAGTTTTTGCATTGCATTTTTATATTTGCCTTGCATTTAGGAACATTAATTGGTGGTGGTAACCCCACACATGTACTGTTCGATTCGGGAGCGTCCAATAGTTTTGTGACTCCCGAAGTGGTTGACAAGTTTGGGGACTTGTGTGAGGAGGAAGAAGTGAACATCAACGTCTACACAGCTGGTAATCAACCGCCGTTGAAGACAAGAAGATGGATTAGGGAAGTGCCTATAGTCTTGCAAGATACAAACCTCCCGGTGAATCCTCTAGTGATGCCGTTGGAGAGGTTTGGTGCTATTTTGGGAATGGATTGGTTGTCGGAGCACCAAGCCCATATAGACTGCAGCAGGAGCAGAGTTATATTTGAAAATGGAGGTAGGACACCTCTAATTTTCAATGGAATTAGCCCGAGTAAGACAGCGTACTTCGCATCAGCAGTGAGGATCGGAAGATCGTTTGATGAGGAAAGTGTGTTCTTAGTTACTCTTACCGCCATGGGAGGAGACGACAAAGAAGGTTTGGGAGTAGAGGACATTGCCATAGTTAAGAACTATGAGGACGTGTTTAAGCCGTTGGAAGGATTGCCTCCACCAAGAAGTCATCCTTTCACTATAAATCTTGAGCCTGGAGCTGTCGCAATTGCTAAGGCTCCGTATCGCATGGCACCAGCCGAGTTGGCTGAACTCAAGACTCAGTTAGAGGACTTGTTGGAGAAGGGTTTTATCCGACCGAGTTCATCGCCATGAGGAGCCCCAGTGCTATTTGTCAAAAAGAAGGACGGAAGCATGCGTTTGTGTATTGATTACCGAGGAATCAATAACATAACCATCAAAGACAAGTATCCGTTGCCACGGATTGATGAGCTGTTAGATCAACTCAGGGGAGCGAGTTGGTTTTCGAAGATTGATCTAGCCTCTGGCTATCATCAAATCTCAATTGCGGAACAGGATGTGATGAAGACTGCCTTTCAGACCAGATATGGCCAGTATTAGTTCGTGGTGATGCCGTTTGGACTTACCAACGCACCAGCGGCATTCATGCGATTAATGAATGAAGTCTTCCATGACTATTTGGATCAATTCGTGATAATATTCATTGATGACATCCTGATATATTCACGAAGTGCAGAGGAGCACGCAGAGCATTTGAAAAAGGTGTTGGAAAGGTTAAGGGAGATGAAGCTGTTCGCAAAGTTCAGCAAGTGTAAATTCTGGCAAAGGGAGATTGGATTTCTAGGGCACCGAGTTTCGGAACATGGTGTGTCTGCTGACCCGGAGAAGATTGCCGCAATTCAGGATTGGCCGAAGCCAACCTCAGTGACAGAGGTCAGGAGTTTCTTAGGCCTTGCGGGCTATTATCGGAAGTTCGTAAAGGGGTTTTCGTCCATTGCGAAACCTTTTACACGACTCACCGGTAAAGGGGTACCATTTATATGGAGCGAATAAGTGGAAGAAGCTTTTAAGAAGCTGAAGGGAGCGTTAACAACAGCACCAGTGTTAGCCCTACCCGAACCAAATCAGCCATACTCTGTGTATACTGATGCATCAAGAGTGGGCGTTGGATGTGTTCTGATGCAAGGAGAGAGAGTTATTGCCTATGCCTCCCGGCAATTAAGGAAGCATGAGGAAAACTACCCCACACATGACCTAGAGATGGCGGCCGTGGTGTTTGCGTTAAGGATATGGAGATCCTACTTGTATGGGGAAGCGGTTCAGGTATTTACGGACCATCAAAGCCTTAAGTACTTGTTCACGCAACCAGATCTTAATTTGCGCCAAAGAAGGTGGATGGAATTCATTGCCGATTATGATTTGAAGATCCAGTACCACCCAGGCAAAGCAAATGTAGTGGCAGATGCTTTAAGTCGAAGGAAAGAACAAGTGGGTGCCGAGAAAGATGTGGAGTCTTTAGCCGAGGAATTGAAGAAAGTAAGGCTTCTAGCCTTAGAGGGAGAATCTAGTGAGCCATTGGGTTTACAAGCTGTAACCCAGGCGAGCCTACTACGTCGAATTCGTAATGAGCAGCCCAAGGATGAGAACTTGAAAAAGATTATTGAAGAGTTGAAAGGTTCAGAAGGACCGAATGCTAGTGGTTATCATTTGGCAGATGATGACACCCTACTCCTTAACGGGAGAATCACTGTACCGGATCGGAGTGGACTAAGAGAGGAAATACTGAGAGCGGCCCACAGTTCAGCGTTAAGTATACACCCTGGAAGTACCAAGATGTATAAAGACGTGCGGAGATATTACCATTGGCCTGGATTGAAGAGGGCAGTAGCACGATGTGAAGCCAATGTGACTCATGTCAAAGAATCAATGTAATGACCCTCACCAAGGGTAAAAATCCAAAAATAAAAGATCAAGGGAATGGACCGGAAAGGACTTGAAAAGAAAGACGATGATAAACAAAGAAGAACGACCAGAAGAAGTCCGAGGGAAAAGTTAGGAGTCGAAAAATGACCAAACCAAGATGGAGTGACCGGGAGTATGGCCAGGACCCTAAGGATGATCGAGGAGTCAAGAAAATTGGCCGAAGAATGCCAAGAAGTGTTGCCAAGGAACATGTACCGAGAAAATTAGTCGAAGGCCCGAGAGGAATCGTCGAGACACACAGTCAAAACACCCGAGATGTAATGACCGAGCCGACCAAGGCGTACTGTCCGTATTGCCTGAGAAATTACCGTGCGTACCGAACAGAACGGCCGGACGACCTAGAAAATTGTCCAAAGGAGATAAGAAGAGCTGGAGGGAAATATCAAAGGTGATAGATAAAGGATTAAGTGTTTTGGGAAAATTTAATATTTTCTCAAAATTCCGACCAATAGGAAGCAAGATAAGTGGGGGAATTAATTTAATCAAAAGATTAAAGGAGATAGTGGAAGATTAAGCTTAATCAAGGTGATTAAGGAAGAAGTGGTGTTAAGGTGGCCAAGTCTCACTGATTTTCACCAAGAAGACTTAAGGAGAAGAAGAGGACCACAATGAGCCAAGTCACCCATTTGCCTTATAAAATTATGTGGAGATTAGCGACATGCACTAATAAAAAGGGAGGACATGCACTAATAAGGAGGAGTTTTATGCACTAATAGAGGAGGATTAAGAGGCTAATTGGCGAGTTTTAATTGGATGGAGAGGCACTTGTCGCATAAACAAGAAAAGAGGAGAACACATGTCGAATTGCACTAAGGAAAGGAGGAGAAACTCGAGCCTATAAATAGAGGGAGTGAAGCTCATTACCAAAGTTTCTCATTTTCTCTCATCTCACTAAACACTCAAACACTTAGAGTTTTGTTTTCTCTCAAAGTTAAGAGAGAAACAAAGGAGAGATCGCCGAGAGAGATAGTCGCATAAAAGGAGGAGTTGCTGCCGAAGTAACCTTAGGCAAAGAAGCGGAGTTGTTATCAAGTGGTCATCGAGAAAACACGGAGGTGGTGTCGAGATCAAACTGTTGGAGAGAAAGGAGCCTCTATCAAAGAAACTCTTGGGAGAAAGACGCGGTTGGACTAAGTAAACCGATAACGGAACGGTTGAAGGAGCGGAGGAGTGTTAAGCAAAGACCGTCTGATCGTGTGGTGCCGTGAATCTGTGTGATCATCGTCGATACGCGAGAGGTGAGTCTGCGGTAATGCATGTAGAGTAGATGCATGTAGAGTTGGTTTAAATTGGATGCATGCCGATTAGAATTCATCTTAGTAAATGTGTTGATACACATCTAACATGAGTCACCTTGCATGTTGAATTGGATATATTTTAAGTAAATTGGGACTTAAAATTTGGTTAGAGTTGCATGCTAAAATGAGCTAGTTTAACTTGAATATTTTTCTTGTTAAAAATCCGGTTGCATGCATGATAGATGATTAAATAATTTGCATTGTTTTGCATAATTTTAATCGAGGTTAGAACATGCTTAAATTAACCTTAAGGATTTAAATGAGTAAATCGGTTAGGTTGCATGTTGTTTTTGACTTAGGATTTAAATGGGTAAATCTTAATCGGGTGCATGCATATTAGGACTTGTTGCATTGTTTTGCTTAGGTCGATTATATTGTTGCATGCATGTAGAATAATCCTAAGTTGCTTGATTTACTTTCTTGCTTCTTGTTGATTATTCCATGATGGGTTTTCTTGTGTGGTTGCTTGCATGCATATACAACAATCCTAAGTTGCTTGATTTATTATCTCGCTTCTTGTGTGATTATTGCATGTTTTATTCTTGCTCGATTTCTTGCATGCGTGCTAGAGGAATCGTTGCTTGAATTATTTTTGTGCGTTTTATCTTAGCTAGTCTCTTGAATGTGTTTCTTGAGTCGTAGCTAGTGTAGTGTGTCGATAAGTCTGGTTCCAAAAGTATATGTCACGCGTAAGTTCCCACGATCACTTGCGCGGGGACATTGTTACGGCTGGCTAGCTACCAGCGTAACCGCTACATGACGATGTAGCTAAGTTGTGGGCTCATTGCTGGTGACCTTTGTGGTCTCGACATGAGGGGGATGGTATGGAACAGAACAAATTATCGAAGGGCCCTAGGTGTAAAGAGTCTAGAGTAATCAAGTGTCTCTTGTTTATGGCTAGGCGTCTTTGCATGTTGTGTGTTGCGAGGTGAAAAGAGTCTAGGATATTTCAAGCGTCCCTTGTCGTATTCTAGATGTCTTGTCTTGTGGTTCGCTTATGGAGTTTAGGGTAGTTCAAGTATTCCTTGTTTATCCTAGTTGTCCTTGCGAGTGTGTATAGGTGAAGAGTCTACTGTGAGCTTTAGTCGTCCTATGCGGCGTATAGAGAGTTAGAGCGTCGAGTCGAGTCACGTTGATCTAACCTCTCTTGTTTGATGGTGAATTCATTTGCTTCCGCTATAGCTTTTGTTGCGTACTTTGATAACTTGCTAGTTGTTTAGCTTGCTTGTTTTCTTTGATTACCGGGGTAGTCAGGTTGGGAAATAGAATCCTGTTTAGGATATTAAAAGGGGGTACCCAGACTCACTGAGTAATCTTAGATTACTCATGTCTCAGTTGTTGTGGTTTTGCAGGAAAGCCTAAGTGAGTCTAGAGCCGGAGCAAACTGTAGGGTACCGGATAGGGTTTTCTTGTGTTCCTTGTAAAACCCTATGATTTTACAAATGGTTATGTATATATTTTTCCGACTATCTATATATATATTGCTTTAATAGTTTGTTTGTGATGAATTATTTTACTAAAGTAATATATATACGGTTTTCAGGGAAAACATGGCAAGTTGCAAATGATACTCGGCCTTGTCCGGGCTAACACAACGCACCAGGCCGCGAGGGTTGAAAAGCCTAAGTAACCTCGGTTGCGGGTGGGATTTTGCTAGGGAGGATCGGTCGGGAAGTCTGCAGCTTCCGTCCCTCGGCCGGACCACCTCGGCGCAATTCTGCAAGTGGCGTCCCGTGGCTGTCCGATGGCCTTTGTGGTCCTAGGACGGTTCGGGGCGTTACAACGGTGGTATCGAGCGGTGTTTTCGAACTCGCGAGCACTTGTGCATTTCAAAGTTTTATCGAGTAATGTGTCGCAAGAACAAAGAAATTTTATCCGGTGGTTTGCTTGTCTAGTTTAGGTTGAACCTTAGAATGAACTAAGCGTCTGACCTTGTTTCTTGTGGGTTTTAGATGTATTCAGGTGATTCAGGTTGCGGGGATGGTTCAGGAGATGAGGGGCCGAGACATGAGGATTGGGGACATCGTAACGGGTTCTTGTCAACGGAATCAGAAAGCGGCCAATGGCTATATGATTCAAGTAATGAGAGTGAGGACGGTGTGTTTGATGCCGACGACACCAATTGGTCTGTCGAGACCGATCCGTCAGAATGTCTGGAAGAAACGGAGGAGTTGGAAGTTAATCAAGATGACCAGACAATAGTGTTGGAGATCGGCGAGCCAAGTCGACTTCAAGTACGGATGGACGCGCAAGGGAGGTTTGAAACTATCCCTGTGGGAGATCATGGAGAGGCGGAGGTGGAGCTAGCTGACAAGCTGCAAAAGTTGTTATTGAATCTTGTGGAGGACCAAGGCGAAGATATCAGTCCTGAAAACTTTATGAGGGAGTACCCGGAGGCGATTGATAAGATTCTTAATTTCTTGACGGACGTGTATGTGCCGGAGGAGGAAGGAGCTGTAAGCGGTACAGGAGTAGTACCCGAGGCCGGAGGCCCGAGTGGTGAACAACCAGCGGATGAGAAAGCAGAAACGGATACCCAAATTTTCTTGGTGTTAGACGATGGTGAGGATGCAGTACCGGGAGTCGAGGAGAAAGAAGAACTAACTAAGGAGGATCCTGAGTTCGGAGAACCAACGGCAAGAAGGGATAAGGTTGTGGAAGTGATTGACTTAGTGTCAAGCGATGATGAAGGGATTCCCACTTTTGTGGTGGAGTCAAGAGACGAGCAGGACCCGATACCAAGTGGTCGAGAACAAGAAGCTGATGCGAGTACGGAATTTATGGAGGACCTGAGGTTGAGACTTAGTGCGAGACGAGTAGTAAGAGAACAAGGAGAACCAAGCCAAGTCTCGAGCAATCACGAAGAGCAAGATCAAGTAGTACCAGACCCGGTAGTGTCGAACCAGATAGTGCTGAGACGTGATAGCCCTATTCGAGCTGTGCCATTACAAATGGTGTTACCGGAGGAAGAGGAGGAACCAATGGACCGAGATTTGGAGATGCTCGCTAAGAAATATGAGTTAAGAAAGCAGAACCGAGAACGACTAAGGATGGAGATGGGAGAAAGTAGTTCAAGTTTGAAGAGAACAAGAGAATACTACCAAGAGCTGCAGGCGAAAGGGGAGTTGGAGATGCACTCCGTGACGTTTCAACCAAGAGGCAGGCTGAGAATGCGAGCTACTGCCAGGAAGAGAGTAGTCTATCCAAGTCAAGTTCACATGAGGAACACGCCATACTGTGAGCTGTGCGAAGGCGTCGGGCATTGGACGAAGAACTGTTGAAGGACGGCGTTAAGACGCATATGTGACCCAACGAACCAAGATTGCGAGTGGTGTGGACTGCGAGGGCACTTTGCTTATTGTTGCCCAAATCCTAATCGTATGAGGTACTGGAGGCGATGCGAAGCATGTGGAGAACCAGGGCGTCCGAATAATCATTGTTGGAGGACAAGACCACAACACTTTCCGAACCTGGAGGATATGGTATGTACCGTATGTGGTGGGAGAGGACACTATGTCCATGAATGTCCGTACCGGATGGTACGAGAGAGAATAAGCCCAGTCGGTCGATTGGAAGAGATGGAAGTGAATCCGTTAAGGCGAGCTGAACGAGTGGAAGAGAACCCGATGAACCAAGCTGGAACCTCGACGTCTGCTGCCTCTACCTCAACCGAGTCTCCCGCTGAACCGCCACCTGATGAGCCAGCTAGAGTTAGCGTGTGCACGTGCGAAATGTGTACTAGGCTCGGGAACCAGTAGAACCCTTGGGGAGTAAGGGAAGGTTGTTTTCTTTTTGGGCGTAAGTGTAAGGGTTGGATAATTTTCTTTTGTGTACCTAGAACTAACCTTGTTGTGTTGCCTAGGATCCGAACCCTTAGTATTAGCGGCTAGGTTGGTGTAGAACTTGCGTAGCTTTTTCAATCGGTTTGTAAAAAGTACCTTATGTTCTCTAGCCGTGATTGTGGTGTTTGTTACTATTTAACTGCTTGCTAATCCTTGCATGTTTTATTACTTGCTTTGATTGTGCTTGAGTTTTATAGGTTTGCATAGATAATTATATGACATAATTACCTTGCATAATTTAACGCGGTCGACGAACGATTCACATAAGTCACCACAGAACGCGATCAGACAAAAGAGAAGAAAGCTCAAGAGAGGACAAGGGAATATGGTTAAGGACGAACAATCAGTTCAGATTTTTAACCAAAAGAAGGAGGAGTGAAAAGAAGAGGGATGATGAAAAGAAAAAAAAAAAAGATGAGGCAAACTCAAAGAAACCGAAAGAATAGTGCAAATCAATCAACAGCGACAAGCATGCAGAAAGGGTCAAAGTAAACATGACCAAGAAAGTGCAAAAGGAGTAGGACAAAGAGGGTGCAAGAAGATAATGTGTGAAAGGAGAAAATAGTCTACGAATAGACAAAGAGGGTGCAAGAAAATAAGGAACAACAATGGCAAAGCCTAACATGCTAAAGAGGCAAAAACCAGCCGAAGAAAATGGACAAGGGAAGCAATCCTAAAGCGTGTGAGGATAAAGAAGTGAGTAAAACGAAGAAGCATGGTGTTGAGGCCAATAAAGGAAAAGATTCAAGTCGTATGGAGAAGTATACCAAGGTGAAGTGAGTTAAACTATAAACGAAAGGAAGAAGAGTCAGGAACAAGCTGAAGAAAGGAAAGCATTGACTCGAGGATGTTAATGGTGATGAAGCCATAGTACAACAAGGCAAAAGTCTCAATGTATGGGGAACCTAACGATTAAGAGGAGCCAAGTGAGTGCTGGAAATGCAGAAGCTTTCCAAGAAGCAACAGCCAATGGAGTCCAAGTATATAAAGTTAAAACGTTGGTAAGCATTGGAGTGAAACATCGGAAAAGAAATGGCCAAAGGAAGGAGAATCTAGACGGAGATATTAACAAGATAGTAACCGCAAGGCGATGACACCTATGCCCAGAAGTATAAGCGTCACCCAAAAGAAGAGGGAGACGTGAGAATTCGGGGACGAATTCTTATAAGGGGGGGAGAATGTAATGACCCTCACCAAGGGTAAAAATCCAAAAATAAAAGATCAAGGGAATGGACCGGAAAGGACTTGAAAAGAAAGACGATGATAAACAAAGAAGAACGACCAGAAGAAGTCCGAGGGAAAAGTTAGGAGTCGAAAATGACCAAACCAAGACGGAGTGACCGGGAGTATGGCCAGGACCCTAAGGATGATCGAGGAGTCAAGAAAATTGGCCGAAGAATGCCAAGAAGTGTTGCCAAGGAACATGTACCGAGAAAATTAGTCGAAGGCCCGAGAGGAATCGTCGAGACACACAGTCAAAACACCCGAGATGTAATGACCGAACCGACCATGGCGTACTGTCCGTATTGCCCGAGAGATTACCGTGCGTACCGAACGGAACGGCCAGACGACCTAGAAAATTGTCCAAAGGAGATAAGAAGAGCTGGAGGGAAATATCAAAGGTGATAGATAAAGGATTGAGTGTTTTGGGAAAATTTATTATTTTCTCAAAATTCCGACCAATAAGAAGCAAGATAAGTGGGGGAATTAATTTAATCAAAAAGATTAAAGAAGATAGTGGAAGGTTAAGCTTAATCAAGGTGATTAAGGAAGAAGTGGTGTTAAGGTGGCCAAGTCTCACTGATTTTCACCAAGAAGACTTAAGGAGAAGAAGAGGACCACAATGAGCCAAGTCACCCATTTGCCTTATAAAATTATGTGGAGATTAGCGACATGCACTAATAAAAAGGGAGGACATGCACTAATAAGGAGGAGTTTTATGCACTAATAGAGGAGGATTAAGAGGCTAATTGGCGAGTTTTAATTGGATGGAGAGGCACTTGTCGCATAAACAAGAAAAGAGGAGAACACATGTCGAATTGCACTAAGGAAAGGAGGAGAAACTCGAGCCTATAAATAGAGGGAGTGAAGCTCATTACCAAAGTTTCTCATTTTCTCTCATCTCACTAAACACTCAAACACTTAGAGTTTTGTTTTCTCTCAAAGTTAAGAGAGAAACAAAGGAGAGATCGCCGAGAGAGAGATAGTCGCATAAAAGGAGGAGTTGCTGCCGAAGTAACCTTAGGCAAAGAAGCGGAGTTGTTATCAAGTGGTCATCGAGAAAACACGGAGGTGGTGTCGAGATCAAACTGTTGGAGAGAAAGGAGCCTCTATCAAAGAAACTCTTGGGAGAAAGACGCGGTTGGACTAAGTAAACCGATAACGGGAACGGTTGAAGGAGCGGAGGAGTGTTAAGCAAAGACCGTCTGATCGTGTGGTGCCGTGAATCTGTGTGATCATCGTCGATACGCGAGAGGTGAGTCTGCGGTAATGCATGTAGAGTAGATGCATGTAGAGTTGGTTTAAATTGGATGCATGCCGATTAGAATTCATCTTAGTAAATGTGTTGATACACATCTAACATGAATCACCTTGCATGTTGAATTGGATATATTTTAAGTAAATTGGGACTTAAAATTTGGTTAGAGTTGCATGCTAAAATGAGCTAGTTTAACTTGAATATTTTTCTTGTTAAAAATCCGGTTGCATGCATGATAGATGATTAAATAATTTGCATTGTTTTGCATAATTTTAATCGAGGTTAGAACATGCTTAAATTAACCTTAAGGATTTAAATGAGTAAATCGGTTAGGTTGCATGTTGTATTGGACTTAGGATTTAAATGGTTAAATCTTAATCGGTTGCATGCATATTAGGACTTGTTGCATTGTTTTGCTTAAGTCGATTATTTTGTTGCATGCATGTAAAATAATCTTAAGTTGCTTGATTTATTTTCTTGCTCCTTGTTGATTATTCCATGTTGGTTTTCTTGCGTGATTGCTTGCATGCGTATACAATAATCCTAAGTTGCTTGATTTATTATCTCGCTTCTTGTGTGATTATTGCATGTTTTATTCTTGCTCGATTTCTTGCTTGCATGCTAGATGAATCGTTGCTAGAATTATTTTGTGCGTTTATCTTAGCTAGTCTCTTGAATGTGTTTCTTGAGTCGTAGCTAGTGTAGTGTGTCGATAAGTCTGGTTCCAAAAGTTTATGTCACGCGTAAGTTCCCACGATCACTTGCGCGGGGACATTGTTACGGCTGGCTAGCTACCAGCGTAACCGCTACATGACGATGTAGCCAAGTTGTGGGCTCATTGCTGGTGACCTTTGTGGTCTCGGCATGAGGGGGATGGTATGGAACAGAACAGATTATCGAAGGGCCCTAGGTGTAAAGAGTCTAGAGTAATCAAGTGTCTCTTGTTTATGGCTAGGCGTCTTTGCATGTTGTGTGTTGCGAGGTGAAAAGAGTCTAGGATATTTCAAGCGTCCCTTGTCGTATTCTAGATGTCTTGTCTGGTGGTTCGCTTATGGAGTTTAGGGTAGTTCAAGTATTCCTTGTTTATCCTAGTTGTCCTTGCGAGTGTGTATAGGTGAAGAGTCTACTATGAGCTTTAGTCGTCCTATGCGGCGTATAGAGAGTTAGAGCGCCGAGTCGAGTCACGTTGATCTAACCTCTCTTGTTTGATGGTGAATTCATTTGCTTCCGCTATAGCTTTTGTTGCGTACTTTGATAACTTGCTAGTTGTTTAGCTTGCTTGTTTTCTTTGATTACCGGGGTAGTCGGGTTGGGAAATAGAATCCTGTTTAGGATATTAAAAGGGGGTACCCAGACTCACTGAGTAATCTTAGATTACTCATGTCTCAGTTGTTGTGGTTTTGCAGGAAAGCCTAAGTGAGTCTAGAGCCGGAGCAAACTTGTAACATCCGCGAACCAGAATTTGGGATTTTGGAAGGAGTGTCGATCGACACCCTAGTGGCATCGATCGACACCACTAATTTCTGGGTTCGACCGGTTTGATTTAATTGTCGAATTGGTTCGGTTTGGTTCAGGAAATCCCTAAATCGTGTGTAAAGGGGAAACGACTCAAGGTCGTGTTTTCAGTGTTTGGTCGCCGTTTTTGAGAGAAAAGAGAGGAAAGAGGGTTCTTGAGTTCCTAAGAGAGATTTAGTGAGATTGCTGGCTTTTCTTGAGGATTCTGTTGCTGGGAACGAAGGAGAAGCTTCCTAAGGAGTTGCTCTACCGTTTTTCAACCTTTTTCTTCTGCAATTAAGGTGAGTGCTTGACCATGGTTGATCTAAGCATGAGATCTCCTTTGTTTTCGTGTGATTCCTTGTTGTATGTGGTGTTTGCTTGCTTGGGTACATTGTATTTGTGATTTCTAGTGATTTCCGAGATGGTTAGACGTGTTTGGAGTCGGATTTGCGTAGTTTGGAATCGGAGTTCGTCGCTGAGTTTCGCGCAGGTCGTGTCTGCAATTGTGGTATCGATCGATACCACTTTTGAGGAGCATCGATCGGCACCTTCTGGAGTAGCATCGATCGACACCCATTTCTAGCATCGGTCGACACTGTTTCTTGACGTGCTTTATGTTTCATGGTTTGATGTTTTGATTGTGTTCTTGTTGTTTGATGACTTGGGAGGTCTCATATGCTTGTGTGTATAACCAAGTAGATGGGAGGACGGCCTCACTAAGTATTTATGATAATACTTACGCATCTCAATTGTTGTTTGTGGTGTGCAGGTAAAGGAAAAGTGTGATCGTGGGATCAGGGGCTATGAAGAGGAGGATGTTCTAGAGGCTTGATTGATTGTGGTCTAGCTGTTGTTAGGTTGCTAAATTAAGTCAATGGAACGTTGTAGGATGTTAGCTTTTGGAGATTCCTTTGTTTGGTTTATGTTGCTACCATGTTATTGGATTATCGTTGTTTGCATTCTGTTGGTTTATTGGAATTGTTTATTTGGTTATCCGCGGTTATTGATTGTTGTTAGGATGTTAGTGGGTATGGGACCACTAGTAAATTAAGGTATAAAAAAAAAAAAACGGGAAGGGTTGTTTCATTTTGGTATCAGAGCCCTTACGGTTCTAGGTCTAGGGTTCATTGTGCTTTTGCTGTTGATGTTTAGGATTACATGCTATAATTGATTGTGTGAATGGCAATTGTGTGTGGCATGAAGTCCTAGAACATCCTCTTCGAGCCTGTTTTGTGATTCCACGGTAAGTTGTGTTTTTGTGTAATAGGATTATTGTTTGCTTAGCCTTCTGTTCTTGGTTGATTAAGATGGTTAGAGGTGGGGTTGCTGCTGGATGTGGGCGTGGTCGTGGTCGTGGTCGTGGTCGAGGTCGTGGTCGTGGTCGGGGACGAGGTCAGGTTCCTGTGGCCAGTGAGAGTGAGACCCAGAGCATGGCCAGTGAGGAGGTAGCGGAGTCACAGGCTGATCCTATAGTGTCTGGAGACCAGGCTGGTTTGGGTGACGGTGTTGGTCACGGTGTTGCCCCGGGTGTGGGGGTTGCAGCAGGAGGTGCTCCGGGCAGGGAGGATGTCTTGATTGACTTGCTAGCTCAGGTGGCTCAGGCTTTGCAGCGACTTCCAGCAGCTGTGCCGCCAGTGGTTGGTGGGCAGGGTCCAGTGGTGCCGCTAGTGGTTGGTGGGCAGGATCCAGTAGTGCCGCCAGTGGGTGGTGGACAGGTTCCAGAGGTGCAGCCTGCAGCGGGTTTGCAGGCAGGTGTGCAGCCGGGGACCGAGGTAGTGGATGCACAGTATGTGCGGATGATGGAGCAGCTGCGGCATGTGGGAGCAGGGTATTTCTCGGGAGTACCGATCCGAGTGTAGCGGATGAGTGGAGAGAGCGGATGGAGGATATTTTCCTTTGCTTAGGTGTCCCGACCGGTACAGAGTGGATCTGGCAGTGTTTTACTTGTCAGGAGATGCACGTGTGTGGTGGAGGTCGGTGACAGCACGGAGGGTGCAGCAGGGTATGTCTTGGGGAGATTTTGTGAGGGAGTTTAACTCCAAGTATTTTCCTCAGGAGGCTCTTGATCGCATGGAGGCACGGTTCTTGGGGTTGACTCAGGGAGACCGTACAGTGCGGGAGCTGGATGCAGAGTTCAGTCGGCTTGTGGGGTATGCAGGCAGGGCATGGGAGCCAGAGTCGGCTCAGGTGCGGAGGTTTCTGTTGGCTCTGCGGGATGATTTGAGGACTCGGTGCAGAGTGAGGAGCTATGCTACGAGAGCAGAGTTGGTTGAGGTTGCAGCTGGGATAGAGGATGACTTGAGGTCACAGGTGGTTGTGGTCAGTTCTTCAGTGCAGCCACAGCAGTCTCAGCCGGCTTCTGTTCCTAGCAAGGGCGGCAAGCCTGCGCAAGGGCAGAAGCGGAAGTTCGATGCTATGCAGAGATCGAGGCAGGGAGGTGCGAGATGCTTTGGGTGTGGTAGCAGGGACCACAAGTTGACTAGCTGTCCACAGAGAGGTGAGCAGCGGGTAGTGACAGAGCAGCGGGCGGTGACGGAGCCGCGGGCAGATACTCGAGTGTGTTACTACTGCAGAGAGACGGGGCATATCAAGCCTCGTTGTCCCAAGTTGCAGCAGAGGGCAGTAGCAGTGTTGCAGGCTGGAGCTCAGCCAGGGATGCAGCAGGTTGTGTAGCACGGTGTGCAGCCGGTGGGTTGGATCGAGCCGACGTCTCAGGTGTACTCGACTCGGGAGGCCGGTGGCACTAGTGGGAGCGACAGGTATAACTTCGAGATTCGAACTTGGTTAATTCAATAGTTCAGATTATATTTGTTTTTGCTTGTGGTCAAGTGTTAGGTTCTCAACACATAGGGTTTGTGTAGGGACCTTGTTGGTGGGCGGGTTTAAGTCCCATGTTATGTTTGATTCTGGAGCTTCTCATAGCTTCATTACTCCGGAGTGTGCCGAGAGTGCGGGGATCAGAGGATTCTGGAGAGCGTTCAGGAGTTGTCGAGTTGCGGGAGGCAAGTTCCCGAGGGTTATTGGACGAGCTGGAGGAGTTGATATTCAGATCGCGGGGAGTCGTGGCCAGCGGATTTGCTTATCAGTCCAGTAGAGTTGTATGATGTCATTCTTGGTATGGATTGGTTGCATCGGTACAAGGTGCATTTGGATTGCTATCGGGGTAGAGTGGAGTTTGAGCGTCCAGGAGGGAAGCTGGTGTTTCAGGGTATTAGACCGACTTCGGGAGTCTCGTGATCTCAGCCGTTCAGGCAGGGAAGATGATCGAGAAGGGCCGTGAGGCTTATCTGGTTACTATATCTATGCCGAGTCAGTGGGGAAGTCTACGGTTAGCGGTATTCCGGTTGTGGAGGACTTTGAGGATGTGTTCCAGTCATTGCAGGGATTACCACCATCTCGGTCGGATCCTTTTACTATTGAGCTGGAACCGGGACGATGCCGTTATCCAAGGCTCCTTACAGGATGGCTCCAGCAGAGATGGCAGAGCTGAAGAAGCAGCTGGAGGATTTGTTGGGCAAGGGTTTTATCCGTCCTAGTTGTTCACCGTGGGGAGCTCCGGTGCTGTTTGTTAAGAAGAAGGATGGGAGTTTTCGGTTGTGTATTGACTATCGGGGTTTGAACCGAGTTACTGTGAAGAACAAGTACCCTCTCCCGAGGATTGATGAGTTGTTGGATCAGTTGAGGGGTGCTACTTGGTTCTCCAAGATCGATTTGGCGTCAGGATATCATCAGATTCCTATACATGAGGCAGATGTGAGGAAGACAGCCTTCAGGACGAGGTATGGACACTACGAGCTTGTGGTGATGCCGTTTGGGTTGACAAACGCGCCAGCTGCGTTTATGAGATTGATGAACAGCGTGTTCCAGGAGTTTCTGGACGTGTCAGTCATCATTATCATTGACGACATCCTGGTATATTCTAAGAGTCCTGAGGAGCATGCAGTACATCTGAGAGCTGTGTTGGAGAAGCTGAGGGAGCAGAAGCTGTTTGCTAAGCTGAGCAAGTGCAGTTTCTGGCAGCGTGAGATGGGGTTCTTGGGTCACATTGTTTCTGCAGAGGGAGTTTCAGTGGATCCAGAGAAGATTCAGTCCATCAGGGAGTGGCCGAGGCCGCAGAGTGCCACTGAGATTCGGAGTTTCCTGGGGTTAGCAGGTTATTACAGGAGATGTGTTCGGGGTTTTGCGAGTATGGCTCAGCCGATGACTAAGCTTACAGGGAAGGATGTCCCATTTGTGTGGTCACCAGAGTGTGAGGCAAGTTTTGCAAGTCTCAAGCAGATGTTGACTACCACGCCGGTGTTAGCACTGCCTGAGCAGGACGAGCCTTATGTTGTGTATACAGATGCTTCTAGAGTGGGGTTGGGTTGTGTACTTATGCAGCAGGGAAGGTTATAGCTTATGCTTCGCGGCAGTTGCGGAAGCATGAAGCTAATTATCCTACTCATGATTTGGAGATGGCAGCAGTGATCTTTGCTCTTAAGATTTGGAGATCCTATCTGTATAGTGGGAAGGTGCAGGTGTTTACAGATCACAAGAGCCTGAAGTACATTTTTACTCAGCCTGAGCTGAATTTGAGGCAGAGGCGTTGGATGGAGTTAGTAGCAGATTATGATCTGGATATAGCTTACCATCCTGGTAAAGCTAATTTGGTTGCAGATGCCTTGAGTCGGAAGAGGGTGGCTTCGGCTCAGGAGCAGGATATGGAGACATTGGTAGGTGAGATTAGTGCATTGAGTTTGTGTGCTATCTCAGAGGAACCTTTGGGTTTGGAGGCAGCTGATAGAGCGGATTTGTTGAGCAGAGTGAGGTTAGCTCAGGGGAGCGATGAGGGGCTGATTAATGCCTCTAAGGCTGCGGGTGCAGAGTATCAGGTTTCTGCTAATGGTACTATCCTTGTGCATGGTCGGATTTGTGTGCCCAAGGGTGAGGATTTGAGGCGGGAGATCCTGAGAGAGGCTCATTCGAGCAAGTTCTCTATTCATCCAGGGCGACCAAGATGTACCGTGACCTCAAGCGGTATTATCATTGGGTCGGGATGAAGAAGGACGTAGCGGACTGGGTGGCGAAGTGTGATACTTGCCAGCTGGTGAAGGCAGAGCATCAGGTTCCTGGTGGTTTATTGCAGAGTTTGCCTATTCCGAGTGGAAGTGGGATTTGATCACGATGGACTTCGTGGTAGGTTTGCCTGTGTCGAGGACGTTTGATGCTATTTGGGTCATTGTGGACCGTTTGACTAAGTCTGCACATTTTCTGGCCATCAAGAAAACGGATGGAGCAGCGGTTTTGGCCAAGAAGTATGAGGGAGATAGTCAGATTGCATGGTGTGCCTGCTAGTATTGTGTCTGATAGGGATTCCAAGTTCACTTCGGTGTTCTAGAGGGCATTTCAGGCAGAGATGGGCACGAAGGTGCATATGAGCACAGCCTATCATCCTCAGACGGACGGTCAGTCAGAGAGGACGATCCAGATTTTGGAGGATTTGTTGAGGATGTGTGTGCTGGATTGGGGTGGTCATTGGGCAGATCACTTGAGCTTGGTGGAGTTTGCTTATAACAACAGCTACCAGAATAGTATTGGGATGGCTCCTTATGAGGCTTTGTATGGGAGGCCGTGTCGTACACCGTTATGTTGGACTCAGGTGGGGGAGAGGAGCATATTTGGTGCAGATTTTGTTCAGGAGACCTCGGAGAAGATTCGGGTTTTGAGGCTGAACATGAAGGAAGCTCAGGATCGGCAAAAGAGTTATGCTGATAGGAGGAGAAAGGATCTTGAGTTTCAGGTTGGTGATAGAGTGTACCTCAAGATGGCCATGTTGCGGGGTCCGAACAGGTCATTGTCAGAGACTAAGTTGAGTCCGAGGTACATGGGTCCGTTCAGAGTGGTTGAGCGGGTGGGACCAGTGGCATATAGGCTGGAGTTGCCTGAGGTTATGCGTGCGTTCCACAAGGTATTTCATGTTTCGATGCTGAGGAAGTGTCTTCACGAGGGTGATCAGTTGTTGGCTAAGATTCCTGAGGATCTTCAGCCTAACATGACTTTGGAGGCGAGACCATTGAGGGTGCTCGAGAGGAGAGTCAAGGAACTTCGGAAGAAGAAGATTCCTTTGATGAGAGTCCTGTGGGACTGTGACGGAGTAGAGGAGCAGACTTGGGAGCCCGAGGCGAGGATGAAGGCAAGGTTTAAGAAGTGGTTTGAGAAGCAGACCGCTTGAGCTTGTCTAGCCGGGTCCGAGTTGTAGTCCGTGGCTGGAGCGGGTACGGAGTATTCCAGCCCATCTCTCTTGATATTTGGTCGCTTAGGGGTGGTTGGTTGTGCGACTAAGTATCAAGATGAGGTGGTGCTCGGGATGCGGGTTGATGGCTCCAGTTGTTGTATTTTTTTTGTTTCCTGTTGTATTTTCGTTGAGTTGTAACGATTGTGACATTTTGAGATTAATAAGATGAGTATTTTTCTTTATGTTGACTGTGATTGTCATGGGAAAAGAGAAATAGTTCGGGTTTCTATTTTTGGAAGTTACCATAAATAGAAAGTTTCCACAAAAGGAAAGTTTACAGAATTAGAAAGTTTTCTAGAAAGGAAAGTTTTGTGGAAATGTTGAGGTAGATCTAGCCGGGAGATACTCGTTGGCATCAGTATTTGTTTTGCTCGAGGCCGTGTGGGCCCAACTCACGTGATACCGATAGCTCGATGGACTTTGTGACCAGAGAGTGGGAGTGGTATGTTGGTTCGGATGACGATCCGAGAGCGCGCTTGAGGGTGACGACCCAAGAGCGGGATATGTGAGGCTCCCTGGATACCGTAGCTGTGAGCCGAGGCTCGGCAGTGAGCCGGTATGACTCGAGGGTTGCGACCCGAGAGCGGGGGGAGTGGGTGTGAGTGACTTCCTGGATGCCGTAGCTTAAGGCGGTTGGCCTGATAGCGAGCCGGCATGATTCGTTGGTTGCGACCACGGACGGGGGGAGCACTGAGTTGTGAGCAGATAGTGTTATGATGCGAGTATATTGGCTAGAGGGAGACCTCGAGGGTCAGTCGGAGGTGTGCGGGCTGTTGCGACAGTGGCGCGGGAAACCTTGACTGATGGTTTTGGTCCGGTCTGGGGACGTGCGGGCCGTGATGACGGTGGCACGGAGGTCCTTGGCAGATGGACGGTGCTGCGGGATTCGGGGACGAATCCATATTGGTGGGGGAGAATTGTAACATCCGCGAACCAGAATTTGGGATTTTGGAAGGAGTGTCGATCGACACCCTAGTGGCATCGATCGACACCACTATTTTCTGGGTTCGACCGGTTTGATTTAATTGTCGAATTGGTTCGGTTTGGTTCAGGGAAATCCCTAATTCGTGTGTAAAAAGGGGGAAACGACTCAAGGTCGTGTTTTCAGTGTTTGGTCGCCGTTTTTGAGAGAAAAGAGAGGAAAGAGGGTTCTTGAGTTCCTAAGAGAGATTTAGTGAGATTGCTGGCTTTTCTTGAGGATTCTGTTGCTGGGAACGAAGGAGAAGCTTCCTAAGGAGTTGCTCTACCGTTTTTCAACCTTTTTCTTCTGCAATTAAGGTGAGTGCTTGACCATGGTTGATCTAAGCATGAGATCTCCTTTGTTTTCGTGTGATTCCTTGTTGTATGTGGTGTTTGCTTGCTTGGGTACATTGTATTTGTGATTTCTAGTGATTTCCGAGATGGTTAGACGTGTTTGGAGTCGGATTTGCGTAGTTTGGAATCGGAGTTCGTCGCTGAGTTTCGCGCAGGTCGTGTCTGCAATTGTGGTATCGATCGATACCAATTTTGAGGAGCATCGATCGGCACCTTCTGGAGTAGCATCGATCGACACCCATTTCTATCATCGGTCGACACTGTTTCTTGACGTGCTTTATGTTTCCTGGTTTGATGTTTTGATTGTGTTCTTGTTGTTTGATGACTTGGGAGGTCTCATATGCTTGTGTGTATAACCCAGTAGATGGGAGGACGGCCTCACTAAGTATTTATGATAATACTTACGCATCTCAATTGTTGTTTGTGGTGTGCAGGTAAAGGAAAAGTGTGATCGTGGGATCAGGGGCTATGAAGAGGAGGATGTTCTAGAGGCTTGATTGATTGTGGTCTAGCTGTTGTTAGGTTGCTAAATTAAGTCAATGGAACGTTGTAGGATGTTAGCTTTTGGAGATTCCTTTGTTTGGTTTATGTTGCTACCATGTTATTGGATTATCGTTGTTTGCATTCTGTTGGTTTATTGGAATTGTTTATTTGGTTATCCGCGGTTATTGATTGTTGTTAGGATGTTAGTGGGTATGGGACCACTAGTAAATTAAGGTATATAAAAAAAAAAACGGGAAGGGTTGTTTCAAAACTGTAGGGTACCGGATAGGGTTTTCTTGTGTTCCTTGTAAAACCCTATGATTTTACAAATGGTTATGTATATATTTTTCCGACTATCTATATATATATTGCTTTAATAATTTGTTTGTGATGAATTATTTTACTAAAGTAATATATATACGGTTTTCAGGGAAAACATGGCAAGTTGCAAATGATACTCGGCCTTGTCCGGGCTAACACAACGCACCAGGCCGCGAGGGTTGAAAAGCCTAAGTATCCTCGGTTGCGGGTGGGATTGTGCTAGGGAGGATCGGTCGGGAAGTCTGCAGCTTCCGTCCCTCGGCCGGACCACCTCGGCGCAATTCTGCAAGTGGCGTCCCGTGGCTGTCCGATGGCCTTTGTGGTCCTAGGACGGTTCGGGGGCGTTACAATCAAGGTAGAGCATCAAGTGCCAGCAGGTTTGCTACGCAACTTGCCCATACCGACGTGGAAATGGGACTCTATCTCGATGGATTTTATTACTGGTCTACCAATAAGGAAGGGGAGAATCAACGATGCAGTATGGGTAGTGGTTGATCGTTTAACCAAAGTGGCCCGTTTGGTTCCAATGAGAAGCACGGATCAAGCGCCAGTCTTGGCAGAGAAGTATATAGACGAGGTTTTGAAGTTGCATGGTGTGCCAGCAAACATTGTCTCTGATCGCGAACCGAAATTCGTATCAATATTTTGGCAAGATCTGCATAGGGCGTTGGGAACAGATGTTCACATGAGCACCTCATTCCACCCAGAGACAGATGGACAGACGAAAAGGACTATCCGAACCATAGAGGACATGATCCGACTATGTGCTTTGGAATGGTCGTCAGATTGGGAGAAGAACTTGCCATTGGTCGAGTTTGCGTATAACAATAGTTATCACTCAAGCATTGGGATGTCGCCCTTTGAAGCAATGTATGGAAGGCTGTGTCGAACGCCTTTATGTTGGACTGAAGTTGGGGAAAGAATGAGTTTCAATCACAAGCTGATTGATGAGACGACGGAGAAGATTAAGTTCATACAGGAGAGTATGAAAAAGGCACAAGATCGCCATAAAAAGTACGCAGAGCGCAAAAGGCGGGAAGTGGAATTTAAAGTTGGAGATATGGTGTACCTGAAGGTCGCACCGCAGAAAGGAAAGTATCGATTTGGTAAAGTGGGAAAACTCGCGGTAAGGTTCATTGGACCATATCCGATTGAGCAGAGAGTTAGAGAAGTAGCCTAGCGGCTAGCTATGCCAGAGATGATGCGGCTACATAAAGTCTTCCATGTTTCACAACTACGGAAGCATGTGCCAGATCCTAACATGATTGTGCCAGAGCCTATCGAGGAGTTGGAGTCAAATCTAACGTACCCGGAAGGACCGTTTGGAATTGGGCAAAGAAGGACGCGGAAGTTGAAGAATAGGAGTATTCCTCAAATCCAAGTATTTTGGGGAAAGCAGAACCGTAAAGTCACCACATGGGAAGATGAGGATATGATTCATGCCAAGTATCCTCAGTTGTTTGTCGAAGAAGATGAGGCAGGACCCTCAGAACCTTATGGAATTTGGGACGAATTCTATTAAGGGGGGGGGAGAATGTAGTGACCCTCGCCAAGGGGTAAATACCAAAATGAAAACCCAAGGCAAAAAGGTCAAGAAAGGGAGCCAGCAAGGAGAACACAAAAATTGCTGAAGAAAAGTCCGAGGAATTTTGAACGGATCGAGAGATGTCCGTGTCGTCCGAGACGTACCGCCCGAGTCGTCCGTGACATACCGTGAAGGTCGAGAAAAGTTGTCGAGTAAGTCGAGGGAAGTTGTCCGAGAATTTACCAAGGATATCCGATAGAGCCGAGAGTTGCCGAGGATGTCCGATAGTGTTAAAAGATTATCGACACTGTCCGAGAAAGGGAAGCGAGAGTTGCCGATAACGTCCGAGAAGAAAGACCGAGAGCTATCGATGTCGACCGAGAATTGTCGAGACAATGGTCAAGAGGTGCCGGGTGACGTCGACGAGTGACCGACGACCGGTCGAGCCGACAAATTTCCGTAATTTGCGGAATTTGTCTTCTCACAAAACAAACCAATGGGAATTCATGCAAGATTAAGGGAGGAATCAAGAGGATATTCCAAGGAATCTCTACAACAAAATTGGAAGTGGGAGAGATAAAGATTCCCATGCAACCAATCGAATTTCATGCAAGTGTGAATGGAGAGGGCATAGAAGATTCCATGTGACAAGTGTTGTTTACACTTGACAAGTGTACAACCACAAGTTTGTGTGGCCTAGAAGAGAGGCACACGACACACATGCACTGGGCCAAGTTGCCACTCTCTTTCTCTATATAAGGAGCTCTATTCTCTCTTATTTTCGCAAAAATTGCTTAAATAAAGAAGAGAGAAATAAATAGAGGAGAGAAAGAGAGAAAGAGGAGAGAAAGAGAGGAAGTACTGCCGCAAGGGAGAAGAGGAGAAGAGAAGAGGAAGCAAGACAAGACTATCGCACGACCGATCTTAAGTGTTGAATCGAGAAGGAACTCGATTTCAACAAGTGAAAGGTGTTAAGTGTTGCCGTGAAGAAAGTCCGACCACTCTTACCGAGGATCGCCAGTTTTATGTGAGTTCAGGCACATACTCTTGCCGGACTAGATGGGAAACAAAGACATCCATCTAGTGCACGGTTTGCATGAGCATTTAGTTGCATTTTACTTGAATTTCTTTGTGATTTTCTTGTTTAAATGCATGTGGGGTGAGGTTATACCAGTTACTAGTTCGGGATGTTCTAGTAACAAGGGTGATAACATGTTGAGATACTTGTAAAGTTATGAGTTTAAAACCATAAAAACTCAAGTATCAACTTTGGAGAGGTCTTAAGACGTGTTAGTCCGCGAGAAATTCCGGCTAAGCGTAGTAAGATTTGGTATAGCTGTCCTTCCCATCTGTACCACATGCAGCCGCGATATGCAACCCATGTTCGTGTGTTGTAGGGTTGGTTACGAAGAGCTCGGAGGTTACTGGGTTCGCTACCCTGGCCGAGGCTGTCTACACGACGGTGTAGCTTTGAGTGAAGTCCGATTGCATGCCTTTGTGGCTGTAATACGGTTGTTCATGAGGGGTTAGCGAGAGGAAGTATATCGGGCCCATGAGATAGAACTTGTATAAAACTCTTGTTTTATTTCAAGTTTATGTTGTTGTGTGTTGATGCATGTTACTGCATGTTGATGTTATTGCTTGCAAGATTAATTTGCTTCGCTCATTATCTTCCGCATGCTAACTCTGATTGTTGTTTGACTGCTTGAAGTTGTGATGCTTGCTTGCATGTCGTTGTTGTTGATGATTGGGGTTGGGGGAATTATTTTCTGCAGGAACCCTGAGCTCACTAAGTAATCTTAGATTACTTATGATGATATTTTGTTCTGCAGGTGACCCTAGAGGGAACTAGAGGGCGTGGTGAACGATAGGAACCCGGAGTAGTTTTATTTTGTGTCTATTGTAAAATACAAGTATGTTTTTATCAAACTCGGCACTAAGCCTTGTTCAAAAGCTCTTTTGTAATAACTCTTTTTGTTAAATCAAAATATTCGGGTTTCCTTTATTCACGCGAGTCATACTGGTATTGACTTTGTCCGAGTCGGCTCAACGCACGGCGTATCTGTAGGGTTGCAAAGCCTGAAGGATGTGTCGTGTGGATGGGAACCTCACCGATGGACTGGCCAATAGGTCTTGATCCGTTCTTGTACCCGGCCGGATCGTTGGTGAACGTTTCCCAAGTGGCGTCTCGGGGCCGTCCGATGGCCTTGGTGGTCATAGTACGGTTCGGTGGCGTTACAGTATCACTAGGCTCAGTTCAACGATCTCAAACTAACACAGGGTAAATTCCAATCAAGTCATGCAAGTCAATCAAATACCATAGGATAGTCGCCTAAATCGCTTAGACCAACCATCATTCATATTGCAATAGAAACCATAACCATAAAGACAAGCAATCAACGAGATTAAATAACCACGCGTCAAGAGAATCAACTATGGAACTCGGCCACAGTCACGCACTCACCTTCGGTATCGACCTAAGGTGTTGAACTCTTGGTTTCTATGCTCGGATCTGATCCCCGCTTATACACGGACAGATCGATACCATTAGTATCCGAGATATATTCCATAACCATCGACGGATCAAGGTGGAAGAACACTTACCATTCTTCTCAACTCTGGACTTAGGAGCTCCCTCGGTTAAAGCTCGACGGAAACTCCCCTCTTTCTCTCTTGCGGCGGCTCTCGGATACTTGTGCGAAACTAGAGAAATTCTAAGGGTTATATCCCTTATATAGGATCCACGAACCTCCCTAAGTTGCCTTAGAACGATAAGTCTCACCGCCCATAACTTCCCATAATTATCGCATCTATCCTTATCCGATCACCTTTCCATTACCGCGAGTTTCTATTTCTCTCGGGTTTCCTTACCCGTGAGTCGGCTTAAATCTCCGCGAGATACCGAGTCCTTTAGGCCCTCTATCGGCCCATCGTCCAATCCATGCCACCTCGTCCATCGGCCCGGTCCATCGATCACCGATGCAACCATTTCCGGATAGTTCACTTCACTATCACTATCACTTCACTATCACTATCACTATCACTTCACTATCACTATCATTATACTATAACTATCACTAGGACTTTCATTCCTATTTTACTCGGACTGTCTCTCGGACTTAGTACCGAAACCTCCCATCCAGTTACTTGACAATTTACAAACCTGTTCGTTCGAACCAATTTTCATCCAGAAACTTGCAAGCCTGAATGATCTGATCACTGTAAACTTGGGATTCCATTTCTTCAGTTCAAACGTCTGTTCGCTACTTCAGTAGTCTCGAACTCTCTATTCCCATACCCAATTCCCATAACTTATCGGGTTCTACCGTCGGACTCTATCGTCGCTGGCTACCGCAGTCTATCGGCAACTCTTGGCAATCCTCGAGACCAGGTATCGGCAACTCTCGGCAATCCTCGATACCAAGTATCGGCAACTCTCGGCAATCCTCGATACCAAGTATCGGCAACTCTCGGCAATCCTCAATACCAAGTATCGGCAACTCTCGGCAATCCTCGATACCAAGTATCGGCATTCCTCGGCACTGGTTACCGGTATTCCTCTGCTCTAGTTCTCGGTAACTCTCGATACAAACTCTCGGTCTTTCTCGGTATCGCTTCTCGGTAACTCTCGATACAGACTCTCGGTCTTTCTCGGTATCGCTCTTCGGTAACTCTCGATACTGATTCCTCGGCACTCTCGGCACTGATTTCTCGGTCATTCTCAACACTGATTTCTCGACACTCTCGGCACTGATTTCTCGGCAACTCTTGGTAATTCTGTTACCGAGGTTCCGGGTCGTTACATTTCTCCCCTACTTAGGACTGATTCGTCCTCGAATCTTTGCTCTCCTTACGAGGAATCTCTCTCTTATCGAACCACTTTTTGAAGTTCACTTTCATATTCTGGTTCCCTAGTCGTCTCTTCTATCCCTTCACAATCCCATACGACTGAAATCAGTTTTGTCTTCTTCTTCTTATGCGGACCTCTCATCTTCGTACCAGTTATCCGAACTGGCCATCCGATGATGGTCATATTTACCTGGAGGTCGGGTGGGGGTTCGGAGATCACATTCTCCCGTCCCGTGATGCATTTCCTTAGCATCGACACGTGAAACACCGGATGAAAAGCTGACATAGCCGGAGGTAACTCCAACTTGTAGGCCATCGGACCAATCCTTTCTAGGATTCGGTACGGTCCCATGTATCTAGGTGTCAACTTAGTGTTCAGCGCTACCCGATCTTTACCCTTATAAGTCACCGTCTTGAGATAAACCATATCTCCATCCTGAAACTCCAACTCTCTTTGGCGCATATTTGCATAACTTTTCTGTCTATCTAGGGCTTCTTTCATTTTCAGCTTCAAGATCTTAATCTTCTCGGTGGTCTCGTCCACGAAGTCTCGACCATACACACTCCGCTCCCCTACTTGTGTCCAGCACAAGGGTGTTCTGCAAGATCGACCGTATAAAGCCTCGTACGGTGACATGCCTATACTCGCTGCTAACGGCAGATGCCTTACCCAGTTATCTCCCCAATCCAAAACACTTGCTCGCAAAAGATCCTCAAGCGTCCGTATGGTACGCTCGGACGGCCCATCCGTTTGCGGATGGTTGGCCGTACTCATATCCATTCGCGTCCCAAAACGCTTTTATTAGGCCTTCCATATTCCCGAAGTAAACTTCGAGTCTCTATCTGACACTATGCTCGCTGGATCACAATGCAATCGTACTATCTCTTGTACGTACACCTCGGCCAATTTCTCGGCCCCGTCCTTTTTATTGATGGCTAAGAAATGTGCCGACTTGGTCAGTCGATCCACGACCACCCATATGGCGTCCTTCTTGTCGCACGGCGGTAAGCTCGTGACGAAATCCATGGTTATCATGTCCCATTTCCACTCGGGTATCGGTAAGTTTTGCAACAAACCGCCCGGGACTTGATTCTCTGCCTTAACTTTCTGACATGTCGGACAAGCTGCGACCCACTCTGCCACTTCTCTCTTCATGCCCGACCAATGGTAATACCTCTTCAAGTCTTGGTACATTTTGGTGGATCCAGGATGGATTGCTAATTGGGACTGATGCGCCTCCCTAAGGATTTCGGTATGTAGATCTTTATCCGAAGGAACACACACTCGCCCCTAAACCAAAATAGTACCGTTATTCGCTGTCTCATACTCGGTTCTGTCCACCTTGGACAACCGTATCAGCTCTGCATCTTTCTCCTGTGCTAACCGTACTCTCGTTAGTAAGTCTGCTTGGTTCGCGGCCCCAAGGCCTAACGGCTCCAACTATTCTGTCAATGCGTTCAACCGCAAGGTTCTGATCATACTACCTAAGTTCTCCACTTCTTTCTCAGCACTGATAGCCGACCCTCTTCTACTCAAGGCGTCCGTCACTAGGTTGGCTTTACCCAGATGGTAACTGATCTCCAGGTCGTAGTCCGCGACTAGTTCCATCCATCTATGCTGTCGTAGGTTCAATTCTGACTGAGTAAAGATGTATTGTAAGCTCTTGTGGTCCGTGTATATTTGCACCTTACCACCATACAAGTAAGACCTCCAAATCTTTAGTGCAAATACTACGGCCACCATCTCCAAATCATGGGTTGGGTAGTTCGCTTCATGCTTCCTCAATTGTCTAGAAGCATAAGCTATTACCTTCCCGTTCTGCATAAGTACACATCCCAATCTTCGACCAGATGCGTCCGTGTACATGATAACACTCAAATTTACATGTTTTTAGCATCCTTTTTTGTCCATATTTTGCATTGTTCATACCCTAACTTAGCATTTTTAGGCCATTTACTGCAAGAATCAACTTTTAGAGCATTTAGGGTGTTGCATTTCTGCATTTGCACATTTTGGGTGAAAACAGGTACTCTAGAACCTAAAAAGAGCAAAAAAGAAGGGGTTAACAAGTTGCAGCTATCACAAGGAACTGGTTACATTTATAGGGTTTACACAGAAGCATCAAGAAGGAAAAAGGAGGCACCCGACCATACCACCCGATAATTACCACATCGCACCTGGTCGAGTTCATGACGAGACCTGCAAACATCGACTCCAATGAAGCTTTTACGGTGGGATTCAGCTTCTGAGTTCTTCATCAAAGTTATAGGATATCGAGTTCTCTTTCCAAAGTTGGTGATTTGAAGCCAATCGGATGTGCGATTAAAAGAGTTATTCCTGTTTTAGTAAGCGTATATACATCCAGATCGAAGAATGGAACCACCCGATCACTTATCCGATCATGCACCCGAAGGGGAGCTCGAGTTCCACCTCGTGTAGTATGGTCGGATACCTGATGATGTGGCTGCTGTCGTGGCTAGGTCAACCTGTATCCTTATAAATACCCCTCTTAACCCTATTTTTGCGAGCAAGAGGCGAAAGCCGCTTCCACTCTTTTCTTATCATTTCTTTTCATGTTTTTGTTCTTCTTTCAACTTGAATTCTGTTTACATTTTGCTATTGCTTCTTTTTAATAAAACGTTTATCTCTTTCTCATCTTTATGATTATGCAATTTTTATTTTTTCTGGGTTTATGTTCTTTGCCATGAGATCCGAGTAGTGTAGCAAAGTTTCTAGGGATGGGATAGATGATTAGGTGTTCTTGATCGGTTAGGATGCTTTAGTTGATTGTCATGATAGATAAATTTCCTTCTAGGTTGATGTTCTTAATGCGGTCAACAGACCGACAGGTTGAGACTAGATCTAGGGTGTTTATAATGCTACAGGCCGAAATGAGTAGATAAAATTCTTGATTAGGTCAATGCTAGAGGTATACTTAACTTTGAGTGACAAAATCAGATAAGTCTAAGTATATTGACAGAAAAATGAATTGTTCTTAATGCCTGCTTGTTCATATTGCTAGTGCGACAGTGTGGTAGTATGTTCAAGGTTGATTGTTACTAGTGCGACAGTGTGCTGACAAGGTTTTAGAGGTTCATTGTCTAGGAAATAATTGCTTGAGGCATGTAAGGCATCCGTACTGGTCTAGAACACTTAGGATTCGATTACCCCCAACCTTAGGAACTTTCGTATTTTGATTGTTTACTGTTTTTATATAACCCCAACCACCAACCCGATCAGGTACTCGATCACCTGCATCGTGTGGTACTTCGAGTTGTTCTTTATTTTTGTTCTTTCTGTTTTCTTATTTTTGTTCACCTTAGATTGATAGACAAAACCCCCATTATTATTTGGCTTGACTTGCTTGTTTCTGATTGCATCCTATCTGCTAGCATAACAACCATTTGGATTGATAACCCTTTGTACTACAGCTGCATAGGGAATTGATACCCTGGGTGAAAACGAGTCTATGCCATTTGGTTGTTTCTTGTTACATTTAGGATTTCAGCACTTGCTCGATCAAGTTCTTTTTGTTATTTAGAGATTGTTTCCATTTTCTCTAGGAGATAAGGCCCATCAGTGGGAGAAGACTTTACCTTCTGGAAAAATCACCTCTTGGATTGATTGTAAGAAGGTCTTC
Organism: Camelina hispida; assembly: GCA_023657505.1. Lineage (NCBI taxonomy): Eukaryota > Viridiplantae > Streptophyta > Magnoliopsida > Brassicales > Brassicaceae > Camelina > Camelina hispida. The sequence goes on along the minus strand of CP094635.1, from coordinate 18,802,064 downwards.
CTTGCAAAGTTCTTCTCTAGTTCAAGGACAACACGTTTGAGGAACGAAATTTCTGGATTTCTCCAACAAAATGGCGAGTCTTTCAGTGAAGCATGGGAGCGCTTCAAAGGCTACTAGAGAAAATGCCCACACCATGGATTCAATGATGCATCTTTGTTGAGTACTTTGTATCGAGGTGTTATTCCCAGTATCAGAATACTTCTAGACACAGCCTCCAATGGAAGTTTCATGAATCGAGATGTAGCTGAAGGTTGGGAATTAGTAGAGAATCTTGCTCAATGCGTTGCAAATTACAGTGAGGAATATGATTTCAGCTTAAAGGGAGGTGTTGATTCTGAGGAAGGGCATAGGAAGGAACTAAAGGCCTTAAATGAGAAGCTTGAGAAGCTAGATAAACTCCATCTAACCCAACAGGAGCAAGTACATGGTGTCTGTGAAGATGAGCAGTTTATGGTCCCAATCTATCTTCCACAACATCCCAAGCAGGCCCCTGCTCAAGATCAAAAACTGACGAATATGCTTCGGCAAGTTCTACTAGGTCAAGCTAATGAAGCTATGGAAACAGCTAGGCTATTTACAGAGATGAACAACAAACTAGACTACATCAACAATGCCCATAATCTCAATATTGAAGATTTGACCTCCAGAATTCATCACCTTGAAAGCTTGGCTGCTTCTCCTTGTTCAGGACAACTCCCAGGGACATCAATACTCCATCAAAGGGAGTTGGCTACTATCCATGCTATCACCTTAAGCGAGATACCTGCCTATGAAAAAAACAATTCAATCATTGGGGACAATGCATTTCAAGATGGGGAGGATTTATGTGAAAATCATTATGTAGTCTTTGAGGGTGTAAATGGGCCAAAAGCAGAGATTTTCGCAGCATATGAGGAAGCTCCACGGGACCACGACCCCATTAACACGACCCCATGTTCCGGTTCATGTTCGGGTCCATGGTCGGGTCACACTCCAGCTCTCCCAGAATGCTCAGATTCAATCTTCAAGCTTCCCCAACAGCTAGAGTCAAGAAATCCCGTATCTGATGGGTTGTCAGCACTTCAAACTACTAACATTCTCAAGGATTCTGTGAGGGAGTTAACAACTACAGTGAAGAAGATCAGTGGGAAAATCAAGAAACTTCAAGGGAAGTCAGTGGTTCTTCCTCAAAGAAAGCAAAGCAAGGGCTGCATATAACGATCAGGAATAAAACTTTTAGCATTGATCCTGGAAAAAGAAGAAAAATGAAATCTCAGGGAATAGAGAGGAATTCATCTCCTCTCTATAAATCTTCCAAAGCATGATAAGGATGAAAAGTCAAGCTTAGTGACTTTAAACAAGCTCACTTGGGAGGAAGTCCCAAAGGTATCCTTCTAAATATGGCTTAAGTTTTTTGTTGTTTTGATTTCTTTTCTTTAGTGTCTTTGAATTCTAGGAATATATAAAAAAAAACATTAAGTGTTAAGGGGATATTTGAATGAGCTAGAGCCTATCCGATGCCAAACCCGATGGGGTACCCGATGCCCTACCCGATGCATGACTCGGATGCTGGTCCAAGCAACAGGTCCGCACACATCAACGAGCTCACTGATGAGCCAAATCCAGCAACCACTGGAGCTGAGAACAAGCCTGGGTATGCATTGGGAAGCATGGACGTTGCTGTGACTTCCTTCTTCACCAACCCATGAGGTACCACATTCATCCAACCTTTGTAAATAACATTGCATTTAGTTTTATTTTATTATGTGTGATTCTTGGATTCTTTTTCAGACTTTTATTTACACAGAGACTGTGTAATTTAAGTTTGGGGGAGGGTCCTAGAACGTATTTAACATTGTGTTTTATTTTCTTATTTTTATTATTTCAAATTTTTGCATGCTAGTTTTATTCATTTGAGTCTGCATCTATTTGCATTGAAAAAACCCAAAAATTTTGAAAAATTTACAAAAAAAAAAAAAAAGAGTGTTCATGTAGTTGCATTTGCATACTAGGATTGAGTCTAGTGTGCTTCATATAGGATTGTTGCATATGCATCTTAGGGGACAATGATTAAAACCACCTTGTTTAAAATCAAACCTTAGGATTGAAGCTATAGCCCTTAGTCACAGTTCATTGTTGCTAGATCAATCTTTGGAAAAAAATGAAAAATCTTTGCTTAGACCCTCTGTGTCGATTGAATGCTTCCTCCACTTGCTTGAACATTAGAACATCTCTATATTATTGGATTTAATTTAAACTTTAATTGTCTTGCTTATGGAACTTGAATACTTGCTCATGGTAACTCTAAAACTCGGGTTAGCACTCCACATTTTTACCAATCTTTTCGTTTAACCCGATTCATTTGTCCTACCCTTGAACCCAAACCTTTTCTTTCAAACCTTGTTGTGAATTGTTGAGTGAGGCCTTTTTCATTGTGCTATAGGTTGTGAAACCTTGAGAGTATTGAGAATGACAAAGAACTGCCTCTTGATTTAGCTAAGTTAGATTTGAACTAGCTAATAGATTCGGTTTTGAAAGATAGGAGGTTAGAATGTTTATTTGGGGTTGGGTTGTGGAATAAAAAAAAGAGAAGAAAAGAAAAAGAAAAAAAAGTCCCTAAGGTTAGAATTAATTAGCTTTAAGTCTTTAAGTAAACAAAAAAAAGAGAAAAAGTTCTCGCTATAGTCTCCTAGAAAAAAAGAAAAGAATATATGAATATTAAGAGTTTAGCAATGAAAGAAAAAAAAAAAAGAGAAAAGAAAAAAAAGAGAGTAAGAGCTAGAAGTTTAAAGTCTAAAAGTCTAAACCTTAGGGAGTAAAAAAAAGAGAGTTAAAATTAAGGGTGTGGGTAGTTAAATTCTAGGAGATTTAAATAAAAAAATATATGATGAATGTATGAGAAAATGGTAGATCATCAAGAGTTAAGCTTTGTATGCCTAAATTGTTCTCAGTCTTAGATAGTTTTCACGACTGTCTAGCATTCCACTTTTTGAGAGAAAACCACCCAAAGAATTTGTTTGAACCACCTTACTAAAAAGCCTTACCCTTGAAACCGATTGGGTTTGATTCACATTCCATCTGCAAGAATTCGCCAAACACTTAATTGAATGTGAAAGAGATGTTCTCTATCTTTACTTGGAGGTTGAACTAGATCGATGCATGGTAATAAGCATAGAAAAATATTTGTAAGTATATTGATTGATCTTAGCACCATTAAACTATCTTTAAGGACTATAGCTTGAATCCTTTGATTAGCATCTTAAGGTTATGAGTCCCCACTTTCAAACCGTACCCTCTTACTTCCTTGCTAGAGGACTAGCAAGATTTAAGTTTGGGGGTCTGATAACACTCAAATTTACATGTTTTTAGCATCCTTTTTTGTCCATATTTTGCATTGTTCATACCTCTAACTTAGCATTTTTAGGCCATTTACTGCAAGAATCAACTTTTAGAGCATTTAGGGTGTTGCATTTCTGCATTTGCACATTTTGGGTGAAAGCAGGTACTTTAGAGCCTAAAAAAGCAAAAAAGAAGGGGTTAACAAGTTGCAGCTATCACAAGGAAGGAGCTGGTTACATTTATAGGGTTTACACAGAAGCATCAAGAAGGAAAAAGGAGGCACCCGACCATACCACCCGATAATTACCACATAGCACCTGGTCGAGTTCATGACGAGACCTGCAAACATCGACTCGAATGAAGCTTTTCCGGTGGGATTCAGCTTCTGAGTTCTTCATCAAAGTTATAGGATATCGAGTTCTCTTTCCAAAGGTGGTGATTTTAAGCCAATCGGATGTGCGGTTCAAGAGTTATTCCTGTTTTAGTAAGCGTATATACATCCAGATCGAAGAATGGAACCACCCGATCACCTATCCGATCATGCACCCGAAGGGGAGCTCGAGTTCCACCTCGTGTAGTATGGTCGGATACCTGCTGACGTGGCCGCTGTCGTGGCTAGGTCAACCTGTTTCCTTATAAATACCCCCTCTTAACCCTATTTTCGCGAGCAAGAGGCGAGAGCCGCTTCCACTCTTTTCTTATCATTTCTTTTCATGTTTTTGTTCTTCTTTCAACTTGAATTCTGTTTACATTTTGCTATTGCTTCTTTTTAATAAAACGTTTATCTCTTTCTCATCTTTATGATTATGCAATTTTTATTTGTTTCTGGGTTTATGTTCTTTGCCATGAGATCCGAGTAGTGTAGCAAAGTTTCTAGGGATGGGATAGATGATTAGGTGTTCTTGATCGGTTAGGATGCTTTAGTTGATTGTTATGATAGATAAATTTCCTTCTAGGTTGATGTTCTTAATGCGGTCAACAGACCGACAGGTTGAGACTTGATCTAGGGCGTTTATAATGCTACAGGCCGAAAGGAGTAGATAAAATGCTTGATTAGGTCAATGCTAGAGGTATACTTAACTTTGAGTGGCAAAATCAGATAAGTCTAAGTATATTGACAGAAAAATGAATTGTTCTTAATGCCTGCTTGTTCTTATTGCTAGTGCGACAGTGTGGTAGTATGTTCAAGGTTGATTGTTACTAGTGTGACAGTGTGGTGACAAGGTTTTAGAGGTTCATTGTCTAGGAAATAATTGCTTGAGGCATGTAAGGCATCCGTACTGGTCTAGAACACTTAGGATTCGATTACCCCCATCCTTAGGAACTTTCGTATTTTGATTGTCTACTGTTTTTATATCAACCCGACCACCAACCCGATCAGGTACTCGATCACCTGCATCGTGTGGTACTTCGAGTTGTTCTTTATTTTTGTTCTTTCTGTTTTCTTATTTTTGTTCACCTTAGATTGATAGACAAAACCCCCATTATTATTTGCTTGACTTGCTTGTTTCTGATTGCATCCTATCTGCTAGCATAACAACCATTTGGATTGATAACCCTTTGTACTACAACTGCATAGGGAATTGATACCCTGGGTGAAAACCAGTCTATCAGTACACTACATACGGCTCATCCGGTCCCGGTAGTGCCAACACCGGTGCACTAGTTAGCATGTCCTTAAGTCGTGAGAAACTCTTTTCGCATTCAGACGACCATACATACGGTTCATCCTTCCCCGTTAGCTTGGTCAGCGGTTGTGCCATACTCGCGAAACCTTTCACAAATTGTCGATAGTATCCGGCCAGACCTAGGAAGCTTCTGATTTCTGAGGCGTTTTGCGGTGTAGGCCACTCTGCTATGGACCGAATCTTTTCCTGATCTACGGACACTCCCTTGTCCGAAACCACATGTCCTAAGAAACCGATCTCTCGCTTCCAAAAGCTGCACTTGCTCAGTTTGGCGAAAAGCTTCTGCTCCTTTAGCCTTTCCAACACTTTCCTCAAATGCGCGGCATGCTCTTCTTTGCTCTTCGAGTAAACCAAAATGTCGTCGATGAACACAATCACAAACTCGTCCAAATACTCTCTGAACACATTGTTCAAAAGCTTCATGAATGCTGATGGGGCGTTGGTTAACCCAAACGGCATGACCACAAACTCGTAATGGCCGTACCTCGTCCTAAAAGCTGTCTTCCGAATGTCGGATTCTTCTATGGGAATTTGGTGATATCCCGAAGCCAAATCAATTTTCGAGAAATATGTGGCTCCTCGAAGTTGATCTAATAATTCGTCAATCCTCGGTAAAGGATATTGGTTCTTCACCGTGACTTTATTCAATCCTCGGTAGTCGATGCAAAGTCGAAAGGTACTGTCCTTCTTCTTTACAAAGAGTACCGGCGCACCCCATGGTGAGCTACTCGGTCTCACAAATCCCTTCTCCATCAACTCTCCCAGTTGCTTCTTTAACTCGGCCATCTCTGCCGGTGCCATACGATACGGAGCTTTCGATATCGGAGCCGTACCAGGTTCTAACTCAATAGTGAATGGATCTGACCGTGATGGTGGCAACCCGGACAAGGGTCCGAACACGCTCTCAAACTCCCAAACCACTGGTATCTTTGGTAACTCTGTACCCATGCCTACTTCCTCTATCATGATCGAAGCCAAGTAAGCTTCGCACCCATTACTGATCAACTGTTCGGCCTGCGTCGCCGAGACTAACAAGTTCCCGGCAATGGCCTGATGCCCTGATATACTACCATTTCCTTAGCAGTCTCAAAATATACTCGCCCGCGATAGCAGTCCAAGTGAGCTCAGTGTTTGCTTAGCCAGTCCATGCCTAATGTCACGTCGTGTGCCTTCACTCGACATATGACTAAGTCTGCCGGCATCTCCGTACCGCATACCATGACTGAGATGTTACGCACCACTCCGTACATAAACATCACTTGACCGCCTGCTGCCTGTACTAAACCAAAATGATCTCCGGGTTCCTTCCGGAAACCACCTTTCCCAATCATATCCGGACTCACAAAACAATGCGTAGCCCCGGTGTCAAACATCACATGAGTTTCCACACCGCCCATGAGTAAAGTCCCTACATAATTCTACTTGCTAAGAACCTATTCACACACAAACAAACACACGCACACACACACACACACAATATTCACGCAAGAATTTCACTTAAGGTGAGTATCCAACTTACCAGTGATCTGCTGTGAAGTGCTCGCTTCCACCTGCCCGTCTGCGATCGAATACACCCTAGGCATAATCGCCGGCCGTTTTGGCGGTGGTGGCAACGGCAGCACCTCGCTGGCCTGTTTTTGCCCTTGCGTTCCCAATTGCGGACAGTCCGGCCGTATGTGACCCGGCTATCCACATTGGTAGCACACTCGTGTGTCGCTCCCCTTCTTCAGACAGCTACTTGCCATGTGACCCTTCTCACCACAATTAAAACGTGCCCATCAACTGTCGGCACTGTCCTGAGTGTCTCTTGCGGCAAGTCGGACACAAACGCACACTGCCCTTACCCGTAGGCTTCCGACTCCCCGTCTGCTTACTTCCAGTTCCCGGTTCAATTTTCACCATCGGTGCCTGCTGCACCGCGATTCCTCCAGGGGTTTGCCGAGCTTCTTCATCCAGTCCGTCCTCCAACATGGCCGCCTTTTCAACCAGCTCAGCAAGACTCCCGAAGTTTCGAATCATATACCGGTTGCGGACATCCACCCTCATGCCTCGCAAGAACCGACGTATCTAAACTTGCTCGTCGACCATCTCATTTCCACCGTACCTCTTGAGTCGGTTGAACTCAGTCTCATACTCTCGCATGGACCGGTTCCCTTGTCTCAAATCCAGGAAATCAGACTCAAGACGGTCGATAGCTTCTTGCGGAAAGTACTTCGCAAGGAACATCCCACGAAAAGTTTCCCACGAACAATTCGGGTTGACCATACGGTTTACCATGCCTGTCCACCACGCATGGGCTTCCCCGGACAGGTAGTGGGTAGCGATGACCTTCCGATACTCCATCGGACAACGCACCGAGTCGAAGTTCATTTCGAGGTGACTTCTCCTTTCATCAGCCTCGGTAGGATTCGCTCCTCCAATAAAATACTGCGTACCCAACTTGAGCATGTGATCCATGATAGTCAAGTACGAAGAAGCTGCCACCACTGGCACCACGTTAGGTACAGGCGGGTTTGCGACCTACGGTGGTGTCACTTGGTTCAGTATCTAGACACAGGTCTCCAATACTTGCCCCATCCCCACGTTCGCATTCGCATTCGCACCTGCACCCACTGTTGGCGTCGCTCCCGTACCGACTCCATGGGGTCCATGTTCTCTGGTTTCCGTACCGGTCCTCGCACCTACTAGCCCAGCGTTCACCACGGCAGTGTTCGGTGCATCCTCAACGTTCCCTCCGACTCCTGGTCTAGCCGAGGTATTAGCTGAGTTACGAGTGTTGGGTGCCATCTGAAATATCATAACCGATTCTAAGTTAGCGTCCAAACCAACTTAGCCTATCACACCCTATGATCTATACATGACCAGTCTTACCGTGAGACGTTCTTGGCCAGGAAGGATGGCTTTTTAGTAACAATAACCCATGCACCCGCTATATGAACATGTCCTAGAACTATAACCGTGCTCTGATACCAAATGTAAGACCCCGACCCTAAAAACCATACTCGGACCGAAACAGGCCGATAAAAATTTTCTTAGGGCCGACGAATTCTATGCGATTATTAAACAAGTGCAACAGCGAATATGAATAACAGGTGATCTAACTTAAAACTTTTGAATTCATTAATAGAAAGAGGTTTAATTCATCCTTAAAAATAACAATTGTCTCATGCATGAAAATAACGAAAACTAATAAAAATAACGCCATGAATATTTCTACCCAAAGCCACCATCCTCCTTCCTCCCTTGCCTTCGTCACACGAGCTGGTCAGCCACTAAAATCCCGATCATCGAACCTATCCTTTCCTGCGTCCATAAAAGGAGGCGTAAGCAAACAAATTTTACTTAGTGGAGCGGTCATCCTGTCTCACTAGGCTCAGTTCAACGATCTCAAACTAACACAGGGTAAATTCCAATAAAGTCACGCAAGTCAATCAAATACCATAGGATAGTCGCCTAAATCGCTTAGACCAACCATCATTCATATTGCAATAGAAACCATAACCATAAAGACAAGCAATCAACGAGATTAAATAAACCACGGGTCAAGAGAATCAACCATGGAACTCGGCCACAGTCACGCACTCACCTTCGGTATCGACCTATGGTGTTGAACTCTCGGTTTCTATGCTCGGATCTGATCCCCGCTTCTACACGAACAGATCGATACCATTAGTATCCGAGATATATTCCATAACCATCGACGGATCAAGGTGGAAGAACACTTACCGTTCTTCTCGACTCTGGACTTAGGATCTCCCTCGGTTAAAGCTCGACGGAAACTCTCCTCTTTCTCTCTTGCGGCGGCTCTCGAATACTTGTGCGAAACTAGAGAAATTCTAAGGGTTTTATCCCTTATATAGGATCCACAAACCGCCCTAAGTTGCCTTAGAACGATAAGTCTCACCGCCCATAACTTCCCATAATTCTCGCATCTATCCTTATCCAATCACCTTTCCATTACCGCGAGTTTCCATTTCTCTCGGGTTTCCTTACCCGTGAGTCGGCTTAAATCTCCGCGAGATACCGAGTCCTTTAGGCCCTCTATCGGCCCATCGTCCAATCCATGCCACCTCGTCCATCGGCCCGGTCCATCAATCACCGATGCAACCATTTCCGGATAGTTCACTTCACTATCACTATCACTTCACTATCACTATCACTATACTATCACTATCACTAGGACTTTCATTCATATTTTACTCGGACTGTCTCTCGGACTTAGTACAGAAACCTCCCATCCAGTTACTCGACAATTTACAAACCTGTTCGTTTGAACCAATTTTCATCCAGAAACTTGCAAGCCTGAATGATCTGATCACTGTAAACTTGGGATTCCATTTCTTCAGTTCAAACGTTTGTTCGCTACTGCAGTAGTCTCGAACTCTCTATTCCCATACCCAATTCCCATAACTTATCGGGTTCTACCGTCGGACTCTATCGTCGCTGGCTACCACAGTCTATCGGCAACTCTCGATAATCCTCGATACCAAGTATCGGCAACTCTCGGCAATCCTCGATACCAAGTATCGGCATTCCTCGGCACTGGTTACCGGTATTCCTCGGCTCTAGTTCTAGGTAACTCTCGATACAGACTCTCGGTCTTTCTCAGTATCGCTTTTCGGTAACTCTCGATACAGACTCTCGGTCTTTCTCGGTATCGCTCATCGGTAACTCTCGATACTGATTCCTCGGAACTCTCGGCACTGATTTCTCGGTCATTCTCGACACTGATTTCTCGGCACTCTCGGCACTGATTTCTCGGCAACTCTCGGTAATTCTGTGCATGCATGCTTAGTTCTTAATATATAGTTTTTATACGTATATACATACAAGTAGCTAAGCAACTAGTTACTTATTAGTGACAAGGGGGTGACTTATATACTTATCTCATGGATCACAAAGAAAGGATCTAGATTCAAGATTTAAAACAACCATAATACTTAAGAGAATTTATGAATGGTTTTTAGAAAAATTATCTTGATGTGTGCCATATTGGCCGTGTTAGCGTTGAAGCTTCCGAGCCGGAATGAATTTTTTTGGATCCTCTTTTTGATGATGCAAAACAAGCTTCAGTTTGGACTCCACAGAAAAACTAGTCTTGTTTATTTTTATTTTTTTTTTGAAAAATTGTGAATATTCATTGAAGAAAATGGATCGTAGTAGCTACAATAGAAATATACAGCAGATAAACCTTGCCAAAAAAAATAAACTCAAGGGCTATCTAGAAAACATTTTAAGTTAGATGAAAACTACACATATTTGAGCCAGTCTCACAGAAGGTTTTTGAAGAGCTTCAGGTTACTTCTTGCGAGCATTGCATCTCTAACGCTTCTATCCAAAACCTTGAACAGAACATGCGGTGGAGTGGTGGTGCTGGTGTGGAGCCTGCTATTACGTTCCATCCATATGGTGTAGATGACTACCTGTGCTACAATCCTCGTAAGAGTAAGGGAAGAGGTGCTGTTTGGTAGAGCTAGCCAACCTGAGAGAGCTTCCCAGGTGTGAAAAATGAAGGGTCAATACCCAAGCCTTCTTGTAGCATGTAGCCATAACTCTTCACTGAACTCACAATGATGGAAAAGGTGATCACGAGTTTCTTGATAAGCGCCACAAAGAGAGCAGGAAGTGTCAATCTGCATTCCCCAGTTCGCCAATCTTGATCTTGTTGGAAGCCTATCGAGATGAGTTAGCCAGTGAAGGAACGCATGTCTTTGGAGTAGCGCCTTTGAACCAGACTTGCTTCGTCCAAGAGAGAGGAGCAGATCTTTTCTTAGGGCCTCCCACGTTGTTTTTGAGCTGAAAAGATCCCGATCATCGCCGTCAATGGACCATAGGAAAGAGTCTGCTGCTGTGGCTAGAGCAGGGGACTGCATCGTTGTAAGATGGATATGTAGGAGTTTTGCTTGTGGTGAACGCGCTGGATGGAGAATCCACCCAGCAGTCGAGCATGCTTGCGATACCGTACCATTAATTGGGATTCCAGTTTTTGCCAGTCCTGTTGATCCCAGAAAGTGGATAAGTTCACCAAACGGTGTCCAACAATCATACCAGAAACTGGCCCTTTTACCATTGCCAACGTCACAGCGAATAAAACTGATAGCAATAGTACGAAGGTTCAACAGAGCTCTCCAAGTCCATGAAGTTGCCTTCTTCTCATAAAGCAACCAGAAGATTCCATCTTTGATTTTGTTGTTTCTCAATCATTGAGCCCAGAGGGAGTCTCCTGTAAAAAATCACCAGATTAGCTTGAGGCAGAGCATACGGTTCCAGGTAGAGAAGCAGCAAAGTCCAAGGCCACCTTCCTCCTTTGGTAAACATAACTGAGTCCAAGCAACATTTGAACCAGGTTTCTTGTTTATGTCACCTGTCCAAAGAAATCTAGAGCAAAGGCTCTCAATACCCTTGATACAACCTTTTGGCAGTATGAAAGGCGAAGCCTGGAATTTGACTGTCCCATAAATAACTGATCTGATTAGTTCCAATCTACCCGCATAAGACTAAGCACGAGCTGACCAGGAAGTGATTATGTTTGTGACTTTGTCAATTAACGGTCTGTACTCAGCTATTTGGAGCTTCCTATGCATCAGGGGAAGGCCAAGATAACGAAATGGCAGTGAACCTAATTTGAAACCAAGAGAAGATAGGCTAGCGGTTTCAGATTGGTTCACTCCTCCGAGGTATAGCTCAGTCTTATCCTTGTTCATGGATAGACCAGAGATGTCTGAGAAATCCTGAAGCATTGTTGTGATGTTGCCAGGGAGTCCTTGTTGCCATCGAAGAAAATCATAATATCATCAGCAAAAGCTAGATGAGTTACCTGAGGGTTGGAGGCTGAAGGGTGGTGATCAATGAGGTTGGCATTGTAACCACTATTCAGCATCTGAGAGAACACCTCCATAGCTAAAGTGAAGAGGTAAGGGGATAATGAGTCACCTTTCCTAAGCCCTTTTGCTCATTTAAAGTAACCACATGATTCACCATTCACCAACACTGAGAACATCGGTGTTGTGATGCACTGAGTGACAGGCTTGACAAAGTATGAAGGAAAGTTCATGGCCTGCAGGACGTTGATTATGAAGGTCCAATGCACTGAGTCGAAAGCTTTCTTAAGATCAACTTTAAGTAAACCCCTTGGAGTGATGTTTTTCTGGTTGTGTCCTTGGACTAACTCTGTTGCCAGCAGAACATTTTCAACCAACAAACGGCCAGGAATGAAAGAGAATTGTGTGTTGGCGACAAGATCTAGTAGTACTGCTTTAAGCCAGTTTGGTAAGAGTTTGGAAATCACTTTGTAGATGGTATTACAGCAAGCAATGGGGCGGAAATCACTCATTCTAGAAGCATTTGGCATTTTTGGGATGAGAGACAACAGGGTGGAGTTCCATTGCTTAAGCATTTGTCCCGATGTATAGAACTCAGTCACTGCTTCAATCAAGTCCGAACCCACAGTGCCCCAGTGAGCAGTGAAAAATTCAGCACAATAATCGTCCGGTCCTGACGCCTTGTTGTGTGGCAGAGAGAAGAGTGCAGTTTTAATTTCCTCAGGAGAGAAGGGCTTTGACAGTACCTGGATCGCTGAAGCAGAGCATCGTTGTGGGATAAAAGAAGCAAGAGCCTTTGCAGTAGGCGGAATGGCCGTTGACTGTGAACCCAGAAAGTTCTTAAAGTACCGTACTGCAAATTGTTGGATACCCAACCTAGAATCCACCAACTGGTCATCATCATCCACCAGAGACAGAATCTGGTTAAAGGCTTGACGAGTTAAAATCACTCTGTGAAAGAAGCTTAAATTTTTGTCGCCATCTCTTAACCAGCAAATCCTTGACTTTTGCTTTAAGTAATTTTCTTCAGCTTTAGCTAACATGCACCATTTTTGATGAGCTTGCTGTTCCTTGCCTTTTTCCTCATCAGAAGGCGAACTGAGCAGATTCTGTTGGCAGACTAACAGCTCCATATAGGCTTCACTCGTACGTTTCTCAATCCCTGAGTAGTTATCTCTAGCAAAGGTACGAATAACACTCTTTAACTCCTTTAACTTCTTGAAGAACTTCAACATCTTCGAGCAATCGAAAGCTAGAGCTTGCCACCATAATTTGATCAGAGGAGCAAAATCTGAATGTTGATTGAGGAGGGTTAAGAACCTGAATGGCGTTTTCCTCTTTTGATTGCCGGAGTCCAAGAAGAGGCAACACAGACTGTGATCCGAAAATTCTGGTTCACCAAAAACTCCCAAAGAATTTGGAAAGGAGGTTAACCAGCTATCAATGACAAGGATTAGATCTAGTTTCTCTGCAATCAACCCAACTTCATGATTATTAGTCCAGGTGAAGGTGTTCTCATAGAAGGGGAGATCTGAAAGGTAAGAAGCCGTTAGACAATCTCTTAAATCGCTCATTCCACCTGATTGTGAAACACTAGAAGGGGTAGAGTGTTCATGGGGGAAAAGAACTTGATTAAAATCGCCAATAACCGTCCAAGGCTTGTTCAGGACTATTGAAGAAGAGGCGAGATCCTGAATTTCACCCCAAAGGATCTTACGTTCTGCACGACTAGAGGAGGAGGCATACACAATAGAAACCACCAGCTCCAAAGACACAAATGGAAGTTCTACTAGCAGACTATCATCTGCAGAGACTTAAACAAAATGGTGACCTTAACCGAAGGATGCCATATAACCCATATTTTGCCAAGGTCTGAAAACTCATAGTTATCCGAGTAGTGCCATCCTGGAACCACACTAGAGACAAAATTTGGAGACTTCTCTAGACTCACTCGAGTTTCGACAATTCCACCAAAAAGAGGCCTATGTACTTTTAGTCATTTCCGGAAGCTTCTACGTTTTATGGGGTCATTAAGACCTCTTACATTACGACAAAAAATATCCATAAAAGGGCCTCTACCCCTTGCTCTATGTTCCTTTTTCTTCAGCAATCTCTTGGAGATAACCCTGATAAATCTATCTGAATCTGCTTCAGGGTTATCATCATCCCCGAGAGGCTGTCATGATCAGACGAAGACTCTTGAGCATCAATCACATCTTCATTTGGAGGAAGATGAGAGAACAAATTGGCCGAGAGATCAACACAAAGCTTTTCCTCGTGGAGCTTTTTTCCAGATGCTATAGAGGTGATTCTGTTGGTAAGAACTTTGTTGCTCGGTTCACTTACTGCACGAGCAGAAGAATCCGATAAGGCTACTGTGGAGACGTGTTTAGCCATGGGGTTCTTTGGTGGTTGCATCGTGTGTGGCACTGTGGTGGTTGTAGGTTATGTGATTTCAACAATTGGGAGTTGACTTTGGATGGGAGCTTTTCCACTTTTCTTTTCTTTATTAGCACGAGGACAAGTCGCCGTGGTGTGCTTCACCGATCCACATAGGGCACAAGTAGGTGGAGCATTGGGACATCGAGAGATGGTGTGTCCTACCTTCTTGCAATGGCTACAGAGCGAGGGCAGCCAAGGGCTGGAGACCCGGATTCTTTTGTTTTTCCCTGATTCAAATCTAGCATTGACTGCATCCGGAAGAGGTTTACGTGGGTCAATAACCATGTAGACCTTAGCAACTTCGATGTTCAGGAGCTTTTCAGTTTGAGGGTGTAGACAAACTGGGTGCCCAACCATACCAGCTATATGTTCCAAGCCTTCCCGGTTGAAGAATTCAAGTGAAACTCCATGAAAATCGAGCCATACAGAGACCATTGACAACTCCGGCTTATTTGGAGTAACCTCCGGAGACCACTTTGAAACAAACATCGTTTGGCCATCTACTTGCCTGAGGCATTGACTAAGGATTCTCCTCCTTGCATTCAGACAAGGGACTTTGAAGAGAAATGAGTTTCCTTCCATTTTGGATATTGTAATGTCCTTACGCTGCTGGCTCCAAATTCCATTAACAATAGCATGGATGGCTCCTCTGGCCGGCGGTTCTTCGTAGAATTGACCAATAATATAACTATCCCAAGCTTTTTTTTTTCTCAATAACAGAGTTTGGGATAGTAACACAAACCTTCCCTGATTCAAGGGTGAATGGAGATCCCTTTCGCTGTAGCTGAGTTGCGCTATCCTTGAGCAAAGTTTTCGAGGGATGATCTTCTGTCACAAGCTCCGCAGGAGGATGAGACACCATTGTCTTATTTGTAGCCGTATCAAGTCTTGGGGATTCCTCGCCAGATCTGGTGCCGACAGGATTATCGACCTATGCCGGATTGATAGTCTTTGACACTGTAGCCCTAACATTTGGGGATCTAGGGTTTGCGATTGCTGGTACAGTGATATCCGGAATGGTGATTTGTAGGCAGGAATCAGTATTCTGGTTGTTGGCTTATTTCAAAGCAGATTCAGGCAACACATTTGTAGGGGAGCAAACGGAGACATCCCCAGCTGATTTAGGCGACTCAGGTAGGGCGTGTCTCATAGGGGAAGTAGCAGAGGTGGCTGATCCAGTGGGGATGTCGCCGGGGGGTTTCTTTTTAGGTTTGTGTTTGCCCATGAGGGGCGGAGGGGACCGACGCCGAGATCGGCGAAGGTGTTGGGAGAAGGAAGAGGATTGCGTGTTTGGGAGAGAAAAGTCAACGAAAAAACTCGATGAAATTGTTTTTACAATGACACAAAACTAGTCTTGTTATGTGCATGGATGTTGGACCCTTTCCTAATATCTTCAACAACAGTCCATATACAATGACTACTTGAATGTTGGAGTGACCGTGGTCACTGCTCTAGTAAGAAAACATTGCTCTAATATACGAGACTGCATCAGTTTTTAGAATACAGCTTCTCTCGTGACTTCATGTTGTTTTGCAATGCTTGCATAGTTGCATCATTACTAAACCATTGTTGCTTACGATTGTGAGAATATATGAAGCTGCATCAAATAGTTATTAACTTGATGCGTGTTTTCGTTTAAGAAAAATCAAAACATCTTTTAATGAAAATTAACCTTCACACATAATAAAAGTAATACTTGTTATAAAATGGATTATTACTGATGTGATTATCCATCACTTAAAACCTATCTCTTTCTACTATTTTATTACTTACTTCTACTCTAAGTAACTTGTACTTATCCTATTTTAGCTTGGGCACAAAGCTACTGTGGTATATATATATATATATGTGCGATCATTGTTGTAAGAAGTAGAAGTAGAGAGAGTGAAGTAATAACACTAATGTTTCATTGTTGTATCTCTCTGCCTACACTCTCGATCTCTTTCTCCCTTTATTATAGTATATACTATCATACATATGTATATACACATATACTTATATAATTTACTATTTTTATATATTTGCGTTATGTTTTATAATACGTTATCAGCACGATGTCTTTACTGCTGGAGCTTTTACGAGGTAGGTAACTTTATATTGTTTTGATTTATATTTATAGAACATAAATATTATAGACATCGTGAAATTATGTCTTTTTCTGGATTGACCGTCATAAGTTGCAGGCATTGCCTCTTTTACGATCAAATCTATAGCTAAATTACATTCGGATAGATTGTTATATGGTAGGCTCTGCCTCCTATACGATCAAATAAAAGCTATGTCTTTTCTGGATAGATAGATTGTTATGTATGGTAGGCTCTACCTCCTTTACGATCAAATAAAAGCTATGTCTTTTTCGGATAGATAGATCGTTATATATGGTAGGCTCTGCCTCCTTTATGATCAAATAAAAGATATGTCTTTTTCGGATAGATAGATCGTTATATATGGTAGGCTTTGTCTCCTTCTAGATCTAACAAAAGACAATGTCTTTTCTAGAAAGATCGTTATAAATGGAAAGCTATGCCTCCTATATGATCAAATATAAAGGCTATGTCATTTTTTGGATTGATCGTTATAAGTGGTAGGCTTTATCTCCTTTGCGATCAAATATATAGCTATGTTATATCCGAATTGATTGTTTAATATATGGTAGGCTTTGCCTCCTTTACGATCATATATAAAGCTATATAATATTTGGATTGATCATTTGACATGGTAGGCTTCGCACCTCCATCACAATCTAACAAAAGGTTATGTCCTTTCCGGAAAGATCGGTTTTGCCTTCTATACGATCAAATATAAGGCTATGTCTTTTCCGGATTGATCATTATACATATAGAGGTTCTGCCTTATTCATGATCAAATAAAAAGCTTTGTCTTTTCCGGATTGATCGTTATATATGATAGGCTCTGCCTACGCTACGATCAAAGAAAAGTTATGTCTATTAAATTCTTATATATAAAGCTATAGCTCTTATTTTATTTTCTGAGTTTATGTTTGTTTATTTAATTTTGTTTATTCATAAACAATAACTATATGTATTATATGAGATTTAAAGATAATGAAATATCTTTAAAATCAAAAATATATCTCTCTTATGAGAATATATGAAGCACATGTCAGTATATCATAGAAAGTGCAAACATATTTGGAAGGTCTAGATGAGTTAGTCTCTCGACTTCCAATAACAGCAGATTCATAATTATCAATGTCTAGTGTTCTCCAAAGTCTCAAAAAAACTCATGGAGTTTTAAAGACATT
This sequence comes from Camelina hispida, assembly GCA_023657505.1. Taxonomy (NCBI): domain Eukaryota; kingdom Viridiplantae; phylum Streptophyta; class Magnoliopsida; order Brassicales; family Brassicaceae; genus Camelina; species Camelina hispida. The sequence goes on along the minus strand of CP094635.1, from coordinate 18,784,530 downwards.
TTTTTTCTTAATAAAGTTATCATGTTGAGACTATAAATAAATATGGTATCCCAAGATCGGCCATATTGGAGACACGCATGTATAAGATTATATCATACAAAAAAAAAGATGGCAAAATAATAGTAAATATGAAATTCTTTTATGCTTTAAGTATAACATTACCGGTCAAGCCATCCCGGTCAATCAATGATATTAAAAATCATTGAGAATTTGTTCAGAGGAACAAAAGTTCTTTCAAAAGTATTGCATGTCCCCGATCACATTTCATGAGGTTGTAATTAAGCATTGCACTTCATTCATATTTCAGGTAACATCTAATTTATGTTAATTTTATTTAAGTTTATTTAAATTTATTTAAATTTTTATTTATTGTTTATGGAGTCGATGGTTATATACCTCCTCTTTAATTCTGTAGTAGGCTATGCCTCCAGAATCATATAGTATTGGCCCATTCACCATCCTTTTGAATTAACAAGCTCATTGTATATATATGATGGTTTGATTTCTTTAATAAATCCCCAAATTAAACCCCAAATATCACCGATCAAAAAATAAGAGTTGGTTAAAGGTGAATGGATATAAAAGTCATCATCTTGAGAGGGGTAATTCTCATCTCACATCTTATAAGGATCTAAGATAATAGACATAACCAAAATCGGTATATTATTGATCCTAAAGTGGGATTCAGTAAGAGATGAATGAACTCCAAGAGTTATCATCTCGAGGGGGAGAATTAAAATAATCCCACATCGACAATAAGTCGATAAACTTTGGTGAATTTGACACCCCATAGCGATATAACTATGGTGAAGTCATATCCTATAGTTTATCACATATATATGTCGCATTTGATAAAGTGAAACATCCATGATGTTTACTCTTTAAATGAGCTATAATGAATCGTTCATAGCGCAACCCCAAGAGATTGCAAAACGGTTCTTGGTGATTTCATCTCCATGTCAAAACATAGAACATGCATACCAACAATCTATAAAGAAATATTTCTCCCATGTTATGTATTCATGGTTGGAGATCAAATATTTCTCATTTTGAATCTTATGGGTGTGTGATATATATTTTAAAATGCTCCACCACACCGCATAAAAATATCATCCATAGAGGATGAAATATATAGATGCGGGAGATGAATCTCCGCTCTAATAATGTTAAAGCTATCTTATGAGAGATGTGCTTATTGCAAGATTTGCATATCATCATGTTGGATGATAAAGATCCCATCACTATGGGGAAATCATAAAATAGTTTGGATCTTTGAACAAATGAATATAATGAATGTGAACTTGATTGTTCAAAATTTCAAAAGACCACCACTATTCAAAATGTATACTGCAAATCAAATGTAAAAAGCTGATGAATGAGATTTCATATTGATCCTCACTTAAATGAATATGAACTTGTAGTTCTGAGAAATCTCACATCCCAGCTAAAAATGCTCCAATAAAATATGTCTCTGACGGATGACATACTAAGTCTATGACACATAAGAAACATGATAGACTACTTTGGTTCCTAAGATAAATAAAATCCTCGAAAAGAAAAAGGAGCAAATTAAAAGAGGATTATACTCTCAAAAGAGGAGCAAATGAACTCCTAAAGAGGAGTAGATAGACTCTTAAAGAAGAGCTAATAGACTCGTAGAGAGAAGCACATAAACTCATAAGGAGGAGCAAAGATACTCCTCAAGAGGAGCAGAAAAACTGATTGATATGGTTAATAACGAAATCAGGTACCTGAATAAAATCATTTATATAATGATTAAAGAGATCTCGATTAACCATGTCATCACGGGTAATATGGAACCAAAGACATAATGTCGACAATAAAATGATATTGCGCAAATGTGATTAATGAGGATCATAAATCTCCGCTCTGTGAGCGTATAGAGATATATATTAGCCAATAAAGAGATAGTCAAGTCTATATTAAACTCGTATGAAAGACGAGTAATTTTTGGACTACTGGTCCAAGCATCAAAAGGGTATAATGATATATAACAAAATGGTGTGTCGTGCCATGTTTTGTTAAAGTACCATATATCAATCAAAATTGATGTTTTATGATGACTTGAAATACATCTCGTGGGATGATTGAAGATCTTATCCCGAAAGATATATGATATCATAATTATGTTCTCGAAAACTCATAACAGTGATGATTTTGAACATCATCAAAACTCTTGAAAAGTTATTTGGAATAAAAGATCTTGTAAACATCTTTCAAAATAGATGTTATACCAATCACTTCTAAAGGAAGTCATATATATATCTATATATATATAGTCATATAAGATCATATATAAATGCTGACGAGCATTTATATATCTTATGAATTGTGCATAGCATTTTCTACTAATCCTTTTCCAGTATATAACTTATTCTCTATGAGTGGATTTTGAGATGAGTTAAAACATATATTCTATTGCAAATGTATGATTAACTTGGACTTAATATATTTTGGAACCCCCAAGTTTGGTCTAGTTGTTTTTGGAGATGGAAGATTTACATCGAATCTGTATAAAGATATATCGCAAAACAACGACTTCGCGACGTTTCACTGATAGACTTTGGCCATCGCTTGTTCAATTCAAGCCAAAATAATTCTGCTTCATATGCCATATCGAGAATCCTTAATGACTCAGATGATGCCCGAACGTCAACCAATAGTTCCTTCTCTAAAATTGGAGCCTCGTAACATGTTGGCAAAGAACTTCAAACTGAGGGTTCGATCAGCATCAACTAGTTAATGCTTGTTGAAACCCATTAGCAAGAAGCAACCGAAAGGCAATAACACTGTTTGAAGGCATATGTCACCCAAATCAAAGGAAGCTACACCAAGAGCGACAAAACAAGACATACTCCTCTCTTACACTCAAGAATTCGAGAAGAATAAGGAAGTTGATAGCCAGTCCATCAACTCAAGTAACAATGTAGCAGAGTTACTTACAAAGGTGCTTCCGACTACCTCATTCAGAATGCATTTTCAGAGATCAAAATGCATCTTTTGATGATGATACTTCCACGGGGAGAATATGATGATTCGCGTGGCTGCACTCTTTTTCCCTTATTATGATTTTTATCCCACTGGGTTTTTCCATGATAAGGTTTTTAACGAGACAGCAAATAACACGCAAAATATCGATCTCAAAGAAGAATGTCAATGGTGAAGGTCTATCTCTCTTCAGAAGAATGAAGAGAATGATCGATATGAGTCATCTACGAAACCTATGAAGAGAAAAAGACTCGTCTTTTCCAGGGGGAGATTGTGTAAGTGTACTCTTTTTCCCTTATCATGATATTTATCCTATATGGTTTTTCTGTAATAAAATTTTTAACGAGGCAGTACACAATAAGTAAATGATGATGGATAATCAAAGGGGAGAGTTATAAATTGGATAATTACTGATGTGGTTATCCATCACTTAAAACCTATCTCTTTCTACTATTTTATTATTTACTTCTACTCTAAGTAACTTGTACTTATCCTATTTTAGCTTGGGCACAAAGCTACTGTGGTATATATATATGTGCGATCATTGTTGTAAGAAGTAGAAGTAGAGAGAGTGAAGTATATAACACTAATGTTTCATTGTTGTATCTCTCTGCCTCCACTCTCGATCTCTTTCTCCCTTTATTATAGTATATACTATCATACATATGTATATACACATATACACATATGATATACTATTTTTATATATATACGTTATGTTTTATGACAATACTTATCTTCTTTTGGTGTTTTTTCTTCTTCAAAATTTCTTCCTTAGTAGCTTACTTCGTCCTTGTGCATAATTCTTATCTTACGTTGCTCTACAATTGTTATTGAATCAGGTTGTATGAAACTCCAACGTGAATTTTCTTCTTGTTAGACATTCCAGTGATTAGGCTCTGGTGCATGAGACGAACGATACTGAACTTCCGCAATTATCAGCTGTAGTTTGCTTTAAACGACATGTGCTTGTGATCTTATATCTTTAAGCGTTTGTTGCTCTGCCCCCAATCATTAGATTCTCCATCATCATAGTAGATCCATGATTTCTTTAGCTTATAGCCTTATATCCATCTCATATCAACTGATCCCGTCAATAAATCACCTCTCGCATCCTTCATACTCACGTAGTTAAAACTGCCCCTCCTTCTAGGGCCAATTGTTTGGGCAAATTTTAACCGATACATATGTGAACAGTTCTACAGAATGAACGCAAAAAGGTCTTTATTGATTAACGCTCAAAATTACAATAAATCAATATCATAATCTGTTGTGGAATGTTCCTTCATAAATAATATGGCTCTCCATTAGATTTAGTCGCTTGATAGTGATTGCCAACTCTTGATTGCTACCTCTTGGGTTATGACCAATTGACCATGATATACTAGATAACAACAATCTCATCAGTGACGTATACAACGACGATCTTGTGGGCAATCATAACGTCATTGGTGATGATCGTTGGTGATGGTGATCTTGAAACAACCCTTCCTTTTTTTTTTTTTTTTAATACCTTAATTTACTAGTGGTCCCATACCCACTAACATCCTAACAACAATCAATAACCGCGGATAACCAAATAAAACAATTTCCATTAAACCAATAGAATACCAACAACAATAATCTAATAACCAACAATGAAATAGCAAGGTTCCAACGTCCTATAATGCTCTATCAACTCAATACTAGCAACCTAACGATAGCTAGACCACAATCAATCAAGCCTCTAGAACATCCTCCTCCTCATCGCCTTTAATTCCACGATCACACTTTTCCTTTACCTGCACACCACAAACAACAATTGAGATGCGTAAGTATTATCATAAATACTTAGTGAGGCCGTCCTCCCATCTACTAGGTTATACACACAAGCATATGAGACCCTCAAGTTAAGCAAAACAAACAACACACAACAATACATCAAACCAGGAAAATCAAGTCTCGGATGAGACCAGTGTCGACCGACGCTTAACCGGTGTCGATCGATGTTGTGAACCTTGGTGTCGACCGATACTTGAAAGGTGTCGATCGATGATGATACAAACAGTGTCGACCGATGCTCAAATGGTGTCGATCGATGCTATACCTGCATACGCGAACTGCACGAACACGAACGACGAATCCCGATTCCAATCATCCCGATTTCGTCCCCAAACTCACCCAAATGACACACAAACCTATGGGAAACTCGAAAACAACATACCCAAGCAACAAACACCACAGAAAGACAAGGAAACAGCCAAACAAAAGAGATCTCATGCTTAGATCAACCATGGTCAAGCACTCACCTCAAGAACAAGAAGATTGGATTGAGAAACCTGGGAAACAACACCTCCAGAAGCTCCCCCTTCGTTTCCAGCAACAGCTATCACTTCTACAGCCTCAGATCTCTCCAAAATCTCCAAGAACAAGCCCAGAAAATCTCAGGAACATTTTTCTCTCTTTTCACTATTTTCTCTCTTTTTTTTTCACTAAACGGCGACAACAATGAGACTCCCAAAACCCTCAATTCGTCCTTAGACGCTTATAACAGGATTTAGGGATTTAATTGAACGAAACCGAACCAACCAGCAATTAAAACGAACCCAACCAAACCGGAACACATGGTGTCGATCGATGCCCCCAAGGATGTCGATCGACACCCACACCAAAATTACAAAAATTGGTTCACGGATGTTACAATTCTCCCCCACCAATATGGATTTGTCCTCGAACCCCGTAATACCGTCCATCTGCCACGGACCTCCGTGCCACCGTCAGCACGGCCCGCATGTCACCAGACCGGACTAAACACCGTCAGCCAAGGTTTCCCGTGCCACTGTCGCAACAGCCTGCACACCTCCGACTGACCCTCGAGGTCTCCCTCTAGCCAATATACTCGCATCATAAACACTATTTGCTCACAACTCAGTGCTTCCCCCGTCCGCGGTCGCAACCAACGAATCATGCCGGCTTGCTATCAGGCCAACCGCCTTAAGCTACGGCATCCAGGAAGTCACTCACACACACTCCCCCCGCTCTCGGGTCGCAACCCTCAAGACATACCGGCTCACTGCCGAGCCTCGGCTCACAGCTACGGTATCCAGGGAGCCTCACATATCCCGCTCTTGGGTCGTCACCCTCAAGCGCGCTCTCGGATCTTCAACCGAAGCAACATACCACTCCCACTCTCTGGCCACAAAGTCCATCGATCTATCGGTATCACATGAGTTGGGCCCGCACGGTCTTGAGCAAAACAAATACAAATACTGATGCCAACGAGTATCTCCCGGCTAGATCTACCTCAACATTTCTACAAAACTTTCCTTTTTTAGAAACTTTCTAATTCTGGAAACCTTCCTTTTGTGGAAACCTTCTATTTATGGAAACTTTCCAAAAATAGAAACCCGAGCTATTTCTCTTTTCCCATGACAACAACAGTCAAACATAAAGAAAAATACTCATCTTATTAATCTCAAAAATGCCATAATCGTTACAATCTCAACGAAATTACATCAGAAAAAGCAAAAATACAATAATCGGAGCCATCAACCCGCATCCCGAGCACCACCTCATCTTGATACTTAGTCGCACAACCAACCACCCCTAAGCGACCAAATATCAAGAGAGATGGGCTGGAATACTCCGTACCCGCTCCAGCCACGGACTACAACTTGGACCCGGCTAGACAAGCTCAAGTCGCGGCCTGCTTCTCGAACCACTTCTTAAACCTTGCCTTCATCCTCGCCTCGGGCTCCCAAGTCTGCTCCTCTACTCCATCACAGTCCCACGGGACTCTCATCAAAGGAATCTTCTTCTTCCGAAATTCCTTAACTCTCCTCCCGAGTACCCTCAAAGGTCTCGCCTCCAACGTCAAGTTGGGCTGAAGATCCTCAGGAATCTTAGGTAACAACCGATCACGCTCGTGAAGACACTTCCTCAGCATCGACACATGAAATACCTTGTGGAACGCACGCATAACCTCAGGCAACTTCAGCCGGTATGCCACTGGCCCCACCCGCTCAACCACTCTGAACGGACCCATGTACCTCGGACTCAACTTAGTCTCTGTCAGTGACCTGTTCGGACCCTGCAACATGGCCATCTTGAGATACACTCTATCACCAACCTGAAACTCAAGATCCTTTCTCCTCCTATCAGCATAACTCTTCTGCCGATCCTGAGCCTCCTTCATGTTCAGCCTCAGAACCCGGATCTTCTCCGAGGTCACCTGAACAAAATCTGCACCATATATGCTCCTCTCCCCCACCTGAGTCCAACATAACGGTGTACGACACGGCCTCCCATACAAAGCCTCATAAGGAGCCATCCCAATACTAGCCTGGTAGCTGTTGTTGTAAGCAAACTCCACCAAGCTCAAGTGATCTGCCCAATGACCACCCCAATCCAGCACACACATCCTCAATAAATCCTCCAAAATCTGGATCGTCCTCTCTGACTGACCGTCCGTCTAAGGATGATAGGCTGTACTCATATGCACCTTCGTGCCCATCTCTGCCTGAAATCCCTTCCAGAACACCGAGGTGAACTTGGAATCTCTATCAGACACAATACTAGCAGGCACACCATGCAGTCTGACTATCTCCCTCACGTACTTCTTGGCCAAAACCGCTGCTCCATCAGTTTTCTTGATGGCCAGAAAATGTGCAGACTTAGTCAAACGGTCCACAATGACCCAAATAGCATCAAACGTCCTCGACACAGGCAAACCCACCACGAAGTCCATCGTGATCAAATCCCACTTCCACTCTCGAATAGGCAAACTCTGTAATAAACCACCAGGAACCTGATGCTCCGCCTTCACCAGCTGGCAAGTATCATACTTCGCCACCCAGTCGGCTACGTCCTTCTTCATCCCGACCCAGTGATAATACCGCTGAGGTCACGGTACATCTTGGTCGCCCTGGATGAATAGAGAACTTGCTCGAATGAGCATCTCTCAGTATCTCCTGCCTCAAATCCTCACCCATGGGCACACAGATCCGACCATGCACAAGGATAGTACCATTAGCAGAAACCTGATACTCTGCACCCGCAGCCTTAGAGGCATTCACCAGCCCCTCATCGCTCCCCTGAGCTAACCTCACTCTGCTCAACAAATCCGCTCTATCAGCTGCCTCCAAACCCAAAGGTTCCTGTGAGATAGCACACAAACTCAATGCACTAATCTCACCTACCAACGCCTCCATATCCTGCTCCTGAGCCAAAGCCATCCGCTTCCGACTCAAGGCATCCGCAACCAGGTTAGCTTTACCAGGATGGTAAGCTATGTCCAAATCATAATCCGCTACTAACTCCATCCAACGCCTCTGCCTCAAATTCAGCTCAGGCTGAGTAAAAATGTACTTGACTCTTGTGATCTGTAAATACCTGTACCTTCCCACCATAGATAGGATCTCCAAATCTTAAGAGCAAAGATCACTGCTGCCATCTCTAAATCATGAGTAGGATAATTAGCTTCATGCTTCCGCAACTGCCGCGAAGCATAGGCTATAACCTTCCCCTGCTGCATAAGTACACAACCCAACCCCACTCTAGAAGCGTCTGTATACACAACATAAGGCTCGTCCTGCTCAGGCAGTGCTAACACCGGCGTGGTAGTCAACATCTGCTTGAGACTTGCAAAACTTGCCTCACACTCTGGTGACCACACAAGTGGGACATCCTTCCCTGTAAGCTTAGTCATCGGCTGAGCCATACTCGCAAAACCCCGAACAAACCTCCTGTAGTAACCTGCTAACCCCAGGAAACTCCGAATCTCAGTGGCACTCTGCGGCCTCGGCCACTCCCTAATGGACTGAATCTTCTCTGGGTCCACTGAAACTCCCTCTGCAGAAACAATGTGTCCTAAGAACCCCATCTCACGCTGCCAGAAACTGCACTTACTCAGCTTAGCAAATAACTTCTGCTCCCGCAGCTTCTCCAACACTGCTCTCAAATGTACTACATGCTCCTCAGGACTCTTAGAATATACCAGGATGTCGTCGATGAAAATGATGACTGACACGTCCAGAAACTCCTGGAACACGCTGTTCATCAATCTCATAAACGCGGCTGGCGCATTTGTCAACCCAAACGGCATCACCACAAACTCGTAGTGCCCATATCTCATCCTGAAGGCTGTCTTCCTCACATCTGCCTCATGTATAGGAATCTGATGATATCCTGATGCCAAGTCGATCTTGGAGAACCAAGTAGCACCTCTCAACTGATCCAACAACTCATCAATCCTCGGGAGAGGGTACTTGTTCTTCACAGTAACTCGGTTCAAACCCCGATAGTCAATACACAACCGAAAACTCCCATCCTTCTTCTTAACAAACAACACCGGAGCTCCCCACGGTGAACAACTAGGACGGATAAAACCCTTGCTCAACAAATCCTCCAGCTGCTTCTTCAGCTCTGCCATTTCTGCTGGAGCCATCCTGTAAGGAGCCTTGGATAACGGCATCGTCCCCGGTTCCAGCTCAATAGTAAAAGGATCCGACCGAGATGGTGGTAATCCCTGCAACGACTGGAACACATCCTCAAAGTCCTCCACAACCGGAATACCGCTAACCGTAGACTTCCCCACTAACTCTAGCATAGATATAGTAACCAGATAAGCCTCACGCCCCTTCTCGATCATCTTCCCTGCCTGAACGGCTAGGATCACGAGACTCCCCGAAGTCGGTCTAATACCCTGAAAAACCAACTTTCCTCCTGGACGCTCAAACTCCACTCTACCTCGATAGCAGTCCAAATGCACCTTATATCGATGCAACTAATCCATACCAAGAATAACATCATACAACTCCACTGGACTGATAAGCAAATCCGCTGGCCACGACTCTCCTGCGATCTGAATATCAACTCCTCCAGCTCGTCCAATAACCCTCAGGAACTTGCCTCCCGCAACTCAGACAACTCCTGAATGCTCTCCAGAATCCCCTCTGATCCCCGCACTCTCCAGAAGCTCCAGAATCAAACATAACATGGGACTTAAACCCGCCCACCAACAAGGTCCCTACACAAATCCCATGTGTTGAGAACCAAACAATCGATCACAAGAAAAAACAAACATAATCTGAACTATTAAATTGACCAAGTTCGAATCTCAGAAGTTATACCTGTGATCGCTCCCGCACTAGTGCCACCGGTCTCCCTAGTCGAGTACACCTGAGACGTCGGCTCGATCCAACCCACCGGCTGCACACCGTGCTGCACCCCTGGCTGAGCTTCAGCCTGCAACACTGCTACTGCCCTCTGCTGCAACTTGGGACAACGAGGCTTGATGTGCCCCGTCTCTCTGCAGTACTAACACACTCAGGTATCTATCCGCAGCTCCGTCACCGGCCGCTGCTCTGTCACTGCCTGCTGCTCACCTCTCTGTGGACAGCTAGTCACCTTGTGGTCCCTGCTACCACACCCAAAGCATCTCGTACCCCCGTGCCTCGATCTCTGCATAACATAAAACTTCCGTTTCTGCCCCTCCGCAGGCTTGCCGCCCTTGCTAGGAACAGAAAGCGGCTGATACTGTTGTGGCTGCACCGAAGAACTGACCACAACCACCTGTGACCTCAAGTCATCCTCTATCCCAGCTGTAACCTCAACCAACTCCGCTCTCGTAGCATAGCTCCTCACTCTGCACCGAGTCCTCAAATCATCCCGCAGAGCCAACAAAAACCTCCGCACCTGAGCCGACTCTGGCTCCCATGCCCTGCCTGCATACCCCACAAGCCGACTGAACTCTGCATCCAGCTCCCGCACTGTATGGTCCCCCTGAGTCAACCCCAAGAACCGTGCCTCCATACGATCAAGAGCCTCCAGAGGAAAATACTTGGAGTTAAACTCCCTCACAAAATCTCCCCAAGACATACCCCGTTGCACCCTCCGTGCTGTCACCGACCTCCACCACACACGTGCAACTCCTGACAAGTAAAACACTGCCAGATCCACCCTGTACCGGTCGGGACACCTAAGCGAAAGGAAAATATCCTCCATCCGCTCTCTCCACTCATCCGCTACACTCGGATCGGTACTTCCTGAGAAATACCCTGCTCCCACATGCCGCAGCTGCTCCATCATCCGCACATACTGAGCATCCACTACCTCGGCCCCCGGCTGCACACCTGCCTGCAAACCCGCCGCAGGCTGCACCGCTGGAACCTGCCCACCACCCACTGGCGGCACTACTAGATCCTGCCCACCAACCACTGGCGGCACTACTGGATCCTGCCCACCAACCACTGGCGGCACAACTGGATCCTGCCCACCAACCACTGGCGGCACAACTGCTGGAAGTCACTGCAAAACCTGAGCTAGCAAGTCCATCAAGACATCCTCCCTGCCCGGAGCACCCTCAGCTGCAACCCTCACACCCGGGGAACAACCGTGACCGACACAGGGCCCATCCGCCCTGCCGTCACCCAAACCAGCCTGGTCTCCAGACACACTAGGATGAACCTGTGACTCCGCCACCTCCTCACTGGCCATGCTCTGGGTCACACTCACACTAGCCTCAGGAACCTGACCTCGTCCCCGACCACGACCACGACCACGCCCACGACCACGACCACGACCGCGACCAACAGCATCCTCACCTCTAACCATCAGTATCATCCAAGAACAAAAGGCTAAGCAAACAATAATTCTAATACACAAAAACACATCTTACCGTGGAATCACAAAACATGCTCGAAGAGGATGTTCTAGGACTTCATGCCACACACAATTGACCAACTCACACAATCAATCATAGCATGGAATCCTAAACATCAACAGCAAAAGCACAATGAACCCTAGACCTAGAACCGTAAGGGCTCTGATACCAAAATGAAACAACCCTTCCTTTTTTTTTTTTAATACCTTAATTTACTAGTGGTCCCATGCCCACTAACATCCTAACAACAATCAATAACCGCGGATAACCAAATAAAACAATTTCCATTAAACCAAAAGAATACCAACAACAATAATCCAATAACCAACAATGAAATAGCAAGGTTCCAACATCCTACAATGCTCTATCAACTCAATACTAGCAACCTAACAATAGCTAGACCACAATCAATCAAGCCTCTAGAACATCCTCCTCCTCATCGCCTTTAATTCCACGATCACACTTTTCCTTTACCTGCACACCACAAACAACAATTGAGATGCGTAAGTATTATCATAAATACTTAGTGAGGGCGTCCTCCCATCTACGAGGTTATACACACAAGCATATGAGACCCTCAAGCTAAGCAAAACAAACAACACACAACAATACATCAAACCAGGAAAATCAAGTCTCGGATGAGACCAGTGTCGACCGACGCTTAACCGGTGTCGATCGATGTTGTGAACCTTGGTGTCGACCGATGCTTGAAAGGTGTCGATCGATGCTGACACAAACAGTGTCGACCGATGCTCAAATGGTGTCGATCGATGCCATACCTGCAGACGCGAACTGCACGAACACGAACGACGAATCCCGATTCCAATCATCCCGATTTCGTCCCCAAACTTACCCAAATGACACACAAACCTATGGGAAACTCGAAAACAACATACCCAAGCAACAAACACCACAGAAAGACAAGGAAACAGCCAAACAAAAGAGATCTCATGCTTAGATCAACCATGGTCAAGCACTCACCTCAAGAACATGAAGATTGGATTGAGAAACGTGGGAAACAACACCTCCAGAAGCTCCCCCTTCGTTTCCAGCAACAGCTATCACTTCTACAGCCTCAGATCTCTCCAAAATCTCCAAGAACAAGCCCAGAAAATCTCAGGAACGTTTTTCTCTCTTTTCACTATTTTCTCTCTTTCTTTTTCACTAAACGGCGACAACAATGAGACTCCCAAAACCCTCAATTCGTCCTTAGACGCTTATAACACGATTTAGGGATTTAATTGAACCAAACCGAACCAACCAGCAATTAAAACGAACCCGACCAAACCGGAACACATGGTGTCGATCGATGCCCCCAAGGGTATCGATCGACACCCACACCAAAATTACAAAAATTGGTTCGCGGATGTTACAGATCTTGTTCATGTTCGGCAAGGAAGCTAGGTTTAAAGCTTTCAGAGTATTCTCGGGTTCTTCCCCTCTCTCGTTCTTTTGTTTTAGGGCCTCTTAATTTATAGTCATCATCAAACCCTAATTCTAATTGGGTTTGGTATGGTTAAGGCTTAACCAAAGTTAACCGAAAGTGAATTCATTTTTTCCCAACATGTCCTAATCTAGTATTATATAAAATATATATGTAGTTGTTAGAATTAGCGGAAGAGATTGAGAGTTTGAATAGCTTAGAAAGAGTTTAGTGTGACAAACAAAGAGAATGTGTGAGAAGATAAGATTCCACTAGAATATCCTTTTACAACATATGTCTACAACCTTAAATAGGAGACTTAATTAGGGTAACCCCCTTTACAAGAATAGAAACATAGGATGTCGACATTTAGAGAGAGAGAGAGAAGTGTTTTCCAAGTGGTGATAGTGACATCTCCGAAGTCAACTTGTGCACTCGTGACTCTCTTCTTCTCATCGTTCCCCAACGGCTATATTGGAGTGTTCTAGAACACTTAATGGGCTTGATGGACCGAACTTCTTCTCTTCTCTTGCCCTTATGTCTTAGATAGACACCTTGGCCTTATTGTGAAACTGTACGAATGTCCGTACGGTTTAGTCTCGAGATGGAACTTGATCAATACTTCCCCTCAAGCTTAGCCGAATGCAATGGCTAAGCTTGGAACCTGAAAGGACCGACCTTTTTTAAAAAAAAAAAAAATTAATAAATATAATATAGTAAATAAACTACAACTAGTTGTCCCATACCCACTAGCCACCTAACCACAATCACAATCATCAGCGGAATAACCAATCTCAATATCCAATAAATATCCAATAATATAACATCAACAATATCCAATAATCAAATAAAAGGAAACATAGAACCAGCAACCTAGCAATGTTCTAATGACCCAACTGTAGCAACCTAGCAATACCAAACAACATCAAACCAAGTCCCTAGAACATCCTCCTCTTCATTGCCTTGATTCCACGATCACACTTTGTCTTTACCTTCACCACAAACACATATTGAGATGCATGAGTATTTGATAAACACTCAGTGGGGCAATCCTCCCATCAACTGGGCTATACACACAAGCAACAGTGATTCCAAGTTCCAAACAATCAACAAAAAAGCACACAAACAAGGAAAACGAACATCAACTCGCTGGAAGGGAGGTGTCGACCGACACCAGCCAAGTGTCGATCGACACTGGCACTTGGTGTCAACCGACACTACCCCACAGTGTCGATCGATGCTTGCTTCACTGGTGTCGACCGACACCAAGTGGTGTCGATCGACACTCCCTCTGCAACCGCAATCCGCTTGAAGCTGAGAGTCGAATCTCGCTCCCAAACTCCACCAAATCGTCCAATACTCAAAACCCAAGCCTTATACATCCGTAGGAACCTGTAGCAAACAATCCCAGCAAGAAAAACACACAAACAAGCAACACACAAGCAAGAACAAGGAATCAAAGGCTTAGATAAGCCATGGCCATGCACTCACCTCTTTGCAGGAAGTTTCTAACCAACAATGGACGAATCCACACTCCCAGAAAGCTTCCCACACGATCCTAGCCTTGAATCCTCACTCCCACAGCAAGATCTCTCCCACAAAGCTTTGAAATCTCACAAACTCTCTCTAGAACCTCAAGAACCAACTCTCTCTTTTGTTTTTCTCTAAAAGCGGCGAAACAACACAAAAACACGACCCTAGGTCGTTTTCCCCCTTTTACAACTCGGTTCAATGGTTTCCTTAAACCAAACCGGCCAAAATCGACGATTGAATCAATTCAATCGAACCAGAAAATCAATGGTGTCGACCGACACCCCCTTGGTGTCGATCGACACCCTCACCCAAAACGCACAATTTGGTTTGCGGGTGTTACAGAACCCGTGAAGCATTACCTCATTAAAAACCTTAACATAGAAAACCTCATGGGACAAAACTATGTTTAGGGAAAAAGAGTGTGATGTCCACGGATTAGGGAAGTGAATCAAAGATGAGTCAAGTCTACAAGCCCAAGTTTGCTATGAATGTGTTCGCAAACCTTGGGGCATGCAGCCTTTGTGAAAATGTCAGCCAGTTGGTCTCCACTCCTAGTGTGACACGGCAAGACCACTCCTTCTTCTATCTTCTCACGAAACTTGTGGCAATCTACTTCAATGTTTGGTTCGCTCATGAAAGACTGAGTTGGTGGCAATATGAATCGCAGCTTCATTGTCACAGTGAATAGTGATCAGTTGTTTTGTCTCAACACCGAGATCCTTGAGTAGTCATTTCAACCATGTCAATTCACTCGTTAGATTCCTCATTTCTCGATATTCAGCCTCGGCACTTGAACATGAGACAACCTTTTGCTTCTTTGATTTCCAAGTCACCAAGTTGCCTCCTACAAACGTACAGTATCCGGTGGTTGACCGTCTGTCCAATGTATCGCCGGCATAGTCAGCATCACAATAGCCTACTAACTTAGTGTTAGAATACTTGCCCATCCAGATGCCTTGACCCGGGTGTCAGCATCACAATAGCCTACTAACTTAGTTGGAGCTTTCATATGTTGACTTACCTGATTCACAGCATACCATATGTCAGGTCGGGTGATGGCAAGATATATCGACTTACCCACAAGTCGTCGATATCGCGTGACGTCCTCATATGGCTCATCCATCGGTTCCTTCGGCTTGCCCTCCTGGGCTCTAACACTCTCCCCCTTTCGCTTGAGCTGATAATCCTCGTCGAGTGGTGTGAGAGCTAGTTTAGCCACAAGTTTACCTGTTTCAGCCAACAAATCGAGAGTATACTTTCGTTGTGATAGAAATAGGCCTTCTGGGGAACGGCATACTTCTATCCCAAGAAAGTATTTCATCTCACCAAGATCTTTAATATCAAAGACAGACTTAAGACACTGTTTAGTATCTGAGATACCGTCCTTGTTGTCATCGGAGATGATAATATCATCGACATAGATCAAGACAACAATGATGCCAAGGTCACTTTGGAAAGTAAACAAGGTATGATCAGCTTCAGACCGGCAAAACCCACGATCTTTGAGTGTAGAGATGAGTTTGTGGTACCAAGCTCGCGGAGACTGCTTAAGGCCGTAGATAGCTTTCCGAAGTCGGAGAACCTTTCTCGGAGCAACAATGTCTTCAAGACTAGGCGGAAGAGTCATGTAGACTTCGTCTTCGAGTTCACCTTGAAGAAAGGCGTTCTTCACATCCATTTGCCATAAGTCCCACTCGAGATTAGTGGCCAAGGAAAGGAACACACGAACGGTATGTAGTTTGGCCACGTGAGTGATTGTCTCCTTGTAATCTGTCCCATATGTCTGAGTGAAACCACGAGCCACAAGGCGAGCCTTATACCGTTCAATATCCCCATTACTCAAATAATGATGGTGAAGACCCACTTGGAGCTAACCACCTTCTTTCCTTTAGGCAAATTGGCTTCATCCCACGTATGATTCTTAATCATGATCTTTGGCTTCATCATAGGTTTGAGGGATCCACTGATCCTCAATCTTGCTAAAGAAGGCCCGATGTTCTTCTGGTAAAAACTCAAGTGAACAGACCGCTTGGAGTGGATGAGCCACAGCTTGACTATTATAGTAAACGCGTTTATCTTTCCATGTAGAACGATGAGACTTAATGTGTTCACTTCGTCGTAACACAGGATGTGCAACCTCTTGGTCATCTAATGCGGTTACACTATCCTCAGCTGTCTCGTCATTATGTTATGTTGCCTCGCGTGACGTAATGCATTCACTTTGATGTAACACAGGATGTGCAACCTCTTGGTCATCTAATGCGGTTACACTGTCCTCAGCTGTCTCGTCATCGTGTTTTGTTGCCTTGTGGCCACTCACACAGACTATCTCGGTAGCTTCATGAGGTGCGTTACTGCCTGGAGCAACAGAATGTTTCGTAGGGATTGTTGGCTCTTCGTCACCATTGGTCAAGGGAGACGTACTTTGATCACATATCGGCTTTGGTGGAGGGTTGCCGAGGTGATCAAGAAGGAATCTCAAGCTGGACGCTCGGTCAATTGGTGAACTTGAAAGATCCTTTAAACTACTCCAATCTTTCTTGTCGAAGTAGCCAGCGTTTTCCATGAACTTCACGTCCCGAGAGACAAATAAGCGACTGGTGGTCGGCTCATAGAACTTATAGCCCTTTTGAGTTGTGGAGTAACCGATGAACATACACTTGGTGCTCTTAGCATCGAGTTTACTTCTTTGCTCTCCAGGAACTAATACAAAACAAACACACCCAAACACGTGTAAGTGATCTAATGATGGTTTAATTTTGTTTAGTACCTCGAATGGAGACAGGTCGTTTAAGACTCTTGTTGGAGTTCTATTAATTAGATAGCAGGCCGTCATGACAGCATCACCCCAAAATCTCTTAGTGACGTTTGTGTGGAACATCATCGACCTTGCAACCTCCATGAGATGTTGATTCTTCCTCTCCACCACACCATTTTTTTGGGGTGTGTATGGGCAGCTAGTTTGTTGTAGAGTCCCATGTTTGGTAAGGTGTTCCTTGAACTTGTGACTTGTGTATTCTCCTCCATTATCTGACCTAAGTACCTTTATTTTAGCATTGAAGTGATTAGTAACATAATTTTGAAAATTAACAAATGCATCAAACACTCTATCTTTAGAAGGTAACAAGGTGATCCATGTATATTTAAATTTTTCATCAATGAATGTCACAAAATACTTGTTATTATATATCTCTAGATAAACATGGTGATTCCATACATCTGAATGTACTAAATCAAAGCAATGCTCATAAATAGTGGTAGACTTAGGGAAAATAGACTTGCAATGTTTACCAAGAATACAAGACTCACAACTTGAGTTATCAAAAGAAACATTTGGCAACATTAAATTAAGAGCATGAGAATGGGGATGGCCTAGCCTAGCATGCCACATAGTATCGGAACTAACAACAAAACAAGACTTAAACGAAGTAGATAGACTTGGTGAGGTTTTCTCTAGGACATAGAGATCTCCTTTAGCATTTCCTCCTGCAAGAACCTTTCCAGTCTTAATATCCTGAAAATGAACACTATTAGGACCAAAGATGGTGTAGCAGTTCAAGTCATTAGTGGTTCTCTTAACCGATAAGAGATTTGATGTAAATGTAGGCATAAAGAAAACTTTTGAGGTTTTATCAATTACTTTCAAGTTCGCTACTCTCTTTACTGGTATTCGATCTCCATTTGCTATAATAACACTTCCTAAAGCCGGTTTGTGAGAAGCACCCGAGTCAACAACAAGTGAACTACTCAGATTAGAGACAAAGAAAGTGATACCAGAATCCTTGAGTGAGGCAATGGATCGAATGAGTGCCTCCAAGACAGATTTCCTCACCACCTCACCATAGGATGCAGTCATAGCCGCCTCATCTCCTTGTTTCGACGACCCAATTCCTTTGTCGCTAGTCGCTTCCTTAGAGAGATTAGCCTTGAACTTGGCCGGCTTGAGATGAGGATGAAGTATCCAGCACTTGTCTTTCATGTGGCCCCGCTTCTTTCAGTGGTCACATATCCACACCTTCCTATCCTCCAGCTTGTAGACACCTTTGTTGGCCGTGACAAGCTCCCCCTTACCACTAAACAAATCAAGAGACCCTTGTTCCTTTTGGATCTGCGAACAAATGTCTTCAAAGGTAGGTAGCCTGTCGGATCTTAGGATGTGCTTCAAGAGGTCATTGAAGGCTGGATTTAGAGTAAGTAGGAGACCAAAG
Source organism: Camelina hispida (assembly GCA_023657505.1). NCBI lineage: Eukaryota > Viridiplantae > Streptophyta > Magnoliopsida > Brassicales > Brassicaceae > Camelina > Camelina hispida. Next base: position 18,765,716 of record CP094635.1, on the reverse strand, counting down.
ATCTTGTCTTGCTCCTTCCGTTTGTTTAACACCGCCGGATCCAACGAACTTGGTCGTAAAGTGTCAAGTTCTGACCAAAGCGCTCGAAATTTCCCAAGATGTTTGGTAAACTCCAAATCCTCTTGAGTGAGATTGTTAATGGCTTTCTTGACTTCAAAGACTCTCGTCAAGTTCGAGATATTACCATACACATTCTTGAGTGTCTCCCACAGTTCTCTAGCCGTCTCGCAGTATGAGTAGGCTTCAAGAATCGGAGCATCAAGTGAGTTTTGAAGAACTGAGAGCACTACTTGGTCTTCTTGAAACAATTTTGCCTTCCTCTCAGCCTCCTCTTCTTCCACCTCGGAAGTGTCTTTCTCATCTCCTTTAGAGATCTCCTTTGGTGCGTAGTCTTTTTCGACGTGGCTCCAAAGTCCTCGACCTCCCAGGGCAGTTCTTGTGGTTTGTGTTCACAGCAAGTAGTTAGTTCCCTTAAGAACAACTGCCGTAACAATCGGCTTAGAATTATCCATCGAGTAAAGCAAAGAAAAATCAAAGAAGAGTGAAGAATAGAAATCTTAGTAAAATGAGAAGAATAGACTGATGAGATTAAGTTATCAAGAATCGAAGAACATGCTCTGATACCATGTTAGAATTAGCGGAAGAGATTGAGAGTTTGAGTAGCTTAGAAAGAGTTTAGTGTGACAAACAAAGAGAATGTGTGAGAAGATAAGATTCCACTAGAATATCCTTTTACAACATATGTTTACAACTTTAAATAGGAGACTTAATTAGGGCACCCCCTTTACAAGAATAGAAACATAGGATGTCGACATTTAGAGAGAGAGAGAGAAGCGTTTCCCAAGTGGTGATAGTGACATCTCCGAAGTCAACTTGTGCACCCGTGACTCTCTTCTTCTCATTGTTCCCCAACGGCTAGATTGGAGTGTTCTAGAACACTTAATTGGCTTGATGGACCGAACTTCTTCTCTTCTCTTGCTCTTATGTCTTAGATAGAGACCTCGACCTTATTGTGAAACTGTACGGACGTCCGTACGGTCGAGTCTCGAGATGGAACTTGATTAATAGTAGCCAAGTGTTCCCCATCGGTTTTTCTGGAGTTAAAGACATTGGATTCTTGAATTAAGTGTTAACTCAAAGGACCCATTTTATTACCTGGAAACAAAGATCTCCTAGACCGAGAATGTGATCACCATCAGTAACAACTATAACTTGGATGCCTCTCTGAGGCCATATTTAATTCACATTTTAATATTAAAACTGAAATAAAGTAAATTTGCATTAACTATATTTCTCCACTCAATTTTATTCAACACACAATAAATTATATTTCAAATCCACATATTACCACTTAATGAGCCCATATTATAAATAACTGGTGTATATACAGCTAGACTAGATTTTAAAACTATTTTTTTTTCTTTAACAGCATTTATTGCTTAACTGAAGTCTTATCTTCCTCCTATCTCCAAACTAAATTACGAGAGATTTCAATAAACAATAGTAATATTTAAACTCTCCTACAACATGAGCAACACATTCAGTTTTGAATCCCAATAGTTCAAGAACTGACACTCTATTAGGTGATTAGTCACATATTTAACATAGATATATTTTTTATATCTAAGTTATATCTCTTATATTATATTATATTCAGCTGTTTCCATCAGCTAATCTCTATTTCTGATTCTAAAATATCACAAGAAAAGCAAACCAAAAGATCGAAGAATATGATACAGAGTTTGGTGAGTAGCCTGACCGTGCCCTGGAAAATGATGTACCTAGCACTCTCTCACTGAAGATTGAAACGAGCAGACCCGTTTTTTATTTTCAAATAAATAAATGTCTAGAGCATCAAAGTAGAAGAACTCTTCAATGGTTCCTTCAGTTTTAGATGATCATTACTTGGCTTGTGTTGTGTTGTAAGCTAAGTGATTGCATTGTGACAGTCACTTACTCTTAGAAGTTGACATATGGCATCTCTCTTTTTGACATGTCTTCTAAATAATAAATACAGACATACAGTGTTATTTTTTAAACTGAATTTATTTATATCATCATACTTAAGAAATAAATCAAATTGCATGATAGTTAAAAAAAACATTAAGATTTAAAGTTTTGGTTATTTACTCATTATTTAAAATTTAATACAATTTAAAATTCATTAAAAAACATAAATAAATATAATAATATTATTTAAACTATTAAAAGAGTTTTTTTTTTAATTTTTTATAATTTGGAAAAGGATAAGCTGATCATTTAAAATTAACTACATAGTTAATGAATACAAATAGAACAATTCCAAAGCCCTAATGATTTTTAATCAATATAAACAAAGTCTCTCGAAAAAATAAACTTTGTTGGTATGGTTTTCTGATTGTACAGTTTCTAGAAAAAAAATGAAAAAAAAATAATAACCAAATTTTAATGACTTTTAACCAAAAAACTAAACTAATGTAACAATCTCGTGTGTTGTAAGAATTACAAACAGATGAGTATGAGAAAAACAGAGAATGAGATAGAAGAATGATCAAGAGAAAAAGAGTGAGCGGCTAGGTTATAATAGAGGAGAATGACAGATTCTCATTCTTTGAATAATAATGACCTAGTTACAAACTATTTATAGGGATACAATGGAGTCTATATAAGAAAACTACTAGAATATAAATTTACTAGAATATGATCCGTGCTAGAGCACGGGTTGAAATTCTTTCCTTTTGTTTGTTTGGTATCATATATGTGATTATTTTATTTGTTTTAAAATATTTTTTAGATGGAACACTATACCATGAAATCATATATTGAATATGACTTATGAAAAAAACATCTATTTTGTAAGATATATTCTATTATATCTAGATTTTGACACGCGGTATAACGCATATTAAGTTGTGTGATAAAAAATTAATTTTTGTTTGTTAATTTTTTTTGATTTGTTTAGTGTTTAAAATTATATATTGTATTTTGATTGTTAATTCTATAACTTAACCTATAGTATAGCACATATTAATTTTAGGACCAAATATGTAATGTATGTTTGTCAAAATCATCGTGACCGAGAAAATCTACCAAAAACATTATTCAAAACTTAAATTTAATCCGAGAAATCATATTTTTGAAATTTTAACCCGTGCTATAACAAGAAACCATATTCTTTTGAATTTTTTTATATTATAGTGACATATTATTGACCCGTACTATAATAAATCAAATTAGAGTGTTTATAATTTTTAACTTTTTGATCTATCATATATTTATGATATTCTTAAAAATATCAAATTAAACTATTTTTAAAGATTCCAAACTAAATTATTTTAAAAATTTATTATAGTATATAAAACTATACAATTCAACAAAAGAAATATATGAAATGAACTTAAATATTCAAATTTCTAGTCGTTACTTAGTTAAAATTTTCTGATAAAGTTAGGTAATATTTTATTTTTAGCATAATCGGAAATCACTTGTAATATGCGGAAAAGTGATTAATTTCTATTAAATTCTGAGATTTTTTTGCCTAGATATGGTTAGTTGAATATTCCCTTAAAAAATTATTTTATTTGAAATATCTTTTTTAAGAGGATTCTAATCCTAAATCTATATAACCTATCACATAATTAATCCATATAACCTATCAAATAATTGATCTTAGTTATAACTTATATTAATACTATATGGTTTACTTCCAATTGATTCGTAAGTACTATCCTAAGTGTTATTATATCATAGAAGAATGCGGAGACTAACCTAGTAATTATATAGATATTTAATTGTATTCCTAAAATTGATATATATAATAAGTATATATATATCAAAAGAAGTATGTATAGAATAAAAGCCATAATTTCTAACTTTTAAGTGAATTATTTTACAGAAGTATTTACGGTGTCAATAAAAAAGTAAAAATAAATAAAGATACACGCACGCCTTTCATTACCTGGATGCTCCTCTAGAGGGATGGTGGCATGGCACCAACTGGGGAGATTTGAGTAGTCTCCCGAAAGATTTAATGGAGAAGTCTAGATCATCTTTGTAAATATAATCAAGAGCTAATGACGACGATAGTATTCTCCCCTCAGCTTAGACCCAACTTCAGTGACAGCTGAATTGTCACTAGCTATTAAGACCAATTCTTATAACTCATTCAAGAATTGCGTCTTCTCAACTCTTTCAGGCCTCAATTCGTCAGGATCCATCTGTGTTTCATTTTCCATTATATCATATAAGCAACTACAGAAGAATTTTCAGGCATGATTATCTATAACAGAAAGCTAGCTACTGTAGTTTCCACGTACTTCACTATCTATCAGGCTGAAAAATGAACTCAGCTCGCTTATTAGATCTCCTTGGTGATACTTTCTTGACACACCCCTTATTCGACAAGGTGGCTAGAAGAAACTAAACAAGAAGAGACTCTGATTTCTAACCGACTGAGATAAGAAAGCTCCAGACCCACCACCTACATTACTAGTAGCTAGAGGTTCGAACATATATATATATGTAGTCAAGTGTTCGGTGTTCCCCATCGGTGTTTCTGGAGTTAAAGCCATTGGATTCTTGAATTGGTCCTTCAAGATGTCTTCTTCTGCAGAAACAATCTAGCTAGTGATCATTGTCATATATATATATACAGCTTTTGTACTTTCAGTGTCTCCAAATCATTGTTGTATGAGAGCTAGCTTCTTCATCCATTTTGAAGAAGCAGTATATCGGCAAGGGAGAAAGCAAGTAGTTTCTGGTTTGATCTTGAAAAAGTAACCACATTCGGGCTAGTGTCTCTTTGCTTGACATCATTGTCTTGTCTTCACACACGTACTCTTCACTGTGATCGAGAGATGTTGGGAAGAGGGATACTGGTCAGAGTAGTTCGTTAAGTGGAATATATATATGAAGGCACTTCTTCTTCACCTGACCGTAGGAGAGAGAGCTTTTTGACCCAAGTTGCTGATATCGGGCTTCTTGATCCAAGCAAGTTGAAGCATCTTGTCGTGAAATAAAAACCTGCCTGTGGAGTGGAGCATAAAGCAGAGAAGAACGAAGTTAAGAGTCAGAGTCAGTGAGTGAAGTTGAGAACCAAAGAGGACCCTAAACAACATGATAATGATCAAAGAGGACACTCAGAGATATGGATGCTCAAGAGGGGGCAGAAGCCAATCGGAGAGGATATTGGTAGAGATGTGAAGAAAACTCAAAGCATGATGCAGAGAAGGTTCACGGGAAAGTGAAGATAACCCAAGAGTCAAGGAACAAAGGGTTCGAGATTCAGAAGAAAGGATCAATTGAGAAACTGAAGTTGAAGCTTCAAAGTCAAAGCAAGGGCGATGTTAGAGAATTTTGCCTATAGTTTTGTATAAATCAATTGAGACTGAAGTAGATAAGAACATTGTTGGAGAGATAACCATTCAAGAGGGAGCAAAAGCAACTCGAAGAAGAAGCTAGACTCATGTTGTTTCTGATCTAGCTTTCAAGAGTTAGAACAACTCTCATTTGATTTCATCTCTCTGTTTCGTGTTCTGCTTTTTAGTGTTTAAAGAACTTTTTGTTGCAACAGTATATTAGAAAAGATTAATGCTTCATTGATGTTCTCAGTTTTTTTTCTTTCCCCCGCCCTTACACAACACTACTACAACATACTTGAAGACAAAGTAATACAACAACAACAGTTACTTTTCTGACAGCTAACACAACAACTCCCACTAGACATACTTTAAGCCTAGCTTATTCTTACAAGCAAAACCTCAAAAGCTACTTATTAACACTCTTTCAACAACTCCACTGATTTTACTACCCAATCTTTCTTTCTTAATTATCCTTACAACGCTTCTTTTAGTTTGGTTTGAGAGCCAAACCAAAAATGCATTACTCAAAACATCGACATTCATAGCAAGAGGGAGATAATATATATATATATATTAAGTAGCAAGGGTAATTAATCATCCAAACTTTTACTTATCGAAAAGTTTGACCGTTTAGACAGACCGAGAGATAGGAGAGAGAGAGAGAGTTCAGACTAAAGAGTTCAGAGATAGAGATAGAGTGTTGCAACAACAGCCGCTCCCTAGTCCGAAACCTTTCTTTTCTTCTTTTTGCTTCTCCCGCTCTCTGTCTCACACCAAAAAAAAAAACAGAAACAATCATTGTCATATTGAACCCTCTCGTCTCCTTCAGCGGAAATAACCAATCCAATCTGTCAAATTGGCTAACAAGCAAACACAACCAGCATAGAGCAGAGAAAATGAAACAGTAATAGAAGCAAACCTGATTTTGGTTTTGGCGGCAGTTCCAAATATGTGAAATCTCTGAGAAGGTAAGATGGGGACTTTACATCAATACCTTTGCGAAGACCATGAACAAGTCTGCTTCCACGGTATCCGACACCAACTAGCATCCTAGTCAAAGACACATACATGTAACCACCGTCAAAGCCTATTCCTGTACCGTGGTTGAACTTCACAACAGCCACAAGCTTATTCATCACTCTAGTGATGGCAAAGATGATGAGAGAGTATAACCCCATGTATTCTGACCCATCAGAAGTACATCCATCATATATCCCCTGCAAGTTGTAGGTTTTAGATTGGAAAAGAAAAAACAAAAAAAACATAATCACTAGATTAAATTGCTTACCGAGCCCGTCATCTCAAATTCCGGACGGAAATAATGGACATTGGCTCCAACAGCTTGTGTGCGCAACATTTTATATAGATCTGACAGCTCATTAGATACCATCACCTGCAGCTGACGAGGAATCTTGTATAGGGGAGAAGAAGACTGCTCTGGTTGTTGGGAGACGGAGCTATATCTATGTATTGCATGAGCACTCAGAGTCACAAAAGCAAAAGTAGGATCAGTTCTGTTTATGACACGCCATGAGGTCTCTTCACTCTCCCTGGTCTCTTTAACATCCCACTGCATGAAGATGTCACCTTGTGTAGCTACCCTTTTGATCCTGCCAATTGGCGTTTGGGTCTCTATAGCTTCTATTATATCATCATGCACATCATGCCTCTTTAGAAAGTTGTGTATCCACACTTTGTTAGCAGGTTGTGGTTCTTTGCCCCTAGGGAGTTGCTGTGATGTAAATAAAGGAAACAACTAATTATGGCAGCAAAAGCTTTGTAAAAGCTTTGATCTATCGTGTAAAAGCTTTGTGTTTTATTGTGTACAAGCTTTTTCGTTCTAAATTTTAGATAAATTTTCTTCAATACACAAACCTGAGACAGACAAGTAACAATGGGAGAAAGGGAACCCTTAGCCAAGAATTTGGAGCTGGTCATTAGCTCGTTGACTCTAGGAAAAAACCAGTTGAAAGAAGTAATCAAAGGACCGGCCCCTGCATCCACCATCCTAGCCAAACACATTGCCGCTCCAGATTGTACCTCAATGTTCTCCTCTCCCATTGCATCCAACAACGGCTCCATAAACAGAGCCACCACCGATGAGGCTGAACCAGTATTGTTCCCTTCTTTCAGATAAATGCTAGCCAAAGAACCAATCGCATCTTGACATATGATGAGGCTGGACTCAGAATCCTTCAGCCGGTTAAGGATCTGAGCGATGATTCCAGCGAGGCATGAAGCCGCCAAATCAGAATTTGCTCTACAGACGTCGAGAAAATTAGGGAGGGTTTCGGCGGAGAGAGACTCGACCATCTTCTCAAGATCTTCAACGGCCAACGGGCTCACAGAGGTGGCGATCTTCTGATTTAGCTCCCCCATTAAAAGTTCTAGGGTTTCTTCTCTTTTTTTCCAGTCAAATTTATTCTCTCGCGTTGGAATTTAAACGGCAATTTTCCTCATTTAATATAATTTCATTATTATTTCATACTTATTAAAAAATATTGAAAAATACCTTCAAATAGCACACTTCTGTGTTTTTCTTCCAAGATTAGCACACATTCTAAAATATTCCAAAACTAGCATTATTCAATTGATTATAACATAATAAAATTAATTATAAAATTTTTTTACAAATTGTTCCAGTTCTCGTCGTCGATACTTACCACCTCTTCCTCGTCTCTAAGGAACAACAACAACAATTTGTTGACTGATGCCTATTTTGTACCCAAACCAAACTAAAAGAATCAGAGAAACCAAGTGAAGAAACTAGTAGTTGCAGGTCAACAAGGTTGGTAAATGTAATGATCAAACTTTTGTATTAGGTATGAAACTAGACTGATCTAGAGGTAAGCTTATCTACTTAAGTGTCTTTGTTGAGTGTGCAAGAGAATAAGCATGGTGTGTGTCAGAGAGTTGTTAGTTTCTTTTGATTATAAGTATGTATGAAAAACAATGTTGTATCGACAGAGAAAAATGATTGAAGTTTAAAAGAAAGAAGTTTCTCTTACTCTCTGTTTTAATCTCATAAATTAAAACAATCTACAAAGTTCAACATGGTATCAGAGCGTTACTGATCACTGGAACGACAACATGGCTCAAGAAGTCGGAAGAAAAAAGCTGGTGACCAGGAGGGACACCAAGCAAGAAAGAAGAAGCTCACCGGAGAGGGAGCTAAGAATGGCTGCAGAGACAGCAGAGGCAATGGAGAAAGAAAATCTTGTGTTCATTGCAAGACAAGAATTCAAGGAACCAAGTGAAGGAAACACTTGGCTGATCGACAGTGGGTGCACAAATCACATGACGGCAAACGAGAAACTCTTCACAAAAATCAACAGAAACTTCAAAGTTCCAATTCGAGTTGGAAATGGAGCTGTGATGATGACTGAAGGAAAGGGAGAAATTGAGGTTGTGACGAGGAAAGGAAAAAGAGGCATTCAAAATGTTTTTCTTGTGCCTAAACTTGGCAAGAATCTGTTGAGTGTTCCCCAAATGATCACCAACGGATATCAAGTCACCTTCAAGAAAAACAAATGCATCATTCACGATCGTGCAGGAAAGAAAATGGAGGAAGTAGAGATGGTGAACAAGAGCTTTCACCTAAAGTGGCTCTCGAATGAAGAAACAGCAATGGTGGCTAAAGCTGAATCAACAGAGTTATGGCACAGACGCCTTGGACATACAGGACACTCAAATCTGAAGATCATGCAGTCAAAAGAAATGGTGACTGGCTTACCCAAGTTCAATGTGGAAGAAGGAAAGTGTGAAAGCTGCATCCTGAGCAAACACTGTCGTGACTCGTTTCCAACAGAATCAGAAACAAGAGCCAAAGACAAGCTTGAACTCATTCACAGTGATGTGTGTGGGCCGATGCAGAACGCATCTATCAATGGCAGCAGGTACATACTTACTTTCATTGACGATGCTACAAGAATGGTTTGGGTCTACTTCCTGAAAGCAAAATCGGAGGTATTTCAAACCTTCAAAAGGTTCAAGAATCTCGTCGAAAACAATGCAAATTGCAGAATCAAGAAGCTAAGAACAGACAGAGGAACAGAGTATCTTTCTAGAGAATTTACAGAATTCCTAGAAAGAAATGGCATTGAGAGGCAACTCACTGCACCATACTCTCCGCAGCAAAATGGAGTCTCAGAAAGAAGAAACAGGACTTTAGTGGAAATGGCGAGAGCTATGATCAAAGCAAAAGACCTACCGCTAAATTTTTGGGCTGAAGCTGTTAATGTTGCAGCTTATGCTCAAAATCGAACACCAACAAGAACGCTGAAGAACAAGACACCTCTGGAAGCCTGGAATGACTCAAAACTATCTGTAAGTCATATGAAAGTTTTCGGGAGTATATGCTATGTTCACATACCTGATGAGAAGAAGAAGAAATGGGATGACAAGTCAAAAAGAGCTATATTTGTTGGATACAGTTCAGAAACGAAAGGGTACAGAGTGTATCTACTAAAGGAGGACAAGATCGATATCTCTAGAGACGTCATCTTCGATGAAGACAGTAAATGGGATTGGGAAAAGAAGGAAGTGATCAAACACTATGAGATTTCACCTGAACCAAAAGAAGATCAGCAAGCTGATGAGCCAAACTCGAGAGACAATGAAGCCAGAGGGAGAAGGAATGTTCTACCAAGTCCCTTAAATCTGAATCGTGACAGTCCTGGAGGCAGTTCAAGTCCACCAAACAGAAAGACTAGATCAATTGATGACATTCTTCTCTCTGCTCCATACGCTGATGTTGAGTACTCTGGATTCATGGAAAGCTGCTATGCAAGCTCTGAAGAACCTGCATTATTCGAAGAAGCTACAAAACACAAAGAATGGATAGAAGCAATGGAAGAGGAGATAAACATGATTGAGAAGAACAAAACATGGGAGCTGGTCAAGAGACCGATGAACAAGAACGTGGTGGGAGTCAAATGGATATTCAGGCTAAAAACTGATGCAGAAGGGAATGTGGTGAAGCACAAAGCACGGTTAGTGGCTAAAGGATTTACTCAACAACATGGGGTTGATTATTTGGAAACCTTCGCTCCAGTTTCTAGACATGAAACCATCAGAGTAACTCTTGCTGTTGCTGCTCAGAGAGCATGGAAATTGTTTCAGCTTGATGTCAAATCTGCGTTCTTGAATGGCACACTGGAAGAGGAGATATATGCTGAACAACCAATCGGATTTGTGGAAGAAGGGAAAGAAGATCATGTTCTCCGTCTGCACAAGGCACTCTATGGACTGAAGCAGGCTCCGAGGGCCTGGTACAGTCGGATCGATGAATTCTTCACAAGAGAAAACTTCAAGAGAAGTGAAAACGATCATGCCCTGTACACAAGAGAAAATCAAGGAAAGCTGCTGGTAGTGTGCATATATGTAGATGATCTCATTGTGACAGGAGACGATCAAGACATGGTGGAAGAATTCAAAGTGGCAATGAAGAATGAGTTTGAGATGTCTGACTTGGGGTTACTAAACTACTTCCTTGGCATGGAAATCACTCAAAGTGATGAAGAAATCTTCTTGTCTCAAGAATGTTATTCAAAGAAGTTACTCAAGAAATTCAACATGGAAGACTGCAAGATCATGAGCACTCCGCTGATGCCTCAAGGAAAAGATCTGGAAAAGGAAGAAGAAGTTCTGACTGATTCAAAGATTTACAGAAGTCTGGTGGGAGGGTTGCTCTATCTAACAGCTACCAGACCGGACGTGATGTTCTCTGCATCGTATCTATCAAGGTATCTCAAAGAACCTAAAGCCAAACATCTCAAAGAAGCAAAGAGAGTCCTCAGATACATAAAGGGGACGATTGATATGGGAATGAGATTCACTGCAACTGCGGAACCAAAGTTGATAGGTTATTCGGACAGTGATTGGGGAGGTTGCAGAGAAGACCTGAAATCGACTACAGGATATTGCTTTAGCCTTGGTTCAGCAATGTTCTCATGGCAAACAAGCAAACAGAACACGATTGCTCAGTCTACTGCAGAGGCAGAATACATGACGCTGTGTGCAGCAACAAATCAATCAGTATGGTTAAGGCGATTACTAGAAGAGCTAAAATTCACAACTCAAGAGGGAGTCCCTATCTACTGTGATAGTCAGTCAGCGATTGCCATAGGAAAGAATCCGGTTCAGCATAGAAGGACCAAACACATTCAAATCAAGTCTCATGTTGTCAGAGAATCAGAGAGGAATGGAGATATCAAACTGGGATATTGCAAAAGCGAAGAACAGCTAGCAGACATCTTTACCAAAGCATTGGGAAGACAGAACTTTGAAAGGATTCGAGACAAGCTTGGTTTGAGTAACAAAATGGCAAGAGGGAGTGTTGACTGATGCCTATTTTGTACCCAAACCAAACTAAAAGAATCAGAGAAACCAAGTGAAGAAACTAGTAGTTGCAGGTCAACAAGGTTGGTAAATGTAATGATCAAACTTTTGTATTAGGTATGAAACTAGACTGATCTAGAGGTAAGCTTATCTACTTAAGTGTCTTTGTTGAGTGTGCAAGAGAATAAGCATGGTGTGTGTCAGAGAGTTGTTAGTTTCTTTTGATTATAAGTATGTATGAAAAAAAATGTTGTATCGATAGAGAAAAATGATTGAAGTTTAAAAGAAAGAAGTTTCTCTTACTCTCTGTTTTTATCTCAGAAATTAAAACAATCTACAAAGTTCAACACAATTGCAGTAATTACAGGTGGTTTACAGATGGTTCGAGAAGCTTCAATCTCCTGACGAGTTCTATCATCCAGTCCATTTGAATAGCTCGATGTAGCTTGCCAATCACATCCATCCCTCTCTCGACGCGTCTTTCTGCTCTTGAATCGGAGTCGTGGGATCTTCGTGAACTTCTCGCCGAGAAAGACAGTGACACGTTGAGGATTTCCACTCTGGTTTTATTATTAATATCTCGTCAGCTCCTCAAGAAGAGAAAGTAGAAGTTTTGGATATCTCTGAAGTGGTTAAAGAGTGGTAAGCAGTAAACAAAGTTCATGACTAATCATTTTACACACCAAGTGTTCTACATAATGCTTCCTAGAGGCCACCATTTACATCAGCATATGATGGAAGAAAAACTGTCCAAATCGTGGAAGTTCAAGATCAAAATCACGTCCCCAACTACAAGGTTTGGTTTATGAGGCGTTATGTGTTCAAGAGATAAATGCATTGACATATGATAAATCACATTGTGTGGAGGAATCAGTGATACATGTTGTCACGAGATTGGAGATATACACACCACTTCCCGTTATACTCTCATGCTCTGAAATCTGTGTTGGGTTACAATCAGCAACAGCTCACCATCCTTGGAGTTGCTAATGATGTCGGAGAGAGCGTCGCTTTGCTTCCCGGTTACGCATGTAGCAAGCTTCCACCATGGATGGTCCTCTTCGTCGGTGCTTGTGCTTGCTTCTTTGGCTATGGCCTCATTTGGCTTCCGTTACTCAGACTCTTCCTCGTCTTCCCTTTTGGCTGGTGAGTCAAAGTTTCCACCTTTTTCTTTCAAGTTTTCTGAATTCAGCCTTATCTGATGCGTGTATGAACCGCTTGATTGTTAATTGATTGAAACTGTGTTCTTTTGGTGCTTTTAACTACTCAAGAGAGCAACATTGACTCCAAAAATATGATCTTTTTGTTCATTGGACATTGTAGTTGTGGATTGCACTTATTGTGGGGCTACTAATAGCAATGCGTGGTTTGGGACAGCAGTTCTAGTGACGAATATGAAGAACTTCCCACTCAGTAGAGGCACTGTTGCCGGAATTCTCAAAGGTTATTCTGCAATTGGTGGAGCGGTTTACACTGTGATATACAATGTGTTTCTAGATCAGTCTTCTACAAAATTACTGCTGTTTTGGCTCTCGGGATACCTGTTATCTGTTTTGGGATGATGTACTTCATTAGACGATGTGCTCATGCTTCTGGAGAAGATTCATCTGAGCATGTCCATTTCGTTTTCACTCAAGCCATGGCCTGTTTAGCTGCTCTCGTTGTTATAGTCAACGAGATGAAGTACGGGACTAGTCATCACTGTGGTTATGGGAATAAATATTGGAAACTCATTTCGTATACACTAGTACTTCTGCTTTCAGTTTTCTGAACATTCAGGAAATCATTCCTAAAATTCAAGTATGACTTCCTAAATATTGTGAAATCTTTCCTAATTTAAAGAAATGAGTTTTTTAATATTTTATTTGTTTGTGGTGCCTTAATGTATCATAGATTACTCTAATATAATGAATTTTATACATTAAATATGTAATCTCATATGATATTTCAATCATTTTTTTTATGAAAAGGATCCTGAATTGCAAAGAGTCATTCCTGAATATTATTGTATCCTTCCTAAATGTTATATAAATGTGTTTCTAAAACTTTTTTTTTGCTTCAATGTGTCAAATATTAGTAGATTACTCAATTATTAAGTGGTAATGATTTTATTTTTATGCATCTCTTGATGTTAGAAAATCCAAAAAAAAATTATGAAGACCTTGAAGTTCAAGTAAGCCTTCTTGAATTTCATAGATCCTTCCCGAATTTCATAGAATTATTTCCGAATTTCATAGAATCATTTCTGAAGTTCAATCACCGTTAAAACTAAGTGCTAACACAGAAACATATGACACTGTCATGGCGCATAAACATCACACAAGTACAAAAACAATCAAAAAATGTTTCACAAGCATCATACATGTCTAAAAACAGATGAAGTAAAAGTGGATAAAGGAATATAGTCCTATGAAATGTCAACACACTCTTTAACTATATCCAAATCATACTTGCATCTTGTGTCGTATGTAGATACATCATGTAGTTTGGAGAAATCTTCAATCCCATTTTTTGGGATAAAAATTGAAATCCAGAAATATGTTTGAGGAAAGTCTTCCTGAATTCTCAACAATGCTTCTTGAATTTTCAAAATACGACTACAAAATAACAAGATTCAGAGGAACAAGAAGAATTTCAGGGATATAGCGGACAATGATCAAATTTGAGAGAGAGAGAGAGAGAGAGAGAGAGAGAGAGAGAGAGAGAGAGAGAGAGCCAATATTGCCAAGATTGCCAAGATAAGAGAAGATTGAGCAGATTCCATGGGAATAACTACTTGAACGAGTGTTGAACTACTTAACAAAGCTTCCATGAAGTTTAGGAAGGTCTTCTGAGACATCAAACCGAGTATACTATCAGTTTCCTGAGACATCAAATGAAAAAGAATATGAAACCACACAGTAGTCAGAGCTCATCATATATAGCAAGACCAAGTACTAACTTGAACTTGCTTTCATCCATTAAGATCTCCTTGGCTTTCTCACATAATGCTCTAACGTAAAGAAAATAAGACAATACTTCATATGACGTTCATTACTTATACTTACTAAGTAGATTACCAGTAATTAATCACTATAAAAAACATGATTTGGAAATACAAACAAAAAACCAACTTCACACACGCAACAAACATGACTGTTTATATCTCTCACACCATCATTTGACATTTTCCCACTGATCAAAAAGCTAGTAATGAAAAAAGAAAAGGATAAAATTAAATTAAAGTTTGTGTGCTAGTTTTGGAAGATAGTTAAGTGGGTGCTATGATTGGAAGAAAAACTTAATTTTGTGCTATTTTTGAGAATCTACCAAAAATATTTATTAAGTTTAAGTTTAAACGACCATTTTAAGTTTAAGTTTAAACGACCATTTAAAAAATTTAAACGACTATTTTAAGTTTTTCTTTCACAATTAGCACATGTTTTCAAATGTTCCAAAACTAGGACAAGTTTATATTTATTAAAAAAAATTATAAAATTAAAACAATATCAGAAATTGTAACATTGCAACCACCTTGTGTTCTCTCTCACTCATCCTTCTCTCTGATTCCAAACCTAATTACCGACAAACCCAATCGGATCTGAATCAAAGATGTTTCATGAAGTCGTAGTCAATGAAATCAGTAATTGTGACACTGCAGAGGAGCCCAGGCCTCGATAATATTCAACTCCAGTGAATTTAATTCCGGTAAAAGTTGCATAATCGACAAGAGAGAAGAAGAGGAAGTTGGGTTTTCCGATGCTAGATCTTTTCCCTCCTCTTGTCTGTTTCATTCTTCTATTTATCACTCTCAATTGCCACACTATTCTACACTTTTGTTTGATGTGAGTCTTGGTTTTAGAGATTTCTCTAGTGGTAGTTCTGATGTTAGTGATGGTGAAATTGAATCTAAAGAGGATAATGATGTTATTGATGAAATTGGGATCATTTGTGTTGAATCGAGTACTAATCCCAAAGAAGTAGGTAATGATCTGATCAGAGAAGTTTTAGAACGGTTTTGACATGCCAGGAAACCTAAAATTAGGTTCTTTTGTTGGGATGCAGAGAAACCATAGTTTGCTCATGATTCAAGAACTTGCAATTTTTATGTTGTATTTTTGTTAGGCTGCAGAAAAACTACAAGTATTGTAGCAAAGACTAGACAGTTTGATGGTTTTGGTTCTTTAAGAGATGGGTATGTAAGGTCTATTGAATTTGGATACAGTTCTGTGAAGTTTTTAAGCTACAGTTTTCATCTTATGAAAATTCAGGAAGGATTCCTCAAAATTCAAGAAAGATTCTTCAAAATTCAGGAAAGGTTCCTTAAACTTCAGGATGACCTTCATAAAAAGTTTGGATTTCAGGATGGATAATCAGACTCTGTAATGATGTGGTCTTTAAGACTATGCTTTGTTAGTTAATCTTTAGCTTCTCTTGGATTGCTTGTGAATTTTAATTTTAATTTTAAACCATGTAACTCTTGTTCTATTTTGTTTTTTCTTGTGAAGAAATTTATTGAATTGTTGAGAAAAGGAACACATGAGCTGCAATTGCTTGCTTTAGGACTTGTGTTGCTCCATGTGCTTTGATGCTTACTTGGTACTTGAAAGTTCCATCTTTTCTTATTATATTGTCTCTTTTTTTTGTACCCTAATCTTATGTTTTCTTAGATTCTTGATCTCTTTGTTATTATCTAATGTTTTTTTATGGGATAGTCTTTTTGCTTAGATTCTTGATCTCTTTGTTATTATCTTATTCTTGATCTCTTTGTTATTATCTTGTTCTATTATCGTATGCTTTTTTATGAGAATACATTACAAGGAGGGCCATTCTAACTCCAAAGAATGGCACTGCTCACGAACTGAAAATGTTTCTCCAAAACAAAATCCCAGGCGACGCAAAGGAATATTTGAGTTCGGACAGTATTGAGATGGATGGGGATTCAAACGACTCGGATGAACTGCTATACCCTGCAGAATTTCTAAACTCACTCAAAATCTCTGGTTTGCCAGATCAATGTTTGAAACTAAAAGTCGGCTCTCCAGTTATGCTTATACGAAATTTGAATCAAAAAGAAGGACTCTGCAATGGAACCAGACTAATAGTGACACGATTGGGGACGAGAGTCACTGAAGCAGATATCTTAACTGGTACAGCAGTTGGAAACAAGGTGGTCATCCCAAAGATAATACTATCTCCACCTGATCAGAAGTGGCCATTCAAATTGAAAAGACGATAATTCCCTCTACGTTTGAGCTACGCAATGACTATTAATAAAAGTCAGGGTCAAAGTCTGGAACAAGTTGGCTTATATTTGCCAAAACCAGTTTTCAGTCATGGACAATTGTATGTGGCGCTGATATATCATGGTTTTTGTGGTTTTTAACCATGATATAAAGAGTCTTTTAGTGTCTTTTCATTTGTTTCTAGATTGTTTTTGAGTCTTTACAGGTTTTTAGCATGGAAGGAGCAAAATGGAGCAATTTGGATGTTTTGGAGCATAAATCTTGAAGAATCAATTTGGTCTCGGATGAAAGCAGGAGCGTCGACCGACACCAAGATAGGAGGCATCGATCGACACTCATCTCTGCCGACTCAAGACCCAAGTTTTGAAAAATTTACAAATCTGCCCCAAAGTTTTCCATATTTGCAACATAAGTCCCTGAGGTGTTTTAGGACATATATATATAGTTTTTAGGTTTTCCAAACCCTAAAGTTGTATTCTACCAAGTTGTATTCTACCAAGTTTTATTTTCTGCAACCCTGAGAGATTTTGAGAGCTATTGGAGAGAGATCTGCTTTGAGAGAAGAATTTCTTGAACTCCTTATTACTCTTTTTAATTTCAATTGCTTATTATTCAGAATTATGTTTTGTTCTTCAATGAATATGTCTGAGTAGTTTGCTTGTTAGGTTTAGGGTTTTTCACAGGGATTTTATGATTTATTAGATCTGCTTATTTAGGATTCTTTATCTATCTAGATCTTCATCTTAGGTTGTTCTTCATATTAATCCTTGATTGGCCATTTAGAATTAATACTTTAGGAAAATAAATTGATATGAGAATATAATTGATTTTCCTGATAAAACCTTTTGATGAGCAAAATTGTTTTCTGCAAAGAGATTTGATTTAATAATTTTGTGAACAATCTAAATCTGATTTTGTTGCTGATTTATTACCTAGAATTTTGCAAAGAGATTTGGATTTTCTGGTTTTAAATTTAGATATTATTTGCAGTGAGAACTGATTTAATTTACAAAAGTGTTTAGAGTTCTAGATCTGTTCTTAATTGTTTGAATCCTAATTATTTCTTGATTTAATATTTCATAATTTCCTGAGAAATTCCCTAGGCCTAGCTTTTTGATCCATTGAATTTACAACTGAAACGACCGACCTTTTTTTTTTTTTTTTAATAATAAATAATAAATATAATATAATAAATAACTACAACTAGTGGTACCATACCCACTAGCCACCTAACCACAATCACAATCATCAGCGGAAATAACAGCACCAATTAAATATCCAATAATACTCCAATAATAGCCAACAACCATAACATCAACAATAATCAAGTACCAAACAACAAGAAACAAGGAACCAGCAACCTAGCAATGTTTCTAATGACTCAACTCTAGCAACCTAGCAATGCCAGACAACATCCAATCGAGTCCCTAGAACATCCTCCTCTTCATTGCCTTGATTCCACGATCACACTTTGCCTTTACCTGCACCACAAACACAAATTGAGATGCATGAGTATTTGATAAACACTCAGTGAGGCAATCCTCCCATCTACTGGGCTATACACACAAGCAATAAGATCTCTACATGCCACAAACAACAATCAATAAAACAAACCAGGCAATATACAAAGCATGCAACGATCCATCGTAGCTGAAAGAAGGGTGTCGACCGACACTAGATGGTGTCGATCGATACTGATAACCTGGTGTCGACCGACACCAATATGGTGTCGACCGACACCCTGCCCGACACTCCCGAAAACCCTAGTTTGTGTCGACCGACACCTCCACATGGCATCGACCGACACTCGCCAAAGTCCCGAGCTGTCCTCGCGTTGGTGTCGACCGACACCCCAACTGGTGTCGATCGACACCGTCGCCGAGCAGCGATTTCCTTCGATCAGAAACTCCGAATCTCGCCTCCAATCTTCTCCAATCCGCTCCTTGCACTCCCAGAAGCCAAACCCAGCCACAATAGCGACGAAATACCATAGAGAACTCAAACAAACAACCACATAAGCACCAAATCACATGAAATCTAGAGATCTTAGCTTAGATAAGCCATGGTCATGCACTCACCTCTTTCAAGAAGATTCTGACCAACAAGAACGAATTCCCTCACTCCTAGCAAGCTTCTAACACCTTCCCAGCCTTAGATCTCCCAAGAACAGCAAGGAATCTCTCAATCTCTTCCCAAAAGCTCAAGAACACTCTCTCTTTGTGTTTTCTCTCAAAAACGGCGAAT
This sequence comes from Camelina hispida, assembly GCA_023657505.1. Taxonomy (NCBI): domain Eukaryota; kingdom Viridiplantae; phylum Streptophyta; class Magnoliopsida; order Brassicales; family Brassicaceae; genus Camelina; species Camelina hispida. The sequence continues at coordinate 18,746,569 of CP094635.1, read as the reverse complement.
AAGACAAAACAACACGACCCTAGGTCGTTTTCTTCCTCTAAAACTCGATTTTAGGGATTCCCTAAACCAACCACGCAAACCGAACAATTAAAAATTGAACCGACCAAACCAGCCACAATTGGTGTCGATCGATGCCTCACTAGAAGGTGTCGATCGACACCCTTACCAAAATACCAAAATTTGGTTTGCGGGTGTTACAATTCTCCCCCATCAATCTAGATTCGTCCTCGAATCCCGAACAACCATCAGTCAAGGACTCCCGTGCAACCGTCTCCACGGCCCGCACTCCTCCGACTGATCTACAGAAGGTCACCTCTAGGCGATAGACTCACGCTCCAGGCGTCATTTGCTCTTGACTTTTTGGACTTCCCTTTACCCATAGGCCTAAACCTTGAGTTTTATTGGCTCCTCATCAGACCTAAGTCTGCATGCCAAATGTTGGCTCCTCATCGGGCCTAAGCCCGCATGCCATAATATATAAGGAAAAGCCCAAACTCGTCTCTCGGGTTGCCACCCTACAGCGCGCCCCCGGATCGTCATCCGAAGTCGATATACCAACCATACTCCCGAGCCACAAAGTCTCTGAATATGGCAGTACTAGGAGAACCTAAGTCCCCCAAGAGTCGCGAGCAAACGATTCTGAACACGTCTGAGTCCTATCCCTATCCAGGTTTCCTCCCCGTGGCTCGCGTAAAACATCTCAATGTCCTACCAACCACATATCCCCTCTCCGGGATACCCCATGACCACACAAGGATCATATATACGCCACAAGGGCCGCCACAAAGGCCATCAAAATGTCCTAACGAGGACCGCCACCAAGGCCAAAAAAATGTCCTAAAAAGGACTGCCACCAAGGCCACTCGTCCTGAAGGACCGTCACGAAGACCATCTGTCCCGAAGGACCGTCACAAAGACCATCTGTCCCGAAGGACCGTCACAAAGACCATCTGTCCCGAAGGACCGTCACAAAGACCCTCTGTCCCGAAGGACCGTCACAAAGACCATTGTCCCGAAGGACCGTCACAAAGACACTCTGGCTAAACAGCCCGCCACAAAGGCCAACAAACGGCTAAAAGCCCGCCACAAAGGCCACACATTTGGCTAAAAGCCCGCCACTAAGGCCACACAATTGGCTAAAAGCCCGCCACTAAGGCCATACACACCGTCTAAAAAGACCGCCACACATAGGCACTCTGACTCGAAAGTCCGCCACAAAGGCCACAAAGCCCCTTCAAGGCTTTCCACCGCTAAAATGGACAAGTTCTAACTCCCGTAAAACTTTCCATATTTAGCACTTTCCACTTTTGGAACTTTCCACTTTTGGAAACTCTTATTCCAGGAAACTTTCCTCCAAAACCCCGCCTCACGGAAACTTTGTACCCCAAACACCACCTCATCTTGTTACTGAGTCGCACAACCAACCACCCCAAGCGACCGAGTAACAAGAGAGATGGGCTGGAATACTCCATTCCCGCTCCAGCCACGGATTACAGATGGGACCAGGCTAAACAAACTCAAGTCGCGGCTTGCTTCTCATACCACTTCTTGAACCTTGCCTTCATCCTTGCCTCAGGCTCCCAAGTCTGCTCCTCAACACCATCACAGTCCCACAGGACTCTCATCAAAGAAATCTTCTTCTTCCGAAGTTCCTTGATCCTCCTCTCGAGAACCCTCACTGGTCTCGCCTCCACAGTAATGTTAGGCTGAAGATCCTCAGGAATCTTAGCCAACACCTGCTCACCCTCACAGAGACACTTCCGCAACATAGACACATGGAAAACCTTATGGAATGCACGCATAACCTCAGGTAACTCCAATCTATATGCCACTGGTCCAATCCGCTCAATCACTCTGAATGGACCCATATACCTCGGACTCAACTTAGTCTCTGACAATGACCTGTTCGGACCCCGCAACATGGCCATCTTGAGGTACACTCTATCTCCTACCTGAAACTCAAGATCTCTCCTCCTCCTATCAGCATAACTCCTCTGTCTATCCTGAGCCTCTTTCATGTTCAGCTTGAGAACCCGAATCTTCTCTGAGGTCTCCTGAACAAAACTAGCACCAAACATGCTCTTCTCCCCCACCTGAGTCCAGCATAATGGTGTACGACATGGTCTCCCATACAAAGCCTCATAAGGAGCCATCTTAATACTCCCCTGATAACTGTTGTTGTAAGCAAACTCTACCAGGTTCAGGTGATCTGCCCAATGGCCACCCCAATCCAACACACACATCCTCAGCAAATCCTCCAGCGTCTGGATCGTCCTCTCAGACTGTCCATCTATCTGGGGATGATAAGCTGTACTCATATGCACCTTAGTGCCCATCTCTGCCTGAAATGCCTTCCAGAACACCGAAGTGAACTTAGAATCCCTATCAGACACAATGCTCGCTGGCACTCCATGCAACCTGACTATCTCTCTCACATACTTCTTAGCCAAGACCGCTGCTCCATCAGTCTTCTTAATGGCCAGAAAATGTGCTGACTTAGTCAACCGGTCCACAATGACCCAAATAACATCAAAGGTCCGTGACACTGGCAATCCTACCACAAAATCCATGGTGATCATATCCCACTTCCACTCAGGAATGGGTAAACTCTTCAGTAACCCACCAGGAACCTGATGCTCAGCCTTCACTAGCTGACACACATCACACCTCAAAACCCAACTAGCTACATCCTTCTTCATCCCGACTCAATGATAGTACCTCTTGAGATCTCGGTACATCTTAGTCGCTCCTGGATGAATAGACAACCTGCTCGCATGAGCCTCTCCCAGAATCTCCTGTCTCAACTCCTCATCCTTGGGCACACAAACCCGACCGTGCACCAAGATAGTACCATTATCTGAGACCTGATACTCTGAATCCACATCCTTAGAGGCATTCACCAGCCCCAAATCCTTCTCCTGAGCCAACCGCACCCTACTCAGAAGATCTGCTCTATCCACTGCTTCCAAACCCAACAGTTCCTGTGAAACAGCACACAAGCTCAACGCACTGATCTCCCCTACCAGAGACTCCATCTCCTGCTCCTGAGCCGAAGCTACCCTCTTCCGACTCAGAGCATCTGAAACTGTGTTAGCCTTACCAGGATGATAGGCTATCTCCAAATCATAATCCGCCACAAGCTCCATCCACCGCCTCTGCCTCAAATTCAACTCAGGCTGAGTGAATATATACTTCAGGCTCTTATGATCTGTAAACACCTGTACCTTTGCACCATAAAGATAAGATCTCCAAATCTTCGGGCAAAAACTACAGCACCCATCTCCAAATCATGAGTAGGATAGTTGCCTTCATGCACCCGCAACTGCCGCGAAGCATAGGCAATCACCTTCCCATGCTGCATCAGAACACACCCCAAACCAACTCTGGATGCATCTGTATAAACCACATAGGGTTCTCCTGCTCAGGCAAAGCCAACACTGGCGCAGTAGTCAACATCTCCTTCAGGCTTGCAAAGCCTTCCTCACACTCTTCGACCAGACAAAAGGAACATCCTTCCCTGTCAACTTAGTCATAGGACGTGCTCTGCTTGCAAACCCCTGCACAAATCTTCTGTAGTAACCTGCCAATCCAAGGAAACTCCTGATCTCTGTGGCATTCTGCGGTCTAGGCCAATCCCTGATAGCCTGAATCTTCTCTGGATCTACAGAAACCCCTTCTGCAGAAACAATGTGACCCAGAAAGCCCATCTCACGCTGCCAAAAACTACACTTGCTCAACTTGGCAAACAACTTCTGCTCCCGCAGCTTCTCCATAACTGCCCTCAAATGCACTGCATGCTCCTCAGGACTCTTAGAATAAACCAGGATATCGTCGATGAAAATGATGACAGATACATCCAGAAACTCCTGAAACACACTGTTCATCAATCTCATAAACGCTGCTGGTGCGTTAGTCAACCCGAAAGGCATCACCACAAACTCATAATGCCCATACCTAGTCCTGAAAGCAGTCTTCCTCACATCTGCCTCATCTATCGGTATCTGATGATATCCCGACGCCAGATCAACCTTGGAGAACCAAGTAGCACCCCTCAACTGATCCAACAACTCATCGATCCTAGGAAGAGGATACTTGTTCTTCACAGTGATCCGGTTCAAACCCCGGTAATCAATACACAACCTGAAACTCCCATCCTTCTTCTTCACAAACAACACCGGCGCTCCCCACGGTGATACACTAGGACGGATGAATCCCTTACTCAATAAATCCTCTAACTGCTTCTTCAGCTCTGCCATCTCTGCTGGAGCCATTCTGTAAGGAGCCTTGGATAACGGCATCGTCCCTGGTTCCAGTTCAATGGTAAAAGGATCCGACCGAGATGGTGGTAATCCCTGCAAAGACTGAAACACATCCTCAAACTCTTCCACTAATGGAATACCGCTAACCGTAGACTTCCCCACTGACTCTGGCATAGATATAGTAACCAGATAAGCCTCACGGCCCTTCTCGATCATCTTCCCAGCCTGAATGGCTGAGATCACGAGACTCCCCGAAGTCGGTCTAATACCCTGAAAAACCAACTTCCCTCCTGAACGCTCAAACTCCACTCTACCCCGATGGCAATCCAAATGCACCCTATGCCGATGCAACCAATCCATCCCGAGAATAACATCATACAGCTCCACTGGACTGATAAGCAAATCTGCTGGCCACGACTCTCCTGCGATCTGAATATCAATTCCTCTAGCTCGTCCAATCACTCTCAGGAACTCACCTCCCGCAACTCTGACAACTCCTGCACGCTCTCCAGGATCCCCGCTGATCCCCGCACACTCTGCACACTCTGGAGTAATGAAGCTATGCGAAGCTCCAGAGTCAAACATAACATGGGACTTAAACCCGCCCACCAACAAGGTCCCTACACAAACCTCATGTGTTGAGAACCTAACACTTTATCACAGGAAACATATACAATCTGAACCCACTAAAATTCACAAAGTTTAAGTACCAGAAAATATACCTGTGATCGCCCCGGTACAGGTTCCACCAGACTCAGCTGTCGTGTAAACCCGAGGCCCCTGCTCAATCCGTGCCACCTGCTGACCTCCAGGCTGCACCTGCTGCAACGCTGCCACTGCTGCTGGCTGCAACTTGGGACAAAAAGGCCTGATGTGCCCTGTCTCCCTACAGTGATAACATACCCGAAGTCCTGTCGACGGAACACTCCTCTTGGGACAACTAGCAACCCTGTGATCCTTGCTCCCACAACCGAAGCCACCCGCACCACTCGGCTTCTGCGTAGCCTCCCACTTCCTCTTGGTTCCCTGAGCATGCCTACCGCCCCTGCTAGAACCACCCTGCTGCTGAGCCTTACTAGGCTGAACTGCTGGAGCCACCGCCACTGACTGTGCCCGGATATCCTCCTCAATCTCTGCTGCAGTCTCAACCAGCTCTGCACGCGTAGCATAAAACCTCCCTCTACAATGAACTCTCAAATCATCCCGTAGAGCCCTCATAAACCTCCTGACCTGAGCCTCCTCAGACTCCATGGCCTGACCCCCATAACATAGAAGTCGACTGAACTCCAAGTCCAGCTCCCGCACTGACCGCGTCCCCTGAGATATCTGAAGGAACTGCACCTCCAACCGGTCCAATGCCTCTCTAGGAAAATACTTGTGGTTGAACTCCAAGACGAAGTCAGCCCAAGTCATCTCCCTCTGCACCCTCCTAGCAACCACTGATCTCCACCACAACTCAGCATCACCACCCAAAAAGTAGACCCCTATGTCCACCCAAAACTCCACAGGACATCTCAGAGTATGGAAGTTACGTTCCACACTCGTCCTCCAAGCATCCGCAGCTGTAGGATCTGTACCACCCAAAAACCTCTCAGTGAACAGACCCTTCATCTCCTTGAGCATAGCCAAATAAAGTCCATGCTCTCCCACATTCGCAACCACTGGCTGCCGCTCCTCCGCCCCCACTGGTGGCATTACCTGAGCCCGAGCCGGTACCACTGGTGGTAACCGCTCCAACACCTGTGCTAGCATAGCCGCAAAGTCAGTACCAGGGACTCCACCCGCTGGGACTCCCACACCTGGAACCCTAGCATCACCGGCCACTGGAGCATCAACACCGCCCCCTCCTGCCACACTCACGGAATCCCCCGGAACATCCTGCGACTCGCCAACACCCTCAGCTGTCACACTCTGGTCCTCGGTCTCACTAACCACTGGGACTCTGCCCCTACCACGACCACGTCCGCGTCCACGACCACGTCCGCGAACCCGACCTCGACCAGCCACAGCATCCTCTCTAACCATCTGCATTACAATGAACAGAAGGCTAAGCAAACAATTTCTATTATAACACAGAAACATAAACTCACCGTGGAATCACACACTCGGCTCGAAGAGGATGTTCTAGGACTCCATGCCACATACAATTGACTAACTCACATAATCAATCAAGACATGCAATCCCAAACATCTACAACAGAAACCTAGTGAACCCAAACCTAGAACCGTAAGGGCTCTGATACCAAAATGAAACAACCGACCTTTTTTTTTTTTTAATAATAAATAATAAATATAATATAATAAATAACTACAACTAGTGGTCCCATATCCACTAGCCACCTAACCATAATCACAATCATCAGCGGAAATAACAACACCAATTAAATATCCAATAATACTCCAATAATAGCCAACAACCATAATATCAACAATAATCAAGTACCAAACAACAAGAAACAAGGAACCAGCAACCTAGCAATGTTTCTAATGACTCAACTCTAGCAACCTAGCAATGCCAGACAACATCCAATCGAGTCCCTAGAACATCCTCCTCTTCATTGCCTTGATTCCACGATCACACTTTGCCTTTACCTGCACCACAAACACAAATTGAGATGCATGAGTATTTGATAAACACTCAGTGAGGCAATCCTCCCATCTACTGGGCTATACACACAAGCAATAAGATCTCTACATGCCACAAACAACAATCAATAAAACAAACCAGGCAATATACAAAGCATGCAACGATCCATCGTAGCTGAAAGAAGGGTGTCGACCGACACCAGATGGTGTCGATCGATACTGACAACCTGGTGTTGACCGACACCAATATGGTGTCGACCGACACCCTGCCCGACACTCCCGAAAACCCTAGTTTGTGTCGACCGACACCTCCACATGGCATCGACCGACACTCGCCAAAGTCCCGAGCCGTCCTCGCGTTGGTGTCGACCGACACCCCAACTGGTGTCGATCGACACCGTCGCCGAGCAGCGATTTCCTTCGATCAGAAACTCCGAATCTCGCCTCCAATCTTCTCCAATCCGCTCCTTGCACTCCCAGAAGCCAAACCCAGCCACAATAGCGACGAAATACCATAGAGAACTCAAACAAACAACCACATAAGCACCAAATCACATGAAATCTAGAGATCTTAGCTTAGATAAGCCATGGTCATGCACTCACCTCTTTCAAGAAGATTCTGACCAACAAGAACGAATTCCCTCACTCCTAGCAAGCTTCTAACACCTTCCCAGCCTTAGATCTCCCAAGAACAGCAAGGAATCTCTCAATCTCTTCCCAAAAGCTCAAGAACACTCTCTCTTTGTGTTTTCTCTCAAAAACGGCGAATAAGACAAAACAACACGACCCTAGGTCGTTTTCTTCCTCTAAAACTCGATTTTAGGGATTCCCTAAACCAACCACGCAAACCGGACAATTAAAAATTGAACCGACCAAACCGGCCACAATTGGTGTCGATCGATGCCTCACTAGAAGGTGTCGATCGACACCCTTACCAAAATACCAAAATTTGGTTTGCGGGTGTTACAACAACAGTCTTTAATTTAATATTTTGCATTGCTATTTTAATTCAAATTAATTTGTTTAGCTTAATTGAAAAACTCTATAATTTATTGTGTAGTCCTTAGTCCTTGTGGAATTCGACCCCTAAGTACTGCAGTGATCTCTTAATTTGAGAGAGTAGCTCTAGGATTTAATTTGAGCATATCAGATTTTGGCGCCGTTGCCGGGGACTCTTTGATCTACCATTAGATTTGAATTTTTGATTTTGTCTAAATTTTTCTTTTTATTTTTAAACTAACACGCTTTTGTTTTTTTTTCTCTTGTGTGTTTCAGGTGTATGCCTAATAAGCCTAACACAAGGAGCAACAAGGCTGGTCCAATTCTGAAGCTTTCAAACCAAGAGTTGGGAAAACTTGAGCGTGAGAACCGAAAAGCAGCCAAATCTCTGAAGATGGTTAACCCAATCATTCTGATGCGAGATGAGGATGGTGCTTTGAGGGATCAAGAGGGCCACTTGCGCAATGAGCAGGGCCAAAAGATTGATGCTGAGGGCAATGTGATTGCTGAAATTGTTGTTGTCGACGAACCAGCTGATGGTGTCGACGGTGTCGATCGACACCAACCAGGTGGCATCGATCTACACCCACCTGCAGACGTGCGTGGAGCTGCCAACCACGTCCAGAACCCAGTTCGACGACAGGAGAACAACCGGGATCTAATCAGGACCATTGCTGACTACAACCGGGCTGATCTGGTGTATGAGAACCGGTCTGCTATTGTTCCTCCTCCATTCCAGAGGAATGACTTTGAGCTGAAGCCTGCTTACTTTCAACTGGTTGGACAGAGACCTTTCTCTGCTCTGCCCCATGAGAAGCCTCTGGACCATATTGAGCATTTTGAGGATCTTGTGACTAGTATCAAGGCTAATGGAGTGACTGAGGACTTCATATTCTGCAAGCTCTTCCCATACTCACTTGCAGGAGAGGCATCTCAGTGGTTGAAGCAGTTGCCAGCTGATCTTTGACATCTTGGCAACAAGTCAAAGTGGCTTTCCTCAACCATTTCTATGATGATGCAATGTCAGATGAGTTGAGAGTCAAGCTATCCACTTTCAAGCAAAGACCAGATGAAGCTTTCAAGGCAGCTTGGGTGAGATTCAAAGCTTATCAGAGGGACTGTCCACACCATGGTTTTTCAAGGGTACAACTGTTGAGTATCTTCTTCAGAGGGTGTGACTGGAAGTATCAGTTACCTTTGGATGCTGCAAGTCATGGGAATTTCAAAACAAGATTTCCAGAAGATGCTGAAGTTTTGATTGAGAATTTGGCTTCTAGCAATAGCACTAAGGGAGCAGATGCTGAAAGGAAGAGATTGCATGGAGGATTTGATTCAAACCAGTTAGCTTCTGTTAATGCTAAGCTGGATTCAGTGCATAATCTCCTTATGGGTAAGAAATCTGTTCATTTTGCTGCTGAGGTTGAGACATATGAGCTAGAACCTGATCAAGGACACCAAGAGGAAGATGTGAACTATGTGTATGGGAATCAGGGACAGCGGTTTGGAAATCAGCAAGGCAATAGGCCTTACAGTGAGAACTCTTCAGGCTACACTTCCAAGCCAGAGTATCAGCAGCAACAACAGAACAATGGCTATACAAGAACCTATGGGAATTCATCTTATCAGTCTTCACCTCCTAAGACTTCTTCTGAGAGTAGAATGGAGGCCATGCTTGAGCAGCTTCTACAAGGTCAAGAGAATTTGACAGTGACATTCAATGGAAAGATTGACAATGTCTACACTGAGCTGAATGGAAAGATTGAACCATTGAACATTCATGTCAAGAAGTTGGAGAATCAGGTTATTCAGACTGCTAGGTCTGTCAAACGACAAGAGGGTTTTCTTCCTGGAAGAACTGAGTCAAACCCCAAGCATGCTTGTAATGCCATATCTGTGAGAGATGAAGATGCTGTTGAAATTGCTTCTGCCGAACTGGGTGAACAATCGACGAATCTCTCGGTTTCAGATGATGGTGTCGATCGACACCACCTGGGTGTCGGTCGACACTCCTCTCAGACGAACCCAGAAACTGCAAAATCTCAGGTTCCAGCTGCTGAAAGAGTCTACAAGCCTAAGGTTCCTTTTCCCAAGCCAAGAAAGTCTAAGCAAGAGATGGAGGAAGCTAGATGCAAAGCAATGATGGACAAGGTGATGATTGAGATGCCTTTAATTGATGCAGTAAAGCTTTCACCACCTCTTAAGCGGTATGTGAAGAGAATGGTATCCAATGGTTTGAGCCCTGAAGAAGGAGCACTTCTTACAAAAGATGTCAGTGCAATTCTGTTGAACCAGCCTGTTCAGAGGAAGAAGGAGAGAAAGCAGGAAGTGGTTGTCTCTAAGGAAGTGAGTGCAATCATTCAATGTAGGACTGCTAAGAAATTACCAGATCCTGGAAGCTTTGTACTTGATTGCTCAATCTCCACAGGAAGGTTTGCACACTCACTTTGTGACCTTGGTTCTAGCATCAACTTGATGCCACATTCTGTTGCTGTGAGACTTGGGATGACAGAATTCAAGCCAACTCAGATTTCTCTTATCTTGGCTGATCGCTCCCGAAGAACTCCTGAAGGTGTTATAGAGGATATTCCAGTTAAGGTTGGCAACTTCATGATTCCCACTGACTTTGTGGTGCTGAAGTATGATCAAGAGCCTAAAGATCCTCTCATCTTAGGAAGATCTTTCTTGGCTACAGCTGGTGCCATCATTGATGTGAAGAAGGGACACATAGCACTGAATGTGGATGGTTTGAGTTTGAATTTTGAGATGGATAAGCTGAGGAGGGCTCCTACTATTGATGGACAAACTTTTTCTGTTGAAAAAGTTTCTGCAACACGAGCATCAGGCTCAGTGTCGATCGATGCCACCAAGAGGGTATCGATCGACACCCCTCCACGACCGCGACAAAGCTTGTCCAAAACTGATGCTCCAAGTCAGAAACCTGTTCCCAAACAGTCATCAATCCACACTCCAAAGCCCTCAGGTAAGGCAAAGGTACACCTCTCCTTCTCCTAAAATTCCTCCTATCATCAATAAGAATTTCAAAGAGATAAAAACTGTTTTGCAGTTAACCAAGCCACGAGATTATCGTAGAGCGCTTGTTTCTTCTGTTGATGATTTTGCAGGACATAAGAGAGGCAAACCAATCCCTAAATCCCACACTGATCCTGTTCCACACATCCTTGGCAAGCCTCATGCACCTAAAGCTTATACACCACCTTGGATGAAGAGGACTTCAATGCCATGTTTTGCTCCTACGGATGCCTGAGCTCCAACACAGTCAAGCTAATGACTGAAAACTTTGTGGGAGGCAACCCACTGGTAGGTTTTTCTTTTTCTTTTGATTTTGATTTTTGTTTATTTTATTTCTATTTTTCCTTTCCTCTTACTTAATAACACTGGGGACAGTGTTGTTTAAGTCTGGGGGAGGTTAGTTACTAACTATGTTTTCTGTTTTTGAGTTTCAGTTGTGTCAGTCAAAACCATAAAGTTTGAGTCAAATTTTTCAAAAATTTTCTTTTTATCTTTGGGAATTATGATCTTGATTAATGATTTCTCTTATTTGGCTAACACTCTAATGATTATTTGTTTATGCTTGATCTCAGAAATGAAGCTTAGAAAGACTATGAGCCTTATCAACAATCCTGAAAGCCCTTATTCAATGGATATCTGATTGATCTAACGTTGTCTCAACTTTTATCAGGATTTTAACCGGACTTAATCTCTTACTTTGGGGTGGGAAATCAGTGGACTAGACTTCTTCTTCAGGCCATACAAGACAGAGCAATTTTTCAAAGTATGTCTCCCCTCTCTCTTCCCTTCAGTGCTTTAAAAAAAATAAAGAGAATAAAAGATGAGATGATTTTGATCAGTTTAGAGAGGTAGGTAAATTACCAGTGACCTCATTATTCTACTCTTGAGTCAAATGATCACACAAAGCTTGGAAGCGAGGGGTAGGTAAATTACCGATGACCCCGGTATTCGCTTACACCTTTGATTAGAAGAAAAAAATAAGAAAAGAGAGAAAAGAAAAAAAATGGAAGTGAGAAAAGGGAGAGGAAAGGAGATGTAAGAAGAATGTCTTGGCCTGAAGAGAGTCCATATGTCACTGATTAATACACCCAAGGTAAGAATTCACCTTATTTGTGCTTTAATATTGACTAATGAGATGATAATGGAGATTTCAGAGATTCCAAAGGATTGTGGGATTTGAGTAAGGAATGTTGATGCTTATCATGGTTGAGTATAAGAAGTAAGTTCTTGAGTCAGGTAAATGAAGAGTGTAAATAAGAATCATCATGCAGTTGAGTGAGTTCCCTGTTTTCAAACCTCTTTCACATGTCTAAGCTTATGTTTTGCTTGAGGGCAAGCAAAGGCTAAGTCTGGGGGAGTTGATATATCATGGTTTTTGTGGTTTTTAACCATGATATAAAGAGTCTTTTAGTGTCTTTTCATTTGTTTCTAGATTGTTTTTGAGTCTTTACAGGTTTTTAGCATGGAAGGAGCAAAATGGAGCAATTTGGATGTTTTGGAGCATAAATCTTGAAGAATCAATTTGGTCTCGGATGAAAGCAGGAGCGTCGACCGACACCAAGATAGGAGGCATCGATCGACACTCATCTCTGCCGACTCAAGACCCAAGTTTTGAAAAATTTACAAATCTGCCCCAAAGTTTTCCATATTTGCAACATAAGTCCCTGACGTGTTTTAGGACATATATATATAGTTTTTAGGTTTTCCAAACCCTAAAGTTGTATTCTACCAAGTTGTATTCTACCAAGTTTTATTTTCTGCAACCCTGAAAGATTTTGAGAGCTATTGGAGAGAGATCTGCTTTGAGAGAAGAATTTCTTGAACTCCTTATTACTCTTTTTAATTTCAATTGCTTATTATTCAGAATTATGTTTTGTTCTTCAATGAATATGTCTGAGTAGTTTGCTTGTTAGGTTTAGGGTTTTTCACAGGGATTTTATGATTTATTAGATCTGCTTATTTAGGATTCTTTATCTATCTAGATCTTCATCTTAGGTTGTTCTTCATATTAATCGTTGATTGGCCATCTAGAATTAATACTTTAGGAAAATAAATTGATATGAGAATATAATTGATTTTCCTGATAAAACCTTTTGATGAGCAAAATTGTTTTCTGCAAAGAGATTTGATTTAATAATTTTGTGAACAATCTAAATCTGATTTTATTGCTGATTTATTACCTAGAATTTTGCAAAGAGATTTGGATTTTCTGGTTTTAAATTTAGATATTATTTGCAGTGAGAACTGATTTAATTTACAAAAGTGTTTAGAGTTCTAGATCTGTTCTTAATTGTTTGAATCCTAATTTATTTCTTGATTTAATATTTCATAATTTCCTGAGAAATTCCCTAGGCCTAGCTTTTTGATCCATTGAATTTACAACAGTCTTTAATTTAATATTTTGCATTGCTATTTTAATTCAAATTAATCTATTTAGCTTAATTGAAAAACTCTATAATTTATTGTGTAGTCTTGAGTCCTTGTGGAATTCGACCCCTAAGTACTGCAGTGATCTCTTAATTTGAGAGAGTAGCTCAAGGGTTTAATTTGAGCATATCAGGCGCTATCACGAGTAACATCAGAAGGAGGGTTGAAGGTCCTTAACATGGAGGAGGAGGCAACGAATACACTTAAAAACATTGTATACAAAGAAGTATTCAACAACGCTAGCACATATAGGTGACAGCAGGTATTCTCTCAATTACTAAGTAAGCTATGTTGTCATTGATCTCTTCTACTTCCCTACTTCTTCTTAACTCCAGTGAAACTTGAAATGCGAAGTTTTGCCGCAGCTCCAGCCAGCAGATATAACGACCACAGTCATTTAAAAAAGAGGCTTCAAGAAGGCAGAAGATAGGAACTCAAACGAGAGGCCCCAGCTAATAACCAAATACCTTGTCATCTGGTATGAACTTCTTCTCTTTCCTCTTTCTGTTTATGGAGACTCTATTAGTTTTTTTAGGAAGCTATGACGGGCATTGTTTGCGGGCGAGGAAAAAAAGGACATTGGCTTCCAACAACACCCACGACCAACAGAGAAAAAAGTATCCTTCCTAACAATTATGTACTTAGACTCATATTAAGTAAATGCCAAAAATATTTTTAGTACTAATGTAACCCAGCCCCCTACCAGATAGTCACATCAACGGAGTACAAAAACCACAAATTATGAAAATAAAGACCATCAAATGCAGGGTAAAAAAGGCAACAGAAAAGTATCCTTCACATGGGGCAGACCCAACGTATCCTTATGCTCAATTTATTAACACTACACTTTATATAATCTGAACATATACCAACGTATTGTTTTCCTTCGGGGGATACACAGTACTACATTCTCGTCAGTCATTACTTGAACTCGAAATTGAGAAAGAGATGAGAATGCAGATAAATCTTCACCCTCCCAAGCTGTTTCCCCAAGGTTTTATTATATGATTCCTTCAAATACAACTTCACTACCAAATTGATGTATCTCTATTCTGAAAGTCATTAATTTGTAAACCACAACGGAGGTATTTTCCGGCACATTATAGTGGATATTGAGAGGTCTGTCTCTCCCCAGACGTAGCAGTTGCCACCGTGAACTGGGTAAACAAAGTTAGTTGTCTTAAAAAACGCTAACCAAACATAATCAGCGCATATGTAACCAAATGGCCATATGACATAGTATTCAGTGGAATATATTCCTAAAATATTAAAGACAATTATTACAAACCTAACCAAAAAGGAAATATTGAAAATGCAGCAACCAAAAAGACCACTAAATTTCCCAACAAATAATGAAATCAATATTAATTAATATTGAAAATCCAATGTGTAAAAGTTAAACCTACTGGAATCTAAGGAAAACAACAATTGATTCAGAGAGTAAAATAGATCACCATAATTAAAATACAAAAAACCGACAAGAATATATCTAACCCACGCAACGCATGGGATTTTACCTAGTATCTTATATATATCACTCTACATTTAAACTAATTCTGCAACACTACCAGATTGATTAACCTTAAAACCCCAAGAAACACTACCAAGTTGATCTATGCCATTAGCAAAAGAATTAAAAAACTCATAGAAAGCTAGATACCTACCATTTCAAATCAGTCATTCTAATCTCCATCTCCTTACAAGCTTCACTATAACATACTTATAGAAGCTTCAAAGCCTTGATTCATAAGTTTCTTATGCTTCTCTTTCGCTATTTCTGAAAAATGTGCTCTACACATCATCTGTTTTTGACACAAAAAGCTCACTCAAACATTACAATAACAAACAAAAAAAAGTTTAAAGATTGGTGTTTTTTGTTAGTTAACTGACTTGCAAAGATTTGAAACGAGAAGCAAGACTAAAGAGAACTTATGAACAAATCCCAGAGTCCAAAACTCCAATTGATTTGATATCTTATTTGATCCCATTCATCATTGGTAACTCTCTCTCATGTTCCTCATTTGCACTTTTAACATTCCTACACACAACAACGAGTCAGAATTTACGATAAACAATTTCAACATCTGATAATGAAAATTCCAAAAACTCAATCCTTACCTTGATTAACAGGTTCGAGAACAGCAAACAAAATTCTCTCACTGAAGCTCGCCGTCGCTGAGTCCGTTTTCGTGACCGTGGGAATTCGTGGGACTGAAACACCTCAATCAAATCAAAATCTATCGGTTCTTTCCTCCAAATCTAGCTTTAGTTGTGAAAATCCAAACTCCAAACACATGCTCTTTCCTCAAAAACAGAGCTTGTGGATTTGTCGGAGATTTTGCTGATTTACGGTCTGACGGGTTCAAACGCAGCGTTTGCGGAAGATTGCGGAAGTGGGTGGTTGCGGCTTCAAGCGTTATTAAGTGTTTTGAATGACTGGTTTAATGTTTTAAGATGGGTGCGTTTGCGGGAGCTTAACGACTAGTTGATCAGCGGGTACAATAGCGGTTAAAACATAATAAATGTAATATATAATTTTATAAATGTTTTAAAACACCAAAAAAATTATTAAACTTGATTTCTAATTACAATTCATTAAAAAATACTAAAATAATTATTTAAAAAACAAATAAATTTCATATTGAAGCGAGACTAGAGAAAAGTTATTGGTGATTTGTGTTAATATTTTCACAAATAATCTTATTTTCTTAAATTTCTGATGAAATGTTATAATTATTTAGATTTTTTTGAACTTATGTGTGATGTGCCATTAAATTTACATCAAGTTTTCCGGGTTATTGTTAATTGAAAATTTATTTTTTTGTATAATTATTTATTTTCTAATCTCCTCAATCGTATATGTACTTCATTTTTTCCCATCGTTAATGGATAAAATAGTTGTAGAAGACATATGAAAAAATATTTCAGCATCATTGATTTGTTTTAAGTTATATATATATAAAAAAATCTAACCGCAACCGCAAACGCTTGTGGGAAGCAGTTTTTAGAATTCAGTGATTTCAAACCGTTGAAAGCTATTGGAAGCGATTACGAGCGGTTTGTGTGACTGGTACCAATTGCTAGCAACCGCTACCACCCACAAACGCTGCGTTTGCAGAAGGTAGCAGGAGAACCATTCAGGCCCTTAGTACGACCCTAAACTTCTTGTAAGACTCTGATTATTATTATTTTTTTCTCTTTTTGTCATTAATTAATATAATAATTAATTTTAGAAAAATGCTAGTTTTGGAAAACTTGAGCGTGTGTGTTAACTTTGGAAGAAAAACCTAGAATGGTGCTTGTTTAGGGTATTTCTCTAAATAAATCTAAAAGTTATAGAAATTTAAAAACATCTTATTGAAACAAAAAATCTTATCACCTCCTATATTAGTAAACGAGAGAGTATTAGATATGAATATGTGTCTCTTGTTATACCCATTTAAATCAAATGAACACAAACTAGATTTTCAGTTTCTAGAAATCCATAAAAATATTTAGAACTTTCTTTTTTTCTCTGTTTCTTGCTTTTAACAACGCCAACTGTTCTGTTGTTGTCGCTTCGCTTCAAACGCAGCACCATCGTTAAGCATATCATTAGCATCCGTCTCCATTCCAAGCTTTGAAAGAGCTAAAGCTTGCAGATAAAACGCAGTAGGCCACTCCGGTATGCAAACTTGAGCTTGCATTGCGTCTCTCAGCGCAAGCTCCAGTTGATTCGTCATTAAGTAGGAGCATGCCCGTCTTGCGAAAACCGTCGCAGATGGAACAGACATCATCACCACCAACTGGTAACAGTACAGTTTTACAAGAGTTATATATAGATAAATGCATAAATCAATCACTGGATTTTTGCTGTTTTTGTTTTGTTTTGTTTTATATTACCTTTGAGTAACATTCAATAGCGATCTTGAAGTCCTTGTCTCTGAAAGCAACGTCTCCAAATTTCTTTGTGTTGAGCATCTCCTGCACTGGTTGTGTCCATTCTTGAAATGAAAGCTGTGGAAACAGACTCGGACAGATCAGAGAGAATAAGGACGGACATGGAAACCAGTTAACTAAAAAACTCGGTAAAGATTGTCTGGTACCTCGTTCTCCGCTCCTTCATCGTCTCTGTAACCGGCTTTAAGCAAAAACTCATGAACAGCCGCAAGATCCATTCTGGAACAAGCCTTTCCAAGAGGAGAAAGCAGAGTTGGTAGTATAACTCTATTCTTAGGCAAACCCATCAAGACATGAGAAGCAACCTAACACACAAACAAAACGAAACAAATCTTACTAATCTGCTATGAAAAAGAAATTAAGTACTGTTATTTGATTCTTGAAACCTCTTTCTGCTTTTGTAGCGGTGCCACTGAAGAGAGAAGAAATTTGGTATCAGGCCGATCTTTTGCCTCAGACTGAAGACATTTTGATGCGAGATCAACAAGTTTAGTTGCGTCTTCGTTTTCATATTGCCCTTCAAGTGATGAATCCATTAGTAGCAACACGTTTTTCCCTCTTATTATGTCAAGAGCCTGGTATTGAACACTCATCACTTATTTCAGATTGACAAAAACCAAATGGAGTGAATTGAAATTACAAAAGGTGGAAGGACATTACATGACTCGGTGGAATGTGTTTGCCACTCAAAAGATCTATAAGAATAGTTCCATAACTGTATATTACACTTTCAGGAATGACTCTACCTACAAAAGAACTCTCTTTAGATTCAACAAAATCAGAAACAAAAGAAAGCTATGATTATAGATGTTCTTGAAGTAAGTTTTATTACCTGTCCGTAAAAACTCGGGTGGCGTATAAGCTAAGTTGGTACTGTAGCTTGTGCCGTCTCTACTATTCTTCATAAGACCAAAAGTTGATAGACGAGGATCACCTTCCTCGTCAAACAGGATTCTGTACGCATTTAAATCATAATAAAGCTTTCGGTTTTCGATGTTGCAATAATCAAGTGCTTGTGCGATAAAATCTGCAACTCGAACACGCATTTCCCAAGGAAATGGCTGTTTTTCCCCTACACGAAACACACAAACAGAGAGCATCAAGTCTCTAGAGATGATCAAAGAGAAAGTACTAAGACAAAAGATTAAAGGAACTCTTACAGTGAAAAAGATGCTTTGAGAGTGTATCATTAGGCATATACTCAGCTACCAACAATCTCTCATCTCCTTCAGCACAACAACCAATCAGATTAACCAATCTGTTGAATCTAAGTTTACCAACACCAGTCGCCTCCGCCTGATTCACAAGTCAATCATTGGTCAACACCAAACCAAGTTGTTCCTTAATTTGTTTCAGACAAGAGAACACCCTTAAAGAAAGTTCCAAAGCATCTTTCTTTCTTTATCATATTCAAATAATGACCCTTAAAGACTATACCTTTACTAAGCTATGTGCAACAACAAAAAGCTAAAAGAGAGAATCTAATAAAACTATAGTCAGAATCCTGGGATAAAGTAGCTTTTGCAACCTAAAGTTACCTACTTTATCTTCATATCAACAGCTACCAGACAGAGATTAGCAGATTCTCTGGTCAAGATAGACACTAACTAATATCTTATTCCCTTCTACAACTAAACAAACCATTTTCAATCCTTTGACTGGTCACTGCTGAGCAATGAAACAATGGACATAAAAATAAGAATCTCAATTTTGAATTTCAAACATTCTTACCACAAACTGCTGAGCATCAGGCCAGGACTGTTTAGAGAATCGCTTGATGGCGACGAGACGATTGCCTTCAAGCTTTCCTCTGTAAACCACATTGAGACCTCTCTCCCCACCTTCAGATACAATGCAGCTGGGACTAAACCCGTTCGTTACTTTCTTCAATTCACTTAGATCAAACTCTTTGAAAACAGGAACTTGACTCTCCTGATCTACTTGTTCCTCATTAACTGCAACACAAGAACAGCTCACACTCACATAACAGAATCGTAAGAGACAACAAAAAGGCATCAACTTGCTAGCTTAAGGGGGGAAAGAGAAACTAATGGAGTTAAGTCCCATAAAGGTTTAATCTTTCCACTTGCTAATCAACCATAAACCCACCAAGGAATCAACATGATTTGTCGAAAGGAAGAAATAAATCTATACACACCTATCAAAAACAAGGCGAAACAAAACATTATGATAGATAGAAAACATGAAGAGCAAACCTGATTCTGGTTTGTTTGGAACTGATGGATCATCAGGAGAAGGAAGATGAGCAGTTTTCGAATGCAAACAACCCATTCTCTATCTTTCTCTCTCTATCTCACATCAAAAGAAACAAAATAAGTTGATAAGCCGGCGAATTAGAGAGAAGATTCTGCGTCGTCTCTCCCTCGGAGTGAGTTAGGATTTTGATTTGGGTTTTTGGCTTTTGGTCTATGTAAAGAAGATGAAGAGGCAGTAGAAGGATATAAAATCTTCCCACAAAGGAATACTTTTTTTTTTAAAGGACAGTCAAAATTTTAAGCGAACCAAAAGCTACAGAGTTTGGAAACAAAACAGAGGTAACAACAATAATCTAAGTTTCCGGCTCTTCTGGATTTTGAAAATGTTGTTTTCTTTTTGGAACATTAATCTAAGTAATCTGGATATGGATTTTGTTTAGATAATATGTGAGAATTTTGCTAAAGAAGTTGACTGAATTTTGCATTACCTCAACTAAAGTTTTCTAAAATGATTTAAATTCATAACACAGTGAGAACAAATGTTAAAAGTTATAAAAATTTGGGAGCCTCTTGTGCAAAAAAGAATAATTAAAATTTGGGGACCCATTTTTATATTAGATAAAGCCTAAACAATTTGGGGCGCCCTGGTAACGAACGTTTTCTATCGAAATCCCGATCTAAACCGGATTACAATGTAAACTAAACCAAAAATACATAGATTTTAGCTATGAAAGTGTCATAATCATATTCGTTTCTCTATTATACTGTAGCGAAAAACATTGCGCATGTAGGTAGTAGTAAGCTCTTATTAGCCACAAACATGCCAAAAAATTCCTTGTGTTTAATAGTCACGGTTTGCCACAGAACAAAGTTTGTAGCAACTCGAGGTTGTTGTATATGATCAGAGGTTTATTTTGCATTGTTTTAGTTTGAGATTGATCGTGCAATTTGAAGACCATGGGATGATCACATTAGGAAGTTGAATAGTTATATATGCAAGTTAAATATACTATTTGGAAGACAAGGGACTAAATATGAACTACAAAGTTTTGCTGAGAGCTTATTATTATGTGATCCACTCCACATTATCAAATGGATCCGGTTATAAATTACTACAAGCTTCATAATTAGAATTTAAGACTTTAGAGTAGGACTCGAGAGCTTCAAAGGATTAGAGAAGAGTTTTTGAAAGCCTGCCATCGAACTGGAGAGTGAGCTCTCCGGTATTCTTGTCAATGGTTCTTTTCACTATAGCTACGCGATCACGAGGAGGCTTGTGACCATGGTGAACCTTATGAGCCAGACCCTTATTTGGGTGGTACCTGTACCTTATGTAGAAAACTGCATTTCTGGCCTTGAGTCTCTCACTTGGCGTTTCCACGTTTTCCTCAGTTTCTACCGCTACCTTCATAATCACCAATTTCGACAGATTAAGCTGCAACAAGAGTTCAAAACCAAACACCATTACCAACAAAGAGAGGGAACCATAGGTGGAGTGTCATTGGAAACGGAAATAAAAAAATCGTACATGTTTAAGTTTCATATTGGCGTTGTAGAATGCAAGTTCCATGTATAGACGAACCCAGTCATATTTTCGTACCTCTGATTTCTTCATCTGTAAAAAAAAACAAACACATCACTACTACTACTACTAGACAGTCATAGGCAAAGGAAAGTGCAAAAGCAAAAGTGAAACTGCCAATCATACCACATAGTATCGTTTTTTATCATTGAAAACATTCTCCGACGGCCACTCATCAGGCAATCTAAGTTGGTAGCAATCATCAACGGACCTCTTTTCCTTGGAGTTATCTACACAAATAAGTCACACTCTACAATAAGCAGGGAGAAGGCATGGGATTACAAGGTGTCTAAATGGTAAGTATGATAGGAGGAGCTAGCTAGTAACAGTATCATTCAAAACAAGCTAGTAATAGTATATATCATTCATAACACTGCAAGATATTCCACCAGCCCTATTACAACACTTTACCTCGTGGTCCGTACTTAGGTCGAGCAATAGGACAAGTCAGTTGCTTGATGTCAAAGCCTTCTTCAACAACCCTCGTCTGAAAAGTTACAAGGGAACCGCCTAAAGCTGGATCCTTTGCAACCAGGGTTATATAGTAAGCAGAACATACAACGCTATATCGTCTATTGTACTTCTCTAGGGAAGTTAGTTGCAAGTTAGTCCCCTGACATTAAGTCATCAACAAGAAGTGGATAAGGGAAACATGACTCTCGGAAGGCAAGAACGAAAAACAAAAAAAAAAAAAAAAAAAAAAAAAAAAAGAAAACAAAGAGGAGACTAGTTTTATTTTTTCACCTGTAACATATTGTACTTATGGATCCCCAACCTAGCATTAAGGACAATTTGGGTGGGGTAATCATCATTATCTTCAAACTTGCACGATGCCAGATTACATGATGATGGTTTTGTGTCCATCAAATGCTCAACATCGAACCCCTGACATTAAAACAAAAAAGAAAACACTAATTATCGAATTCTTAAAAAAAAAAAACAGAGTTTTATCTAAAACAATAATATAACACAGATTGTGGCTTTAAGAAGATGAAGAATTTACATCAGATTCACCGAACCGAGTCCAAAAGACCACCTGCCCCATGACGTAGTCATCCATTGTTTTCTAACTTTGCACTTCTGAATCAAGAAGGCGGCTGGCCGATGCTTTACTTTTGTTTAATCGATTAGGTTTTCCTCCCACGCCCGCCAGACCCCATTATTATTAATTTATTATATATACACATCCTCTATTCGTTTATGGGCCTGTTGGGCCTCCACAGACTAATATTTGAATTTGTCTCTTTTTTTTTTTTTTTTTTTTTTCTCTCTTTGTCAACAGCTTTATTTTTTTTAGTTGGAGCCAAAACTTTGGGATTTGAATTTGTCTAAGAAAATAAGACAAAAGGATCGATCTCGAAGTGAACGACCACAATTAACCGAACAATTCTCGATTTTTTTTTTTTTTTATATTCAAATTTTTAATGCATAATTGTTTCTTATCAAAATTAATAAAATAATTGAATTTGTAATCTAAATTTATTAACATTAGACCAAAACTAGTATTAATAAACTTATACATTATGTGTTAAATATAAGTTTGTCGATTTAAAACTGTGAAGTAATAAAAAAATGTATATAAGAGTTCAATAAAAAAATTGTGAAGTAATAAAAAATTGTATATAAGACTAGTTACAATGGTTACTTTTTAAACTGTTGAATAATTTATTCAACTGTTGAATAACTACAATGGAGGTGTTGAAAAAAAAAAATAAGCTGATGTGGAGACAACAACGTTGAAAAGATTCAACACCTTTGAAACACAAAAATGTGGGTCTTGGTCGCCACGTGGCAGATAATAAGTGGATGAATTTTTAATTATATAATAATATATAGATAAAATATGTGTTTTATTTCTATTGGATGCTGAAATTTCATATACTTTTTATCCAACCCAATTATTTGAGATCTATTATTTCATAGAATATGAAATTTTATTTAAATATTTTTATACCAAAATTTATCATTTTTCATTCTCTATAAATAGAGACTTGATTCACTTAATTTGGATATATATAAAAAAATCATATTTTTCTTATTTTATAAATTTATTTAATATTTATTTATTTTAGTTTCATTTATTTTTTTTAAATGAATGTAAAATTAATTCAAACTCAAAAGTGTTTTACAATGACTATGGACTTTCATTTGATATTAATTGTGACTAACAATATGTAATCACAAAAAGTATAAATAAAAATAAAATGAAAATATGAAATAATAATGGTGGTGGGGTATGATGTTGTAATTTTATTAAACAAACTATTGTAGGAAATAAAAGTGATGTAGGTGTTGAATTATGATGTGGAAGAAAAAGAAGATGATGTGGAGTGTGAAAAATAAAAAAGTGGGTGTTGTAAACAACAAACCATTGTAGATAGTCTAACATGTTACTCCACATCAGATTTTCTGCAAACCAATGGCTTTTATACCCAATAGCATAAAATAACCATGTGCTAAGCGAAGTCCACATCTGCCCCGAAACTTAAAAGTCTTTGTTAACCAACATGCCAAGACAAAGCCGCTTTGGAAACAATTACTCTCACTCCAAGTTTCTTTCAGCTTACACCAAAACTTGCACCATACTTGTTTCACATTCTGTCTTTATATAACATCCCCTTTATAATAAAACGGAAGTACACAACATTGTTTTGGTAGACTTTATAATTTTAATAAATGGTTACCAATAGGTTATACATAGATTATAAATTAATCAATATATTAACTGTAACAAATAAAATCTTAATTATAACAGAAAATCTTAAACGGATTATTCCAAATTGATAGTTCATGGATATTCTAAACTTTATTTTCAGAATATCACGTATATGGTTCCAAATATCTAGAATCACAATATTACCAATTTATTTTCCACAGATTATATTGATAAACTACATCAATAAAAAATTATTAAAGGGATAAAAATATACTTTCAATCATAAAAAAAAAAAATCAAATCTCGCTAATTTAACAAGATTAATTGTGATATTCGTGAACGTATTCAAAAATTAAAAATTAAACTTTAATGCTAGATTAGGACCGTGCTAGAGCACGGGTTGAAATTCTTTTTATTTATATTATAATTTTAGAATAACTATAATTTATATGATTGATTTTAAAATTTTGTAAGATGCTAATCTAGCATTAATCGTGATCTTCAGAATCGTATTTTATTCTAAATTATAATATAAATAAAATGAATTTCAACCCGTGCTCTAGCACGGGTACTAATCTAGTTTGATGTTATTATAACACAAAACTGCTTCAGAAAATCACAAACTTTTCAGCCGTGTTTCAAAATTGAAAATCTGGCTGGCTCTTGATTTGAAAGCATGGAGATTGCATTTACCGTGGAGAAGTCATGAGCCAGCAGCACTTACCGTTTTCTCTTTTCTTATGTGAGGGGCAGGTTTGGCACATGATTGCATTTGAGGATCAAAGTGATGCTACAAACTTCTCTTATCTGCTTGAATCAGTTTTTGAAGGCTTGAATGATTTCACAATTCAGATTTCAGCACCAATGCAGCCACCTGGTATCAACCAACGTAGATAGCTCATTCGTTTTTGTATGTGAAGCTTACTTATCTACGAGAATAGTGTCAGTGAGATTGAATCTTTTTATTAGTTTACCGTAGGATCTACATGACAACGTAAATGCTGGTGGCAAGAATGTGATTGTTGAGAAGAAGAGGCAGCTTAGGTTGTATGCTAAACAAACCATTTAAAGATGTTGAAAAAACTCTGAGAACTCTGATTCAAGAACAGAGTGATGAAAACGTAACAACATTACTTCGGAATGGATAAACTAGAGAGTCGATAGCCATGTGAATGACAGAGGCAGTACCGCAGTAACAACAATGAGGCCACAAAGACGATTTTTCGTGGAGCTTGATTAATCTATTAGCCTTTGGTGCATCCATTATATTCAGAGAGGACAGATCCACTAGGAGCAGGGGAGATAGAAAGATTGTTATATCATGTGAAAACGTATTTTACATTTCTTCTTAAGAAATTTATAGAGATGAGACGATCTTGATCATGGCTTGTGCATTGGGGCCTGTCACATTCTTCTCACAAAACTTCTGCCAAGCTTCTTGTTTGTTTCCTTGTTCGTCTTTTTCCTCTCCATTCCATGTAAATTTCTCATAAACGGAGTCCACCATACTCCTCGCTGCTTCCCTTGCCTCTGGCAGCTTGTCACTCAACAGATCCGCAGCCATTTGCACGATCAGAACCATCCCAAATTCTTCAATTTCACTTAGCTCCTGACATATAGAGAAAGATATCAATCACAATCCAAGGAAACAATAATACGTTACCTTTGCTCTGACCAATTTGAAGAACTGAGGATACCATTTTAGAAACGCAGTTGGAAGTAAACACAGCTGCTTTGGCCCTGACATGAGGGTTTCTGTGGCAGACATAAGTTTGGAGCTTACGCAAAAGAGGCAAGCGAGCCACTGAGTTAACCATCGTGTTCAGCGCTTCTTCTTCACAGAAAAACTTCTTGTCTTGACAAGAAGCTTCCACTAGCAATTGCAACCGCTGTTTTAATATTCCACTAGTCATAATCCAAGTTTGCACTATGACTCATCAAAACACATTACATAATATATGTAGAATCAAGCGAACTGACCTGAACTAATGTCTCCGAATCAATCGCAGGAAGGGAAGGAAGAGGACAAGAACCCAATCTCCTTTTCTTTGTCTCTTTATCTGATTTTGGTTTGTGGAGAGCTCTTCTTGGTGTTACTAGACATGTGAAGTTAGTAAGTAGGAAAGAAGGAGATGTTATATCGTTGCCTCGTCCTATACCTAAAATCATCTTTGTGAGTGATACTTTCATGTGCCCCTTCTTCCCTTTTTTTTTACCATGGCTTGACTTAACAAGAGCCACCAGTTTACCTTTAATTCTTTTAACTGCGGTGATGAGCACACAGTGTACTCCTGCATATATAGATTTCTCACTTGTAGGCCCTTCATAATCGTCCTGTACGTCAGTCAAATAGAAAGTTACTTACTGGTTTTTATAAAAACAAAATAAGAGAAATGGATGAAACAACTTACTGAGCCAATATCAGTGAATTCAGGATGAAAATAGTGCAGATCTGCCGCTACTGATTGATGCAGTAGCATCTCATATAAATCTTCTAATTTGTTGGACACACGAATTTCCACATCTTCTGGTATCTTGTACATATTTGGAGGATTTTCTTCTGGAGCATCTGTGATGCAACTGAAATCTTTCTCAGCATCTGCAGGATCCTCTTCTGGGACACCATTCTCTTTGATGAACTTTAAAGTCGAAGCAACTGAGTTCCCATGACAGTGGTGTGTATCCTTTCTTTTACCCTCAGTTGATTCTAACCATCGCAACATCTTGCTAGAATAGAAGGTAAGATATCTCGCGCTGAAGGTTCGAAATTCGTCATCTTTTCTATTGACTAAACGCCAATTACTAAACAAATCCGTTGCAGCATATATCGAGCAATTATCTACAAACCAAAAAGGAGGGAATTAGTGATAAAAGACACATTTATATTCAAGTTAACAAAATTAGAAAGGTATTAGATGAATACCGTGAGATCTCTGATTTCTAACTGACCCTGATGTCTTCTTCCAATTTTCTGCAAACAACTCATCCATTGGGGTCTTTTCACCAACTTCCCAAAGCATGAATTTCTCCTCCTTGTCAGGTGTCTTGTGATAGTAAATCTTGCTGCAAGGTTCTGTCTCATTGATCTCCTTTCTCACCCGTTTTTTTGTACCATGCTCTTTAAAAAATTTGGCATTCCATCTCTGATTCTCCTCACTCTCACTGGTACTGTTTCTATTGCTAGTTTTAGCAAGTTTCTGCTGTGATGTTAAGAATACAGTGGGTTGTAATCGAATTTGGCTTTGTTCTTAAGTCTTAACTAAGCAATAACAACTACATATCCATATCTTATTGACTACTAAAAGCCATATCCATCATCAACTGAGCCAAATCCAACCAATAACAAGATTCAGTATATTGACTAAATCTACTCTTCTTGCTACAAACCGACTCTAAGATTAAAAGGTTACTACAGAAGCACACCTGAGATGGAGATGATGAACTCGAAGCAACCGAAGCCTTATCCAAGAAACAGGGACTGAGCTTGTTGATTCTAGGCAAAAGCTTTTGGGAAGAAGTAATCGGAGGCCTGTCCGTTGAATCCGCCATACTAGCCACAGCCATCGTCGCTCCAGATCGTACCACCTTGATTTGCTCCAGATTAGGATTGGGATTGGGATCGGGATCGGAGAGAGACGCCATAGTCATAGTCTTCTCGAGATCCTCAACGGCGAACTGGTATGCATCTTGATCGGCGAGATCGCTAATAGCTGTGAGCATCTTCTTCTTCTCCTCCATCGGAGGGTTTTCGCAGTTCTAGGGTTTTGTTTTTCCCCCAAAATCTAAATCGTGTGTTCCGTACGGAAGGAAGAAGATGGTTTTTTTCTCTGCCGCTGAAAATAACGTTATTTTCTTATTTAAATTTGAGCCATTGGAATTCAATTAATTAAAAAAAAAAAAACCGCCAATTTTCTCAATTTTGCATTAGAGAAACAAATCATTAATATTTTCTTCTTACAAAAATTTGCGCTGTTAAATATTAATTCACTTTTTTTTTTTTTTTTCGGCTACTGTTAAAGTTCAAATTAAAGTTTCTAAATTTGTACTATTTAAACCATATAAATTGTGAGTAAACCTTTTATCGCTAATGTGAAATTAATTCACAGCGAGAAATCTATTATGACGTAAGTCAATTAAACTTACGACGCGGTATACAGTATAATTTATAGCCAATTATTTTATTTTAGGTTTTTGTTTATTATTTACTCGTTATTTCAATGTCAAATGGGTTTCTGGATCAATTAAATTTAAGTATTGCTATACAGCTTTTTTTTTTTTCAATGAAAAAAATAGGATCATAAAGTGAAGACCATAGACAAGTAAAAAAGAAAATCAAACCCCCAAAATTTAACATTTACACTTTTTAGCTCGGTTTTTCTTTCAAAACTTGTGATGTAAAACAGTTACACTTTTTCCCAATACAATTTAACATTTTATTCAAAATAAAAAAAAAAAAAAATTGGTTACATTTTACATTACAAGAAAAAGAAAATCAAACCCCCAAAAACAAATCTTCCCATGTATATTAGTTGTATATAGGAAAATAAATAAAATCCAAAAAAACTCGTTATATATTAACCGGTGATCAAAAACTTCAACTCCAACATTAAATATCGAAGTCACCGGCCGGTGATCGGACATTCTTGTCTCCAATCCCTTCTAAGTTCTAACACTCTAGTCTTTTTCATTTTCCCAGCCATAACATTCTATCACATTTGGTAATAAGTTAACACACACACCAAAAAAAAAAAAAAAAACAACTCTTTGAAGAATCACCTAAGTTTTGTAACCATTAATTAAAATGTCCCCTTAAATTATCAAATCTTCTATTTTTGTCACTTACCAAGCAGAAGCTCTCTCCCTTCATCTCTCCTTTAATTATCCCCGGCCTAACAATCGGTCCTTTCTCTCCATCCATCAATTAGCATGCCCTCTTCGATCTTAATTCTCTAATCAACTGTTTAAGTTCAGTTGAAATTTTGTAACTTATTATATAACAAAATAGTCTACTAGATGAAAATAAACTTAACAAAGTACTCTATCAAAACTAAGTATAATCAAGAACCGAACCTGATCACTGTTCTTAAGCTCATCCCATCGTTTTTGTGCGACAAGGTTTCTTACTTCACTATCTGCCATATTAAGTCGATATCATAGTTCAAATCTCCGAACTTGAATACTTGACTGTTGAAAATTTCCGACATAAATATCAAATTAGTAAAAGAAAATAAAAAGCCTCTTCCTTTGTGTTTCGTAATCGTGATTATTTCTTACTAGTGACATGGATTCGTTCTTGGATGATCGGTATCAAGAACCGAGGCAAAACGAGTCGGGTCCAAGGTATGTTTTTGTACACGTCAACATTTCGGCATTGCTCAGCACCGTCGGAAGTAAAGCATGAACACGCAAAAAACACATTTGTGATTGATACAACGTCAGGTTAATCGAACATTCTTACCACAATCTATTATTATGAACCATGATCGAAAAACACATTTATTTTCTAATCTATTATTAGGAACCATGATCTAAATTTGTTGAGAAATCGGATAAACTAAAATTATAGTGTGTTGATGTATGTGTCTATGAGTTTGTGGAATAGATGTCTTTTAAAAAAATATATATATATATGTTGATAAAATATTAAATTAATAATTGTTTTACACAAAATTTTTAAAAGTAAATTCACATCAACAAATTACCAATATAAGGGTGATTTTTTTAAAATGCTCATTTTCCCAATTCCATTTTTCAAAACTGACCTCGATTTAAAACTTTACCAAAATAAGTATGTAACATTACAAAAGTATACATAAATTATTTTTATGTGTATCTCATAAATACCTTATACATACTTCACAAAAATCTTATAAATACCTTGTAAAACATTTTTAAATAGCTTGTAAAATGTTTTCCAATACCTTATAAATACATGCGTGCATGTAAAACCTTATAAATGTTTTATAAAACCTTGCAAACACTTGGATCTAGTTTCCAAGTAGTAGTTATAATTACGAAATACCTTCTAAACTTTACAATACTTTATAAACTTTTCAGATTTAATGGAAAATATTTTGAAAATGAAAAGGTATATTTTTGAAAAGGATCACAATTAAGGGGCATTTTCCAAAAATCCTCTATAAATTATCACATTCATAAACATTCTGGTCGAAAACTATATTTCAAGTCCAATAATAAGAACTTACTTGTTAAGAATATTAATAACATGCACACACCATTGGATAACCTTTAGTTACATATACTTTAAATCATGTGAGAATTTGACCTTAACTTTGGTGATCAAATGCCTTGCAATCTATCTGACCTTAACATTTTCATTTACAAATTAATCACCAAAGTAAAATTCTCACAGGAAAAAGTGTGATTGCATGTACCAGCGTCTCCATTGGTGTAGTTTTCTTAAATATCTTAACAAGTAAATTCTCACATGATAAGTATTTGATCACCAAAGTAAAATTCTCACATGACCTTAACATTTTCATTTACAAATTAATTTTTATTGACAAATGTAGTAAAATTTTGATGTTGATATATATTTCAAGTCTAATAATAAGTATTTTTAGTGATCAAATGCGTTAACGTTGCAATGTAGATATATATCTCTAACACGTTGACTTTGGTGCAATGGATTTAAATCATTTGATGTTGATGTGTCAAACTAGTGATCAAACATAAGCATAATTCTTTTGTATTGATAACATCCTTTGTAATTGATCATGTTATAATAATTTTAGTTTGAAATTGGTTACTATTATTAATTTACATAAACGCATTTTGGAATGACCAAGTGGATTATACAAAAGAACATGTAGATTCTTTACAATTAGTGGACACTAGCGTTTTATACGACTTAAAAATTGTACTAGATATGCTCAGTTAGGCCTGAATGTTTTATAGATTTTGAAAGAGATTTTGGTTTTTGTTTTTCAAAAACTAAATTTTTATACCAATCAAGATTTTATAATTTTAGGTTTTCTAAAATCTAGTGAAATTATTGTGTTGTAGTTTTTCTAAAATCTAGTGAAATTATTGTATTGTGTTGATCACTAATTTTTATTGACAAATGTAGTAAAATTTTGATGTTGATATATATTTCAAGTCCAATAATAAGTATTTTTAGTGATCAAATGCGTTGCAATGTAGATATATATCTCTAACATGTTGACTTTGGTGCAATGGATTTAAATCATTTGATGTTGATGTGTCAAACTAGTGATCAAACATAAGCATAATTCTTTTGTATTGATAACATCCTTTGTAATTGATCATGTTATAATAATTTTAGTTTGAAATTGGTTACTATTATTAATTTACATAAACGCATTTTGGAATGACCAAGTGGATTATACAAAAGAACATGTAGATTCTTTACAATTAGTGGACACTACCGTTTTATACGACTTAAAAATTGTACTAGATATGCTCAGTTAGGCCTGAATGTTTTATAGATTTTGAAAGAGATTTTGGTTTTTGTTTTTCAAAAACTAAATTTTTATACCAATCAAAATTTATTATTTTAGTTTTTCTAAAATCTAGTGAAATTATTGTATTGTGTTGATCACTAATTTTTATTGACAAATGTAGTAAAATTTTGATGTTGATATATATTTCAAGTCCAATAATAAGTATTTTTAGTGATCAAATGCGTTGCAATGTAGATATATATCTCTAACATGTTGACTTTGGTGCAATGGATTTAAATCATTTGATGTTGATGTGTCAAACTAGTGATCAAACATAAACATAATTCTTTTGTATTGATAACATCCTTTGTAATTGATCATGTTACAATAATTTTAGTTTGAAATTGGTTACTATTATTAATTTACATAAACTCATTTTGGAATGACCAAGTGGATTATACAAAAGAACATGTAGATTCTTTACAATTAGTGGACACTAGCGTTTTATACGACTTAAAAATTGTACTAGATATGCTCAGTTAGGCCTGAATGTTTTATAGATTTTGAAAGAGATTTTAGTTTTTGTTTTTCAAAAACTAAATTTTTATACCAATCAAGATTTTATAATTTTAGGTTTTCTAAAATCTAGTGAAATTATTGTGTTGTAGATTTTCTAAAATTAGTGAAATTATTGTATTGTGTTGATCACTAATTTTTATTGACAAATGTAGTAAAATTTTGATGTTGATATATATTTCAAGTCCAATAATAAGTATCTTTAGTGATCAAATGCGTTGCAATGTAGATATATATCTCTAACATGTTGACTTTGGTGCAATGGATTTCAATCATTTGATGTTGATGTGTCAAACTAGTGATCAAACATAAGCATAATTCTTTTGTATTGATAACATCCTTTGTAATTGATCATGTTATAATAATTTTAGTTTGAAATTGGTTACTATTATTAATTTACATAAACGCATTTTGGAATGACCAAGTGGATTATACAAAAGAACATGTAGATTCTTTACAATTAGTGGACACTAGCGTTTTATACGACTTAAAAATTGTACTAGATATGCTCAGTTAGGCCTGAATGTTTTATAGATTTTGAAAGAGATTTTGGTTTTTGTTTTTCAAAAACTAAATTTTTATGCCAATCAAGATTTTATAATTTTAGGTTTTCTAAAATCTAGTGAAATTATTGTGTTGTAGTTTTTCTAAAATCTAGTGAAATTATTGTATTGTGTTGATCACTAATTTTTATTGACAAATGTAGTAAAATTTTGATGTTGATATATATTTCAAGTCTAATAATAAGTATTTTTAGTGATCAAATGCGTTGCAATGTAGATATATATCTCTAACATGTTGACTTTGGTGCAATGGATTTAAATCATTTGATGTTGATGTGTCAAACTAGTGATCAAACATAAGCATAATTCTTTTGTATTGATAACATCCTTTGTAATTGATCATGTTATAATAATTTTAGTTTGAAATTGGTTACTATTATTAATTTACATAAACACATTTTGGAATGACCAAGTGGATTATACAAAAGAACATGTAGATTCTTTACAATTAGTGGACACTAGCGTTTTATACGACTTAAAAATTGTACTAGATATGCTCAGTTAGGCCTGAATGTTTTATAGATTTTGAAAGAGATTTTGGTTTTTGTTTTTCAAAAACTAAATTTTTATACCAATCAAGATTTTATAATTTTAGGTTTTCTAAAATCTAGTGAAATTATTGTGTTGTAGTTTTTCTAAAATCTAGTGAAATTATTGTATTGTGTTGATCAACTAATTTTTATTGACAAATGTAGTAAAATTTTGATGTTGATATATATTTCAAGTCCAATAATAAGTATTTTTAGTGATCAAATGCGTTGCAATGTAGATATATATCTCTAACATGTTGACTTTGGTGCAATGGATTTCAATCATTTGATGTTGATGTGTCAAACTAGTGATCAAACATAAGCATAATTCTTTTGTATTGATAACATCCTTTGTAATTGATCATGTTATAATAATTATAGTTTGAAATTGGTTACTATTATTAATTTACATAAACGCATTTTGGAATGACCAAGTGGATTATACAAAAGAACATGTAGATTCTTTACAATTAGTGGACACTAGCGTTTTATACGACTTAAAAATTGTACTAGATATGCTCAGTTAGGCCTGAATGTTTTATAGATTTTGAAAGAGATTTTGGTTTTTGTTTTTCAAAAACTAAATTTTTATACCAATCAAGATTTTATAATTTTAGTTTTTCTAAAATCTAGTGAAATTATTGTGTTGTAGTTTTTCTAAAATCTAGTGAAATTATTGTATTGTGTTGATCACTAATTTTTATTGACAAATGTAGTAAAATTTTGATGTTGATATATATTTCAAGTCCAATAATAAGTATTTTTAGTGATCAAATGCGTTGCAATGTAGATATATATCTCTAACATGTTGATTTTGGTGCAATGGATTTCAATCATTTGATGTTGATGTGTCAAACTAGTGATCAAACATAAGCATAATTCTTTTGTATTGATAACATCCTTTGTAATTGATCATGTTATAATAATTTTAGTTTGAAATTGGTTACTATTATTAATTTACATAAACGCATTTTGGAATGACCAAGTGGATTATACAAAAGAACATGTAGATTCTTTACAATTAGTGGACACTAGCGTTTTATACGACTTAAAAATTGTACTAGATATGCTCAGTTAGGCCTGAATGTTTTATAGATTTTGAAAGAGATTTTGGTTTTTGTTTTTCAAAAACTAAATTTTTATACCAATCAAGATTTTATAATTTTAGTTTTTCTAAAATCTAGTGAAATTATTGTGTTGAAGTTTTTCTAAAATCTAGTGAAATTATTGTATTGTGTTGATCACTAATTTTTATTGACAAATGTAGTAAAATTTTGATGTTGATATATATTTCAAGTCCAATAATAAGTATTTTTAGTGATGCGTTGCAATGTAGATATATATCTCTAACATGTTGACTTTGGTGCAATGGATTTCAATCATTTGATGTTGATGTGTCAAACTAGTGATCAAACATAAGCATAATTTTTTTGTATTGATAACATCCTTTGTAATTGATCATGTTATAATAATTTTAGTTTGAAATTGGTTACTATTATTAATTTACATAAACGCATTTTGGAATGACCAAGTGGATTATACAAAAGAACATGTAGAGTGATCAACACAATGAATATCGTTTATGCGATGATGATCTTTCACAAAAATCACTAAATTGCAAGGTAAGAAATTATAGTTTTTTTTTCTTGTTTATCCAACTTCATAATATTCTCATTCCAATTAATTAATGGAAAGAAACCTACAAAATCTTATATAATATGACAAGGTTTTTCTAACTTTGTCTGTCAATGCGACACTTGGCGCTCTATATTTGTGACACATGTCTTTCTCACTAACTTTAAAGTAAACATCTTTTTATATATTTCATTTCACTTATATCTTATATGGTGTATAGTTTGCATTTAAAATAAAAAATTTCACATTCTTACAAAAAATATATTTCTTCCAACTTTTAGTTTTAACATATAATATACTTTCTAATGAAATCATATACCGTATAACCTAAAAATAAAACTACTGATCAAACCAATTAAAACAAAAAAAAGTTTTTATACTTTAAAAATAAAATTGAAATAAATTAATTTATGATAGACTAATTTTAATTAAATATATATTTTCTAATATATTTAAAAATCACATTGTATTCAATAATCATATATATTGTATCAAAGACAAAATTCAGAGAAAATTAACTTATATTTAATATTCTATAAGTTACAGTTTGACTGTCTTTAAAACGTATGTACTAAAAAAAAATAAAAATCATATAATTGCTTAATCACCCCATGAAATAATAGAAAACTATAGTTTCAAAAAAAATCTAATGGTAATTATACTATTTATTTTAAAATTATTAGAAAATAGAGATAATATATCGAATCTAAAAAATATTAAATTTGACACACTTTTCTTTCATGAATTTTATTCAAAATTTAATGCGATATATATTATAAGATATTTCATAAATTTTTAATATGCATTATTCCAAAAAAAATTATATTAAGGGTAATTACAAGATTAGAGAGTAAAAACTAGAGCATATGATAAATCATGAATACACTTATTAATTATTCAAAATAATCATTGGTGATTCTTCTGTTACCTTATAAAAAACATTAAATTTGACACATTTTTCTTTCCATGAGTTTTATCCAAAATTTAATGCGAGATATATATAGTATAAGATATTTCAAAAAAAAATTATGACATGAGCCATATTTTAATATGCATTATTCCAAAAAGAATTTTATTAAGGATGATTACAAGATTAGTGAGTAAATACTGGAGCATATGATATATTGCGAATACACTTAATAATTATTCAAAATGATCATTGGTGATTCTTCTGTTATCTTGTAAAACATATTGTCTAGATTCATAATCTCATTAGTACAAAATTCAGGTTTTAAAATTTTAGTTTATTGATTGGATGAATTTGAGTCGGTCTGATTTTTTTTCTCACAAATCTTATTTTAAAATCATAAAAATCTGATGGAAAAGTCAACATATAAATTATAAGTTCAAATATAGTTAATTAAAAAAAACATTTAGATGTAAGTTAAAAAAATTAGAAATGTAGTTATGTCAGAAAAATAATTGGAATGTAACTACTGTTGATATCAATTTTTCTGATTTTGTCTTCCCTTCCATCTACACCAATTGACATGTTGGAGAGTTCATTTTTTTGATAATTAAAAAATATTATGAATAAGAATAGAGACAAGGACCGAGAAATAACCCATCATCATAGAAGTATAACACATTGTATGCATTCATATAGAGTTTCTAATTCACAAGAAATTTGTTAGGAGGCTAATTGAAGGAAATAACACCGTAGCAACATATTGTGGAGTCAAAAAAAAATCAAATATTAAGATTGAGTTAAAGAATATATAAAGTTGTAAAACCACTCGCAAAGAGATAAATATTTATCAACTATTTTTCTTTATAATTGAGAGTAAAACATAATTTTTTTTTTCATGGTTACTGAGTTTTGATAGTAATTTTATGGTTATAGAGATCTAGCGAATCATCATATAATTCTTGATCGCATCCATATATTAAAGCTTTGGAAAAGATGTAAGGAAATATGAGATTTATCTATAAATATTTGTAAACTATTTTCACTACTCAATTTTTGTTTTGAATGTCTGATATATGGTTTCTATACAAACCTCATGTGTGCTAAGATTATCTCCAATATATATTTTTATTTTTACTCTAAAATAGAGCATAGTTTTTTTCAATGTATCAATCTATTTTATACTCTAAAATAGAGTTAGTGTAAAAAAATAATGTTGCATATAGAGTAATCATACCATTTACTCTTTATTAGAGTAAGATATAGAGTAGGGTTAGAGCAAATGTTACTCTATAACAGAGTATTGACTTTAAAATAGAATGAGACTAAGGATGCTCTAAGGATATCTTTATCGGTGATACCGATGAGAGTGTCTAAGTGAGACTCAAAAATTAAATTAAAAACTATAATATAATTGTCTTGCAGAAGACATTTTCTTCGTCTCTCTCCTCAAGCATGTCTGACATTTATATTAAGAAAAGAATCAAAGACACCAGTAGTATATGCGATGGAGAGGTCTAAGAACCTAACAATTTATCACAAAACGATAAAATTCAAAACAACAAAACTTTAAGGGATTTAATTACTTCAATCAAAATTTTTTTGATATGTTTTTGTTTATTTTATATTGCATCCAAACATTAAGAACCATATATATAAAGGAACACATATTAAACATTTAACAAAACAATTCATACTAAAAATCCATTTCAAAAATATATTTGTAAATTTAAGATATATCATAATTAATTAAAATAAAATTAAATATATATCTCACGTATCGCACGAGCCTATTTCTAGTAGAAGATATTTTACGGTGTGATTTTGTTATCTCGAACAACGCCTACTTCCTTTTACTATTTCTTCATTAACAATTCTGGTTTTTGTTCAAGTTGATTGATTTCTCAACGCATGAATATCTTTCCTTTCTTAATTGTTCAGCAGATAATCTTGGTACAAGGTTTTGAGCTCTGGATCATACTTTCCACACGATGAATTACTTCATACTCACCCTGGGTGAGTCACCCATCCACTTCTATGGCTCTTAACCATGTTTTCAATGTCCTTCACTATACTTTAAGATTATCTCTCTACATCAACCAAAAGAAATATGTGTGTTATGCTAAGCTATGGTTGAGAATAAAGTATGCCTCATGCTCTTAACCTTAAACTTAGCCATTGGAATTAATTAAAAAACGACCATTTTCTCATTTTTTGCATTAGAAAAAATCACTAATATTTTCTCTCTGGATTTTAATGACAAATTGTTTTTTTGGCTATTCATTACCCCTAATTGTTTCTATATTGGCTTTTGATTTTGTTTGTTGGCAAAGGTATGGTGCTTTTGGGTCGGAATTGTTGGTGATGTTATGCTGTGGGACGGTATTCATATGGAAAGCTTCTTCATTTTGATTTGAAGATTCACTGCGAAGTCTGAAGCGGTGGTGGTCTTGCTGTTATGTGTTCGGCAACTATATTTTAGTATTGTCGAAATGTTTCTCCTGTTCTTGTCTTATTGTTGTACACCATATCATTATTTTCTCCAGTTTGTAATGACAATTTTTTTGTTCAATAATGATCATCGACTTTGATTAAAAAAAAGATAAAGTTCAAATTAAATTTTTTAAATTTGTACTATTTTAATTTTAAACCATATAAATTGTACTTAAATTAACAATGTAATTTTTTGTCAATATATATATACAGTATAATTTATTGCCAATTCTTTATTTTTATATATATTATTTATTAGTTATTTAAATGTCAAATGGGTTTCCAACCTTGGATCAACTAAATTTAAGTATTGCTATACAGTTTTAACTTCAACTCCAACGTTAAATATCGAAGTCACCGGCCGGATATTCTTGTCTCCAATCTCTTCTAACACACTTGGTAATAACACACACACCAAAAGAAAAGAAAAAAACAACTCTTTGAAGAATCACTTGTTTTGTAACCGTTCAAATGGCACCTTAAATTTTCAAACGTTCTATTTTAGTCACTTACCAAGCAGAAGCTCTCTTCTTCTCTCCATAATTTCTCCGGCCTAACAATCGGAATCAAATTAGTATTTATAGATCGGAGGGAATTTAAACGGTCCTTTCTCTCCATCCATCAATTAACATGCCCTCTTCGATCATAATTCTCTAATCAACTGTTAAGTTAAATTGAAATTTTGTTTTCTTAACTTATGAAAATAAACTTAACAAAGTACTAAATCAAAACTAAACATAATCAAGAACCGAACCTGACAACTGTTCTTGAGCTCATCCCATCGTTTTTTTTTTTTTTTTTTTTTTTTTTTGCTAAGCATGTAAATATCATTATAAAAATGAAAAGAGAGTTTACAATACATAAAACACCTAATGAAAAAGTAACCTTGGCAAAAAAATTAAAAACAAGGTTACAATAATATGGATTAGATAAAAAAGAGGGTGAAGTTTAACGGATCCAAAGTGATAAGAGCTGGTGCCAATGCTTCCTGGCTCCACGTGAGCTGATAATGTTCTTGATCTCGCGATCCACAAACTTGAAAATTTGCTGTGGAGGCAGCCTGAGTTGGTTGTGCAGGATGTTGTTCCGATGCCTCCATATATTGTAAATGACCACCTGAGCAGAGAGCTTCCTTAGCAGCGATGGGCCTGACGGAGAGAAGGATCTTGTCCAGGAGAGAAGCTCCGCCCAGGAGCAGAATAAACGTTGTCGAGGACTTAACCTGTTAAAAACCATATTTTTGTGCGACAAGGTTTCTTACTTCACTGTCTGCCATATTAAGTCGATAGTTCAAATCTCCGAACTTGAATACTTGTTGAAATAAAAATCCAATTAGTAAAAGAATTAAAAAGCCTCTTGCTTTGAGTTTCATAATCGTGATTATTTCTTGCTCGTGACATGGATTCGTTCTTGGTTAATCGGTATCAAGAATCGAGGCAAAACTAATCCGACGTATGTTTTTGTACACGTCAGCATTCCGGCATTGCTCAGCACCGCCGGAAGTAAAGTATTAACACGCAAAACACATTCGGGATATACAACGTCAGGTTAATCGCTACTGATCCATGCAAATCATATAAAATATATTAATAACTTTTTATCGGGGTTACTTGGAAAGAAAGATAGGTAATTAGGTTTCTTTTCACCTCGTTTCCCATGTAACCCATCAAGCCAACTCCGACCGGTGACGGTGAGACTTCCAAGTTGGTGACACGATTTCTTAACCATCATTAGATCCAACCGATAAATAGATCCGAACCATTTGCTTACTTACTATCTTTTCGACCGGTAGAATGAATATTTTGTTTTTTAACGGGAATTACAAATCTGCTTATGGACGGACATGTCACATGTGTGGGCATCACAATTTCAACATTTTATTTTTAGTGATATGTTAAACTTTGAGATTGCAAGGTATTCAGAATGTTCGTGTTATTGATATTGAACGAATACATCTCGTATATATACAATAGAAACCCAAATATACTAGATTTGAGGACCAAGCTATGTAACTTCCTAAACTATACAAAAGAGAATATTACAATATAACATAAATATGTAAATATATATTCCAATACACTACAAGAAAACAACCGATTTGCGATGGAAGAATTCATCGCAAGTCCCTCGCAAAACGGCATTTGCAAGGGATTTGCGAGACACATCGGTTCCTCGCAAATAGCGTCTCGCAAATTTCAAATATCGCAACTCCCTCGCAATTTTTGCGAGGAATATTTTCCCTCGCAAATACGTTGCAATTTGCGAGAAAAGATTCCTCGCAGATACGTAGCAGTTTGCGAGACATTATCTCTGTCGCAAATCCGAAGCAAGTTGCGAGGACCTTTTTCTCGCAAATATGTAGCATTTTGCGAGAAACTCTATTCATCGCAATTCTGAAGCAATTTGCGACGAACTAAATTCATCGCAAATACGTTGCAACACATCAAACTTTAAAACCAAATTTTGTTTACCTTATTCTAGATTAATTTCGGATTAAATTGAAATTAATCCAGAATTACGAATACAATTAAAATTGAGGTGAACTTTTTAAACAAAATTAGGAATATAATTAAAATTTAAACTTCAAAATGAAAATTCAAATTGTCTTAACAAAAAGTTTACAAACATAATGTCAAAGATTCAGAGAGATAATATTCAAATTGTCTTAAAAAGATTGGGAGAGAGAGGTGATGTTTCTGGTTCCTGTTCCGCTACCGGTGTTGCCCTCTTCTCCGGCTACTTGGTTGGTTTCTGGTGATGGATTGTTCGTTGTCAGGTTTGGAGACGTCGTTGGTGGGTTGTTCATTGTCGGGTTTCGAAACTGTGTAGCAAACTCAGGATCTTTTGCAGCGAGATAGTCGAAGTAAGCATCATAGCAATGCATCCTTTGGTTTGACTCTTGGATTTGACTCGCTTGTGTCTGGAGTTGAGTCGCTTGTGTCTGAATACACTCCTCAGCTTGTGCTAGTTTCTGAGCCAAAATGACCGGATCATTAGACGGAGACAAAGGCGGTGGTGGACAGCCACTAGAAGATGACGCTTCAAATTGCATAGAACCAACCCCAAAATCCTGTTTTTTCTTAGGAGCAACCTAAGAACAAAACCAAAATAGAACTTGTAAGTTAAACATAAGAAAATCAAAGAAAGATAGACACAATTATCATATAACTTCTTAACCATATACCTATCATTCGATTGGCAACTCCAGTATAACTTCTTAACCATATAACTACACAACCATATAACTACAAAGTACTCTACATTACCACTACACAGTATATAAAGTTTATAAAACTTACCGATGTGTAAATTTTGTTTTTGATATGAATGGGCACCCCCAGAAGCACTCTCTCCATTATCCCCGTACAAACCTCAGATTCCAACTCTTGAATCTTGGAAGACACCTCATTGAACAGAGACTCGGACTTTCCATCCGTAAATGAGCCATCAGGCTTTCGATGAGTGTCTTCTAAGATGCGTAGAAAGTCAGGAGTTAACTCACCGGTTAGTTCAGACTGAAAAGGAGAAAAAGAGAATTGATTAGTCAAATAATAACTGTGTATAAGGTAAAAGAAGGCCTAAACTTAAATAACTACACTTACATGTTTCCGAGCACGAGCTTTAAAAGAAGTTTGGCCTGAGCGGTGCTTATATATTCCTGTGCCATCGGGTCATGATATCGAGCATTACGGCTGTTGACGCTCTTGGTTTCTGATTTGGGATCAAGCCAATACCGAACCAGACCTTCCCATACTTGAGGATCAATCCAGCGTGGCTTTGCCTCATCACCTTTTTTCCTCCACTTGGACTTCCACCTCGACACTTGATCACACATCCTTTCCTTCAACTTGTCTTCAAAACACTGCCTTACTCTCGTTAATGGCTCTGTCCCAATTATATGTTTGCTTCCAAGGAAAAAAAAGTATATTAGTCTGAGTCAACCACTAAAAGGAAGTATATGTAAAAATTGAAAACAAAAAAATGACTTACAGCAAACGTTTCATACCAACGGTCAACCACTGCATTCGGTGTTTGTGTCCAATTGGCATGAGGCTCTTTGAAATCTCTTTCAAAGATGCTACGTACAGTAGCCGCAACAGCAGGATCTTGTTCAAACCTTCAAACATACGGAGAAACAAAGAATATGAATCAACCTTAGAATTCGAAAATGAAATTAAAAACATTAGAATTCTAATATGAAATTTAAAACATTACCAGAGAGTTCCTTGAGGTCGGCGCGGATCTAGCCTTGTTAACCCTACACGCCCAGGACTATCGAGCAACTGTTCGAGAGTTAGATTGTTCAGTCGGGCAGAAGCTCCAGTAGAAGTCGAACGAGCAGGTTGAGACGTACCAGTCTCTAGATCCTCAATAGTAGGGCGGTTGATGAGAGGGCAGTGGTTCACTAGAGGGCAGTGGTTGCGACGATGAACGCCGGTTATTTTGGACCGCCGCTGTGTTTGAGAACGGGCAGAACCCCGACTACGGTTTGAACTGGTGGGTTCGGGTACACGCTGAGTAGAGAGAAACCTTGTGTAATCATTACCATGAAACATCTACAATAAAAATCAAAATAGAAATAGAAATCAGATCTACGAAACAGAGCCAAAATAGAAATCAGATCTACGAAAATTACTAGAAAAAACTAAAAATTAGGGTTTGGGAAAGAAAGAACTAAGAAATACCTTTACGGAGAAGACGGAGAAGGAGGACGGAGAAGACGAAGTAGAGTGAACAGAGATCGGAAAATTAGGGTTTTCCGGGAAAGGGTTTGTGCGGCTAGGGTTTGAGAGAGAAGGGATTGAGGTGTGAGTTTGAGCGAGGCTCAAACCGTCCTTCGATTGTATATATAGATATTTTGTAGTCTCGCAAAACCTCGCAAATATTGCGACGGATTAACTATGCTCCCTCGCAAATCACTCGCAACAAGCCGACAAAGGACCAATAAAAATACGCCTAATATTGCGAGAGATTAGCGAGACATCATCGCACATCCCTCGCAAGTCCCTTGCAAATCGATAGCCTATTTTTAACCATTTAAGAAAATTTCCTCAATTAAAATCTCAAAAGAAAAGATAAATAATAGTCATCACATCTCCTCATTCAAATTTCATCAATCAAAATCTCAAAAGAAATCCCTAAACATATATATATTACAAACCCTAGCTATACCCTAAACAACATTTATCAACCCTATACCCTAAACAACATTTATCAACCATATACCCTAAACAACATTTATCAATAACCAATCAAAATTTTCTTGTCTTTTTATTTTGGGTAGTGATACTCTCTTTAGTTTGAAAATGTTAATAATCATTACTAACCATATATTAACATGTTTATGAAAATGAATATCTACATTTGCGAGGGAACTGTGAGGCATTAGCGAGGAATTACCGAGGGTCCATCGCACATCCATCGCAATTTGCGAGGGATCTGCAAGGACAGGTAAGGAATCCCTCGCAAATCTCTCGCAAATGACGTTTAGGGTATAGCTCGCAATTCCAACGCAAATCCCTCGCAATTTCAATATTCTTCATTAAAAAAAAAACAACAAAAATTACAATTGTTCAATCAGATTCTTCTGAACTACTAGAAATTATGTTATCTTCATTAGAATCTTCTCCATCATCGGACTCTTCAAATTCGTCTAATTCACCTCTTCTTCGAAACATCATCAACATCTTCAAATTGCCTGTTTTGTGGATCAGTGTGGATAACATCTTCTGTTGACATGTTTGGAATGGAAATTTCACCTACTCTTTCTTGTTGCATCACGACTTGATCATCAACTAACCCGATTATACGGCCTCGAGGATTAACTTTAATGACTGATAACCACATTTCACGTCTTTGCCTTAAACGAGGATACGAAAGAAAGCTCACTTGTTGTGCTTGTGATGCTAGGATGAAAGGATCAAATTTGGCGTATGATCTGTTCGCATTCACATCGACAACTCCCCAATTATTTACTCGCACACCTCGGGCCGATGGATCGTACCATTTACACTTGAAAAGTACGCATCT
The DNA here is from genome assembly GCA_023657505.1 of Camelina hispida. NCBI lineage: Eukaryota > Viridiplantae > Streptophyta > Magnoliopsida > Brassicales > Brassicaceae > Camelina > Camelina hispida. The sequence continues at coordinate 18,702,717 of CP094635.1, read as the reverse complement.
CAGATTCGAAGGCCTGGATAATCAACTTCTAATATTTGTTCCAAAACGCCATAGAAATCACTATCACCAGCTTGTACATAGATTCCATAATTTGCTGTAGCTTTGCGACTTCCGTGTGCGTACGTATGAAAAGTATAACCGCGAGTAAAGTACATCGGAGCAGTAGTGATCTTCGCTCTTGGTTCTTGAACAAGCTCATGCAACCAAAGAGGCAAAGGTTCATTTCCACATCCATTCTGAACCTATATAAACGAATAAGGTATTTAGACCAAAATTTGGTTTAAATTTTAAACAATAAACAACAAATAGTTCAAATTTATTTCAACTATATACTTACATAGTATTTTAACCAATTAGCAAAATCACGCTCTTTGTAAGCCTCATAGTCAGATTCTTCTAAATTAGGATATGCTTCACGAATCTGCATTTCAAAAAGTCTTAAAAAATAGAGATTTTGTTAGTTCGACAATAGCTATGATCTTAAAAAATAGAGATAATTATTGTTATCTTATAAAATAAAATTAATTTATTTTTAAAAAATCATACCTCTCAAAGGTTGAACATAATCTAGATTTCTCAAGATGTAATTGTGAGCGGCTCGACAATAGCTATGATCTTCCCACCAGACTTCCTTTAACTTTCCAGCAAGTCTTCCTATCTGAGCAAAGATATCGGAACATCAGGAACGTTATATGTAGGTGCAACGCCTCCGTCATCATATCGTCGAGTACGTGTTTTTGGTTCTCACGGTGGGGCTAAAGTAGTATGATGTGAAGTGAGACGTTTCTCTGTTAAACTCCGGCGACTATCGACCCTCAACTCGGCAAGATTTTTGCCTTTCCTTTAAGAGCTTTCATAAACCGCTCAAAAGGATACATCCAGCGAAATTGCACTGGCCCACCAAGATCAGCTTCATGTGGTAGATGGATTGGAAGATGTTCCATCACGTCAAAAGGCAGGGGAAAGATCTTCTCCAAATTACAAATTAGCACTGGAATATTTTCTCGTAACTGTTCTATACCGTCACTGGTCAATGTTCTAGTGCACAAGTCCCGAAAAAACTCCAATACCTACGAACCAATGTATAATAAATTCATGGGTGAATTAATTAAATAAGTATATATATCAATATATATATATATATATATATATATATATGCTATAGCTTCATGAACGTGTGTTGGCAAGAGCTCAAGAAATACAAATGGTAGTAGTCGTTGCATGAAGACATGACAATCGTGGCTCTTCATACCTGAAAATTTTTGGCCTTGCTCCACACATCTTGAAAATTTTGAGACAAATCCATCTGGAAACTTCATTTCAGATTTAACCCACTCGAACAACACCTTCTTAGCCTCTGCTGACAATCGAAATTGGGGTACTGGTAGTTTCCCATCTCTTGTAAGGTGTAAATCGATCCTTGCACATATTTCCGCCAAATCCAACCTAGATCTCCTGCTATCTTTTGTTTTACCCTGCACATTCGAAGCGTAACGATGAAATTATCGAAAAGTTTTTCTCGATGTGCATCACGTCAAGGTTGTGCCTCAATAGAAGATCTTTCCAATATGGAAGCTCCCAAAAATACTCTGCTTGTGCCAATTGTGAGCGCTTCCATATCCATCTGGCATGTTTGCTGGTGTGTGATAGTTACCCCCACGTTTACATGTTTTGAGCGCCATAGTAATCAATCTGCTCAAACAAATCATTTCCAGAGACATAAGTTGGTGGAGGAACACGCACAACTTTATTCTTTCTAAACAACTTCTTGTTCTTCCGGTACGGATGATGCAAGGGAAGAAACCGACGATGACAGTCAAACCAACAAGGTTTTCGCCCATACTTTAACTGAAACGCCTCGGTACGATCCATACAATAAGGACATGATAATCTTCCGTGTGTTGTCCACCCAGATAACATTCCGTATGCAGGGAAGTCACTAATCGTCCACATTAGCACTGCCCGCATATTGAAATTCTGTTTTCGCGACGAATCGAACGTCTGAACACCTTCATACCACAATTGCTTCAGCTCATGAATCAGAGGTTGCAAGAAGACATCTAGAGCTCGCTTTGGATGCTTTGGACCTGGTACCAAAATACTCAAGAACAGAAATTCGCTTTGCATACACATATCCGGAAGATTGTATGGCGTCAATATAACAGGCCATAAAGAATACTGCCTCCCGACATACCAAATGGACTAAAACCATCTGTACACAACCCAAGATAAACATTCCTACACTCTTGAGCAAAGTCAGGATATACCGATTGAAAATGTTTCACGCCTTTGCATCAGATGGGTGTGTAATTTCTCCTTCTTCAGTAGAATGTTCTGCATGCCATCTCATTGCTGCTGCAGTCCGTTTTGATTGGTATAGGCGTTTCAATCTATCAGCAACAGGCAAGTACCACATACGTTTATATGGCACTCGCGTCCTTCCTTGAGTAGGCTGATATCTTGGCTTCCCGCAAAACCGACATTCCTGCAACTTATCATCATCTTTCCAGAAAATCATGCAATAGTCAACGCACACATCAATCATTTCAGATGGTAAGACTCGCAACAACCAACGTATTTCATAGTAGTTCTCAGCCGATACATTATCAGGTGGCAAATACTCTTTAATGAGTTCAGCCCAAGAATCCATGCAATTCTCACTTAAGTTATTATCAGCTTTAATTGTCATCATCCTAGATGCCAATGATAACTTAGAATGCCCTTCTCTACATCCATCATAGATAGGTTGATTTGCAGCATCTAACATAGTATAAAAACGTTGTGCATCTACGTTGGGTTCTTCCGTATTATTCTCAGGAAATGCAGCAGTAGTTTCATGAAATGCATCATTAACCATATCATGAAATCTATTTTCCTCATTATACCCATAAAAACCCAATTGATCAGATTCTTGATGCTCATAATTACTAGGTTGATCAACAGCATAATTCATACTACTACTTCCAACATTACTGCTACAACCCTCTCCATGACGAAACCATACATAGTAATTTGGCATAAATCCTCTATTATAAAGATGCTTCTTCACTAGATTAAATTCCAAATAATTATCGTTGAAACACTTAGGACATGGACAAAATATTGTACCGTTTTGACGAGCAAATTCTTGGTTTGTCGCCTGGTACATGACGCGCAACCCATCACAACTCTCTCGTCACATCACCGGTCTCCGGATCTCTATGATTGTACATCCACCGTCGCAATGTGTATATCTCATGATGCTCGCCTCAAACATTATTATATAATTTAAAAGTGTTTAGGCTTTTTTGTAGCCTTTTTTTCTCTCACAATATTTTTTCGTAGTCAAAATGTTTTTGTTGGAAGTGTTTTTGTTGGAAGTGTTTTGTGTTGTGGTTTCCATGGATGATGAACTTGCTATTTATAGGCCTACTAAAAACAGTTGCTATGGATTTGCTAGGGAAATTTGCAAGGATTTGCGAGGATATTTAAAAAAATTATTTTCTTGCAAGGAAGTTGCGAGGCTTTTACTATTTTGCCGACAAAACAGTTACACTCGGGAAAAACGTGGCTGCCGACATCATCGACCCTTGCAACTCCCTCGCAAATTTGCTACAGAAAATGTCATCGCTAATCCGTCGCAATATGCGAGAGATTTGCGAGGTTTGCGCGAGGAAGTTTTGCGGAGTTGCAATTCTATCGTAAATCCGTCGCAAATGTGCGAGGAACTTTGCCGTCGCAAAAGTTGCGAGGGATTTGCAAGTAGCCTCGCTTTCCTAGCAAACTACTCGTAAATCCGTCGCAAATTTGCGAGGGCATTTTGCCGTCGCAGGTTTCCCTCGCAAATCGAGTGTTTTCTTGTAATGATACTCCCCCTCAAGTTGGAGCATGGAGATCACAAATGCCCAACTTGGATGTTAGTCTCTCAAACGGAACACGTCCTAAAGCCTTTGTAAAAATATCAGCAATTTGATCCTCAGTACCAACATGAACCATTTTTAGTAAACCATCTTAAACAGCATCCCGAACAGCATGACAATCAGATTCAATATATTTGGTGCGCTCATGAAACACCGGATTTGCCGAGATATGAATAGAGGTTTCACTGTCACAAAACAAACGAACCGGCTGCGGTGGAGGACAGCCCAAATCAACAAACAGTTTCTGAAGCCACAAAACTTCCGTTAATGCATTACGCATGGAGCGATACTCAGCTTCTGCTGATGAGTGAGACACTCTGTCTTGCTTCTTTGTTTTCCAAGAAATAGGTGAACCGCCTAAAAACATGACAAAACCACTTAACGAACATCGGGTAAGAGGACATGAGTTGTAGTCTGAATCACAATACGCTGTGAGAGTCAAATCTGAATCAGAACTTAAGAGAATGCCTTGATCCGGAGTACCCTTCAGATAACGAACAACACGCATCGCAGCTTCCAAATGATCAACACGCGGAGCCTTCATAAACTGAGAAAGAAGCTGAACAGAGTAAGACAATTCTGGACGCGTAGTAAGTAGATAAATAAGACGTCCGACCAAACGTCTATAGACCTCCGGATTAGGAATAAAACCGCTCTTACTCAGACCCAACTTATGATTTTCTTCCATTGGTATCGGTGATGGCTCACAACCAAGAAGACCAACTACAGAGACAATGTCGAGAACATACTTCCTTTGAGACATATAGATACCCTCAGAACTCCGAGCAATCTCAATCCCAAGAAAATACTTCGCCTTACCCAAATCTTTCATGTGAAAACAGCGACCCAAGTACTCTTTAAACCGTTGAATCATGTGAGAATGATTTCCACAAACCAACAAATCATCAACATATATAAGAACACGAATCTCAATACTATTCTTGGAGTAGGTAAAAAGAGAATAATCTTCATATGATTCAACAAAACCAAAACGAACTAATGCATTGGTAAGCTTAGCAAACCAACAACGCGGAGCTTGCTTAAGCCGATACAAAGATTTATGAAGGCGACAAACTTTAATCGGAGCCGAATGACAAAAACCAACCGGAAGCTTCATATAGACCTCTTCTTTGAGATCCCCATGTAAAAAAGCATTGTGTACATCCATCTGGTGAGCTTCCCAATTTTTAGTAGCAACCAAATGAAGTAGACTACGTATAGTAGTCATTTTCACAATCGGGGCAAATGTCTCATTATAATCTTCACCTTCAACTTGACGATTACCACAAGCAACCAACCGGGCCTTGTAACGTTCTAATGAGCCATCAGCATTGTATTTAAGTTTGAAGACCCACTTATTGTCGATAGCAACTTTACCAGGAGGTAAATCAACAATGCTCCACGTACCACTGTCTTCCATGGCTGTAATCTTTGTACCACAAGCATTAGTCCAACGAGGATCTTGCATAGCTTGCTTAAACGAAGTCGGTTCAACCCCATCAACGACCGCTACTAAAAATGCTCGATGTGCAGGTGAAAATTTTCATCAGAGATATAATTTGTGAGAGGATATGGAGTGTGTGTACCTTGAACCGTAGACGAAGAGCATGAGTTGAAGTCGGATGAATCATGATGTGGTTCAGGAAGACAACGCGTTGAATATGTGATATAATCATGCAAACGAACTGACTGAGTCTTTTGCCTCCGTCCACGACCTAGCTCATCATCAACAGAAGATGTGACAACAGTATTACCAGGAAGAACAGTGTCTTCTTGAGCAGGAGAAGCACGAGAAGGAGATACAGAATCTGTAGGCGATGGAGATTCAACATGAATTGTCGTGTGTTGATCGCAAGCAGGTGAAGAGCTCCCCCTTTCGTCAGACGTAGGAGCAAGATGAACCAACCAATCATCATCAACAACATCACTATGTAAAAACGAGTTCGGTGAGTCATGAGCACCGGTTTGTAAGGCAAAAGGAAACTGATCTTCTTGAAATATGACATCACGAGAGACGAAAAATTCTTTGGTGTCAAGATCATATACTTTCCATCCTTTCTTACCAAAAGGATAGCCCACAAAGATACATTTGCGGCTTCGTTCTCCAAATTTATCCTTATCACGATCACGTCGATGTGTATAACACGATGCACCAAAAATCTTGATATGATCATAGGAAGGTGTTTCCCCATAAAGAAGTTCATACGGTGTTCTGTTTTGGAGGACCTTGGTAGGATTTCGATTAATGAGATATGTGGCTGCTAGAATTGCCTCTCCCCAAAATGAAACTGGAAGACTGGCTTGAAAGAGAAGTGACCGAGCAACATTCAAAATGTGACGATGTTTTCTTTCCACCCGTCCATTTTGCTGCGGAGTAGCCACACATGAGGTTTGGTGAACGATTCCTTTACCTTTAAAAAACTTGGTAAGACACAAAAACTCAGTCCCATTATCGCTCCGAACCATGCGAAATGGTTTGTTAAACTGCCGTTCAGTATAGGCACAGAAATTCTCAAGAACTTGACGAACTTCTTTTTTCGAGTAAAAGGTGTGTCCACACCGCTCTAGAAAAATCATCAACAATAGTCAAAAAATATCTAGCTCCACAGGAAGCAGAAACTCGATATGGACCCCAAATATCAACATGAATCAACGAAAAACATTCCTTTGCTTTATTATAACTATCAAAAAAAAGTTCTCTTGTCTGCTTAGCTCTAAAACAAACGTCACAAGGACCAGAGCTAGCCAAATTGAAAACACCAGAACTCAAAGGTAAAGTAGATAAAACTGAAAATGCAGGATGCCCGAGCCGACGGTGCCACAATGTAGGATCACTTTTTGCTTCAACTTTGTTCACCCGCACAGCATTCACATTCGTAACGAAGTAGACCCCATCACGTTCTTCTCCGGCTCCAATCAGCGTCTTTGAAAAACGGTCCTGCACAACACACAATGTATCAGTAAAAAACGCAATACCACCAATTTTGTTTTAATAATTTTGAAACTGAGATCAAGGAGCAGTTCAAATTCGGAACATATAAAACATTATGTAGAGTAATCTGATCAGAAACATGGAACACTCCCATGCTTGTCGAAGTTGTTTTACTTCCATCAGCAAACCCTACGGAGCACACCGGAGTTGTTGTTACATCGACTAACAACTTCAGATTCCCAGTCATATGATGTGATGCTCCGGTGTCAAGAATAAGTTCCTCATGTATCTTACCGAAAAACATCTTACCAGAAAGTTTGTCGGAGCTAGAGATGGACTTTTCCGAGGCCATCTTGCTTATTGCTTGCCATTGTTCTGGTGTAAAACTAGGATACGAGGAAGCATGTGGACTGGTAGCATGAGCAACCGTCGCATAACCACGACCACGGCCAGAGAAATTGTTACCACGACCCCCACGACCCGACTGACGGCTGCCTTTGTTTCGATCGGACCACCATTCAGGATATCCAACGATTTTCCAACAAAATTCTTTTTCATGCCCTGTTCTTCCACAATGAGAACAGAGCAGCGATCGTTCTCTGTTCCTACTGTTTCCTTGTGAGAAAGTCGAGGGACCAGAACGAGTTGCCAAACCGGAAGCTTCTACTACTTCATTGCCAACTGAAACAGTTTGTTGAGCAACAAAACCGATTGCATCATACTGTTGCTCCTTCTTCTTCTTCGCAATTTGTCTCTGTTCTTCACGGACAGCTGTTGAATAAGCATTTACTAAATCGGGTAGTGGGTCTGCATCAATAATCTGACAAATAATATTCCCAAAACGAGATTCATCCAGTCCCATGGCGAACTGATGAACTCTCTCCTCCTCACGATCCTTCGATTTTTGCAGCCGGACCACACGTACATACTGGGAGTTGACGATACCGTTGTAGCTCATCCCACAGATTCACTAAACGTCCATAGTAGTCCATGACGGACTGACCCTCCTGCTTACATGATGCAAGCTGACACACAAGTTGATGTATGCGAACCTTGTTTCCAACAGAGAAATGGCTTTTTAAGTTCTCCCACAAATCTGCTGCATCATCAATAAAAGAGACCGTAGATCTCACACTCGGAGTGATCGACGTGCGCAACCACCCAACAACCATGGAGTTCACACTCGTCCATGATTCCAACTCAGAACTACCCTCAAGAGGTTTACGAATTGATCCATCAACAAAACCAATCTTCCGCTTGGCTCGCAGGGCATTGAACATCTCTGTCGCCCATTCAGAGTAATTGTCTCCTGTCAACAAGACCGAAGAAATCATGGATCCTCGGTTGTCAGCAGAGGACAAAGTATAAGGCGTGACTACGGTGGAGTCAGAGACCTTGGAAACAACAGCTTTTTCTTCTGCCATCGTTATGAATCAAACAGAAACAAGAGAAAAACAGAACCGAGAATCACTCGAAACAAGAGAAACCAAAAACGAGAAAAGAAGAAACCAAAACAGAGACAAGAGAAACAGAACCGAGAAAAAAACGAGATTTAGTTGTTTGGCTCTGATACCATGTTAAACTTTGAGATTGCAAGGTATTCAGAATGTTCGTTTTATTGATATTGAAGGAATACATCTCGTATATATACAATAGAAACCCAAATATACTAGACTTGAGGATCAAGCTATGTAACTTCCTAAACTATACAAGAGAGAATATTACAATATAACATAAATATATAAATATATATTCCAATATAACAAATTTTACATGTAGTAGTGTTTTGCCCAAATGTGCCAAATTTGTATTGGCCTCAGCCTAATTTTTTCATTCAGTGTATTTTAAAATATATATTTTTTCCTCAAGCATCTGTTATGTAAATGTCAAATGGTTTTATAGAGTTGGATCAACTAAATTATAAGTATTGTTGTTATACACTTTTTTGAAAAAAAGAAAACCATCAAGCTCGTATACATAGAGACAAGTAAAACGGTAAAAGACTTTTGGTTAGATTTTACATAACAAGAACAAAAATCAACCCCCCAAACAAAATATTCCCATTAATAAAAAATAAATGACACAAATTAGTGTAGAAAATTCATCTTTTTGCAGAGTCACCTAGACTCAAAAAGAAAGTTCACGGTGAACAGCAGAAGCAGCGGCGATGTTAACGTGAAGAGCTCTTTGAGTTTCCGGTGATCAGACATCTTTGTCTCTGATCTCTTGTAACACTCTTGTCTTATTCCTTTTCCCAGCCATAATATTCTATCACACCTGGTAATAACACACACACACCCACACACAACAAAAAAAAAAAAAGACAACTCTTTTAAGAATCACCTAAGTTTTTGCAACCATTAAAATGACCCCTTAATTTTCAAATGTTCTATTTTAGTCACTTACCAAGCACAAGCTCTCTTCTTAATTCTCTCCTTAAATTTTCTCGGGCCGAACGATCGGAGGGAATTTAATCGGTCCTTCCTCTCCATCCATCAATTAACAGGCCCTCTTCGATATTGATCCTCTAATCAACTGTGAAGTTAAATTGAAATTAGTCTACTAGATGAAAATTAACTTAACGAAGTACTATATTAAAAGTTTAAAACTAAACATAATCAAGAACCGAACCCGATCTCTGTTCTTGACCTCATACCATCGTTTTTGTGCGACAAGGTTTCTTACTTCACTGTCTGCCATATTATTATACTAATTAAGTCGATAGTTCAGATCTCCGATCCGAACCTGAATGGCTGTTGAACTTTTCTGATCCAGTTAGTAAAAGAACATAAAAAGCCTCTTGCTTTGTGTTTCGTAATCGTGATTATTCTTACTTGTGACATTGATTCGTTCTTGGTTGATCGGTATCAAGAACAGAGGCAAAACGAGTCCGCCGTATGTTTTTGTACACGTCAGCATTCCGGCAATGCTCAGCACCGCCGGAAGTAAAGTATGAACACGCAAAACACATTCGTGATTACTACAACGTCAGGTTAATCAATATAAATATAATCATATAAATATATTAAGAAAGAGCTAAAGAACTTTTCATCGGGATTGCTTGGAAAGAAAGATAAGTTAGGTAGGTGAGTATTTCAAGTTGGTGACACGTTTTCTAAACCATCATCGGATCCAGATGATACATAGATCCGAACCCTCGGCTTACTTAATTACTATCCTTACATTCTCAATGGTTTTACCCTCTTAATCATTCGTATTTATTGTTATTAGATTAGCATCAAGTACCCTTGGCGGTGTTTGCCAAGGAATCAATATATGGATGCTCTAGTATTATCATCGTGTTATCCGCCTTTTAATCATAAACATTAGTGCAAAACGAACTATAAGAAGAGAAATTATTTATAGCCACCAAAATTTGTGCTCATTATTCGGTGGCTAATATAGTAACTGAAAATTATTATTAAACAAATAAAAATTAGTGCCTATAGCATAGCATTGTAACTTTTTTTTTTTTTTTTGGTCAAAGCATTGTAACTATCTATCACAGTCATAGTTACATTGTCACAAACTAGGCACGAATTTTTTTTTTTAATGGCTTTTGGCTATGAAATTACCATAATCTGATAATTATATTCATTCATATTATATTATGGCGACAACTTTGCCACATGTAAATCGTAGCTCTTAACCAGGACGTGTCACAGGCACAAACTTTGCGGCGTCAAATAGTCACCGGAGAGCCACAAAAAAAAAGTGATATAAAACTTAGAGAGGGACTAAAACAACTGGGATGGTGATTGAACAAGCCTTCGCTCACTCTTGTTGGATGAATTTAACGGACGTGAGGGTGGATCAAGAATTTCAAGATGCACCACACGGCTATATATGGAGGAACCTTGAAAAGCAAAATTCTCTCGAACTTGGAGTCTCTTCTCGACAAGAACTAATTAGAGAGAGAGAGAGTCTAAACAAAACGATCAAAAACGTTTTCATGTTGAAGTTCAGAATGACGGTTTATTCATACGATCGAAGTTTATCTTGCATATTTTATTTAGTTCGAGTGTTTTACCACTCCTATAAGTCTTTTTCTTGAATTTTTCATTTTTTCCAATTTAAAATATGTAGGTGATTATATTTTTATAGATGATTTGTATATACGCATACTAACAAGTAACAAAATGTTATTCTTTTTAACATGGGACAAAAAAATGTTATTCTTTTCTATAACTCTTTTTATAACGACGTGTTGATTGCAGAAGAAGCAAAGGCTGTTGCGATGGAACTTGCAGTTTCTTGCTGTCAAGAATTAATTATCATGTGTGATTTGAGCCCTTGTGGACTAAGAAGCGATTAGGCAATGAGAGTGTGTCTGAACGAAGAAGAGTATAAGAAGATGTTCTTATGGCTTCCAGCGGATGATGATGGTCGTTTTCGCAGAGAAGCTTCAAGAGCTAAAGCAGTTGTCATGATGAACAGCATAACCCTCGTCAAAGCATTCCTTGATGCTGTAAGAATAAGTCAAAACACGTTTCTTTAAATACATTTTCTAAAAACACACATCTTAACATAGATATGTTACAATTTTACTTCCAAGGATCAATGGTCAGAACTGTTCTGCCCGATAGTGTCAAGCGCCAAAATTGATTCAGATCATATCTTCTAAAGTGTCTGGAACAAATGGTTCTCTTTTGAAGTAATTCTGTTTTAGTACATAGAGTGATCAAATAAGTTCATCTGGTAGTGAAGTCTTTGTCTCTCTTTTGAAAACAGATGTATGCAGGGTTTCAAGTAGTATCTCCATTACTACCAACAAGAGAAGGTTACTTTCTTCGATATGTGGAGCGTAAGGCGAAAAAAGTAAAATGGATAATTATAGATTTCCCGATCGAAAGCTTCCGCGGTTTTGTCAAACCAGCTTCAACTGCTGCTACTACTACTACTATTGGACTATACCGGACAAAACCTTCTGGTTGCATCATTCAAGAAATGGCTAACGGATACTCTGAGGTCACATAGGTAGAGCACGTGGAAGTAGAAGAGAAGCAAGAACAGGAAGAGATGGTTAGAGAGTATGTGAAGAGCGGTGTAGCCTTTGGCGCTGAACGATGGCTAGCTGTGCCTGTGTTAAGAGACAGTGTGAAAGGATGGCTAGTCTCATGGCTACAAACATCACTGACCTTGGAGGTATTTAACTTGTTTCACAAGTAAAACATCATACTTCCACAACCAATGCGGTTTTCTAATCCGTTCTCCCGTGTGTTTTTTTCAGTGATACCTTCTGTAGCAGCGAGGAAGAACTTGATGAAGCTGTCACAGTCTCACAGAGAATGGCGAAAACTTTTTGCCTGAACATAAGCAATTCGTACGGACAAGCATCAACAAAGGACACAGTGAGAATCGTAACCAGGATAGTTAGTGATGGTTTTGTTCCTCGTGCCGTGCCAGTCACGTATCTTCCTTATTCTCATCACAAAGTCTTTGATCTTCTCCGTGACAATAAACGTCTCTCTCAGGTAAGGAAGTTAAAAAACTAGAATCTTCTTCCGTTTCTTTTTTTTTGGGTCAAACGCTAGAATCTTCTTCCTCTGTTCTGCTGATCCATAAAGGTTGTGAAATCCAAATCTGAGATTTTTTTCTTCTCTGCTGAAGCTGGAGATCTTGTTCAATGGGAGTTAATTTCAAGAAGTTGCCCATATCGCTAATGGATCACATCCTGGAAATAACACCTCTCTTCTTCGGATCAATGTTAGTGAGATGTCAAAATCTTTAATACTTTTTCAAAATCAAAATTCGAATATTTAATGCAAAATGAATGAATGGGGACTTATTCGCTTGAAATTTGAAACAGTTAAATGTGATTTTCTCAGACATTCCACATACACAAAAACCAAGAAATCTTAGTAAAAATATTTGGAAGAGACGAGAATAACAATATAAACCACAATATGTTCAAATTGGATATAGCTAGTCTTATAAAGTTTGTCAAAAAAAAAAAAAAAGCTAGTCTTATAAAGTATTACAAGACTCATAGTTTAGAGTTGGAATAGAGCTTAATAGGACGCCTAATTAACACCTAGTCAATGCCTTACAGAAGACTTTTTGCAAACCGAAGATCAAACTGGAGTGTGAGGCGTCCCTTGTCCATGGTTTTTTTAACTATAGCGACACGATCACGGGGAGGCTTGTGACCATTACTCTTATCAGGAGCCCGACCCTTATTCGGGTAGTACCTATACCTTATGTAGAAAACAGCATTTCTGGCATTGAGTCGTTCACTTGGCGGCTTCAAATTTTCCTCAGTTTCTACCACTGCCTTCATAATAACCAGTTTTGACAGATTAGGCTGCAACAAGAGTTAAGAGAAAACAAAACAGTGTTATTATTTACTTATTAACAACAGAGAGCGAGCTACTGATGGAGGTGTCATTGAAAAAGAAAAAGGTTCTTTACATTTGTAAGATATACATTTGCATGGAGGAATGCAAGTTCCATGTACAGACGAATCCAGTCATGTTTTCGTAGCTCCGACTTCTTCAGCTGTAAAAAAAAGCAAACAAATCACAATTACATTTGAACTGTGTGTGTCGTCATGTGCAACAAAAAGCAAAAGCGAAATTGCAATATCTTAATTACCACATAGTATCGTTTTTTATCATTGAAAGCATCCTCTGATGACGGCCACTCATCAGGCAATCTAAGTTGGGCGCAATCAGATCCATGATGCTCCTTGGGGTTAGCCACTAAGTGTACACATGATGAGATTATTACGGGAAACTAGAATGGTACGTACAAGAATGAGAGGAACCACTATTCTATTAGTCTCTGAAGATATAAATTAAATGTGTACCTTGTGGTGCAGACTTAATTCTTGCAATAGAGACCTTCAGGGTCTTGATTTTAATGAGGCCTTCCTCAAAAACCCTGGTCTGAAAAGTTACAAGGGAACCACCTGCATCTGGATCTTTTGCAACCAAAGTTATAGAATAAACGGAGTATGCGTAGTTGGTTTCTGTATTGCACTTCTCTATGGAGCTCAGCTGCAAATTCGTCCCCTGAAATCATTTGATTGCAAAGAGAAGAATGTATAAAAAAAAAATATGATATTGTGTATTTACGAGATCAGGATGGGGACAAATAAAAATTTTCACCTGTAACATGTTGTATTTAAGGATCCCCAACTTAGCATAAAGGAAGACTTCGCCGGAGAAATCAGAATTACTATAATCGAGCATACACCATTCTGGTTTCGTATTCATCAAATGCTCAACATCGAACCCCTTTTCGTATTATCAGACCAAAAAAAAAAATCAGTTTAGGGTTTCGCTGATCGGATCCTCCCGGTCAAAAACAGAGTTTTTAAATCAACCTAAAAGATAAGAAGATGAAAGAATAATTACCTCGGATTCCCCCACGAGAGCCCAAAACTTCCTGCGCTTCTCAGCCTCTTCTTCTTCTTTCTTCTCATAGTCTTCTTCTTCTTCTTCTCCACCCATGGTCACGAAATTTCACAACTTTTCTCGGCTGAATCGGCTGATTAGGTTTCTTCCAGGCTTAATGCCCCTTATATACACATACATATCTGGATACAATTATGGGCTTAAGTTGGGCCTCCCCTTCCCATATCTTTTCGACGGGGTAGTTGGGCCTTTCTTTCTTTTCTCTTTTTACTTTGAACTCAACTATACATTCTCTACATGGTGTATGCTACATCTTATTGTTAACTACACTACACTGAGGATGTCGTGTTATTTTTGCAAGAAACGAATGATGCTATTTGGATTGACTAGCAAGTAAGTAGCTAAGTTGAAAATTATTGTCCCTGTGATCCATTTGGTGAAAAGTGGATATAAATATGTCGTTAGTATTTGATCATTTAGTTGATCTGATGATGCAAACAAGGGTAGAGATAAGTATCATACAATTTTCATTTTTCAAAAGCCTTCATAACCGCGCTATTTCTTCTTGCTTGAACAAACCCGAATGCTCTGGCCTCTTATCTAAACATTCTGTTTTAGTTTTGCTTATCTTTATGTGTTTCTTTGTTGAGGTATACATACAGCTTCAAGGTGACCAGCGTAAGAACGTCTCCACATTCCTTTTTCATGTAAAAATCATTAACTTTGAGAGTCTCTTTACTGCTGAAAGTCAAGAAAAAATTGAAATTCTAGAAGCTGGTTCTGGATTTTGTAGCAAGTCATTGTCAGAGTCAGGAAAACATGGAGAAATCAGGAAGGCAAAACTGATGAAAAGAGTGAGGGGTAAACAATCCGAGAAAGAGAAGAAAAAGACTTAGACTGAAGCTTTCCCTATGTTCTCGTAGGTGGTATATTAGCTTACAACTACAAGAGCATTGTTCTTGCCGATTTTATGATTAGTATTGAATTTTTGGTTATAAAATCTCTGTTCTTCCAGTTATAAACTTCCAATCACTCACTGATTCTCACTGATTCTTTCCTGCAACAAAATGTAGTCTCTTTGTGTTATCTCTGTAAGTTCTCTAAACACTTTCTTGTTATTCAATGACCAAAAACAGAGATAGAGTGATGAGAGAAACTGATCTTACAAGTGAGAGTAAGATTTGTGAGAATGTCAACAATTCACAACTAAGAGCAAAGTATCACAAAATATCATGAGCCAGCACTTGCCGTTTTCTCTTTTCTTCAGACAATTCTTATGCGGATTAACATCCATCAAGACATGTACGCGGGATGTTTTACTTTAAAGACCGAATCTATAGAGCAAAATGAGGGCCAGGTTTCACATATGGTTGCATTCGAGGATCAAAGATGATGCTACACACTTCTTTCATCTGCTTGGACCAGTTTTTTAAGACTTGATGATTTCAGCACCGACGTTGCTACCCTCAACAACCAACGTAGATAGCAACTGCTGTTTCAATATTCCATCAAATAGCAACCGTTAAACCTATTTGTTAATAACCCTTAGCCAAATCAAAACTTTTAAAATGATAAAAGAAATCTAATTTACCAGATCGTCCATCGATTCCTCCAGCAACTTTTCTCCATATGCATTAAAGATATCAGAACAAGTCATAATCCAAGTCTTGCACAATACACACTAGGAATCATCAAAACACATTACATAAATGTAAAATTAGGGGGGAGATATGACCTGAACTGACATCTCCAGATCAGAAAAGTGTTTGACATTCTCAGAAGCATTTGATGATTCAGGCTGAGCCACACAGAGATATCACGACAAGTCATAATCCAAGTCTTACACAATACACACTAGGAACCATCATCAAAACACATTACATAAATGTAAAATTAGTGGGGAGATCTGACCTGAACTGACATCTCCAGATCAGAAAAGAGTTTGACATTCTCAGAAGCATCTGATGATTCAGACTGAGCCACAGGGAGATATCATATCAGAACAAGTCATAGTACAGAATACACACTAGAAATCATCAAAACACATTACATAAATGTAAAATTAGGGGGTGGGGAGATCTGACCTGAACTGACATATCAGGATCAGAAAAGGGTTTGAGATTCTCAGAAGCATTTGATGATTCAGGCTGAGCCACAGGTTTCCTTTTCTTGTTTGTTCCTTTCTCTTCCTTGTCTAGAGGTGTTGATATTTTTGGAACAGTGAAATTTCTCAGAAGCAACGAGGGAGACACCGGATCCGAATTTATCCCCAAAATCATTCTAGTTAATGAAACTTTGATATAACCTTTGTCGCCTGATTCTTTGCCATGGCAGTTTTTAACCACAGCAACTGGTTTACCATCAATCATTTCAATTCTGATGATTAGCACAGAGTGTAATCCAAAATATCTAGACAATATACCAGTAGGGCCATCATAAATTTCCTGCAAGTCAAATTGCGTTTACGGGTTTAGTTTTAAAAAGAAAAAAAGGAGAGAAGAACAAGTTTTAAAAGAGTAAAATCCAGTACTTACTGAGCCAATATCAGTTAATTCGGGATGAAAAAGGAGCAGATCTGCTGCAACAGGTTGATTCAAGAGCATCCTGTAGAGGTGTCTGATATCGTTTGATGTCCAAATTTCAACTTCCTTGCCAATTTTGTATAGTTTTGAAGGGTTTCGTTCAGGAGCATCACTAATGCAGTCAAAATCGATCTTGGCATCTCTAGGATTCTCTTCTGGAACTCCATTTTTCTGCATGAACCTAAGAGCTGTAGCTGTGGCGCACCCATAACAGTGGTGGCCATTATTTTTCTCACCCTTAGCTGCTTCTTTGGACCGCTCCTTCTCATCACAATAATAAGTGAGATATTTGGAGCTGAAAGTTCGGAATTTCTCATCTTCTTTAGTAATCATTCTCCTTGCACTAAAGACATCTGAAGCTGCATAAGTCCAGCAGTTTTCTAGACAAGACAAAACAAAAAAAGAAACAAAACAGTCAAAACACACATTCATGTAATCAACTTAAGGAAAAGGTAAAGATAATAGAAGGTATTTTATTACGGTGTGATTTTTGATCTCGAACAACGCCTCCTTCCTTTATCCAATACTTCATCAACAATTCTTGTGTTGGTGCAAGCTGATTGATTTCCCAAAGAATGAATGACTTTTTTTCCTTAATCGTGATGCCGATAACCTTGGAACAGGGTTTTGAGCTCCGGATCATACTATCCACACGACGACTTACAGTAAAATCAACAAGAAACTCAGCCATCCACTCGTTATGGCTCTTAACCATGTTGTCAATGTCCTCCTTCACTATACTTTCAGATTGTCCCTCTACATCAACCAAAAGAAATATTGTGTGTCATGCTAATTAGCTATGTATGGTTGAGAATAAAAAAAGTAGCTAAAACTTCTGTTGCAGCACGGAGTACAGTTAATGTAACTTACCAACAGAAACTTGGAAGATCTATATCAGTACCAAGTTGAGAGCTGCGCATATAGCAAATAGAACTCTTTCAGTACGGGGTAAGCTTCAAGAGCACATGGAGCAACACAAGTCCTCAAGCAAGCAATTGGTTCATGTGTTCCTTTTTTTTCTCAGCAGCTCAATAAATTTCTTCACAGGAAACAAAGACTTGGTTCAAAATCGATCCTAGACATACATACCCCTATCCAAACTAAAACCCTAAGAAACCATCCAAATACGGATTGATCCTAAATAAGCAATCGACTGCAGTTTCTGAACAGAGAAGGAGGTTGAGGAGATTCAGACCTGATAGTCGATGAAGAAAGGAGCGTGGGAGCGAAGGATGTCCACGGATGTCTCAATGTTCACCGCATTCAATCGAGTTTCGGATCCGGAGTGATAAAGACGAAGAGGAAAGAAATACAAGGAGAGGAAGGAGACGAAGATGGAATTGGTGGCAAGCAAGTCCTCAAGCAAGCAATTAGGGCGTCAAGGAGAGGGAACGATGTCAATGGCGGTCTCTCTAAAGAAGGGTTTTTTTCCAGTCCAAGATCGTGTCTTTGCTCTCTGAGAATTGATTCGTACGGAAGGAAGAGAGGGTTTTTTATCTGGCGCTGGAAAATAACTTTATTTTCTTATTTAAATTTCAGCCATTGGAATTAATTAAAGAAACAAAGAAAACGGCCATTTTTCTCATTTTTTGCATTAGAAAAAAAAAAAAAAAATCGTTAATAGTTTCTCTCTGGATTTTAAAGACAAAATTTTTCACTTTTAAATATTAATTCACTTTCTTTTTTCGGCTACTGATTAAGTTCAGATTAAAATTTCTAAATTTGTAGTATTTTTAATTTTAAACCATATATAAATTGTACTTAAAACCTTTTCCCACACCGAGAAATCTATAATGACGTCAGTCAATTGAGCTTACAACACGCCATACATCATTTTTACAGTATAATTTTATTTCCAATTCCTTTATTTTAGGATTTTATATATTATTCTTTTTTTTTTGTCAACTATTATTTATTAGTTATGTAAATGTCAAATGGGTTTCCTACTTGGATCAACTAAATTTAAGTATTGCTATACAGTTTTTTTTTTTTAATATATATAATGAAAAATAGTAGATCATAAAGTGAAACTGTGACGAATTAAAAGACTTGTTTACATAGACAACAGGTAAAAATCAAACTACTATGCTCTGCTTTTTAGCTCGGTTTTCTTTCAAAAATCAAAACTAAGAAACTTGTCATGTAAAACAGTTATACTTTTCTTTCTGAATACAATTTAGCATTTTATTCAAAAGAATAATTAAAAAAAAAAAAAAAAAAAAACTTTGCTTACATTTTACATTACAAGAAAAAGAAAATCAAACCCCCCAAAACAAATCTTTCCATGTATAAAATCACAGAAATTTCAAACCTTTCCATGTTATTAACGTGAAGAGCTCTTTAAAGTTTCCGGTGATCAAAAAACTTCAACTCCAACGTTAAATATCGAAGTCACCGGCCGGTGATCCGGACATTCTTGTCTCCCATCTCTTCTAAAACTCTTTTCTTTTTGCTTTTCCCAGCCATAATATTCTATCACACTTGGTAATAATAATACACACACACACACACCCAAAGAAAACAACAAAAAAAAACACAACTCTTTAGTTTTAAGAATCACCTAAGTTTTGTAACCATTAAAATGACCCCTTAAATTTTCAAATACTCTTATTTTAGTCTCTACCAAGCAGAAGCTCTCTCTCTCTCTCTTCTTCTCTCCTTAAATTTTCTCCGGCCTAACAATCGGAATCAAATTAGTATTTATAGATCGGAGGGAATTTAAACGGTCCTTTCTCTCCATCCATAAATTAACACGCCCTCTTCAATCTTAATTCTCTAATCAACTGTTAAGTTAACTTGATATCTTGTTTTATCTTCAACTCATACGTGATTGATACAACGTCAGGTTAATCGATACTAGTCCATGCAATCATATAAATATATTAAGAAGGAGCTAAAGAGCTTTTTATCGGGATTGCTTGGAGAGAAAGATAAGCTTAGGTGGTGAGTATTTCAAGTTGGTGACACGTTTTCTAAACCATCATCGGATCCAGATGATACATAGATCCGAACCCTCGGCTTACTTAATTACTATCCTTACATACTCAATGGTTTTAGAGATACATAGGTGATTGTATTTTTATAGATGATTTGTATATATATACGCATACTAACAAGTAACAAAATGTTATTCTTTTTAACATGGGACAAAAAATGTTATTCTTTTTAATAACGACGTGTTGATTGCAGAAGAAGAAAAGGCTATTGCGATGGAACTTGCAGTTTCTTGCTGTCAAGAATTAATTATCATGTGTGATTTCAATGAGCCCTTGAGGACTAAGAAGCGATTAGGCAATGAGAGTGTGTGTCTGAACGAGGAAGAGTATAAGAAGATGTTCTTATGGCCTCCAATGGATGATGATGGTCGTTTTCGCAGAGAAGCTTCAAGAGCTAAAGCAGTTGTCATGATGAACAGCATAACCCTCGTCAAAGCATTCCTTGATGCTGTAAGAATAAGTCAAAACACGTTTCTTTAAATACATTTTCTAAAAACACACATCTTAACATAGATATGTTACAATTTTACTTCCAAGGATCAATGGTCAGAACTGTTCTGCCCGATAGTGTCAAGCGCCAAAATTGATTCAGATCATATCTTCTAAAGTGTCTGGAACAAATGGTTCTCTTTTGAAGTAATTCTGTTTTAGTACATAGAGTGATCAAATAAGTTCATCTGGTAGTGAAGTCTTTGTCTCTCTTTTGAAAACAGATGTATGCAGGGTTTCAAGTAGTATCTCCATTACTACCAACAAGAGAAGGTTACTTTCTTCGATATGTGGAGCAAAGGCGAAAAAACTAAAATGGATAATTATAGATTTCCCGATCGAAAGCTTCCGCGGTTTTGTCAAACCAGCTTCAACTGCTGCTACTACTACTACTATTGGACTATACCGGACAAAACCTTCTGGTTGCATCATTCAAGAAACGGCTAACGGATACTCTGAGGTCACATGGGTAGAGCACGTGGAAGTAGAAGAGAAGCAAGAACAGGAAGAGGTTGTTAGAGAGTATGTGAAGATCGGTGTAGCCTTTGGCGCTGAACGATGGCTGGTTGTGTTGAAGAGACAGTGTGAAAGGATGGCTAGTCTCATGGCTACAAACATCACTGACCTTGGAGGTATATAACTTGTTTCACAACTAAAACATCATACTTCCACAACCAATGTGGTTTTCTAATCTGTTCTCCCGTGTTAGTGATACCTTCTGTAGCAGCGAGGAAGAACTTGATGAAGCTGTCACAGAGAATGGTGAAAACTTTTTGCATGAACATAAGCAATTCGTACGGACAAGCATCAACAAAGGACACAGTGAGAATCGTAACCAGGATAGTTAGCGATGGTATTGTTCCTTGTGCCGTGTCAGTCACGTATCTTCCTTATTCTCATCACAAAGTCTTTGATATTCTCCGTGACAATAAACGTCTCTCTCAGGTAAGGAAGTTAAAAAACTAGAATCTTCTTCCTTTTCTTTTTTTTTTTTATTGTGAAACGCTAGAATCTTCTTCCTCTGTTTCTCTGATCCATAAAGGTTGTGAAATCCAAATTTGAGATTTTTTTCTTCTCTGCTGAAGCTGGAGATCTTGTTCAATGGGAGTTCATCTCAAGAAGTTGCCCATATCGCTAATGGATCACATCCTGGAAACAACACCTCTCTTCTTCGGATCAATGTTAGTGAGATTTCAAAATCTTTAATGCTTTTTCAAAATCAAAATTCGAATTTTTAATGCAAAATGACTGATTGGGACAGAGCTTCTCCAACGGTAAGGTTGTTATTGTGAGGTTTTTAAATTTTTTAAGAATAGATTTTGTACTTTATGAAAATAAGAACTTGTAATTGGGTAATTAAAATTTTGCTCCTCCAATGGTGAAGTTCTTATTAGGGTTCTTAATTTTGAAAAAAATCTTGAAGGGTTTGTCAAGGGAAACAATAATGCCCACTTGATGTCTTCATTGTCAACAGCCTTCTCCATGATCCTCTGAACACAAACGAGTTTTCCTTGCCTGCATTTGATGTCCTGTAAAATGGTTACATAAGGCAACAAAAAAGATCAAACACATACCAAAAGATATATATAAACCGATTCATTACTCATACAAAACAAACATGTCATTACTCATACAAAACAAACATGTCATTACTCATACAAAAGAAACATTCAAAAACATATTCAAAGACATAAAATAAAAAAGAAACATTCATATATTACATAAACTGATATAATTCACATAAACTCTCAAACTGAGTTTCTTGACAACATGTCATTAATAAGCTTGTATTTGGTAGTTGGAAGCAGTGAATTAACCAAAATTAAGTAACAAAGGAAACTAACCTGCTTGAATTCTCTAGTTGTTGCCATTTGTTGACCCGACCAAACTGATCACAAGTCTACCATGGTCTCCCTGACCAAACTGATCACAAGAAACAATATAAAAGAGAGGTTGAGAGAAACGGATCAGTGATCACATTTTTAATGAGTTGAGATAAATGAAATATACACCCATAACAAGTGGTCATAACAATTCTCGTTCCGTTGTTTGGTTAGTTCTACACAAACGGATAAAAAGGGACGTAAACACAAGAACACAAACATGTGGTCATAACAATTACCGAATTAGAACTGAGAAGCTCGATTCTGCTTGGAGAGCCAACCAAATCGGCTCCTCCATCACTATGGACGAATCTGCAGCTAGCTCCGTTTTTGCAGAAGCCTCTAGCTGAATCGATAAAGCTCCTGAAACACAAAGCATCCTTTGTTTTTAGTAAAACTCAGTAACAAGTGATCTGCAAAGCAACAAAAACAACAAATTAAACAGCAAAGATAATTGCCATGGTCCGATTTTTGTTTAAAAAAAAAAATCTCTTCGTTTTGTATCGCGACAGAGAGAAGAGGAAGAAGATAAAGAAAAGGAAAAAAAAAACTTGTTTTTATATTAAAAACTAACTCAACCATATGTTGACACGTATCTAATAAGAGCCAACTCTTAAACTTCCTAAATAAGAGGCAACTCTTATCTTTTTTATTAGTTTTGATTTATTTTTAATTACAATTTGTAATAACAACCTTGGCTAAATCCACCGTTGGAGAAGCTCCACCTTGGCTAAATCCACCGTTGGCTAAATCCACCGTTTGATTTAGTTTTGATTTAAACTTCCTAACTGTTGATTTATTCGCTTGAAATTTGCAACAGTTAAATGTGATTTTCTCAAATATAATCCACATACACAAAAACCAAGAAATCTTAGTAAAAATATTTGGAAGAGACGAGAATAACAATATAAACCACAATATGTTCAAATTGGATATATATAGCTAGTCTTATAAAGTATTACAAGACTCATAGTTTAGAGTTGGACTAGAGCTTAATAGGACGCCTAATTAACACCTAGTCAATGCCTTACAGAAGACTTTTTGCAAACCGAAGATCAAACTGGAGTGTGAGGCGTCCCTTTTCCATGGTTTTTTTAACTATAGCGACACGATCACGGGGAGGCTTGTGACTATGACTCTTATTAGGAGCCCGACCCTTATTCGGGTAGTACCTGTACCTTATGTAGAAAAGAGCATTTCTGGCATTGAGTCGTTCACTTGGCGGCTTCAAATTTTCCTCAGTTTCTACCACTGCCTTCATAATAACCAGTTTTGACAGATTAGGCTGCAACAAGAGTTAAGAGAAAACAAAACAGTGTTATTATTTACTTATTAACAACAGAGAGCGAGCTACTGATGGAGGTGTCATTGAAAAAGAATAAGGTTCTTTACATTTGTAAGATATACATTTGCATGGAGGAATGCAAGTTCCATGTACAGACGAATCCAGTCATGTTTTCGTAGCTCCGACTTCTTCAGCTGTAAAAAAAGCAAACAAATCACAATTACATTTGAACAGTGTGTGTCATGTGCAACAAAAAAAAAAAAGAAAAAGCGAAATTGCCATATCTTAATTACCACATAGTATCGTTTTTTATCATTGAAAGCATCTTCTGATGACGGCCACTCATCAGGCAATCTAAGTTGGGCGCAATCGTATACAGATCCATGATGCTCGTCGGGGTTAGCCACTACATCAATTAAGCACACATGATGAGATTATTACGGGAACCTAGAGGGACTAAATGGTGCACCCTATATTCTATTAGTCTCTGATGATATAAAATGTGTCAACACAACTTTACTCAGTAGAAAGTATATAAAGTAATGCACCCTATATATTCTATTACTCTCTGATAATATAAAATGTGTCGACACTTTACCTTGTGGTTCGAACTTAAGTCTTGCAGTTGTGACCGTCAGGGTCTTGATTTTATAGCGGCCTTCTTCACAAACCTTGGTCTGAAAAGTTACAAGGGAACCACCTGCATCTGGATCTTTTGCAACCAAAGTTATAGAATAAACGGAGAATGCATAGTTGGTTTCTGTATTGCACTTCTCTATGTAAGAGAGCTGCAAATTCGTCCCCTGAAATCATTTGATTGCAAAGAAAAAAAAAAAAAAAAAAAATATGATATTGTGTATATATTTACGAGATCAGGATGGGAGAAATCAGAATTTTCACCCGTAAAATGTTGTATTGAAGGATCCCCAACTTAGCATAAAGGAAGACTTCACTGGAGAAATTAGAATTTTCATAATCGAGCATACACCATTCTGGTTTTGTTTTCATCAAATGCTCAACATCGAACCCCTTTTCGTATTATCAGACCAAACAAAAATCAGTTTAGGGTTTCGCTGATCGGATCCTCCCGGTCAAAAACAGAGTTTTTAAATCAACCTAAAAGGTAAGAAGATGAAAGAATAAATTACCTCGGATTCCCCCACGCGAGCCCAAAACTTCCTGCGCTTCTCAGCCTCTTCTTCTTCTTTCTTCTCATAGTCGTCTTCTTCTTGCTTCTTATAGTCGTCTTCTTCTTGCTTCTCAGCCTCTTCTTCTTCTCTCATCGTCACGAATTTTCTCAACTTGTCTCGGCTGATTAGGTTTTCCCTCTATTCTCAACTTTGCTTGGCTGATTAGGTTTACCTCTCTGTTCTCAACTCAACTTCGCTCGGCTGATAATTCAAGTTGAAGCCCTTTTATGGGCCTCAGTTTCCATAAGATAATTCTGTTATTACTTGTCAACCGTAAACTATATACTAAAGAAACTAAACCAATATACAATAACCAAAGTAAACCAATACTACTCATATTCCAATAGAGCCACGATCTCGGTTCTGTCTGTGCATGAAGTCTTAAAGCAAACTCTGGTTTAGCAGTAGCTCATGTGTTGCATTCAGTGTACACAAGTCATCCATAGAAATCATCTACATAGAGGTCGGATTCTGATGTTTAAAGCTACATTCTGAAACTGTACACAAGTCATGAACAACACCACACGATAAGGTGAATTACTCAACCAAGAGTCTGAATCTTCCTAACGATCGAAATCTTGTCATGTCTATAAGAACACGTTCACATTCCAAGTTGGATCTACTAAATCTTGTTATATATTTTTCTTGAGCACTTGTAAAATTGTAAATGTCAAATGGTTTTTATCAGAGTAGGATCAACTAAGCATAAGTATCGTTATACAATTTTTTGAGAGAAGAAAAAATATTAAACCATGAAAAGGCTCGTATACATAGACAAGTAAAACTGTAAAAGACTTTTGGTTAGATTTTACATAAAAAGAACAAAAAATCAAAACCCCAAATAAAATATTCCAATGTAATAAAAAATAAATCACACAAATTAGTGTAGAAAACTATTAATATTTTTGCAGAGACACCTAGACTCAAAAAGAAGGTTCAGGGTGAACAGCAGAAGCCGCGGCGTTATTAACGTGAAGAGCTCTTTGAAGTTTCCGGTGGTCAAAAACTTCAACTCCGACGTTAAATATCGAAGTCACTGGCCGGTGATCGGACATCCTTATCTCTGATCTCTTGTAACACTCTTGTCTTATTCCTTTTCCTAGCCATAATATTCTATCACACCTGGTAATACCACACACACACCAAACAAAATAACAACTCTATAAGAATCACATAAGTTTTGTAACCATTAAAATGTTCTAATTTTTTTTAGTCACTTACCATGCAGGAGCTCTCTTCTTCTCTCCTTCTCTCAAGTTTTCTCCGGCGTAACGATCTGAATCGAATTCGTATTTGTAGGTCGGAGGGAATTTAATCGCTCCTTCTCTCCATCCATCAAAAACATGCCCTCTCCTTAATTCTCTTATCAACTGTTAAGTTAAATTGAATGTTTTGTGTTATTAGCTTAAAAAAGTAGACTATAATATGAAGACAAACTTAACAAAGTAATATCCAAACTAAACCGAACCTGATCACTGTTCTTGAGCTCATCCCATCGTTTCTGTGCCACAAGCTTTCTTACTTCACCGTCTGGCATATTAAGTCGGTAGTTCAAATCTCCGAACCAGAATACTTGACTGTTGAAAATTTCCGACATAGAAATCCAATTAGTAAAAGAAAAAACGTTTAATGCTTTGTGTGTTTGTAATCTTGATTATTTGCTTACTCGTGACATGGAATCGTTCTTGGTTGATCGGTGTCAAGAACTGAGGCGAAACGAGTCCGACGTATGATTTCGTAGACGTCAGCATTACGGCGTTGCTCAGCACCGTCTTTGTGGCCGGAAGTTAAGTGTGAACACACAAAACACATTCTTGATTGATATAATGTCATGCTAATCGACACTGATCCCTGCAAACATATCAAATATATTAAGCAAGTGCTAGAATGCATGTTACTTGGAAAGGAAGATAGGGCAAGGGGTTTTTGTTTTACCTTGTTTCCCATGTAACCCATCAAGCCAACTCCAACCGGTGAGACTTTCAAGTTGTTGACATGTCTTCTTAACCGTCGTCGGATCCAAACCGATACATAGATCCCAACCATCTGCTTACTTACTATCCTTACATACTTTTGACTATCTTTCACTTTCCGACACTCCTCCACCAAATCTTCCGGCAATCCGTAACTATTTCTGATTTTGTCTCCTTCCTCCTCGTCATCATCTGAAGACGAATCACCGTCTGATGAATCATCAGACAGGGTTTTCGCAGCTTCTTCCGCTTCGGACGAAGAGGAAGAATTGTTATCATTCTCTTCTTTTAGAATCAGATCATTCCAACTCAACTTTAACGTTTCAAAGCTCCGTGACCGTTTCAAGTGTCTTGCTTCCGAAGCAAACCTACTAGCTCCTGTTGGATTCTCCGGTAGCTTAAACCCTAGCATCGCGTTGCTGCTAAACACCCTCCTTAGCTTCCCTTCTGATCCAACTATCTGAGGGTTGCCATCTAAAGCTAGTTCCGGCCAGTCCACGTTAGGATTCCGCTCTGGTTCAAGACTCGGTAAAGCCGTTGCAGCATCGATGAACTCGTTTGTAGCCAAGTCAAGCGAGTGGTCCGCAACGAGATTCTCGACCATGACATCAGCGATAATGGAGTTTGTTTGTTGTGCTAATTTAGGAGACGACGGCGCACTGTGAGATCTATGAAGAACGTTGTTGGTGCAGCTTGGTGGTTGATCATAAAATGATTCTTTATGGGATTTGTTCAGCGTTCTACGTATTATCGATTCCCATTTTGGAATAGGACCTCTGTCTTCTGCTCCAAAAACGTTCCCAGCGTTTAAAGGAACCACTTCTTGAAACCTATTACAAATTTTACGTCAGTAAAGACTTATAAAATTCATCAAAACAGAGGAAAATTACTCTGTTTTTGAGAAACAAGAAAGTAAAATAAGAGTTATGTGAGTTTTATAACTTACCCGATGATGTAAATATCTGAAGGGTTGTCAGTAGAGAGCCAATCATCAATCTCGAGTTCATCGGAAGGACGTTTTCCGGCGACGTTCCACGAAGCCACCGTCACTCTATAATTCATTTTCACCATACGTACATAAATAAAGTTGAGAGATATTTTCACCGGGATAAAAAGAGATGTAATTACAGAAGTACCCTTACTTGATATCCTTTGTGTTAATGTATTGAGCTCTCAAAGTTTCCGATTTGCCTCGCCGGTGTTTCCTCTGGTAACCACCCCTCACACCACCACCGCTATCTAGAGGATTTCAAGAAAATAATAAAATAAAACAAGAAAAACAATATATTAGAATTCGTCTGTTATTTTCATTTCTGAAAAAATTCTGAATAGTCGATATTATTTTATTTAATTTTATAAATGAAAACAAGAAACTTGCCTGAAATATTACTGCCGTGATTAGCTTCGCTTCCTCGACGACTATTAATATGGCTATCTTCATCATCAGTCGCACAGTGAACATTAGGGACGTCTTTGACCGAACATACTGTAAATAGGACCCAACAAAATTTACATTTAATAAAGATAAAAAAAAACTATATACCAAATCTGACCAAAAATTTCAAGATAAATAATAAGATAAGGCCTTACCATCGTCTTCGCTCTCAGGCTCTGTATCAATTTCGTCTTCGCTGAAGTCGTAAACTTTAGGTTTTATGTTCAACCACTTATTCATCACAATCGAAGGCCAAAACTTCTGTTTTTTTTTTTAACATCAAAAAAAAAAATCAAGAAAACATCAGTGAGAGAATTAAAGAAACATATAAGAAGACAGAGAAGAGAATCTTGATATTGTGTTTTGTGTACCTCAGGACGTTTCCCTCGTCTTGTTTTCATCTTCTCAGATCTCAGATAAAGAGATTTGAGATTTGTGTTCTTTGTGGGAGGAGAATTTTTGAATAGAGGGAAAATGTCAGAGTTCTTGATATTTATAATAGTGACAGAGTCACAGAGACTTAAAAGGAGGTTAGAAGAAGAGATAACAAGAACAAGAAGAAAAGACACAAGAACAAAAAAAAAAAAAAGGTGAAGAGTAATACAAACAAGAAGACGTGTGAAGGCAAAGGCAAAAGAGAAATATATAAAAAAAAAAAGGTGTAATGATGAAAATTCTCTGATATTTTATTTTTTGTTTGGGTTCGTTCTCGAAGTAAAGCTATGGCTGTTATTTAACAGCCTTCGTTAGCCCCCCTGAAAGAACCAAACTCCAACTTGTGCGATCCACTTTTTTCAATTTTATTTTGTTTACAATTTTGATTTATTATTTGGGGACGACAAATTAAAGAAAACTATAAAGACTGTCAGATTTAATTCCTTCTTTCTCACACGTGTTTTCGGTTTTTTGGCCATATTCGAACCGACCTGTGGTTATCTCTATTCGAACCGACCTGGTTAATTATATACGAACCGACCAGATCTTTGGTTTAATGTTTCTTTGAGTCTATTTAGAGTTTTGAAGGTAGTGTGATACGTAACTTTAATCGGAAGAATCTGACTGAGTTACACTGGTTTTATTAAACCAACAAAAACAAACGAAAACTCACAAAAAAAAAAACCAAAAAAATCCACCAAATCCGATTCAACCAACGCTGCTATCTGGATAATATTCAATAAACTGATCTTTTTTGGTATATAAAAAGGTCAAAATGTCACTTTCGTAGACAACAAAATATAACGTTTCTTAATTTTCTCAATAGGAGTCTTCTTCTTCTAGCTCCAGCTAATATTTTCAGCCAT
Organism: Camelina hispida; assembly: GCA_023657505.1. Taxonomy (NCBI): domain Eukaryota; kingdom Viridiplantae; phylum Streptophyta; class Magnoliopsida; order Brassicales; family Brassicaceae; genus Camelina; species Camelina hispida. The sequence goes on along the minus strand of CP094635.1, from coordinate 18,673,394 downwards.
ACAGTCGGCGTTAAAGATAGATTATTTATTTGACTAATGTTCTTGATTAAATAAATATTAGACGATACCTATGATGAATTGGAAAGACGAAGAACCATAAGAAAACAACGAAAAAAAATCAAGAACATGCGCTTTATCCTCACTTTAGAAAAGTTTTATAATTGTCTATATATGTTTCAAAACACAATATTCGAAAGACAAAGGTTATATTTCCAATTTCCAAAACAGGTGAATTAGATAGATATCTACTCTACAAATAATATCGGAAAAATATCCAGTCCAATATTGGATATTGTATGTGGTGGATTACAAAACTATGTATAAATATGTTAATTTCCGACAGCATAGTTTCAATTTTCTTTAATCAAGAAATATCTAATTAATCACTGAAAATTAGTGTCACTAAGTATTAGTATAAGTTATAACTATATATAGTTTGTCCAAAAAAAAAAAAGTTATAACTATATAAAACAAATTGACGCGTTACAAAAATTTTGTTTGATGCCCATGCTGCCATGCAATGCAATTTGCGAATATGGGACGTAAGTTGACCCTACTCAATTAAATTAATTTGATTCATCAAATTGTGTATATTTTAATTTTTAATCTATTTAATCATATTAGTTGATTAAATTAGTGGACCTTAAATCAAAAAGTGGACGCGACGACACTGGTTGACCATAAAATATTTAATGGGATAATTTTTTCTAACCATAAATTCTAAATTTGATCAGTGGGAAATAAATATAAATAATTTTACTTATCATCAACGAGTGCGACGGTATAACTAATATTTGGATAGATTAATTCTTAGTTCAACTGCTGTCTCAGGTTTACGTTAAATTACTTCTTATTATCATTATGCTGTTTTAGTTCACTTAAAGATCGTTAATTTGTTGTTATTTTTTACATTATCATCCATTACTATCAATAAACTTAGACAGCAAAGATTACCACTTTCCTAAATATCACGTCCATAGATATTTTTAAGAAAGAAGGTAATTAACTATTACAAAAGCTAACCTTTAAACACACAAAGAAACAAAATTACGAAAAACCGAATAAAACCAAAAATCTGAATCATTATAAAACGAATAGTTTACTTTAAAATTTGATTAAGTCGGTCAGTCGAAAACATTCAAAATGTGGAGTTTTCTATCGTGATCATTAACATATTAATATGAAGTAACTATAGTATATTTTAATTTACCAAATCCAACACAAATATTAGATACGATTGGTAGGCCGGTATAAAGGTACATATGGACCACATACCTGTACGCGCACCCATATATAAGGAAACATTATTCCGATCCCTAATTAATTTTCAGTATTTGATTAACAAACTTGGAAAATTATTGAATTAATTGTTATTAAAAAGATTGAACAGAATCATGCCGTAAGAAAGTTTTTATAGTAACGTGTAGACAACATATAACAAGGTTTTATAACGCTGTCGATGTCATTTGCTTTCTTTATCGTGCCAATAGTATATCAACACGCAATTTATGCGAATAATCCACTTTGTATTTTTACTAATTTTTTATTTCATTTTCACACATAATTTTCAATGGACTGAAGTCATAACTACTCACACAAATCATTTTCCCCAACCACCAAGCTACAAATCAGACAAGTAGTGTACAAATTATCACATAGTTCATTGGAAATGTTTTTACAATATAATAGTTCATTGAAGTATAGTCGATTGGACACACCAATTATTAAAAGTTTAAAACCAATCAAATTTTATGGGGAAGTTAAGAGATCTAGCTAGGTTTGATTCATATGTGAAGGTTTAAAGATTTGACATTGATTAAAATGTTTAAATTTAGTGATATGTTCATGGCAATTCAATTTAGTTTGCTGAGTTATACTAAGTTTACTGAGATTCGTAAGCCTTGCGGAGGTTTATCAAATTTAACAATGTCTCTGCTACTGCCAATACGTGAAAAATTTAGACAGAGTTCAACAAACTTTAGACATATATATTAGATTGCATACTTTAGGTATACATTGTGAATTTTGGTAGACTTTGTCACAATTTTTATAGACTTTGCTATAAATTTATACAGGATTACTGATCCAAATTTTGTTTTTTTCTTTGTTTGCAAGATTACAATTTTTAATTAACTTATCGACGAAATTCCTATAAAAACATTCTTCTGAAATTGATAAGAAAGAAAATAAGAGTATAAATCTTCTTTCAATTTCAATGTTATGATTTTTTGGGTGATAATAATGTTGTGTAAATGGTTGAAACAACAATTGGTTTTTTGGCCTTTGCCATTTTTGTTTTATCTCTAGAAAAAAAATGTCGTTCTCTCTCTGAAAATTTCTTTGAATCTTGTTTTTCTCCTTCTAGGAGTATAATTCTGACGCAGGATTTCAATCTACAGTAGAAATTTAGTGACGGTTTCCTTCTGTTACCGTTTTCTGGTAACAGTTTCTTGTCTCCTTCAATCTCGGGGAGTAACCGCCAAAGGAAACTGTCGTGGATATACTATAAAACTGGCTTTTTCAGACATTCTTACTTCATAATCACCCCTCTTGTTCTCCTTTCTCCCCCCTGTTTTTTATTCTTACTAAGACCGACAATGAGTGATGTTTGCAAATCCTTCCAAGATCTGAATCTGGGAATCAATGATGCCCCTATCTCGCTCCCGCCAGGGTTATGTGGACAAGCCACAGCGATTAATCCTTTCGCTCTGATTTTTACATTAACCAATCCACGGAAACAGAATCTTTGTGCTTTAGTTAGTCAGATGCCCAAAATCTGGGGTCTTACAACGATCTGTCGTGGTCGTATTCTTGGCAACGGTGATGGAAAGACTTTGTTTGTCTTCAACACCAAAGAATCAATGAATTTGGTACTTCACCGTGGCCCCTAGGCGTTCAACGATTGGATGTTGGCGATTCACCGATGGTATCCAAACATAACTGAAGAAGAACAGAAAATCATTCCTTTTTGGATCCAAATCAAAGGAATACCAATCTTGTATCTCACAAATGCTATGGCTGAGTACATTGGGTCCCAATTGGGACATGTTACTGCGGTGGACTACGACGACAATGCAAATTGGGTTGAGTTTGTTCGGGTGTGTGTGAATTGGAGCATAGACAACCCTCTGCGGTTCTAATGCAATTTCCAATTTGATGGTCTCAACAATACGATCCTCAAGTTCCGCCATGAGAGACTCCAGAATTTCTGCACAAAATGTGGGCTACTCACACACGATGTGAAGGAATGCCCCATTGCCTTTGATGACCCTCCTTATGATCCTGAACAAGATGATAATGATGATGATAACGGCCCACATGATGATGGTCCTGATGAACAGAACCAACCAGATGTCAATGATGAACCTGGTCAGCACCACCAACTTCCAACCCCGACACCGTTGACAGATGTCCAATGCGATGGTAACCCTCTTGTTCAAATTCCAGGAATACACTTCACAAAGGCAAAGAGGAAATTCATCATCTCCGATGACTCTGTTTCCTCTTCCCCAAGTCTGTTTGAGGACACGGAACTGACAGCAGAACGTCTCCGCTATCTGGTAACAAAGTTTGCAAAAGGTAATAACTCTATTCCCGAGTCTACTATGCAGGGTGGACAATTTGGTGGGATGATCACTGACCCGGAGGCGGTTACTGGGAAAAGGAAATCAAGTGAGTCTTACTTTCAACGCTGGGAAGAAGAAGAAGATTTGATGGCTGTTACTCACATCCGCAAGAAAGAATGAACTGAATCTCAAGGATCCTGCTGCGGCAAGACATTTGACGGAGGCGCGGGGGGTACCCCACAACTACCATGAGAGTCGTCTCCTGGAACTTTCAGGGTGTAGTCGCACCGCTGAATCAATCTCGGTTGAAACGTTTATGTCGTACTATTAAACCACATGTTCTGTTTTTATGTAAAACTTTAAATGGGTGTGAAATGGTGTGTAACTTTGCTTCTGTTTTAGGATTTGATTCTGTTATTACTCAACCCCTCATGGTAGGAGTGGTGGCCTTGCTGTAATGTGGATGAATATTGTCAGATTATCTTGTATTTTCCAGGATGATCGAATGATCGACGTCCATGTTACTTATAATAATATGAACTTTTATTTGTCTTGTGTGTATGGACATCATGTCCAAAGTGAAAGATATGTATTCTGGGAACAACTAGAAGCTTTAGGAAGAACAAGAAATGGAGCTTGGCGTTTAGTTGGAGATTTCAATGAAATTCTCAATAATTCAGAAAAAGTAGGAGGACCTTTGAGGGAAGAATGGTCCTTCCGAGAGTTCAGAAACATTGTATCAAACTGTGATTTAAGTGATTTACGTTCCAAGGGAGATCGTTTCTCTTGGGTTGGTGAAAGACGAAATTACACAGTGAAATGTTGCTTAGACAGAGTCATGGTAAACTCAAGGTGGGCTGCAGAGCATCCAAATGCAGAAGTTGAGTTTTTAGAATTCAATGGATCCGATTACAAACCGACTCTAACAAATATCACGGCTACTATTACGAAGACTTTCAAACCATTTCGTTTTGACAAGCGTTTACTGACTATATCCGACTTTGACAAAATGGTACATAAAGGATGGAATTTGTGCAAACGGAATACATGGTTCTCTATAACAGACCAAATAGAGGATTGTCGGAGGGATATGGCCAGAGGAAAACACACGGAAAATCTGAATGCATCTGTCCGCATTAACCATCTCCAAGAAACTTTAAACAAAGCTATGGAGAGTCTAGACACAAGACGGAAACAACAAATTCCAGAAATACAAAGAAATCTATTACAAACATGCCATGATGAAGAATACTACTGGCAACTCAAAAGCAAGAACCAATGGCTCAACTATGGTGATCGCAATACTGCATATTTCCATGCTAGCACCAAAACTCGTTATTCACAGAATTTTATTGCCTCGATCCAAGATGACCAAAATAATACATACCAAGGCGATACTGAAATTGGAAAGCATGCTCAGGATTTTTTCACCAAAACATACACTTCCAGTGGGATACCAGTGTCCCCGATTGATTTTGGGGATTTCATTCCTACGGTTACTCAAAGCATCAATGAGGACTTAACCAAAGAATTTAGCAACAATGAAATTTTCCTATCAACTCAATAGGAGATGATAGAGCACCTGGTCCAGATGGGCTTACTGCTCGTTTCTACAAACACTATTCGCACATTCTTGGCGATGACATCATAAAAGAGGTCAAGGAGTTCTTTGCCACCTCATACATGAAACCAGGCCTAAATCACACCAATATTTGTATGATCCCCAAACTACAACAATCAACAACATTATCTGATTATAGACCAATAGCTTTGTGTAATGAATTGTACAAAACCATATGTCTGGTTAACCGACTCAAGAAACATATAGACGCCATTATCTCTGACACACAAGCGGCTTTTATACCGGGAAGACTTATAACTGATAATATTATGATTGCTCACGAAGTTATGCATTCTTTAAAAACAAGAAATCGAGTTTCTACAAGTTACATGGCTGTCAAGACTGATGTTAGTAAGGCGTACGACAGAGTGGAATGGACAGTTCCTTTGTGTATCACCCGCCAGTTCGGTACCCGGTGGTCGGACACGGCCGTACCGGTACGCTAACGAATGGACGGTCAGGATGCACGGACGCTTGCTAAGGGAATGGACGGCCAGGATCGTCCCAAAGGTGATGCTTATCCGATCAGCATCCGTCCTTATCCATTCGACCGGGATGCTTATCCGAACCGATCGTCCTTATCCGATCGCTAGGTGTCGCCACCGGAGACGCGAAGAGTGTCCACTATGTGTCGCGCGGAGGAATGCCTTGTGCCACGTCCTGCTTGTTTAGACCGACCTTGAGAGGCTATATAAACCTCTCTCCCTCGTCCATTTCTCCTCACACCCAAAGCTTACCTTAAAATCCCTTAGCGCTAGGAAAAGATCGCGGAGAGCTGCGAAGCGCGGGAAGAGTCTAGGTGAGTTCCCGATCGCGTGTGAGTAGCGCGCGAGTAGGCTAGATTAATTTTTGTTTATTTAAATTATTTAAGTGAGGTTAGTCTTAATTACTTGATTAGTTTAGGATTAAGTTAGTTAAGTATGATTAAGTAAGTTAAGTAGGATTAGGGTAGTTAATCAAGGTTAAGCTAGTTAATCATGATTAAGTTGGTTAATTATGATTAAGTTAGGATAATTAGGATTAAGATTAGTTAGTTATGATTAGGTTGTTAATCAAGATTAGGATGGTAATTAGCGCTCAAGTTAGAATTGCCTAGTGATTAGCATTAGGATTAAGTTTGTTTAGTAGTGATTAGTGCGTGGTTTAGGATTGCTTAGAGTTTAGCATCTAAGTTAGAACTGTTTAGTAGTTGTTAGCACTTAGGTGTGGAACTATTGATTGTTATTGTTGTGTGATTGCTTGGGCGCCACTTCCTTGTGTGACTTAGTACCCTTGTTTGAGTTATTGCTTGTTGTGTGTTATTTGCGTGCATCATATTAGGTACCACCTGCATTGTTCCATTAGGATATGATCATGTTGCATAAGTATGTTGCTTGTTACTTGTTGTGATTGCTGTTATGCATTGTTGTTGATATAACGTCGCGATGGTATAGCCGTGATGCTGGACGGTTAGTCACATTGCCGTTATGCTGTCTGATTGTTATATTGTTGTGTGTTGCATGGTAGTTAGTACCATTTAGTCAATTGCATTAGGAGAATCATGATGATCCCGTCGTTTGCCGTGATGGCTTACGAATGTCTGGAGCTGATCATGACCGGCCAGACACTACATGACGATGTAGTATAAGGGAATGTATATCCTTGTAGACTTTGTGTCTAGGGTGGGGGCATTGCCTTTGAGGAATGTATATCCTTGTAGACTTTGTGTCTAAGGTGGCTCGGGGATATCATGTATTCGATAGGGGCCCAACTTAGGATAGAAGCATGCATATTTATTATCTCCGCTGCATACTTAGATTCGAGTCTTCATGCATTGTATTTTGTTGCTTGTTGCATTGCATTATTGTTTGCTGGTTGCATTCTTATTGCTGGTCGAATTCTTACTGTTTCCTGTTGGGGTTGGGTAGATGAGTAGGATTTCCTTGGGTAGATGAGTAGGATTTTCTTGGGTAGACGAGTAGGATTTCCTTGTGTAGATGGATAGCATTTCCCTTAGGTATTCCGGGTAGGACTTCCTTAGATATCGGCCTCACTAAGTAATACTAGATTACTTATGACTCTACTTCCTTTTTTCTAGGAACCCTTAGCTGAAAGATCTCCGTAGTAAGAGCAACGTGACCTAGGCGAATCAATGTAGGTTTTACAGCTTTTGTAAATTCTTTTACTATGTATATTATGTATGGTTTTCAAAGAGGATCCGAAAGCTATATAAACGTTTTGGTAACGATTTTCGCGTATATTATATATATGTAAAGACTCGAATTTCTCAAAGGCTAATGGTTATTCCAACTGATATTAAGTCTAGTCCGGACTTAACACAACTCTCGCTCGCGGTACGGGTTGCAAAGCCTTAGGCCGTGTTCGGGAGGTTGGGCGCTCGCGGTTGGATGACTAGGGTGATTGGATGTGTTCCGAAAGCCTTGGTCGGCCGACTACGGGAGTCCTACGTAGCGCTCTCGATTTGTTCTTATATTTTAAGGGCGGGTCGGGGGTGTTACAGCTTAGGTTTCAAAAATTTAGAAAGATTCAATGACGCTTTACTTGCAAAACAAGTGTGGCAATTAATCCAATTTCCAAACTGTCTTTTTGCTCGGATCATGAAAGCTCGCTATTACCGTGATGAATCCATCCTTGATGCAAAAGAGAGGAGCAACCGATCTGATGGATGAGCTTCTTTGTTAGCTGGACTTGATGTTATTGAAAAATGATCTCGTTTCATTATGGGTGATGGAGATACCATTCGGATTGAGAAAGACAATCTCAGTCCCACTCATCCTCCGCGACCCATTTTGGGAATAAATGCTGACTCGGAGTCCTGCCTTAAAGATTTAATCACATATACAGGTACACTACGACTATGGGATGAAGAAAAAATACGTAGTCTGGTCTCTCCAGACGATCATGTTCTTTTGGAAAACATATATCTTCCAACCAACATTTTACCATATAGGTTAGTATGGCATTATAACAAAACAGGTGATTATTCAGTCCGTTCAGGATACTGGCTTCTAAATCATGATCCCAATTCAGAGGAGGTTAGACCCCCTGTCCCTCATGGTTCTTTGCGGCTCAAGAATATTTTATGGTCTCTACCGGTCTTACCAAAAATCAAGCATTTCCTATGGCGTGCTCTCTCGAAAGCTCTACCTGTTTTAACAAGGTTGAACACTAGAGGAATGAACCTAGATCCTGTTTGCCCTCGCTTCTTTCGAATGGATGAAATAATTAACCACATCTTATTCAAATGTCACTATGCTAATCACATATGGCAGCTAGTCAATCCTTGTTTATATGGTTCACAATCTTTTGGGGATGATTTTGACACCAATCTGGCTTATATTCTTGATCATCAACAAGATAATTCCATTCCATGTGAAGAAAAACTCTTTTCATTATGGATTTTATGGTATTTATGGAAATCGAGGAATAAATTTATCTTTGAATCACTCACTGAATGTCCTAATTCTATTGTTGCTCCAGCAAGAACTGAGGCAATAGAATGGATTACACATTCTCCTCAACATCAGGAACTGATCAATACACAATCCGCAACCATATACAGAGCATGGGAACGGCCCCTTATGGTCTTCCAAAGTGCAACTACGATGCAACATATAATCCTCAATCTGGGTCTACAACAATGGGATGGATATTAAGAGATTGTTCAGCAGCTTCACTTGGATGTGGAGCGTCAAAACTACCAAATGCTAGATCACCGCTTGAAGCGGAAGCAAAAGCACTTTTAGTTGCTCTACAACAAACATGAATTTGTGGCTTAACAGCTGTTTCCTTTGAAGGTGACTGTGAACAACTAACAAAAATCGTAAATGGATTAATCACTGATATATCAATTGATGGCGTCTATCAAGACATCAAATTTTGGGCTTCTCGTTTCTGAAACATTGAATTTGTCTTCCAAAAATGTTCTCGTAATAAGGTTGCACATCTTTTAGCCAAGCATGGTTGTAATAATTGTTTCTTTTATTCAAGTTGTTTCGACCCGCCTCCATGGCTCTATGAACATATGTATCTTGACTTTTCCAATTCATAAATAAAATTACATTTTGCTGAAAAAAAAAACAACAATTGGTTTTGATGTGTGGCAACATGTTTTTGTACTAAGAATTATTGCAAAGTTTCATATTATTACTATCCATCAAAACAGTTTGTCTACAAAAAAACAAATGAGATTTGGTTTTTGCTTTGTGAAAAGCAAAACTCGGTTCTCACTTCGTGAAAAGCAAAACTCGGTTCTCACTTATTGATATTTTGTTTATAAAGTTTGCTGAAATAGCATGTCTAACTTGCGGTGAAAATTACTCATAGTCCAACAAGAAAAGATGTGGAGAAAAGGAAGTAGTACGTAGGAGCGGATGAAAAAAATAAGAAGAATAAAAAGAAAAAATTCAATGAACAAAAATAATTTAAAAAAAACAAATGGAAAGGTAAAACAAGAAAATTTTGATAAAGAAGACGATTGAAAACAAATTAACAATGAAAAGGAAAAGGAGGAAAAAAACTCAACTCTTTGAGATGGATAGAAGACGATAAAAATGATCTAAAATTTGTTTAAAATATTAAAGATGTAAATGAAAAATTTATAGATAAAATTTAATTTTGAAAGATCTAAATTTTGAGGATATCGAAAACCGTCTCTTCAAAATTAGATAGTTTTAACGTATTATCCTGAAAGATTTTGATAGAATAACGGAAGTATCGTGGAAGTCATCACAAAACATTTTTGAAAAAGAGAATACATATGAATCCACACAAGGCATGGGGTTGGGATTTTGGTCCCCTCCGTAGACAAAATTGCAATTATGATTTTTCTCTTCTTAATATTGTAGCAAATCAAAGTTAATTTTGTCTTCTTAGAACTTTCAACTATATATTCGTAAAAGAGAAAAACTCTAAGATTAAGAGAGCATATATATCCATCTAAGTACAATACAAATGCTAGAGACTAATGTAGTTTTTGTTATGATTCGGATAAAGACTCGGAAAATAGATTGATCATAACTATTGAATTTAATCCAATGTTGAAAATATTAAAAAAAACATTAGAAATTTTTTTTTCAAAAAGTGAACATCTTTTAACAAACCAAAGTGTAACTTATCTGTTAATAGTATTTTGATAAATTGAAAGGAAAAAAAAAGTATTTATGTAGAATTAGATGTAGTCATTTTCTAATTTTGTTTATACTTTTGCTAATGTAGATAGATTATAATTTTTAAATATGAAATATAATGTAAAGGTTGAGTTTATTCATTATCATAGACCAAGTATTTATACAGAGGAAGTATTCCTATTCTGATAGATTCGTATCTAACTAAGAATATTGACATAGAGATATTAACATATCCTAATACCCCCCTCAAGTTTGTGCTTCGAAGTCACGAAGACCGAACTTGGACAATAATGAGTCAAACAACGGACGTGGTAATGCCTTCGTAAAAATGTCCGCAACTTGATCAGTAGTAGAAATATGTGTTGTTGTGATGAGACCGTCTTGTACAGCGTCGCGAACCTGATGACAATCAGACTCAATGTGCTTGGTCTTTTCGTGAAAAACGGGATTAGCAGCAATATGGATGGCAGCTTGACTGTCGCAGTAGAAAGGAATAGGATGAGGATGATGAAAACCAAAGGTATGTAATAATTCCCGGAGCCACTTAACGTCCTTAAGAGTGTAAGCCATTGCACGATACTCTGCTTCCGCCGAAGAACTGGAGACGGTGTCTTGTTTCTTAGTTTTCCAAGAAATTGGAGAATCACCTAAGTAAACAACATATGCCGAAAGAGAGCGACGTGTGCGAGGACATGCACCATAATCAGAGTCACAGTAGGCCGTGAGCGTGAGATCACTATCACGACGAAGAAGGATTCCCTGGGCGACAGAACCTTTAAGATAACGCACGACACGAAGAGCAGCCTCCCAATGCGGTTCAAGTGGTGTCTGCATGAACTGAGAAAGAATGTGAACAATATACGTTAAGTCGGGCCAGGTGATGTTGAGATAAATCAAACGACTAACTAGACGACGATATGCGGCCGGATTGGAGCATGCGGGAGCTTGAACAGAACCAAGTTTGTGATTAACTTCAACGGGAACAGGAGATGATTTGGCATTCAAGAGACCAGCCTCCTTCACAATATCGAGAATGTACTTGCGTTGTGATAAAAATATACCATCAGGACCACGAGCAACCTCAAAAAATATTTAAGCTTGCCAAGATCTTTCATTCGAAAACACTGATGAAGATATTCCTTAAAACGATTAATGGCAGGAAGATCATTACCAACAACAACAAAATCATCAACGTAGACCAGGATGTGGAGAACTTTGCCACCTTGAATAAGAGAAAATAACGAGTAGTCTTGATAGCTTTGTTTGAAACCAAACTGCTTAAGAGCAGTGGAGAGCTTTGCGAACCAACAACGAGGAGCCTGACATACAAGGATTTGCGGAGACGACAGACTTTGGTAGGATCAGAAGATTGAAAACCGGGTGGCAAACGCATATAGACTTCCTCGGAAAGGTCACCATGTAAGAACGCATTATGAACGTCGAGTTGATGAACCTCCCAGTCTTTAGCAGCAGCAACGCCAAGGAGATATCTAACAGTAGTCATTTTCGCAACCGGAGCAAAGGTATCTTTAAAGTCGATGTAATGACCCTCTCCAAGAGGTAAATTACAAAATGAAATCTCAAGGCCAAAAGGTGAAGAAGAGAAGCTAATGAGAAAAGAAGAGAGTTTAATGAAGGAAGGTCCGAGGAAATTTCATCCGATTGACCAATGACCACAGTGGCCGTACCGCATCGACCGATCGACCCGTGCCCGATGATGTCCAACGAACCGCGAACGACCAAATACCGCGGATCGACCCAACAAGTAAATTTGGGAGATAAGAGCTTTTTCTCATCAAGGAATTAATCAAGGATTAATTTCCTAAAGTTAAAGATTAAATAATTCTTAGTGGAGAATTATTTTAATCATAAAAAAATTAGTGGGATTTATGGAAAATTATGAATGGTGATTAAGGTGGCCAAGTCACTTAATTTTTCACCAAGGAAGGAATGGTGTTTAAAGGAGCCAAGTCACACCATTTTACACCAAAGAAGAGGAGTGGAGAAGGATTAGGCCAAGTCTTATGATTTTTCACCAAATAAATCATAAGGAGAAGAAGAGGTGTTTAAGAAGGCCAAGTCACACCATTCAACACCATAGAAGAGAAGTGAAGGAGAGATGAGCCAAGTCTCACGATTTTTCGCCAAGTGATTTAAGGAGGAAGATATGGACCAAATCGAGACAAGTCATAAGGCTCTTTGCCTTACAAAATTTTGTGGCAAATAAGCGAACACTCGCTCAATGTCTATTGGAGAGTGCCACCGCCCAGCTTCTCTATAAATAGAGCTCTCAACCCTCTCATTTGCGAAAAACATAAGGGGTAAGGAGAGAAAGGTTAAGAGAAAAGAGAGCAAAAGAAGAGAAGAAGAAGCGAAGTGCTGCGCGATCGAAGAGAAGAAAGAAGTGAAGACGCAAGACTAAGACTATCGACTACTGGCCAAGGTTGAATCGAGAAGGAACTCGATCATAACCAAAGGAGAGATCCGAAGGTGCCGCGTTTGGGAACTTCATCAAAGGGACCGATCATCGACGGTTTACTGTGAGTTCAGGCACATATTCGCCGGCTTAGATGGAGGGTTGAAAACATCCATCTAGTGCGCGGTTTGCATAGATCATATAGATGCATTTACTTGAATTCTTTTACGTTTTCTTGTTAAGTTGCATGGGAGGTGAGGTTACACCGGTTACTAGATCGAAATGATCTAGCGACAAGGGTGGTAACTGGTTAAATACTTGATAACTTATGAGATTAAGGTTCATATAAACTCAAGTATAATTTTGGTGAGGTTATAAGGCGTATTAGTCCGCGAGAAATTCCGGCTATGCGTAATATAACTTGGTATTGTCATCTTTCCCGTTCCGTACCACATACTGCCGCGACATGCAACCCATGTTCGTGTGTGAGTAGGGTTGGCTACGAAGAGCTCGGAGGTTACTGGGCTCGCTACCCTGGCCGAAGCTATCTACACGACGGTGTAGTTTTCTAAAGAGATCCAATCGCATGCCTTTGTGGTTGTGACTCGGGAATCGGTGAGGGGTGTGGGGAAAGGATGCGTACCGGGCCCAAGGAACTAGAACTTGTTTAAAACTATTGTTTTAGTTCAAGTTAAATTGTTGCATGTTTCGTGTGTAAGCTTGCATGTAGTCATTTGTTGTTGCATGTAGTGCTTCTGTTTGTAGAATAACTTTGTTTAGCTATCAGCTTCCGCATGTTATCTCTGGTTGCTTGGTTATTCTGTGTGCTTGCTTGTTGATTGTTTATCTTATGCTCGCTTGCTATTTATACTTGCTTGCATGTTGATTGATTGCACCTGCCTGTTGGTTGTTTTGGGGTTTTGGGGATTTGGGGATTAATCTCTTTGCAGGAACCCTGAGCTCACTAAGTAATCTTAGATTACTTATGATAATATTGTTGTTCTGCAGGTAACCTTAGAGGGAACTAGAGGGCGTGGTGAACGATAGGCTTCCGGAGTAGTTTTATTTTGGTGTCTATTGTAAAAGTTAAAAGTATGTTTATTGCGTATCAAACTTTGGTGCTAAGCCTTGTTGCTCTTTTGTGTAACCGTTTTAAGGCAAAATCTTTTAAGTATGAAATCGGTTTTCTTTTATTCGAGCGAGTCGTACTGATATAGACTTAGTCCGAGTCGGCTCAACGCACGGCGTGTCTGTAGGGTTGCAAAGCCTTAAGGACGTGTCGTGTGGTCGGGAACCTCGCCGAGGAACTGGCCGAAGGGCCTGATTTGTTCTCGCACCCGGCCGGATCCTTGACGAACGTTTCCATAGTGGCGTCTTCGGGCTGTGCCGTGGCCGGGAAGGTCATAGCACGGTTCGGGGGCGTTACAACGGTGGTATCAGAGCATGGTTATGATGCTGTATAGGACTCGCTTTTTCAAATGATTTATCGAGTCAAATGGTCGCAATAGACACTTAGGATAATCCGGATCGTTCATCACTTAGGGTTAGATGGGAATAAGTAAACCCTTGTTGATCATGGATGCAGATGTCTCATCAAGAATCCGAAAGGACAAGGTCGACGCATCGTTCGCCGGACACAGGGAGGGGTTCAAATCAACAGTTTGGTCCGGAGGAATGGGGTTCGCAGTATGATGATGCGCAGAGGGAAGAGTCGTTCCCAGAAATGTATGGGCCGGACATGTTTATGCCGGACTGGAATGCACCTGGCGCGACGCCAAGTTATACGCCATTAAGTTCAAATCGTTTTAATGCACCGGAGGAGATGTACCCGCCAGGGTTTTCACCGTTCAGACCGTTCGCGACATATCCAAATCAGAATATGCCAAGGGGAGACCGAGCGCATGGAGAAGGACAGAGTGAGCCGAATGTACCAGAGACCCAGCAAACGCTTAAGATGATTCAAGACCTCTTGAGTCACATGATTCAGCAACAGCGACAGGATCAAGCAAACCGTGCAGCAGAAAATCCATCCGACCAATTTTTGAAGCTGGTAATGATGTTAAAGAACTTAGGATTCCGCAAGTTCAAAGGAGACCCGAACATTGTGTTAGCAGACGCCTGGATAAAAGAATTGGAGAGCAATTTTGAAATGATAAGTTGCCCAGAGGAGTTTAGGAGACGAGTCGCCGTCAATTTCTTAGAAGAAGATGCTCGTGCATGGTGGGATACCGTGGTATCACGTTATCGGTTTCAGACCATTACGTGGGAGATCTTTAAGAAGGAGTTTGAGCTAAAATACTTTCCACCAGAGTCACGTGACCGATTGGAGAATCAGTTTCTGCAACTGGAACAAGGTGAGACGACCGTTAGAGTGTATGGAAGAATCTTTACAAGACTTCGGAGGTATTTGTACCAAGGAAATGACGATGAGTTAGCTATGGCCCGGAGATTCTTTCACGGACTCAGGCCAGACATAAGGGGAAGGTTGCATGCTGTAACGTACCGGAGTGTTGCAGAAGTAGAGGAGAGAGCGGTGAGTGTTGAGGAAGCCATTGAGATCGAGAAGGAGATTTCAGCCAAGGAGAAAAAGAAGGAACCGGTCCAGCAGACTAAAATTGTGAACACCCGGAAGGTGAACCAGGTGGCAGGACGAAATTGGAATGCAGGCCGCGGTAAAGTTAGGATGAATGTGAATCAAGGAAGTCGAAGTGTGAGCAACATGGATCCGCGAGGATGTTATGTGTGTGGACAAGTAGGGCATTTCGCTCGAGCTTGCCCAACCATTGAAGAAACGAAGAGCACCAATCTGTCAACCGTCACATGCTTTTACTGTGGCGAGTTAGGACACTATGCGAACTCATGTCCGTCGAAGCCGGCCAAACCGAACTCCCAAACTGTGAACCGTGCCCAGGCAGCGAACCAAGTGAAGGAACCCCCAGCAAAGAAGCAAGCAACCCCAGCAAATGTTTTTGCCTTAGGAATAGAGCCACCTAAACCTCAGCAGGCCGCGAAGGGCCCTATAACAGGTTTGAATGGGTTCTAACTCTCTTGTGATTGATTGTGTGTTTGTGTGTTTGTGTGATTAGTTAGCATTGCATTTTGTTATATTTGCTGTGCGTTTAGGAACATTACTTGTTGGTGGTAACCCCACACATGTACTGTTCGATTCGGGAGCGTCCAATAGTTTTGTGTCTCCCGAAGTGGTTGACAAGTTTGGAGACTTGTGTGAGGAGGAAGTGGTGAGCATCAATGTCTACACTGCTGGCAATCAACCGCCTTTGAAGACAAGAAGATGGGTCAAGGAAGTGTCGATAGTCTTGCAAGATATGAACCTTCCGGTAAACCTGTTGGTAATGCCGTTGGATAGGTTCGATGCTATATTGGGAATGGATTGGTTATCGGAACACCAAACCCATATAGACTGCAGCAGGAGCAGAGTGGTATTTGAGAATGGAGGAAGGACCCCTCTAGTGTTCAATGGGATCAGCCCGAGTAAAACGGCATACTTCGCATCGGCAGCAAGAATTGGAAGATCAGTTGAAGAGGATGAGGTTTATCTAGTCACTCTTACCGCCATGGGAGGAGATGACAAGGAATGCATGGAAGTTGAGGATATTGTTATAGTCAAAGACTTTGAAGACGTCTTTAGACCATTGGAAGGATTGCCTCCACCTAGGAGCCATCCGTTTACCATAAATTTGGATCCCGGAGCTACCCCAATTGCTAAGGCACCATATCGCATGGCACCAGCTGAGTTGGCTGAACTCAAGACTCAGTTAGAGGACTTGTTGGAGAAAGGTTTTATACGACCAAGTTCATCACCATGGGGAGCCCCAGTATTGTTCGTCAAGAAGAAGGACGGAAGCATGCGGTTATGTATTGATTACTGAGGTATCAATAACATAACTATAAAGGACACGTTGCCAAGGATTGATGAGCTGTTGGATCAGCTAAGAGGAGCGAGTTGGTTTTCCAAGATTGATTTAGCCTCCGGCTATCATCAAATCTCGATTGCAGAACAAGACGTGATGAAAACGGCGTTTCAAACAAGATATGGCCAGTACGAGTTTGTAGTAATGCCGTTTGGACTTACCAACGCACCGGCGGCATTCATGCGGTTAATGAATGAGGTTTTCCACGATTATCTGGACCAATTTGTGATCATCTTTATTGATGACATCTTGATATACTCCAAGAACGCGGAGGAGCATGCGGAGCATTTAAGGAAAGTATTGGAGAGGTTAAGGGAGATGAAGCTGTTCGCTAAGTTCAGCAAGTGCAAGTTTTGGCAAAGGGAGATTGGGTTTCTAGGGCACCGAGTTTCGGAGCAAGGTGTGTCCGCCGACCCAGAGAAGATCGCCGCAATACAAGATTGGCCAAAACCAACGACCGCATCGGAAGTTAGGAGTTTCTTAGGCCTTGCGGGCTATTATCGAAAGTTCGTGAAGGGATTCTCAACTATTGCGAAGCCTCTAACACGACTTACTGGGAAGGGAGTACCGTTTATATGGAGTGAAGACGTGGAGGAAGCTTTTAGGAAGCTAAAGGGAGCACTAACGACAGCACCAGTGTTAGCCCTACCAGAACCAAATCAACCGTATTCTGTATTTACAGACGCATCAAGAGTTGGAGTTGGATGTGTTTTGATGCAAGGAGATAAGGTTATTGCTTATGCATCTAGACAGTTAAGGAAGCACGAGGAAAACTACCCCACACATGACCTGGAGATGGCAGCCGTAGTTTTTGCGTTGAGGATATGGAGATCGTATTTGTATGGAGAAACGGTTCAGGTGTTTACAGACCATCAAAGTCTTAAGTACTTGTTCACGCAGCCAGATCTTAACCTGCGTCAGAGGAGATGGATGGAGTTCATTGCCGATTATGATTTGAAGATTCAGTATCACCCAGGCAAAGCAAATGTCGTAGCAGATGCGCTAAGCCGAAGAAAAGCTCAAGTTGATGCCGAGAGAGATGTGGAATCTTTAGCCGACGAATTGAAGAAGGTGAGGCTTTTAGCTTTGGAAGGAGAGTCTAGTGAGCCATTGGGTTTACAAGCCGTAACTCAAGTGAGCTTGTTGCATCGAATTCGTGAAGAGCAACATCAGGACGAGAACCTGAAGAAGATTATCGAAGAGCTGAAGAGTTCTGAAGGACCAAATGCGAGTGGTTATCATTTAGCTGATGATGACACCCTACTTCTCAACGGGAGAGTAACTGTACCAGACCGGAGCGGATTACGACAAGAGATATTGAGAGCAGCCCACAGCTCAGCATTGAGTATACACCCAGGAAGCACCAAGATGTACAAGGACGTTCGAAGATACTATCATTGGCCTGGATTAAAGAGAGCAGTGGCGAAATGGGTGAGTCAATGCGACTCATGTCAGAGAATCAAGGTAGAGCATCAAGTACCAGCAGGGTTGTTACGCAACTTGCCCATACCAACTTGGAAATGGGACTCTATCTCGATGGATTTCATTACCGGTCTACCAATAAGGAAGGGACGAACCAATGATGCAGTATGGGTAGTGGTCGATCGTTTGACCAAGGTGGCCCATTTGGTTTCAGTAAAGAGCACGGACCAAGCGCCCGTCCTGGCAGAGAGATATATTGATGAAATTTTGAAGCTCCATGGAGTGCCGGCAAGTATTGTTTCTGATCGTGACCCCAAGTTTGCATCACTGTTCTGGCAAGATTTGCAAAGAGCATTAGGAACAGATGTCCATATGAGTACCTCGTTTCACCCAGAAACTGACGGACAAACGGAGAGGACAATTCGCACCATAGAGGACATGATTCGACTATGTGCACTGGAGTGGTCATCGGACTGGGAGAAGAATTTACCGTTGGTGGAATTCGCATATAACAACAGTTATCACTCGAGTATCGGCATGTCGCCATTTGAAGCTATGTACGGAAGGCCGTGTCGCACGCCTTTGTGTTGGACAGAAGTTGGAGAGCGGACAAGTTTCAATCACAAGCTGATTGATGAGACAACGGAGAAAATCAAGTTTATTCGGGAGAGCATGAAGAAAGCACAAGATCGCCAAAAGAAGTACGCAGACCGTAAAAGGCGAGAAGTAGAATTTGAAGTTGGAGACATGGTATATCTGAAGGTTGCACCGCAGAAAGGAAAAGATCGTTTTGGCAAAGTGGAAAAGCTTGCGGTAAGGTTTATCGGACCATACCGGATTGAGAAGAGAGTGGGCGAAGTAGCCTATCGGCTATCAATGCCTGAAGTTATGCGATTGCATAAAGTCTTCCATGTGTCACAACTAAGGAAGCATGTACCAGACCCTAACATGATTGTGCCAGAGCCTATCAAGGAGTTGGAGTCAAATCTCACATACCCCGAAGGACCATTTGGAATAGGGCAAAGGAGGACTCGGAAGTTGAAGAACAGGAGTATCCCTCAAATCCAAGTATTTTGGGGAAAACAGAACCGTAAGGTCACTACTTGGGAAGACGAGGACAGAATAAGGGCCAAGTACCCTCAGCTGTTTGCAGAAGAAGATGAGGCAGGACCATCGGAACCTTATGGAATTCGGGACGAATTCTATTAAGGGGGGGGAGAATGTAATGACCCTCTCCAAGAGGTAAATTACAAAATGAAATCTCAAGGCCAAAAGGTGAAGAAGAGAAGCTAATGAGAAAAGAAGAGAGTTTAATGAAGGAAGTTCCGAGGAAATTTCATCCGATTGACCAATGACCACAGTGGCCGTACCGCATCGACCGATCGACCCGTGCCCGATGATGTCCGACGAACCGCGAACGACCAAATACCGCGGATCGACCCAACAAGTAAATTTGGGAGATAAGAGCTTTTTCTCATCAAGGAATTAATCAAAGATTAATTTCCTAAAGTTAAAGATTAAATAATTCTTAGTGGAGAATTATTTTAATCATAAAAAAATTAGTGGGATTTATGGAAAATTATGAATGGTGATTAAGGTGGCCAAGTCACTTGATTTTTCACCAAGGAAGGAATGGTGTTTAAAGGAGCCAAGTCACACCATTTTACACCAAAGAAGAGGAGTGGAGAAGGATTAGGCCAAGTCTTATGATTTTTCACCAAATAAATCATAAGGAGTAGAAGAGGTGTTTAAGAAGGCCAAGTCACACCATTCAACACCATAGAAGAGAAGTGGAGGAGAGATGAGCCAAGTCTCACGATTTTTCGCCAAGTGATTTAAGGAGGAAGATATGGACCAAATCGAGACAAGTCATAAGGGTCTTTGCCTTACAAAATTTTGTGGCAAATAAGCGAACACTCGCTCAATGGCTATTGGAGAGTGCCACCGCCCAGCTTCTCTATAAATAGAGCTCTCAACCCTCTCATCTGCGAAAAAACATAAGGGGGTAAGGAGAGAAAGGTTAAGAGAAAAAGAGAGAGCAAAAGAAGAGAAGAAGAAGCGAAGTGCTGCGCGATCGAAGAGAAGAAAGAAGTGAAGACGCAAGACTAAGACTATCGACTACTGGCCAAGGTTGAATCGAGAAGGAACACGATCATAACCAAAGGAGAGATCCGAAGGTGCCGCGTTCGGGAACTTCATCAAAGGGACCGATCATCGACGGTTTACTGTGAGTTCAGGCACATATTCGCCGGCTTAGATGGAGGGTTGAAAACATCCATCTAGTGCGCGGTTTGCATATATCATATAGATGCATTTACTTGAATTCTTTTACGTTTTCTTGTTAAGTTGCATGGGAGGTGAGGTTACACCGGTTACTAGATCGGAATGATCTAGCGACAAGGGTGGTAACTGGTTAAATACTTGAAAACTTGTGAGATTAAGGTTCATATAAACTCAAGTATAATTTTGGTGAGGTTATAAGGCGTATTAGTCCGCGAGAAATTCCGGCTATGCGTAATATAACTTGGTATTGTCATCTTTCCCATTCCGTACCACATACAGCCGCGACATGTAACCCATGTTCGTGAGTGAGTAGGGTTGGTTACGAAGAGCTCGGAGGTTACTGGGCTCGCTACCCTGGCCGAAGCTATCTACACAACGGTGTAGTTTTTCTAAAGAGATCCAATCGCATGCCTTTGTGGTTGTGACTCGGGAATCAGTGAGGGGTGTGGGGAAAGGATGCATACCGGGCCCAAGGAACTAGAACTTGTTTAAAACTATCGTTTTAGTTCAAGTTAAATTGTTGCATGTTTCGTGTGTAAGCTTGCATGTAATCATTTGTTGTTGCATGTAGTGCTTCTGTTTGTAGAATAACTTTGTTTAGCTATCAGCTTCCGCATGTTATCTCTGGTTGCTTGGTTATTCTGTGTGCTTGCTTGTTGATTGTTTATCTTATGCTCGCTTGCTATTTATACTTGCTTGCATGTTGATTGATTGCACCTGCCTGTTGGTTGTTTTGGGGTTTTGGGGATTTGGGGATTAATCTCTTTGCAGGAACCCTGAGCTCACTAAGTAATCTTAGATTACTTATGATAATATTGTTGTTCTGCAGGTAACCTTAGAGGGAACTAGAGGGCGTGGTGAACGATAGGCTTCCGGAGTAGTTTTATTTTGGTGTCTATTGTAAAAGTTAAAAGTATGTTTATTGCGTATCAAACTTTGGTGCTAAGCCTTGTCGCTCTTTCGTGTAACCGTTTTAAGGCAAACTCTTTTAAGTATTAATGAAATCGGTTTTCTTTTATTCGAGCGAGTCGTACTGATATAGACTTAGTCCGAGTCGGCTCAACGCACGGCGTGTCTGTAGGGTTGCAAAGCCTTAAGGACGTGTCGTGTGGTCGGGAACCTCGCCGAGGGACTGGCCGAAGGGCCTGATTTGTTCTCGCACCCGGCCGGATCCTTGACGAACGTTTCCATAGTGGCGTCTTCGGGCTGTGCCGTGGCCGGGAAGGTCATAGCACGGTTCGGGGGCGTTACAGTCGATGCCCTCTTTTTGGCGATTTCCCAAGGCAACAAGACGGGCTTTGTGACGTTCTAAGGTGCCATCGGAGTTGAACTTCAGCTTGTAGACCCACTTACAACCAATAGCGACCTTTCCCGGAGGCAAGTCGGTGATATCCCAAGTATGATTCGCTTCAAGTGCCTCAATTTCGAGTCTCATTGCATCACACCACTCCTTAATGAGAATAGCATCCTTGAAATACTTTGGTTCGGGACTATCGAGAATTTTGGCCATGAAGGCGATGTGATTGGCAGTAAAACCTGAGTCAGATAAACACTGAGTAATAGGATAGAGAACCTTACCAGAAACCGTAGACGAGGACGGAGAGAGAGAAGGTGGTGAAGCGCGTGAGTGAGAGGAGTGTATATTTGTTGTGACAAAATCTTTAAGTAGGACGGAAGGACGTTTCTGACGATGACCCTTGCCTAACAATTCCGGTAAACCAGGCGAAGTAGACACACCATCCTCAGTAGAAGAGGCAACATGTGGTTGTGGTGATACACCATCGGGTAGTGGAACTGAAACACTAGGCCGAGGAGATGCAGGTGGTGTGACAATAGGCGACGGTATTGATGAAGTTGTAGTGTCAAGAGCGGTAGAGGTAAGATCACTAGGAGCATTGAGGACAACCGGTGGTGGAGGAAATATCACCGGTGGAGGAAGCCAATCATCATCGCCCGAAGAACTAGAGGAAGGTAAGTCGGGAGAAGGTGCGACGGTGGTTTGGAGAAACGGAAAAACCGATTCTTGAAACTGCACGTCACGACTGATTAAAAATTTTTCCGTCTCAAGATCAAACAGGCGCCATCCTTTCTTGCCAAAGGGGTAACCAACGAAAACACACTTACGACTTCTCGGACCAAACTTATCCTTATCACGAGCTCGATGATGAGCATAACACAAGCAGCCAAACGTGCGTAACATATCATAGGAGGGACGTTTGCCAAACAGAACCTCGTAAGGAGATTTTCCGTCTAGAACAGAGGTAGGAGTGCGGTTAATAAGATGAGTGGCCGTAAGTATACTTTCACCCCAAAATTTAACCGGAAGATGACTCTGAAACAAGCATGCGCGGGCAACATTGAGTATGTGACGGTGTTTCCGTTCCACACAACCATTTTGTTGAGGCGTATCAACACAACTCGTCTGATGGATAATACCATTGGCTTGGAAGAACGATGTAAGACACATGAATTCTGTTCCATTGTCACTCCGAACAGCCTTGACTTGTTTCCCAAATTGTTTTTCAGTCATAGCACAGAAATTACGTAGTAAACGAGAGACCTCGGATTTCTCGGACATGAGAAATGTCCACACCGAACGAGAGTAATCATCAACTATGGTAAGAAAATACACAGCACCACAAGTAGACGGAGTACGATAAGGACCCCAGACATCACAATGAATAAGAGAAAAACAAGCCGAGGCTTTATTTGAACTATCATTAAAAACTTCGCGAGTTTGTTTGGCACGAAAGCAAACATCACAACTCTTGATATCACTAATACTACTTGGAGAGGTATCACACTCCGGTAAAGAAAGCAAAACACTAGAAGACGGGTGTCCTAATCTACGATGCCACAAAGCTCCATTAGATGCACGGTCCTTTGAAACTCGGTTGACTTGAGCAGCAAGAATCCCGGTAAAGTAATACACTCCCTCACGCTCCTCACCGCTCCCAATCAAAGTCCTCGTAAAACGGTCCTGTAGGAAACACAAGGCATCAGTAAAGATAGCAATACAACCAGTCTGTTTCAAAAGTTGAGAAACGGAGATGAGAGTGCAATCAAAATCTGGCACAAACAACACATTAGAGAGGACGTATTTATCATGCAAAGCCAAGGAACCACGTTTAGTAGCACGAGAGTTCCGTCCATCGGGAAATTTAACCGAGGATGGTAGTATGTCGATGACATCATGTAACAAAGAACAATCACCGGTCATATGGTGTGAGGCTCCAGTGTCAATAATAACGTCAGTAAGATGAGTGTTACCCGACAGTTTCTCAGAGGTTGTGGTGGGTCGCTGACTTTGGAGAAGACTGATCAGTTGAGCAATCTGATCATTCTGGCTTGAGTCGGAAGTAGTATTGTTGACACGGACACTGTTTACGCGACCACGCCCTCGTCCTCTGGCTGGGCGACCACCGCGTTGAACGGATGGAGAGGGAGTCTCACGAGAATCAGTCGAAGAGCGCCCGTACGGTTGTCAGTGTACCATTCCGGATAGCCATGAAGAAGAAAACATTCTGATTTTCATGACCTTGACGCCGACAATGTACGCAATGAAGGGTGGAGCGATCACGAAACCGAGATGATACGGCTGCAACTTGCGGAGAGGAGTCTGCTTTGACGGTGAAACCAACAGCGTCAGCCTTGGTGATGTCTTTCACGCGAGCAACATTCAAATTTTGTTCCTCACGAACAACTCGAGCATAGGCCTGGTTGAGCGATGGTAACGGATCGCAATCATATATTGCGGAACGAATGTTGCTAAAACGAGGCAAGTCGAGGCCGAATAAGAATTGATGAACACGTTCATCTTCTCTTTCTTGAGCAATATCGGGAGCCGCTGCACACGTACATGATCGAGTAGATTTGTAGTTCTGAAGTTCTTCCCACAGCTTTGTTAATCGACCGTAATACTCTAAAACAGAGTGTCCGTCCTGTTTACACATAGCTATCTCATCACGTAAAACTTGTTTTCGCACTCCATTACCAACGGAGAAGCGAACACGAAGACTCTCCCAAAGAGAAGCAGCATCGGACACAAAAGAAACCATAGATCGGATCTTTGGATCAATGGACGTCCGTATCCACCCAATAATCATTGAGTTAGCAGCAAGCCATAAGCTGAGTTCTGGTTCTGCAGAGGGTTTAGGGATGGTGCCATCGATAAAGCCAAGTTTCTGTTTGGCTTGAAGAGAATTACGGAGTTCAGTTGCCCATTCAGGGTAATTTTCTTCACGCAAGATAACAGAGGATATGAGAGATCCTGGGTTATCCGATGCACTAAGAGAGTACGGAGTCATCAGAGCAGTGGTAGTGGGCACAAGTTGTCCCGGAGGTGTCGGAGCAGTTGACATCAGACTTGAGAGAGGGGTTCAGCGGCGGCTTGATATAGCGGCGGCTAGAGTAGAAAACAGAGAGAACAGAAGCAGCGGCGGTGGCAAGACTTGTTGCGACGGCGGCGGCGTTTAATAGAGGGTTTGCTCTGATACCATGAAATATAATGTAAAGGTTGAGTTTATTCATTATCATAGACCAAGTATTTATACAGAGGAAGTATTCCTATTCTGATAGATTCGTATCTAACTAAGAATATTGACATAGAGATATTAACATATCCTAATAAAATAGCATTTGAAAACAACGTTCTAGTTACTTTTACCGAATTAAACACTACCTAAACTTCAAACTATGGTCACACTTTTCGGGTATGTTTGGCAAATTCAGTCAGATCTTACGATTCTTACCCAAATTCCTATGGCATTTATTAATGACATTGTCGAATCGAGGAGAAGGCAAAAGTATATGATTAACAAAAAAGAAGATAATAATAAGGAAAAAAAATGGTCGACGATAGTGCATCAAAATAACTCCTTTACACGGTTACACCATATCTCAAATTTTGTCCTTTTACTTGATTAGAATTAACATATATTACATGATTGTTTATGATATCTGTGATTTTCTTTTTACATTAATTATTTATGTTTTTTCAATTTGGTCCACCAAAAAGTGAGTAGAATCGTGTGCAAATTTCATTAGCAATATCACGAGATAAGCACGCACATCATAGCGACCATACAACACAGTATGGAACTCTCACGATGTGTGATTCAATGTGGCAGAAATTGACAACTAATAATATTGTAGCTCAATTTGGAATTAACTATTATTTCTTGATATATTAAGAAATAAAACTTTCTCCTAGTGGGGTGAACCTACAAAATCTAGTGACATACAAAGAATGACTACTGCGTTTGTCTTCACACATATACTTGAAATTTTATATTCTAATATATATGGCTTATATCAATGTAACACGCACATCTACTATTGCCTAGACAATATAAACCTTATCTATATACATATACAAAATAAAATATAGAGATTAACAAAAGAATCCTTCATAGTTTGATCATAATAACATATGTAACAGTTATGAAATAGGGTGATACATCGTCTTCATATGTTTTACTAGCTTTTATTTTAATTTTCACAACATAAGATTTCCAACATGAGTTACTTAAAATGATAAATTTATTAATTCATTCATCTTAAGTCGTATTTTTACGTCTAGATTAAATTTTCATTTGGAATATATTACTAAACTTTGATTGTAATATATATTTACTTTTTTGTTGTATTTTATATTATAAATTTCATATCTGAAATAAAATTTTAATTTAGCACAAAATATATTACTAAACTATAATTTTCAGTTGGTTTTAAGTTACAAACTCAATGTATTAGACATGGTATCATAAGTTCATAGCCTAATTGATCCAACATATTAAACCTAGGTATGTTTTCTGATATAGGTTCTGCATATGAATCATGTAATTGTATTAAAATCAAAACTCATTAACTTTGATACTGTCATTGACAATTAATACAATGAACTATAATCTTTACGCAGCACATAAGGTATATCTTCCCTAACACTACGTACGTACGTTCACATTTTGATTAACACCATCAAGGCATATATCAACTTTAGTTTTTCGTAATTTTAACTTTGGATTAGTATAGTTTTTATCAGTAGTAGGGGATCTCAGGTCTAGAGAAGATAATATGGACTTAAAATCCATAATTAATAAAAACCATCCAATATTACATTAAACATATATTGCATTATATTATATGTACATGCATACGTGTATATTAATTAGTATACGTATCAGTGTATGTGTGTCTAACAACATATTAAAAGTGAGAAATGCGTGTGTACGGTGTTGTACCAACGAGGTGGTGGAAATATTTGGCCCCTCGTGAGGCCAAAGGAGAACGCTTAACGACGGATGTGTTTGAGTTAAACCTCCAAGTTGACCCCATAAGTTTTACGAAATCAAACTTGAACACCTCAACTTTCACTTTCTTTTACAACTCATTCCAAATCAAATCGCAAAGGTATGTGAACTAATGACGACCCCCCGCAATAACATACAACTATTTAGCTCTATGACGTAGCAAAAACAAAAACGAGATATACATCCGTATGCAGTGATTACTCGGCCCTACGTCCATCTTACAAGTTCACAAATCACAATTATGCGTCCGTTTCTTTTGTTTGAGGAATAAAATGTCAACAACCAGCAGGGAATTGCTATTTTTGGTTTTGTTGTTTCTTTTTACCATACTTTCAAAATGTTAACTTGCATTGAGTTTCGGGCACAGTTAATCTAGGGCTCAATTATATACGTTACATGAAAAGATAGAAATGTTAAAATAACTAGACCAAAAAAAAAAAAACAAATTTAGGTGACTCTATAATATGGCCCCTTCCAAAATTCGTTAAAAAACTATTTTAAAACTTTCACCAAAATTTGTGTCTCTTCAGATTAGTAGTAAAGAAACGGGTCATTTGGGGTTCAAAACGTCTGATCAATACAAATAATAATAGGTACGGGGAAAATTGATAACACCAAAATTTTGGTATATGTCGGTTATAACTGTAAAGTACCGTTACAGTACCTAGAAACAGCTGTGAGCCACTGACTTGACTCGTCACTACTCACACAGCAAACGCCGACGTTTTTGTCCCTAATCGCTTATCTTCTTACTTCCTAGACATTTCCTAATACAATTGTATACATAAAAAAGATGCAAAAAAAAACACAAACAAAAAAAACTGATTTTGTACAAAAGTCATTGGTCTTTATCTATACAGCAATGCAAACAATTGGTAATCCAAGAAAATAAATATTCGCTTTTAATTACAAGAGGAAACGTAAAGCCGTATGAAAAAAAAAAAAAAAAATTTTAAAAAGGAATAAAACGAAGGTGATGTTGTTATTTAGCATACAAAATTACAAATTGGAAAGTGGAATGCGAGATCTCTCTACATCAGAAATCACTATCTTTTGTTCCACACATTGCGTTTTTAGAACCATATGGGTTTGAGAGAATTGGAGATCCCACCAAGCAAGAGAGTGGCATTATCATCACATATATACAAAACACAATATGGACCAGAAGCTAGGTCTAGTATTGCGTTTTGAGCTGTCTAATAGTAGAAATTTGTTTTTAAGATATGCGTAGAGTAAAACAAAAAAAAGGATATGCCAGCGAGCAAGCATTGTAAATTAGATACACACATCAAACGTTAAATGGTGATTACTTTGTAATGTTTGAAGCATTTCGTTATTATTATTTTTTTTTTTTAAGAAAAGAGAATAGCATGAACGCCATGAGCTTTTTATCCCCTGCGTCAGAGTGTTCATGACATTTTAAGACGCTTTTTCTTCTATTGCATTCATGTCTTACGCTGTCTTCTAGAAAATGATGCCGACGCTCATAACTTTCCACTTTTCTTATAGACCGTTTAAATACTTTGAAGTTTGAACGCCACGTGAGTAACTTTAATACTATACATTGTAATATTAGAAATTTTTTATATAAAATAACCTATGAAAAGCGACGTGGAAAAGAGATCCACTAGCACTCAGAAATTTTCTGGACAGCCGATATGTGTGTCACAATGTCGCACGGCTAAAGAGTTGCAGTGTCGACCATTGGACTATTATTTATGTGAAAAAAGTTTTGGTGCATTACTGCATTAGTGCACTACACACCAAAAATGATGTTTTTACTCTTATCTTTTTTTTTTTTTTTTTTTTTTTAACTCTATCTTCGTGATGCCTAATTCCTAAACACCAGATGAAATGATATATAAAGATGAAAAGCTTCTAAAATATCATATGCACTAGATCCATACAATTATCAACCACAGAGAACTAACAGACATGGTTATATCTGAAGAGAAATCCATCCCCCATGTTAGCCCTTGGAGTTTTGAATGCAATGGCAAAATGCATTTGTTATGACCTTGAAACCCTTAATAAAAGATCATTTCATCTCCCTGAGGTAATTCCGTAATTGTATAGAATCCATCATGTTCCACTTTTGACATCATTAATTAGACCAAGAGTTATCAACAGTAAAATACAAGATTGTTGCTGTCCAATCATGTCCAAAAAACTACATGGGATGTTAAGGTGCCGAATCATGCCCATCTTCCACGATTTATACACCAAAATCAATTGTATCTACGCCGTGAATGTATGGATCATGAGTAAGAGAAATTTTATGAGTTGCTCTCACGCACTTGTTCTAGATCCAAAAATCTGACTAGGCAAAGGTTTGGAGGCCGGAACCGATGTTTGTCATAAGCCTTCTCGATGGCAACACTAAATTAGCCAAGATATTGTGATGAGGCTTATGGTGCTTATAAATGATGTTTTAACTTATCTTTCAAAATCTTGGTTACGATAAAGTATGAGCACTATGATAGTCTCCGAAATTGTTTGTCCAAAAGCTCTAGGTTAAGATTTTCCAGTGATGTAAATCCTTATGAGTCTAACAGATTTACAAACGCACAAGTTCGTCCAAAAAGTCAGTTCATACCACTGCTGTTTTTTTTTGAGCTTCACTAGAAATTTGAGGTTTCAATCGCAGCATAAAAAATCTATATCAAGTCAGACGAGATCTAATCGTGCGTGGAGAGTCGAATCCATTCTTTGTTTGCAAGATCTTCAACGAACATCCCAATCATGCGGGTATTGCCTCTCTCTTTTGGTTTGTGGATGCAAGGAAAATGTGGTAGTATTGTCTCTTTCTTGAAGTTGTAGTGCTCGATCGATATTGTACGTATTTGAGAGAAGTTGATTCTTTTGGATCAATTGTTCTTGTTCCGCTCAAACGTTTGTCTATAAATCATGCTATTTTGTTTTTGTATTAATTTATTGGTTTATCTAAAGAATCCGTCTTGATGAGAATATTTATATCTGTTTTTCTATTGACTACAGATGATCTATAAAGATATATTTGAAAATTGTAAATTTCATGTGTATAATCTTTGCTCTCTCGGATTATGGATGCATTGGTAAACAAATTTACCCTAGAAAAATTAAATGGCTAGTATATATGCCTTTGAGGGTACGTAATCTTTTCTGTTGCGAAAACTTAAGTTTAAATTCATTTGCGTGACATTTTGGTTAGACGTAAAAACAGCATTTTCAAGTAAACTAAAACATGGGATTTGGTATAATAAGTTATAAGTATGTTATAGACTTATAGTTTATGAAAATTTGTGAACTCTAAAAGAATAGTTAGTTTCTAGTTGAGTTCCGCCGAACAAAATAACGTGTAAGACTCCAAGTTACATTACACGTGATATATTTATTGTGCATGCTTTTTTCTTTCTAAATGAATGAATACAGTTGACTTTTGACAATGATAGCGTTTTTTACCCTTAGACGAGAATTTTTTTTTTCTTTTTTTTTTTTTTTTTGTAAACGAATATGTTAATTTTGTTATTAGAATTATATGTACTTCCCACTGGGGTTCATATATTATATATTATATGTGATATCTTCTGGTTTTTCTTGTTGGCATCATTCTGACGAATTTTATAGTTCTAAACTCATACAGATTACAAATTGAAATAGTAAGACCTAAAAAAAACATTATTAGAAGTACATTCTTACTATTTTTTGTTTTCTTTTTCTTAAAAAACATTTAGCCCAATTTGAACATTTATACTTTTTGGGCCCAATACAAATTGTAGTCGCAGTGTCTCAATGAATATGAGTTAATGAATAACTGATTGATATACTATGTCCATACTCTTAAAAAATAAAAATGATCAGAGACGAGATAACCCAGTGATCTTATTTGTTACCTCAACAATGTGCGACAGGAAAATTATATTCACATCTTTTCTACTATAAAGCACAAGTCACCCGATCAACAAAAATATACCACATAAAATTCTAAAAAACTAAAACGTGATCATGCTAATAAAATATCAAATTAAAAAAAAAAAAAAAAAAACATAAACCTATCTCCCACGTTCCATGCTTCACCCACGATCTCTGTTTCTTTTACTCTATATATTAGATCTGATACTCAAAGATCGATCATAAAATCTCTCAATCGATCCTATCATCCAAAAATAAAATATCAGTCTCCTCAACCTCAGTTTCAAAAACCTTTATATGGAGTCGTCTATATAGTGAGTAGTCTGCCACTTCTTCCTTCTATAATTTCAAATTTTAGAGTCTCGATATATAAGACGAATTGGTTTATGTTTGATTGGTTGTAGGGTCGTGGAAGATGAGGTGTTGAAAGTGACATAATTAACCGAGGTATTTTGGCTATGATGTATGTATCAATCCTTTCAGCTTTCGCAAATTAATCTATTATCTCTAGAGAGTACATAATATATATCTTATTATATAAAGTTGGGTTTTGAAAGTTAGCCATTAACAAGATTTTGACATGTGTCAAGTTATCAACCTTAGATTTTGACATGTGTAAAAATTAATATTTAATAAAAGGAATTTGATTACAACAAAAATAAAATATTTTATTTTAAAAATATTAATAATGTAAAAAGATAATTATTAAAACTTACAGAATTTATAAAAAAATACAAAATTTTTAAATAATTATAAATTCGAAATTATAATATTATTTATTTATTTTTAATATTTAAGTTATTAATTCTAGAAAATATTATTTACTTATTTTTAATATTTAAGTTTTTAATTCTAGAAAAATATAGAAAAAGGGATTAAAGAAAATATACAGTTAATTATTAATTCTAAATTATGTAAATACTCACTTCTATATAAACATAGATCATCTCATATTTAAATAATTTGTTCAAAAACATTGCTTTCAATTTTGTTTAATTGGGAAATTTTTTAAAATGGAAAGGTATTTTCTTATGTTTTTAAACCAAATTTTCTCCTACTTTCTCCTTTTCCAGTTGGGAATAGGTAAGAATAATATGGTGAGCTAAAAAAGATTAATATATGCATATTTTTTTCCTAATACTGTATTTTAAAATTTATTTTAGTATTTTTAGATTGTTTTATTTAATTTATATTTTCATCTTTGAATTATTTGGGATATATTACCATGCTTATAATTTTTTATTGTTTTCTTAATTATGCCAAATTAATTATCTTCTAATTTCTTAACCTTGATTGGTTGGTCATAAACCCTTTTTTTTTCAAAACATAATTGTTACCATTATTTTCACTCAATCCCAAATGGAGATAACGAGTAGAAGCTCATCAACCTAATGGATGGATAAAATAAGTTAATCAAACACAAGCTTACAACAAACATAGGTAGATAAATTGAAAAAACATAAATCGTTGTTGATAGATCCATAGGATCTCAATGACTCGATGGTTTGCGGAAAAGTTTAAAAGAATTGATATGACCACATATATCACCAAAATGCACTTTTTTTGGTCAAGGGTCCTCAGAGAACTTCATGATGGGTAACCTTCCGGAAGTGATTATCGGAACTATGCGAGTGAGGACAAAATACAAGAAAATATCATTTGTTGATTTGAAGGGTCAGTAAACAAGTTTTTAAAGCCTCCTAGACGTAACAAACTTGCCATCAAATATGGGTGGATCCAAATGCCAAGAATAGATGTAGGGCCCACTTAGGAAGGTGGACCATGGACTGAGAGTGGACATGGGCTCACTAAGCAAGTGGCGGTTTAGGCGTTGGAGACAGAGACTACATCATGGTGTGTCAAAGGCATTTCAACGAATACATTGGAAAATTTAACAGTAGTTACTATCAAAACATATTATGACGTTAGAAAAAGGTTTTCACTTTCAATGGTTGTTGGAGCAAGCCATTTTGAGATAGCAAAAAGACGTGAACATTTTCTCTCCACACAAGAGGAGGACAGAGCCGAGGTTATCTCTATGGTGGAGAAGATTGGACACAAGGTTATCTCCCTAAGAGAGGGAGGTGGAGGAGGTTGGACGCAAGGTTATCTCCCAAAGGAGGAAGGCGGAGCCAAGGTTCTCTCCATGGTGGAGCAGGTTGGACGCAATGTTCTCTCCATAAGGGATGAGGGCGGAGCCGAGATTTCCTCCATGGCGGTCATACATTATTGTGATGATACATCATTGATTTCTATATTATGTAATATATAAACACATTAATCCAACTATTTTACTTTCACTTCTGCATAGTTACTATCACGAATACATTAGAAAATTTAACATTAGTTACTATCAAAAGATTTTGTAACGTTAGAAAAATGTTTTTACTTTCATTGGTTGTCGGAGCAAGCCATTTTGAGATAGCAAAAAGGCGTGAACATGTTCTCTCCATATAGAAGGACGACACAGCCAGGTTCTCTCTATGGTGGAGAAGTATGGGCACAAGGTTATCTCCCCAAGGGAGGAAGGCGGAGCCAAGGTTCTCTCCATGGTGGAGGAGGTTGCACGCAAGGTTCTCTCCATAAGGGATGAGAGCGGAGCTGAGGTTTTTTCTATGGTGGTCATACATTATTTTGATGATGTATCATTGATTATTTTTTTTTTTTTTTTTTTTTTTTCAACATTTCTGCATTATGGGCCACAGGCCGGCATTGCCAAATTCCTACGTTCGTAAGAGCCGGGACTCGATCCGGGTGTGATGGTGCCTTGTGCATTAAGGACTTACCTTCTGCCACTGCACCAAGGTCACTTCACGTATCATTGATTATTATGTTATGTAATATACTTTTTATTCAAAATATTTTTTGAGCCAACAATTTTAGTAATTAAAAAACTATGCAGAAATAAAAGTAAAATAGTTGGCTTAATGTATTCATATAGACATTTTATAGGTGGTGATAAAGAATATATTTGTAACACATAGTATATTTAGGTGTAAAAAAATACAGTTTTAATAGTAACATACATAAAAGATTTGTAAATAAATATAAATCAGTGTATTAGAACAAAAATAAATTTTATAAATAACTAACAAATATATATTTTTAAAAATTTAATTTAATTTATAAAACTTAAAACCCGCACATCGGGCGGGTCCTCATCTAGTTATTATATAAAGTTTGATGTCAAAATTACTCATTAACAAGATCGTGGTATGTATCAATTGTATCATTCAGATATTGACACATGTCAATTTTAAATTTATTAAAATTATAAAAATAAAAATGTAAAAATTCAAAACCTACCATAAAAAGGTTTTATATAAAAGTAAAATCGAGAAATAACCTAATTTTATTTAAAATATTTAAACAGTTTTAAAATTTAGAAAAATCATTATAAAGAAATAATATATATATATCATAAATTTTGAAATTATAATATTGTTTACTTGGTGCACACAAAAAATAATAATATTGTTTACTTATTTTAATTTTAAGTTGTTAATTTTACAAGAAAAAAATATTACTTTTTATATAAGAAAAAAATTGATTGTGAAAATTATACAATTAATTACTGTTTCTAAAAAATGTAAATACTCACCTTTACACAAAAACAATATTGTTGAAAAAAAACATAAAAAAAAATAGATTGTCTCATATTTTTTTCACCAATCAAATAATTTTTTCAAAAATACTGTTATTGTAATATATTAGATAGGAGTATGTAAGATTAACATATGCGTTTTTGTAACTACACAAATGTTAAAGTAAAGAGACATATAATATATTCTTTAATGTGTTCATAAAGACAATTTGTTGATAGTAGTAAAGACTAAAGAGTATATTTTAACAGTAAAATATATTTGTGTGTACAAATACACTTTTAGTGGTAATGTAGATAGTAAATTTGTAAATAGATATACATTAGCGTATTATAGAAAAAAAAAACAACTATTTTCTATTATTTTAAGTTTATCTCTTTACTTTTATATATTGTTTTTACTTACGAAAAGAACTAAATATATATTTTTTGTTAAATTTAATTTTATTTTAATAATTTTGAACTCATCTACATCTTTTTTCTTTAACTAAAAGTGTATATATTTACTGTTTTTTTTTTAATCAAACAATTAAAAGGAAATTTTTCGGTTAGCTGCCCAAACCGGAGGGAAAGGATTTACAAAAGAAACTTCAGAGATAAGAGAACACGAAGCACGGGCAAGATAATATGCCTTCGTATTTGACGCACGCGGGATCCAAGAGATGGAGAATAGTTGGAAAGACTCCAGCGAGTTAAACTCATCGAGCAAGTTGGAGAAAGACGGCCATTATTATGAAGATTGCACCATAGTGAGTAACTCTGCACAATCAGTCTCAAAACGTTGACAAGCGATCCCTTCAACATGTATCCGCTCAATGGCCCACAACAACGTTTTTAACTCTGAATGCAGGGGGAGGGGCTCTGTTTTAGACACTTGGCCCCCAACAACAAGGTTCGCTCCTCACCAACGCAACACCACCAGCCCAATCATGAATGCATATTGGTTGCTTCCTAGAACCATCAATCTGACAACGAGGTGAAGAAACATGGACATCTGAATACGAAGATGGAGCTGAGATGACTGTCGTAAAAGAGAGCGCCTATTCCCATGCTAAATTATCGCCCAAAGTCTGAATAATTATATCATTCGCCTCTATCACTTAACCTTGATTTTTTTTTATGGCCTTCCAGATTGTCCATAAAATCCATGGTAATTGAGAAATTGATCAGGATCACCCTGTTGAGAGGCGTCCAACCAGAAAACAAAATCCAAATTTGAGTACACCAACTCATATGGTAAACCCTTTGATAAGACCGGATTCAGAGATAAATCCAAAACTTCACACGAACGAGGACATTCAAAATAAAAACATGATTAAGAGTGTCAACCGTAGAGTCGCATCTTTTACATCAAATATCACATTGGACACCTCGGTGTATCTATTTACTTACTAAAAATACTTACTTTATATTCTTTGATAAATATAATTTTATTTTAAAAATTATAAATCCGCACATCAGGCAGATCCTAATCTAGTATATATATATATATATATA
Source organism: Camelina hispida (assembly GCA_023657505.1). NCBI lineage: Eukaryota > Viridiplantae > Streptophyta > Magnoliopsida > Brassicales > Brassicaceae > Camelina > Camelina hispida. The sequence continues at coordinate 18,637,725 of CP094635.1, read as the reverse complement.
TATATAAATTTAAAGAAAACTTATCAAACTCCACTGCACCCTCACGGCTAGAAAATATAATATATAAAACAATCATATTCGTCTATGTTATAGATAACTTCTCAAAAACTTTCTTTTCGCAAAATTTTTTTTTTCACTTTCATGAATTGTTGTAAAAGTCTTAAATTTAATGAAGCATCATGCTACATTTTCATCTGAGTGTTTTTCAAATTAATATGTGCCGCTGTGATTCTTTAACCAGTTCAGCATGCATGTTGTTTTGTATGTATTCGTAGGATTTTGAAGTCACTTAAATTAAATAGAAAGTGTATAGCATACATTAATATTAATACGTATAAAGATAATTTATACTCAAAATAATGACTAAAATAACTTTGATCACTTAACTATGTTTCTATTGTTTCAAAGTGATTTTTAATTCTTGATTGCCATTGCTACAGTCTGATATTTTACTTCTAACTAGATTAGGACCCGTGCTAGATCACGGGTTGAAATTCTTTTCATTTATATTATAATTTTAGAATAAAATACGATTCCAAAGATCATGATTAATGCTAGATTAGGACTTTAAAAACTTTTAAAATCAATCATGTAAATTATATTTTATTCTAAAATTATAATATAAATAAAAGTAATTTCAACATGTGTTCTAGCACGGTCCTAATCTAGCATTAAGGTTTATTTTTTAATTTCTGAATACGATCCCGAAGATCACGATTAATATTGTCAAATTAGCGAGATTTCATTCTTTTTTATGATTGAGAGTATATATTTATCCCTTTAATAAATTTTTTATCGATGTGATTTATCAATAAAATCTGTGGAAAATAAATTGGTTATATTGTGATTATAGATATTTGGAACCATATACGTGATCTTCCGAAAATAAAGTTTGGAATATCATGAACTATCAATTTGGAATAACCCATTTAAGATTTTCTTTTACAATTAAGGTTTTATTTGTTATAATTAATATATGAATTAATTTATAATCTATGTATAACCTATTTGTAACCATTTACTAAAATTATAAAGTCTACCAAAACAATGTTGTGTACTTCCCTTTTATTATAAAGGGGATAAAAGTAATTTCAACATGTATTCTAGCACGGTCCTAATCTAACATTAAGGTTTAATTTTTAATTTCTGAATACGATCCCGAAGATAACGATTAATTTTGTTAAATTAGCGAGATTTGATTCTTTTTTTATGATTGAGATTTTTATCCCTTTAATAAATTTTTTTATCGATGTGATTTATCAATAAAATCTGTGAAAAAGAAATTGGTTATATTTTGATTCTACATATTTGGAACCATATACGTGATCTTCCGAAAATAAATTTTGGAATATCATGAACTATCAATTTGGAATAACTCATTTAAGATTTTCTGTTACAATTAAGGTTTTATTTGTTATAATTAATATATGAATTAATTTATAATCTATGTATAACCTATTTGTAACAATTTATTAAAATTATAAAGTCTACCAAAACAATGTTGTGTACTTCCCTTTTATTATAAAGGGGATTGTTTTAATTAGATTTGTAAAATTGTTTGGACGTAAGGTCATGAATGAATATAATGAGAAGCCATAAACTGCTCATTGAGCTAATTAAGAATAGAACAACAGGTAGAGCGAGTAGTACTTATAAAATAATCAAAACAGGAAACTGTTAAACCAATATTTGTACTTTCTTTTAATCAATAATAACTAGATTATGACCTGCGGTACACCGCGGGTAAGTTTTTTTAAAAAATTTTGTGTTCATGTAATATTTTAATATTAATTTTGCTAATATACTCTTTTGTTAATTTTAGTGATTTAATATATAAACCGTGGTATACCGCACAATAATTTTTGTTTACTACAATTTTAATTAAATCAGTTTGATTCGACATATTTTATATTGATGTTGTTAAAACATTAAAATGAGAATTCAACTCGTATTGAAATATCATATTACTGATAGTTTATTTTTTAGTATTATCAATTCAATCATGTAATGTCATATAACCCGTCATGTAATATAATTCGTTTATGTAATTTTGAAAATTTAATATGTTTAAATATTTATAATTTTGAAACTTTTTATTAAGTTTAGATATATTAGTTATAAATTATTAACTTCTTAAAATTTTATAATTTACTATATATTTATGTTGAACAACTTTTTATATTAATTGAGTAATATATGTCTGTTTTAAAAAAAAATCAAATCACAATATATGCAGGAAGAATACACATTTTTTATTAACTCTATGTATTATATGATGATTCACTACATTTAAATTTTAAAATCAAAAAGAGATGATAGGAAAATAATTTTTTTTAATGTGGAATAAATCTTCTAAATATCTATATTAATTATAGAACATTATATATGTTGGGTATAATTTTATCTTCTCCATTAAATAAATAAATTTCATGATTAGTTCGACAAATCCGATAAATCAAGAGAAGCAGAACGAATATTCACAAAGATATTAGATAGAGTCCACTCATATTCTACACGACAAAATCAATACAAGTCTGCCAATCTACTAAGAGGAAAGTCGCATGATCAAGTCTGTCAATGGGTTGAATGTCACATGACTGACTCTGTCAATGAATTGAGAGTCACATGACCGACATTGTCACTGGGCCTAGAGCTGGTGACTAACTTTGTTTATGGGCTAAGAGCTCGTGACTGACTTTGTCAATAGGCGAGAATCTCGCGACTGACTTTGTCAATAGGCCGAGAATCTCGCGACTGACTTCGTCAATGGGCTGAAAGTCATATGACTGGATCTGTTAATAGACCAAGAGTCTAATGACCGACTTTACCAGTGGACCAAGAGTCTCAAGACCGATCCTATCATAGATAGAGTCGGCAAGCCCAAGACATATTCTAAGGGATTAGGGTAAAGGAATCTCTGTATAAAAGGAGAGCAACCTCCACGAGAGACATCATCGAGAGCAAAGCAAGAGACCTAAAACAAAAGACACACGACTCAACTCTGGAACGCAGCTAGGGTTTATAGATTGATTCGCTGTGCCTTGAATTCTTGTATTTGAGCTCGAGACTTTGATCAATAAAACAACTATTCAACATCTGTTTTTTGTTTCCGTAATTTTTAAACGAATTGATTAATTTTGCCCAAACAATATATATAAATATTTAAAATATTTTAATTGTGTTTGGTTATAAGGATAGTAGAAAAAGTTAACTAAACTTGTTTGGATATGGATATAAGCATTAAATAGCATTCAATGTAAAAACTTTCGAAAAAATATTTTTGAGTAAAAACTGCTGCAAAAATACTAGTATAGATGATTTGTGCTCTATTTCTAATAAAACCAAATCTAATTTAGATTAATGTAAAGTTTTTTTTTGTGAATTGTGAGTTAATCAGTGAAAAGTGTGTTAATATTATTTATGCAGTCATTTTTTCTGATAAACCTTAAAGTTTTGTATACATCTAAATTTTGGGTATATATGGTATTTGCAAAACTACTCCCGTGCCATGCACTGGTGTAATACTAGTAATCACATAATCTAAAAGAAAGTGTCACATAATTTAAAATAAAAATAAAAATCCAATCGCTGGAAACACATAAGTAATGTAAAAGAATAAAACATTTCTTGTCCGGTCTGACCAAAAGATGTTTTCCGGTCGAAATGAATTCAATCAAATCACGATACAAGGAAAAAGATATATTACACTTTCATCTCACGAATTTGTGTCGTTGTTAAAAAAGAAAAATGTAAATTTGTTGTTGTTGTTTCTTTCTTGGAATTTATAGAAAATGTCATCACGGAATCTTCGGAGTTGTACCTTTTTATTATCATATCTCATCATGACTTACAACTACAACAGTGTCAACTATTAAATTCTCTTTTACAGTGGCCCCGAAACTCGTCGACAACCCACAAAGAGAGATTACACACGTCAGATTCCGACTTGTCAAAATCTCGCGTCCGAGATCTATTTACAGCCGCAAATTCCACCTGTGGTCCTCGAATTATAGTCGTCGCTCACATCTCCACCGTCCGATCTTTTTTATATAATATTAAATGATACTAACAAATGTTTTTTTATGGCAAAAAAAAATAAAAATAAAGAACCTAAAAAACCAAACTCCGAATCAGAGTTCCCCGCTTCGGACAGTAGTCATCAGACACGGACAAGGACGCCACGCATGACGTCATCATATCTGCGGGTCCTGCTTAGTTGACACGTCAGCAGAGACGATGAGAGCCATTGATTAGAAATGATGAGGAGGAAGAAGGGACGGTCGGGATGCCTTGACGCGATAACTCAGCCAAAACGCTCTCCGGGGACGGCGGTTTCAGCCCGAGCGGTAGTGGCATCCACGGCTTGCTTATCGCTTCTTTTACCACTTGGTCTAACATTTCCTCGTCCTGACCCGACCCAAATTACATCACAACCCGACCCGCATAATTTTAATTTAATTTAATCTTTTCATTTGTTGTAACATAAATAATATAGAGAATTTGTGACACATACCGGCTGAGTCGCCGGCATCATTTTGATGCCGGTTTCAGCTCCGTTGGTGTATTGATATCCACCGACGGTAATATTCTATGACGTAAAGAAAAAATATCTCTTTAGAATATTTTTTAATGATTAAATGTCAAATATATAAGGTTTATAGATTGTTAAAATTAATATTTACCGGAGTATAATATGTTCCGGTAACTGGCGGTCCAACCGGACAACCCCATGCATTACCATTCACCTGAAACAAGATTTACATATTAATGTCAATCGACGAATAAGCTATGGGAGTTTTAACATAATGTCACTAAATCTTTTCTAACTACTATTATTACTTTTACAATGTCACGTCAAAATACAATGACAAAATATGTGTCACAGAGAATGCATTAGCTAAAATGTATAGGTATGATGAATTCATTTTGTCGTTAAATTAGCAGCTTTAGAGAAAGATGTTACCGTTGGATAAGGTGGTTTCCAATGCCACGGAGGTGGTTGACCAGCGCAATGCAGCGGTGGAGGCCACAAAGGTGGAATCGCTCGTGGAGGATGATGAATACTGGGAAGACCCCAAACGGGATAAGCCATCACAGGACGTTGTTGCTGCTGAAACCCGTTATTATTACGTTGAATTAGTCTCTGGTTCTCTCTAGAATGTGCCCATCTTTGGTTATGATCATCCTTTGGAAGACTATTCTTCCTATGCATCCGATATTTCTGCTCAAAAACTCAAATGATTCCGTAAAAGTTTCACAAGAGCTCAAGAATCTCTGCAAAAACATTCAACTCTTTGGATATTAAATTACCTGAAGGTGACTAGCTACGTTGTGTCTTGTTAAGGTGCTTACTTTCATCAACTCAAGAATCCGTGAAGGTATGGCTTGTTCAAGCCCTAGTTGCTCAACTGCTTGCACGAACTTCTTGTGCAGCTCTGGTGTCCAATCCACCTAGAGAAAAGAACGCAATAACAATGACCATCGAGAGCTTGAATGCTTAATTAGCACTAAGGAGCGTCAAGAGAAACCGAACATTACCTTCTTTCGGGTAGTTTTGTTACCAGACAAGTTCTTGGTCCCGGATGATTTGTTAACAGGTTTAGTGTCATCTTCTTTCTTATGACAATTGACCGAATCTGTCCTCTCACTTTCGAGATCTCCGGTTTCGCCTTGTTCTTCTTTCTCGCTGTCTCCTCTCTCTTCTTTGACAACCACTTTGTTGTCATCTAACTCGCGGTTTGTAGTGTCGACTGATTTAGATTCACCGATGTCTTGATCTTCCATGTTATCTTTCTCGGTCGAGGAATTTACATTTTCCATCGAGCAGTTTATGTTTTCTTGGCATTCCCCTAACCGTGAAACTTGTTTCAATTGCGGTGTTGATGGCGCTGGATCCTTCTCATCTATTGTCATGTTGGTATCATCAAGATGAAGCATCGAGACAATGGATTCTTTCACGGGTTTACTTCCACCATCGTTGAATGCCTAACAATATAAAGAATGTACCATTTTTTAGATGATGGCTATATATTACTAATTAAGGAAGTAAAGAAGCCAAAAACTAACTGAAACCTTATGAACAACGTGCTGCCAAATGTTCTTTAGTTTCTCCGGTGAGAGCGGTTTTTGAAGGAACTCAACTGCACCAAGCTGGAAAACACTTGTCAATTGTCAATCATTTTTATATATAAACTTTATAAGCATGCAAAGACAAGTGGCGTTTCACTTACCGCTATGCATTTCATCGTAGTAGTGATGCAATGATCGGTTGAAATCACTGATTAGACAAAGACAAAATCCACATTGTTACTATGATGTTCGTATTGTAGAGATTCATAGAAACTTATAAAGGGTACTTGTTAATTAAAAAAAAAAAAAGGGTTCACATACTTATAGTAGGAAGAACGTCTTTGGCAGCCTCAAGAAACTTGAAACCTTCTTTCTCAGCGTTCGTATTCACCTCGACGATAGCAATGTGGAAGCTCTCCGGGTTCTTGAATACCGCCGAGAGAGCTTCGGTTTCATCTGTGAATGTAGTAACTGCAAGAAAATTCCAAAAATTCAAGAATTGGATTGATAGTCTTAATTAACATTCAAACAAAAACATAGAAGTCTCTTAAACAGTCTTCGGGGTAGTTCATAAATATAATAAACTTCAAAACATAACTGCAAGCACAATGCCTTACTAGTTTTGTAATATCAACACAATAATGTTACAATTCCCAATCCATACGCTATGAACAATCTATAACTGTATATGTCTGTGTGTATTTTATGCAAATATAACAGATGGCAATAAAAAATTTAGAACTGTCACGGGACATGTAAATAAGAGAGGTAAAGCAACTTTAAAGATTCAGAATTGTCTCACTCACATAATTGGCATTTATTTTTTTTAATACATTAAACCATTATATTAAATTAATGTAATTTATAGAATCGAGGAAATAAAAGGTTTTATAGGAGAGAGAAATTAATTAGTGGACTTAATTACCGATATAGTCCGTTGACTCGAGCTTTGATCGAGTCTCAGCGGCGGAGAAGCCATCACCGTCGTCGTCGCCGTTGAGGAGAAGAAGAACCTTAAGTCCCTTAGGAAAGCTTTCCCATTTAGATAAATCGTTAGCGGTAATGACCATAGCTGGTTTTGCATCGTTTTCGCGGCCAACACCGCCGCTTTTCGCTGCCGTCACTGTAGCCGCCGGTTTGATTTCACACTGTCTGAAGAACTCTGATTAATTAAAATTAAAATAAATAAGAATAGAATAAAATAAAAATAAAAAAGATAGAAAAGTAAAATATTCAAAAAGCTGTGTGTATTATTGATGAGATAAGAATAATTCATGAGGAACTCGATTTTGTTTATTTTTTTTAAAAAAGAGTGGACCACCATCACCATGTAATGGAAATCTAACAAAGCTTTGAATCATTTGAGACAGTGAAGAATATTATTAGTTAATTCATTAACTCGTGCATGCAGTGATTATATTAACTTAAAACACATACTAATGACCTTTTTTTTACTAATGACAACTAAACTAATGAAGGAGAAAGGCAAAACCCCTTGGATTTAGGGAATTTGAGAGACAGAGTAATACTCAGAGAAAAAGAATAGTGATCAAATCAAAAGTTGCACTTTCGATAAAACCCAAAAGAAGGACAAGATCTTAAAAAATCCAGAGTTACCCAGAGAAGAGATCATGCTCACATCACATGCAATGAACCAACAATATATTTGATCAAAAGAAAGCTTTGGAAAATTCAAACCCAAAGAAAAGAAAAAAAAACTTTCACAATCTTTAAGTCAAATCAAATGGGTAATTTCATTTTTTTTTGTTATGAAGTTCTCAACATATATACCTGAGAGTGTTTGTTTCTTGCAGATCTGCTTAAACCCTTCCTTCCTCAAGCTCTCTCTCTTTTTCTTTCTCTCTCTCCCACTCTGTGTCCTGAGTCACATTCAAAAGTTAAAAAAACCTTTGGGTGGATATGGTGACTTCAAGAGAGAGAAAAATAGATGAAGAAGAAGATTTATAATAAGTTGGTGACTAGTGTTGTTATTGTCATTGGGTTATTACACAAGATAAAAGGGGAATAGAATTATAGAAGACCTCACTAATGATAAAGGTTAATATTGAGGTAAGAGGAAAAAAAAAAAAAGAGATAAGGATTAATTAGTTTTTTTGTTCTTGACATAATGGTTATAAGATTAATTTCCTCTTGACAAAAAAAAGATAGAAAGAAAATATCCACATTAGCTACTTTTATTATAAATAGACAGATATATTGATAATAAGTTAATAAAATCAGATTTTTTTCCCATTTAGTTATTATACATGTTTTACCAAATTAAAACAATACGAGAAATTTTAAAAAAAAAATCAAATCGTGAGAAATAGAAAACTTAAACCGAAGAAATAAACCAAACTAAGATGAAAAGAAAGAAATATATCAAAACCTTTTTGATATATTAACCTATGAATATATTTTGCTAAGTTAGAGTTCTTGATTTTTATTTGGTAGTACTCTTTTTTTTTTTTTTAACAAATTATTTGGTGGTACTCTATGTTTGTGAATGAAAGGTAGGGAAATCTTTTTGCAGAGGTTCCATCTTTCAAACTCCTTGCCCAACTTTTATGATGACATGTCTGTGTAATTTCAAAGCAACAATTGAATTTAACCAAACTTCTTATTTTCATTAATTGAAAGATGATCTTATTTTCATCTTTCTAACTCCTACTTACTATATATATCTATAGTCTCCAACTTGCACTAAACTATAAATTCAAATTGTGCAAAAGCTAGGTTATAATTTTTTGTATAATTAAATAATTACAGATCAAACAAATAACATTGATTGTTATAACTTATATACAGTAGTGAGGCATATACAACAACCAATCGAAACTCGCAGAGCCTTTTTTGTAACGGCAATCAAAACTTTAGTTTGACCATATGGTCTATATCCAATTGTATTTAAAAGAAGTAAATGCAAATGGTGGTTGTCAAATGCGATTTTTTTTAACTCATTTTTGATAGTTAAATGTTTTACGAAAAATTCACCAGTGCGATAGATTGCGAAAACATTCGTTAATACATGGTCATTTTTTTACTCATTTGAATGATAATTGCTTACGCTTGTTCGTTCCACCGTGGTCCGTGACCATCATTGTTTTTTCTTTTTTCTTTCAACATGATTCTTATGAATTTTACCATTTCTTCACTCAAATATTATAAATATATCATTTTTACTTAAATTTTACAGATTTAACATTTTTTACTGTTCAAAATGTATGTTTTAATAATTTTTTTAACTAAAATACTTATTTTTGTTATAATTAAAATATTTACTTCGTCTTTCATATCAAATACTAAATCCTTAGAAAAAATGGAACTAAGAAAATCTAAATATAATGTGTTAAATTGTATTTTTGAAATTTTAAAAATGGCAAATCTAAAAGTTCTAAAATGAAATTAAAAAAACTATAAATATCATTGGAAAAGTATCTATCTAATAATTAACTCTAATTAGTTTTGTTATTCGAGTTTCATCTTATATATTTTTTTTTGTTTGGGAGCAAATTTAGAGGTCAGCTGTATTTTTTTTTCCTTTTTAGTCAGAATAAATAGCTTAATCACATACAAAGAACAATATTAAAAAAAATCACAAGTTATATATGCACTATATTTGTGATAAATAACATATTGCAAAATGATTTACAACTTCATTTTATACCACGTTAGAAATATCCATAATTTTACCATTTTAAATATATATAATTCACGTTTTGTATGAATTGAACCTTAAATTTGTGTAGAAAAATGAATTTTTTTTTAAGTTGGAGACTTGTACATCAACAAATCATGTTTTACAAGTTTCGAGTAATAGATAATAAATACAAACATATAGGCTCTGATTTGTGTCACTTATTAACATCATTTGCAAACGAACCACTCAAATAGTCACCAACCAATGAAGCGATTGGAAATTTTGGTTCAAAAAAGAATTTGGAGAAGGTGGTTAAAATTTAGTTTTAGTGGTTGCAAACACCAAGTTCAGTCACTTGGAGAAACCAACGTTTGGTGATATATTGTTGTATAAAAGTTGCAAAGTTTTTATTTTGGTATTTGATTCTTATTTTTCTAACAAAAAAATGAAAAATAGTTCATATAAAACTTTCATGACTTTTTTTATATGACATTTAATTTATTTAACTATTTTTATAATAAATATGATAGTTTACTATCATAATCTATCATTATAATGACAAAACTAATTCTTTAGCATTCTAACAATTTTCATTTTACTTATTCATATTTTATATTATGAATTAAACAATAATTTATTATTTCATATTTTTCATTTTCCAACTAAACTATTTTATTTTTTTACTATTCAATCGCTACAATGTTACCAATCAAAGTAAATACACAATTGGTCTTTTTAACCGTACTATTTTTCTCGTTTTTTTAAATCGTCTTTTCTACAACCGCTCATAGTTTTCTAGCCACTTCATTTAAATGTAGTTACCAATCAGATCCATAGAGAATCCAAATTAGAACCAAGTTATGAAAGGTATATATAATTGATGGCGAGAAATATATAGTAAGCATTTAGTAAGTCGTCGATATTCAATTTGCAAGTGAATGACATAAATTTAATTATTGATGATGAAGAAAGTGTTTAATTTGAAATTGTTTACGACTGATTAGTATCGGAATTTAATATCAAGTTAGGCGACGAATTTTGTTGGTGATAACAACAGTACAACAAGGGAGCCAAAATGGTTTTGCTGAACGGGAGGCCAATAGTTTGTAATCTTTTGGTTTAGGGGATGACAATAATGACACCTACACTAGAAAGTAAAAACAAGTGTTAGTTTTCTGTTGATTAATTAGGCTTTGATGATTTATAAGTCTAAAGAGACAACTAAATGTAACATACTTTATAACAAAGCTTATTTCACATCAGTTGAACATCCAAAACACAAATAATGTAATAGTCTGGCAAATTATTAGAATATATACTTAACTACTGGAAATATTTTTGTTCTTTTCTCAACGATTATCTTTTTTGTTCTTCATAAGGTATCTCATCATCATTTATTTATTTCTATAAGTTTGTATAACTAATGTACCTGCCCAAAAAAATCCAATATATAGACCAACCTAGCAATGTATAACATTGTCATAAAACTATTTAAAACTATCTTTTTGAAGGTTATAAATAAAAATAATGTTCAGCATTGTTTTGATCGAGCTTGTACATAAAGGACCAATCGATGTAAGTTGTAACAGATTATTTAATTGAACCAAAAATAGAAAGAAAACAAAAACATTTATATGAACCTATGAAAGAAACGTAAGAAGTAATGAATGGCACACAGTTATTGCAAAGCCCACAGTTTTGCCTCAACTTTTAAATGGTGGTTTCTGTTCAAATCTTTTATGTTTTTAGTTTTAGACTGATAATAATCAAAATAAAATTGAATATATATAGATTAGTCTGGTACGTTCATGGTTTCGGGTTAGCTATAAGTTATATTTATATTTAATAAAATAACTGATTTTGGTTCAAAATTTGGTAATTAATTAAGCATGTTTCTAACCTAAACATTTCTATGTTAATTTCGAATTTTGTTTAGATGTCTAGGATTAGTTTGGTTAAGAACTTAAGATATTAGTTCAAAGCGGTAGGTTCATACATTTTATACACAATTTGGAGAAGAAAAAAAAGGACTGATGAGGAATATGTATATGTATAATTTATGTACTCTTTATGTTTTCATGTTCCACATGAAATAGACAAGTAACATTTGTCAATATTTCTGTTTGTATATATGTATGTAATTGAATGAAGTTCTGACTTTTTAGGTGTCCCAATAATATTCTCTTTTAGTTTTAGCCACACAATTTTCAACTCTCCTTTTTATTACTTTTTTTTTTTTACTTCTGAAAAGATACGTTTTTAATATCTAAGTGGGGGTAGAAACAAATTTGAAATCTCTTTGCATTTTGATTATGATTAAAAGAGATCGAAATAATTGATCCTTATTTCAAAGGTTACTATGATTAAGATCTTAAAAGTAGTTAGTAGTACCTGTTGAACATTCATTATTAGTCCGACACAAGATAATCTTAAGATCGTGGTCGTGAAAACGCTTTTTTCATTTCACGTGTCTTGTAAACTAAAAGCACTCTTTTAGATGATTACGTATCTTATTAATGTTACTCTATAATCTATATTTTTTTTGTCAACTGGTTTTATATTGATAAGATTGGTTACGTCTTCCTTTTTACAAAAGCATCTACCTCTTAAGATCAGTCTTACACCTGCATTCCTTTCTGTTTCTACAAACAGACAGAGATAAAACTCTATTTCTACCTATACCAAAAAATGGCTAATCCTACTCCAGCCATTAAAAACTTAAGTTCAATCAGAGGATAATCTTAAGTCTTCAGCAAATAAGTACATCAACCACTCGGGATGCCCCATCGTCACATACGATTGGAGTCTACAATCTTGAGTGACACTCTGAGCTATCATAAGAGCTCCGTTACTCTATAATCTATATATTTATATGCTTCGGCTGATAAATATTAATCATGACTCCTCTCTTCTGTTGTGTACCATATTGTTTTTTTTTAACTGTCGAAGGTAATTAGGTAGGACTATTTTCTCTATTAATTGTACTCTATAGTTTTAAGATATATTATGAATCGGTGTGATTTTTTTTGGTAGAGTTATGAATCGGTGTGATTAGGTTTAGGGCTTGATTGGAACAAGATATACTATAACATTAGCATTATGCAGCATAAGCATTAAGCTGCATAAGCTGTATGCTTTGATTAATATAACACATTTAGTTGATTGGTATAGCAGTAGAGTATTAGATATTATATTTATATTTAATATATGATATTAATAAAAAATATATAATTTAAATGTGTTTCATTAAAAAAATTAATTATCACTCATTGCTATATAATTTTTTAAAAATATTTTTACATTTAATAAATATTATAATTTGTTATATATATATATAAATGTGTAATTTAATAATTTTAATTATATAATATTTTTATAATATAACACATTAATTACAAATAATTAATATATATTATAATTTTTTAATAAAAGTTTATATCTATGTTTACATTTTTAATTTGAATAACCTTTTTAAATATATATAATATAACACACTACACTAAAATAAAACAATAATCTATATTATAAACGTTATATCCACATTAATATTTTAATGTATTAAAATAAATTATTATATTATTTTAAATAATAAAATTAAGTAGTTTCTTATAGATATTATCTTATAACAAATAAATTTATCTTTTATGAAACTAATTTTCTATTTTTACAAAATAAATTAATTATGTAAATTATTTTAATACATATTAATATTTTAGAGTTAAATCTTGAAATCTTAAATGAGAGCATATAGGAAGAGAGCATATGAGAGCATCTGCAGATTCTAAATGCTCCTTTATATGTTCTCCTAATAAATATTGATTGGATGATAAAATTGAAAAAACTTCTTCATATGCTTTTCCAATCAAGGCCTTAGAAGAATAAGCCACATGTTTGTATTGTCACGGAACAATAAGCCAAACAAATAAGTGTGTATGGATGGTGTACACGTATGACGTATCTTTTTATAAGAAAGTTATGATTCAAACGGGAGAGTATGGAACTAATAATTGAATGAAACAAAAAAAAGTTTCCTTTATAGACTCATCACTAAGACGAAAGTGGTAGTTGTATTTTTACTATTTATTGGTCCTTTTATTCCATCCATGGCCATTATATTTTCCTATCCTTCTAAAAGTTATTCCTAGTAATAATTTGCCTCTTTTTGTTTGTAGCTAAGGATCTCAATTTCACAACCCATAGTTTTTTATTCGACCGGAGCCTAGTGTGGACTAATTCGTTTTTTTCTTAAGTTTCATGTGTTATAACTTAAAAAAGTTAGATTGTGCTTTTAGAGATACAATACTCGTCTAAAACACCTATCAGTATATATCAATGTTTGTAAAATGCTATTTTGTTTTAGTTAATAATGTAAGAAATACAACATATATTATATTAATGTATGATGCAAGTCACGAGACAGAAGGTACCCCATGACAACTATAGCTTTGTTCCAAAACAGTAATATCCATTTACGTACATCAACCGACCGACATTTGAATCAGTTTCCCTACACTAATGTCATTGAACTATTATTGATATTTTCCTACAAAACTTCTAGTTTTATCTAATTTAAAATTATATAAAAGTTTCCATTTATATCATAGTCTTTTTCCTTCAATACAAAAGACTATTATTATAAAAAAAATGTCAAGATCACATCATAAACTAGCGTCCAAGGTGTCCAAAACGCTTCAAACTATCTTGCCAAACACATGGAACTATTAAACTTTTTTTTTTTTCCTTCAAAAATAAAATTAAAAACTAGGGAACAAAAATAAAAAACACAAATGCACATATTCGTCTTGATCATCATCTATATTGTATTACAGCTTTTTGACACCTTTCTTTCATGGAAAAATTCTGATTCCTTCCTTTTGATAAGAATTTTTTCCAGGTGTTGTAAAAATAGATCTACACTTCAAGCTTAGTAAACCTTCACCTGATATCATACAACAACAACAAAAAAAAAAAAAACAACTCAATCATAATACAGAATTTGGGTTTAATTGATTTGAACAAAACTTTGTGGTTAAACCTTGTAAATATGTAAAAGTACAGGGACTGTAAAATCCAATACCTGAGGAGTTTTGTTTTTATTCTTCTTCACTATTCTCAGAAGAAGAAGACGACGGAGAACTGTTTCCATCGTCGCCGGCGACCCAATACTGCTTAACAGCAACGAGAATCTTCTCTGGCACGAGAGGACCATCTTCGTGATCCATCAATTTAGTATCCCATCTCATTCCATCAGCGATCTTCCTCACATCATTCAAAACATCAACCTCATCCCGGAATATCACAATCCCTTCCGGCCGTAAAATCCGATCAGTTTCTAGAAGAATATCTTCAAGTTTGCAGCTGCGAAAATGAAACTGACTCGTTACTTAACGAACCCATGTAGAGAACATCACTATTCAATCACT
This sequence comes from Camelina hispida, assembly GCA_023657505.1. Lineage (NCBI taxonomy): Eukaryota > Viridiplantae > Streptophyta > Magnoliopsida > Brassicales > Brassicaceae > Camelina > Camelina hispida. The sequence goes on along the minus strand of CP094635.1, from coordinate 18,622,593 downwards.
AGCTCTCATAAAGTTTCTAGCTTTAGGGTTAACTCTAACTTAATAGAGTTACTAATTTCTCATAAAGTTTGTGGCTTTAGGGTTTAAGGTAGGGCTTGTAATTTTGTTACCTGTGTTGATACAAACTGAAGACACCACTAGCATGAATGAAATCGTATGTTCTTGGATAAGTTGAAAAGCCTTCACACCTGTAGAGATTAGAAAAAGTTGAATGTAGAGAACTATTGAAGAGAGATGAAGAGTTGTGTGTATAGATGTTCTTACCAGTCATGGTAGATACCAATGAGACCTCTCTCATAGACAACACTCAATGTGTTCTTGTTAATGGTTGGAATCACATTCATAACCCAAGATTTAGGCGATTCAAGAGCAGCAGCGAATCCACCAAGACCAGCATTCATGTCCATCACATTACGGTATCTAGTGGAACCTATCAGTCTGTTGATTTTCTTGTATGCAGTCATTCGCTTCTTCCATAGATTGATGTCTTCTTGGTATGATTCCGCGTCAACACCGTTAATCAAACCTTTAGAGATACTTGGTGGTACAGCGAATAGTCTCTCCGGGAACTTCATTAGCTCTCCTCCAGCAACTTCTTCTTCGCTTGATACTTTAGGGAATGGTGTTACACAAGTTTCTATCTCCTTGTACCAGACATCATCAGTGTCCTTTCTCTTGCAGGTGTTAACTGGTGTTGATCTGTCGCATGATCTATCGTTTATTTTCTTTCTGAAAATTGCGATGTCTCCCTTCTCATACTTCTTCTCCCAGCATAAGGACTCTGCGATGTCCTCTATTTTCTTTTGCTCAGCGTTGAGTTCTGCTTTAGTTCGGTTCCACGTCTTGTGCCATGTCTTCCAGTTGATTGGAGGACCTGATAAGACCCAGTAACCTCCAGGTCTCAAGACTCTATCAACTTCCATTAAGTATGTTCCCTCTGTACAAACCAATCAAAGACAAAAATATGAGTATATATATTGAGCAAGAAATGTGAACTTGCGCGCTTAGTTTGATAGTTTATATTTACCGTTTGCGGTCCAAGGTATCAAGCATCGAGAGCATTGAGCCATATCAAAGGCTCTTGCAGGGTAAGGAAGAAGAATTGATCCAAGAACAGCGATGATCGCTGGAACACCTCTCTCAAGCGCAAACTGAACTTGTGCTTCGTGGTTATCCCTTGGCGCAAACGACATAGCCAAAACGTTCCTCTTAAGCATATAAGCACCCCAGCTTGCAACCTAGAGATGAAACCTTAGAATCAATACGATATGAATCAAAACACATTTTCAGAGAAAACAATGAAACCAACTTACCCCACATCCAGTGTCCAATGCGGTTCTAACAGAACCATCTTTGATTGGGATGACAGAAGCTAACTCTTCTATGTACGCATCCGCACCTTGAGGAAACATAGTTCCACCACCGGGGAATTTAAACACATTTCCTTGAAACTGAACCCAGTTCTGGCCAGCTTTTTCAACAGTCAAGCTCTTGAAAGGAGCATTAGCATAGTGAACGTAATCTCTGCTTTTGGGCCAAGGGAACGGAGTCATATACCCTTTAGGAGCTGGAATAAGACAACGCAGTTTCTCATTATCAGGAGGACAATGTCTCTCTCTGTAAATCATGTTCTCTCTCGGGAACTTCATGGCTCTGTCTTGCTCTTGACAAGGCGTGTAATCCTTGAGCTTCACATCACACGGCTTGAAAGAAACAGGCTTCGGATCAGCTTTTTCAGGGATCTTCACTGTGTTGTGATGAGGTTCAAAGTCAAGCTCAGTGACAATATCAGTGCACTGTGCTTGCTTTGTGATCTCCATAGCTATGCTATCTCCTTTACCAAACCCACTCTTTTGCCATGCTCCAAGAAGGTAGAAGAAACAGCATAAACCAACCACAACAAGTAGAGATAGCGTACTTCTCGATCTGTTATTCCCTGGTGGGTTATGCTTAGAACCCATGATTCTTTCAAATCTCCTGAAGCATTTTTGAACAAATCACAAACTTAGATTCTTAGTAAAACACACTACTTTGAGCTAAAAGCATCAAGATCTGTTAAAAAGAGTACATATAACTAATTCAGTTTAATCGAAACCAGTACTTAAACAATTGAAGTCTAGGATTTATCGATTCAAAGACTAGCTCTAACATAAAGTAATCTAAAGACTATAACTTTAGCAATGATATCCAAAACCCAGAAACGGATCTCGTTGAGACAGATGAGTATGAGAGCTATCAGTAGAGAGAGAGAAACTAACCTGGTCGATGTAGATCTTGTTGTAGCAGAGAGACTCTAAAGTCTTGTTCTTTTGTCTCAGATCTCTCTGGTTCAAGCTCTCTTTTAGTGATGAGCTTGTAAGAAAGTATAAATGAGTGCGAGACAGAGAGAGAACTCACTTAAAATAAAGGTCCTCGTCTTCACTAATTAGTAGTAGGACACTAATTGAATTTGAGATTTGATTTAACTTGATGATGAAGGCGCGTTTGATTTAATTCAATTTGAAAAATATTTTTTTTTTGAAACTTTGTTGGAATTAAATGTGTGTAGTTTCGCAGCAAGATCTTAGCAAATATTATTACAATAGTCAGAGATTTAGATCTAATCTGGAGACTGCACATGCTGTCATTCATATGTTCTTTTTTCAAACCCTTTTGTGTGCATTTGTATATAAAGTATAAACTATACTTTATTTAGTTTTTTAAAGCTTTTAGGTAGTAGTTTGATTTACCATACATTACACTATCTAGTTAAAATAAAATTTGAGATTCTGGTTCACCATTGTTGGAACAAATACAAATACTTGAAGATGGGTGACAAAACCTTTTGTTTCTATTATTACAAATGGAGCAAACCCATATGTTAAAAAGAATGCATAATAATAATATAAAGACTAATTTGTTGAATGTAGTAATCTAATGTTATTAGCGGAAGAAACTTGTCGTCCCAAGTGGTCCTTATCAGACAGTTGACATACTTCGTTATTTAGATCTCCTACCGACACTCTTATTATTTCCAAGTAACCGGATCCGATCCACCGTCAATAACCGAGTTAATCAGTTCACACTGCTCAACATTACTTCCTCCATTTGAAAAAGTGTTGGCATCAATTAAAAAGAGAATGCGACTTTTCAAATCTTAAAAAAGTTTTCTAGAATTCATTAACATCTTTGATTAGCAACTGTTGATTAGTTATAAATGACGTTTTTTAAAAGTATCCTTAGAAAATCCTTATAGAAACCGGTGATCACTAGTTAAAGACATGGACCACTCTCCAAACATGAATGGTATATAGGGAACTAAACATGCAATGTTATAAAGAGCTTATGAGTTTTTTTGGTTTGGAGGACCGATAAGGTTGGTGGGTTTTTTATAAGAGTATTTGGCCTCTGGTTATATATATATATACACAAGGGCAAGGCACCATATATTTGTGAAGACAATACTAATATATTAATACTAAATAAAATGTTGGAGCTTCTGAACAATCAACACTCAGGAGCAAAGACAGTGGTCAAGTCATGTTTTAATGATATAAAATAGAGATCTCACATACAAAACTGTAACTGAAACAATGCAAAGAGTTGAAGAGGGTTGTTTCGTTTCAAGCGGTGTAAGCGTTCTTTGCGTTCCTGTCGAGCTTCTTCGCATCCTCCTGAAAAACAAAAACAAAAAGAAACGAAAACAAACAATGAAAGATCTGACCAAACGACTTTTGAACTAACTCTAAGAGAAGACAATTCTTCTTACATGGATGATGAAACCTATGCTGTTGTTGTAATCAAGAAACTCCTTCCATTGTTTTCCAATGCTCACCTGCAACATTGAAGCAGTATGGAATTTTCATGTCTTTTTGTTTTCACAAAGAGACTGTTTGATGAGAAAAAAAATTGTCTAATCTATTTTACCTGAGCAGCTTCGTTTGGAGCGTTTTTGGTCCAAATAGATATCCTTTCTTGCTTTGCTCTAATGTTAACAACTGCTCCACAGATCTCATCTCCATGATCGAACTGTTCTCCAATCAATGCAAGCAACTAGACCAAGCATGTAATAACCCAGTTAGACTCGATTGGATAGTGAAGTGGAAGTTACAATTCAAAAATAAAACAAGAATAGAAACCGTACAGTGTAGAGCCAGCTCTTATCAGACTTGTCCTTAGGATATGTCATAGTCCATTTGCCTCCGTTTGCACAAATAGGATCCTCCCACTTAGGTTCGATATTGTGTTTGAAACAGTAGAAGTCAGCTCCAGTTGTTAACTTGCTCGGATGCCGCATGTTGTTGTACAAACTGCAAAGCAAAACAAAAATTCTCTTTTAAAATAAGAGGTCCAAAAAACGACACACAAAACCTACTAATTCCATGGGGGAGAGCTTCACAACCAAACAGAACACAAGAACAATACAAGGTTCAGCTGAAACAAACAAGTGACCCAAAAAGTGAAAATTTCAAATCTAACTATTGCTTTAGATTAAAGCATTAAGATCATAGTTACCTAATTTAAACCCTAACATAAGTTTTAGCTAAAAATTAAAACACCAAACAAAGCAATTTCATCAGTAACATAATAAGAACAGTGGCTTCAATGTCATCTTCTAATCCACACCAGTAAAGATCGTAAATTTCATCAAGAAATCGAATTCTAAACAAAACCCAGATGCAGAATCCATCTAAAAGAAACAGAGATTGAATCGGGAAAAAAAAAATAAAAAAGCCCTAACCTCCAAATTCTTCAACAGTAGAGAACGTGAAGACGGATCGCAAAGAGCTACCCCAAGTGGTCTGTTTAGATTTCACGGACGGGTTATCAAACCAGAACGTCCACGAATGTTCCAAAGGATGCGATTGAGGAACGGCGGGTTTGTTCGATTCGTCAACGTCTCCGTGTCCTTCTCCGCCTACGATCTCTCCTTCTTCGGTATCGTCACCTTCCTCATGGTATCGATCAATCGGATTCTCTATAGAATTAGGGTTTGCTTCTTCGTGAACAACAGGCTTCAGAGTGTCTTCTACCGCCATTGTTTCTAACAAGAATCCGAACAGCCTCTCTCTCTCTCTCTCTCTGTGTCTCTGTCTCTTTCTCTTCTCCAAAATAAATGTACTTTCCTCTCGTAGGGTTAACTATGACACGACACCGTTCTTCTTATATGACATACTGTTCTGTTCTTTTTATTTTGGGCCAAAAATATGAATAACAGATCTTTTGTGTTATATGACTATAATGGGCTTTTTACATTGGGTTGAGTCTCCCCGACCATAATAAAATTGTTTTCATTTCTTTCATCAAGGGTTTTTTTTTTAAGTTCATCATGTTTGTTTTGATCATACATACTAGTAGTAAATATCATCGATTAGATCCTGTTTGTTTTATTAGTTGATTTGAACTTATAATTGCTAGTTTGAAATGTAAATCAATAAAAAAATGGTGATTGGAACTTATAGTCTATGAAATCTATTACATAACAAAAAGTGTTACATGTCTAAATCTGTTTTTCTTTTTTACATTCACAAAAGCGAATAATAGGATTATTAAGAAGATGTAATACTTATCACACACTACATATACAATATATATATATATATATATATATAGCTTTAGTGTCAAGCTTTATTACTTACTACGACTTGTTCCGTAAAAGTTTGTATTAATATCTTTGGTATCTCACCATCCGAATTCATATGTTGTTGACAGAGAGTGGAACTTTAAGACGATTAAGTTTGTCTTAATTATACCATTGTAAAGGTTGTAATCTACTCTAACCTCATTATAGTATTTATTTTAACCCATATAGGTTTCTACGCACCTACCTTTGGTTAATTAATATATATAAGTATGTTTGACATACTAAAAAGCAACCGAATTCTAAATCAAAATAATATACATTTGTGTTTAAGTTCCGTGCATGCATGTTATATTAAAATTGAAAATCTGTGGATATACCACAAGAACAAAATAAATTAGATTGGTTTCTCTCGGTCAAACGAAAGAATGGAGGAAATAAAAAGATTTCACATATAATGTTTTTTGCAGTCGAATGTATTCTTTTTACTTCATGGTCGATAGTGACGTATAACTGATCAGTGAATCTGGTTCTATTCCATTAACTGTCAGAAATTTTGTTTATTGTACGTGCATCACTAGCTAGTAATTAAGTATAGTACTAGACAGATAACTAAATTGTATAAAATATACTCAAAGAGCTATTGTTTTGACACCGTAGTTCGATCGAGGGACTATATATATTGACTTCGTCTTCGTTTAATTTTATATGCTATTATTCTTTAGATTTTATATATAAAGATATATAAGATTATTGATTCACTGCAAAAAGACATAATTGCATGGCGAGCTTGTTTATATGCCGTAAAACCAAAATTCGAATGGTATAATACCTTTCAAGTATATATTTGATAATGTAATACGGAAGAATACTTTTAATGCTTTAATTGCCAACCACTCTTTATAGTTTATACCAGAAAGAAAGAATTTTAATTTTTTTTTGTCAACTACTCTATATACCGTTAATCTTAATCGCATAACTTCTAATTACTTCTTAGAGCATATGGTGAATTGTGAAATCTTTTTTTTTTTTTCTTCCCGAATATTTGTATAATTTAAATCTTATAGAAAAACAAGAACATAACTTAATTAAGCAGATGTTATTCAAGGATTTTAAATTTTCATTTATCTAAAATGTGATTAAAATATAAATTGTTCATCCATCGCTTAAACGAATTGTGAAAGTCGCATTGGAAATATGGAGATGCCCTAATATTAGAGAAGTTCATAACCAGTTGAACATTATCCAATCCGCTCGAGAGACCACCGCCGAATATTATTTAATTTTTGTTTTTAACAATAATTAAAAAAAATAGTAGCCTTTCGTAAGTAAATTTAGCGACCTTTTTTGTTTAGCTAGCGAAGAGGTTAATGATTGATGAAACTTTGTCGCTAGTTGACGTTGTCTTATGTAGTGAAAGAAGTGACTAGTTTTCAAAAGTCGAGAAGTGACTAGTATTGACAACAAAAGTGAAAAATTATTGATAAGTAATGAGTTATGTGACTTGTAATGGTAATGCCTAATGCGTCATAGTTTTCTTCCATTGTTTCTATAAAGATTAGAATCAAATTCTCTTTTTAATTTATTTTCCCTTTTAAAAAAAATATTAATGTTAATTTTTGAAAAGGCAAACATCGAAAGCATGTCAAAGAAAAAGAAAAGATTGAACTCCATTCCATTTTTTATTTTTCTTTTATGAAAGAATATAAAATATAACAACTTATTCAAAAAAAAAACTGAAAACATGGTTAAATGCATCATACGCTTTATCGTTAGTCAAATTCTTAATCACTATACTCTTTGGGTTTTTTTTTTCTTATTTTCTTTTCTTTGACATTGTCATGAACAATTAATGGGTGTGGATACTATTTTGGGATCATAACGTTATGCGCTGATTAAGTTCACTCAGAGACGTGACGTGGTCTCTACTATGTTTCCCTAAATAATTTAATTAGCAGTAGGAGTCACAGCTTATCTTGTGGGAAGGTTGTAACAACTTGTCCCGTGGACTTCATTAGCCCACCGCTAGATTGCTCCCCATAGGTCCTAAGCTAGTCCTGCAGGGCATCGATACTAACCCCTCACCGTGGAAATGAACTATTCATCCAAATTTACCAATAAATTATTAATGCGTCAGGCGTTCCTCAAACTCTGATCTCCATCCTTTAACAATCTTTCACACAGAACAAATTGTCACCAATTGAACTGCCCAAATAAACAAACTTGTCTCCTTTTGGGTTTTTGGTTTGAAAAAACAAAAGCCATGAGTACAAGTTATATCTCAGAACAATAACAACTAAAATTTTAGCTTTATTCTATCAATGTGCGGCAAACAATTCTTATGGGTTATGGCTTAGCTTCCATGCTTCGAGAGATACCTAAGTTACTAAGTAATGGTTTTCTACTTTCTTTTTTTTTGGTAGAAGTAGTTGTTTTCTTCTTTATAAAAGAATATAAATTACTTTATTTCATATGCATATACATATATACTATATCGTTTGTTTTCACATGATATATATTTCTTGCATAACGTTATACAAGTTCCACACAATAACAAAACTTTAAAATTTCACGTACACCTTTAATGATATGGTATATCATTTTATTTCGTTAAAAAAATAAAAATTATAGAGATCGATAAATTTGGTACTTATTTCAAAATCTTCATTTAAAAAACACAAGAAAATCTTTGTTAAATCATAAAAAACACTTATTATGAAAAGAAAGAGTAATACACTACTAATACCTAGAGAACACTTATTAGTTACTCGTCTATAGTCCTATTTTAAAAATCGCTAGGCACTAATCGGGCGGTCGAGGTGGGACTAGCGCCCAGCGAAAAAATCGGAGATTAAATAGGGATTAATCGGGGACTAGTTTTACGGTTAGTTTATTAAATTAATAATAAAATAAAAATATATAGTATTAAATATATGTATAATTCTGTTTATGTTAAAACAAAAATATCAAATAAAATATAAAACTATAGTATTGTCTTTAAAATTACGGTAAACACATAAAAATGTAATTTAGAAAGTTTGGACAATTGCATTTTTAGTACCTTTATTTGCATTTAAAAGAGAACGTAGACCCTATATTCGTTTTTCGAGAAACATAACCACTAAGGGTGCTGAAATTACAGTTGACCCCCTTACGACCAAACAAAAAACAGAAGCCAAAATGACAGATTTAACCCGATGAAGTCTGCAATAGATATCTTTAAGCTTGATTTCAAATTGACGTCAAAAGGGAGACTTCAAAGTAAGTCTCCTTTTTAATTATAGGTTAAATGTTAATTTTAAAAATTATAAAAAATAATTTGGTTAACCGTTTGACCAAATAATAACCACATAGACTTCTTGCATTGTAATAAAATAATTTTACATATAAACTAGTCAAATTAAGGGAGGTAAAGCTGATTAGGTTAAAATTATTTGATTTAGGGTTTGCTTAAGTAGACTTCTCTGTAGACTATTGGTGGTTGACTTCAAAGTAAGTCTACTCCTTAATGTTCGGTTAAATTTTAAATTAAAAAATTATAAAAAATAATTTGGTTAACCGTTTGACCAAATAATAACCACATAGACTTCCTGCATTGTAATAAAATAAATTTACATATAAACTAGTCAAATTAAGGGAGGTAAAGCTGATTAGGTTAAAATTATTTGATTTAGGGTTTGCTTAAGTAGACTTCTCTGTAGACTATTCGAGGTAGACTTTCTTATGCCATCAACTAGTAATATTATATTATTTTAAGCTCACCGACAATTTAACCAAACCGATAGATGAACCTAACCGAATGCGTACCAATCTAACCTAACCGGTGGCGGTAACCATATAAATACTTCTTTCTGTTGGTGAACCCTAGTTTGTATGTGCTTTCTCTCTCTCCACAATTTCTCTCTCTAAAATTCCGATATTGTTGCTCTCTAAAATTCAGATTCTATCCTCATCATTTATTGTCTTCGAAACTGAAGGAGATCTCAGATAAGTATTCTCATCATAGGAAGTCGGCTATTTGCTTTTGTAACGCGTTAGCTAATTTTGTTCGAAAATATATATGTTCTCATAGTTTTTTGTTCATTTTGCACACATATATGGGGTTATACAGCTACACTCAGCCATCTTCTAGTTCTTTGCAAGTATGGAGTAAAGGTCCACCAGTAAACTTCACTGGCTGACAGTTGGAATTCTGACAGATGTTTATGCGGAAGGAAACCGTTATGAAATGTTCCACCACAGCCGACAATCCTGGAAGGATTTTCTTTGGATGCAATAACCATGAGGTTGTTAGATTTTATGATGGTTTATTCGTTTGGTATAATTATTATTTGAGTATAGATAATATTCTTATGGTATATTTACTTCTATGATACGGTATAGGATGGAGAGGACCATATTATGAAATGGTGGGATGAGGCTATAATGCAAGAACTTCAAGCAATGAGAGGTGGACTTGATGACCAAGGGATTCTATTACAGCCATCCAGGAAAATGATGAAATGCTATGGGTTCAGCAGGAGCTAGAGAAGGTGAAAGATCGGTTGAAGGAATTACGTCTGTTAATTCGTCGTGTACGCGGGGTGGTCGAGAATGTCTTTATCGCCGGTATAATCTTAATTGTTGTATTAATCTCTTTTGCTTCATAGATCTTTCAATTAAAATCTGTGAACCTCTCTTTATCGTGGCCGTTTGTTTGAATGGCGTATTTATGTCATGTAATCTGTGAACTTGCTTCTCTGTTTCTGTAATATTTAGACGATATCGTTGACTTCATTACTTGACCTATTTAGTAGACTTCTCCCGTATACATTAAGAAGTAAGTCGACGTAGTCTATGCGTTAATGATTTACGACGCGACGGTTTGTGTTATTAATTATGTAACTGTTCATTGTAACCGTTTTGTCTCGTATATATAAACCAGCCCGGGGCCTTTTGATTATTTTAAAACTGCAACCAAAAAAGTTATCAGTAAATCATTTCTTCTCTCTTTAAAAATAATAGTACGTAGTTCGTCTTGAAAGTCTTGGACGACGACGCTTAATTGGAGACTGATCACGGTTGGGTAATTGAAATTTTCTCTATATCACTACAATTCATTATATCATTCACGTTTGTTTTGTTCTTAAATACGTTCTACATCATATCACTTTTTACTTGATATCATAGTTTTCCCAGCCATCATAGTTTCTCCAGAAAGAAGTTTACTTGATAAGTCTTCAACACATTAGTACAAAAATTAATTTGATTTGATAGATTATTTACTCCTTTAAAGCACGTTTTAGTTTCCCCAGAAAGAAGTCTACTTGATAAGTCTTCAGCATATTAGTACAAAAATTAATTTGATTTGATGAATTTGCAGTTTAAAGTACGTTTTAGTTTCCCCAGAAAGAAGTCTACTTGATAAGTCTTCAGCATATTAGTACAAAAATTAATTTGATTTGATGGATTTGCAGTTTAAAGTACGTTTTAGTTTCACCAGAAAGAAGTCTACTTGATATGTCTTCAGCATAATAGTACAAAAATTAATTTGATTTGATGGATTTGCAGACGGTTCAGTTTCCCGTGGAGAAGTCTGCGAGAGAAGTCGTCAACATAATCATTACAAGGTATTAATTGATTTGACGTTAGTTGGCGGCAATATTTTTATTTTTTAATTTAACGAAGCGCGGGATCCGGTTTAAATTGGTTTCTTTACAAATTCTTCATAGTTTTCCGGTTCTAATTCTAATTAAACGGTTTTGGTTTTATAAAACCGGGATTATTTTAAATATTTTTAATTTTATGACTTAAAACGAAGATAACTATGATAGTTATCTCTAATTCTTACTCGTAAGGAAACTCTTCCCAAATTAGTCTACACGTTGACACGTTGACTTCCCAAATTAGTCTACCTTTATACCCTAACTGCCTATGAAAACCAAAAACTTGATTTCTCCATATGTATAATATGGATTCATGTCAAAATCATACAGAGGCAAGTAAATAACATATATCAAATAATACATCAAGAAAATCTTAAAAATTATTCACCAGTTTGCAACAAATTGGTTTTCAAATAATGCTGACTTCATGTTCACATCAACAAGTAGACATAAAAACGACTATAAAAGGAAAACTACAAATGAAGTCTATTTCTTGGGGTCTATTTTTGCAATTACAATTTTACAAAGCAGACTGCGAATGAAGTCTACCATAACCGGTAGACTTCTTTTGTGGTCTTCCTTTGTTAATTTTTTGATTAGTTTTGCAATTAAATAGATAAAACAAGGTAGACTTCAACGGAAAGTTCAACAAGTTAACTTCAAATATAGTCGACTATGGTTATTTTTGCAATTGACCAACCATTGACTTTAAAGTAGACTTCTGTCTACTAAGTAGACTTTAACTATCCGTCAACCGAAAAGTAAACTTCGTCGTGGTTAGTTTTGCGATTGACCAAGTTTGACTTTCGCCAAGTAGACTTCGTATGAAGTCTACATTATTGATGACTTCGTTTGCAGTCTGCCTTGGACATTTTTGCAATTGACCAACAATTGCATTTTTGAAAAGTAGACTTCTTTGCAGTCAATTATTATTTTAATATATTTTTAATATATTAATATTACGATCAATGCTTAAATAGTTTGGTCAATTGCAAAAATAGTCACTATGGAAGTCTACTAGTTTATTATCGTAAGAAGACTTATCGTAGCAGTCTTCACTATGAAGTCAATAATTTGGTCAATTGCAAAAATACACCTTAGTAGACTGCAAAAGAGGTATCGGTTAGAAGTATTTTAATGCAGTCTACACTATATTTTTTTGTTTTCAAATGAAATTAAGGAGACTGGAATTTTAGTCTACAGGCTCGAAACTCGATAAATTTTAAATTGCAAAACTGACCACATAGTAGACTTTACATGATATTATGACGGTTGGACTAAGAAATGAAGTATAATTTTGAGAAAATAACTATGAAAAACACGAAATCGACCAGAAAATAACCTTATCGGTGGTTGTTTCGCAATGTCAAGCACCGAGGACGTCGTAGTCACCACTGAAGAAACACAGCACCAATTTTCCTTGTTCACGAGATATAACAAGATTAACGAACTTTCAATTTTTTAGATTAAAATGGAGGGGAGATGGAAGAAAATGAAGTTCTCATAGCATTGGGTGTTATTTAAGCTCACAAATTTGGGTTGTTGAAGCATTAAGAGCTTCAAATTTGGTTGTTAATGGTGGTTGGAAAATTGATGTCGGTGGCACAACCGTAAATAAAAGAAGAAGATGAGGATATAGATGTAATAAACATTTTCGCAAGAAATTCAAATAAATCAGAAATAATGGCATTTCTGTGAATACATGGAATGACAGAGGATTTAATAGGGAGAAAGTGGCAAATGTTGGAGAGAGAAAAAAAGGGGTCTAATTTTGCAATTGACTCAGATCAGGGGTCCAATTTTGCAATCGTCCCAAGAAAGTTTATGATTTTCATTAAAAATTTGTATATTAGTTATTATAAAACATCATAAACTTTTAATTTAAATGTCTAAAAAACATATTTGATTTATATTTGGCTCTAAAAATAATCATTATATACAAAATTAAGCGGGAAATAATCAGATTAGATGGGCTATAATCAAGATAGACAAATATAATTGGATAATCGATGCTAGGCGGAGATTAGTCATTAATCGAGACGGAGAAGGTGGGACTAGCAATTTTGCGGGGCGTAATCGGTGCTAGACGGAGGTTTTTAAAACAGGGTCTATACACATACCATCTTTTCCAAAAGTAAGTTTACACACAAATTTTCGGATATAAAGATGTTTGATTCTCCACTAGGGGTTCTCCTTAATCCTTATGACTAAATTATGTTTAATATGATTCTGATTAACTCTAAACCAATCAATATATTTATATAACAAAACTAGAACATAAGAAAGTGTGTATACAATATTAAGTAAGCAAATAAAGAGTGAAGAATAATATTTAGTTTGTTATCTGAAAAATTATTTATTAGTCTCATATACTTGGTGGAACCTAATGGAATAAACAATAGTTTAATTTCTTGGCAATTCGAATTTTCGGAGTCAGTAAATTTTATTTGAATATATATGTTGGAAAGGTTGCTTGAAGACTATAATATGTTCTTATATTATTACATGATTTTCTATTATGATGTCTCTAGTAGTTTGTTTGACTAATTTCCTAAACCCGTATGTACTTTTGTTTTCCCTTATTTGGTCCATTTAAAGTGTACTTTGGATGATGATTTTTATTTGTTTCTCAAAACTTTACTATTTTTTACCTTTTCAGAGGAGATGTATTCAACTTGACATTTTAAGTAATTTGTATAAAATTTACAAAATCTTATGTTAATCAATCATGGATTTTTAATAAATCTATTAAAATTCACTACTATTAGACTGATAATTTAAAAATCTCTTATATATTAATAGAGAAGCACTCTTTTTATCGCCGCCAGAGAGCTCGAGACACATTTAGCTATTTACCCTCATTTTGATTTATTATTTACAGTTATATGCAATTTTGCTTTTAACAGAAAATAATAATAATAAGAAAACAAATGTGTTATTCTTAAAAACTTAATCACATAAGTTTTTTAATATTAATTAAGTTTAAGCTTTAAATATATTCTTTATATTAGAAAAAATAATTTATTGAAATGCATGTGGGTTATTCGTAGATCTCACAAATTCAAGTGGGACAAGTACAAAAACATTTTGGAGCTCAAAATATTAAATATGTTGTGGGATGACTTAACAAACGGGTTTTACCCGGTTAACAATTTTATTTAAATCATCTGGTTCATGAATTTTTTTTTTTGTTTTTTTTTGCGGTTTTCTCTGATTTGATAGTTCAAGATTTTGATAGAAATCTAATCGATCACTAATATCGGTTCACATTCAATCCATATTCGTCATCATGTCAATTTAAAATTTATGGTGTAACAATTACTATTTTAAATTTTCATAAAATTAATGAATCCAAACCAATAGAAGTTGGTATTATAAATATTATACTAAATAAATATATTTACAAACGTAATATCTCAAACAAAAATTTCATTCCGTGCAACAACACGGGTTATTACCTAGTATAATTTAAAATCTACTGTTATTCAAAACAGTTTGTAGATTTGGATTTTAATGACTTTTAGAGATTTTGGAAGATTTGTTTAGGGGTGTTATTGGATTCTAATATATAAAGAATTTTGAAGACTCAACAAAATCATCAAAAGTGAATAAGTGAAAGATTTTTAAGAATTGCCAAATATATTCTATAGTTTTGTTGTTTAGTTTTTTAAAATCTTGTAAAATACTCCAAACAATCTCTGTATTTTTGTGATATTTTCCAAGACTTTACTTTGTAAAGAAAGTGTATAAAATCATGAACCAATAACATAATAATAGAATTCATTAACCATCCTAGATTCTTTTGTTTTAATTGAATAACACAAATTTTTATTGACTTTATAAAAGTCTGAATCTAATAACTCAAATTATTAAGATTTTAAATAACATTTTACAAATCACAAACTAATAACACTAAACTTTAACAAAGATTAACAAAATCTTGATCTAATAAAAACTGATTCTACATAACATTTACAGTCTTTAAAAATCTATTTAAATCTCAAACCAATAACCTCCACTTAGTTAAAAATACAGAAATCCAAATCTCATAATTTTAGGTGAGATTTGAAAGAATTTTACAATAAATCATACCAAATTCCTTAAAATCTATCAAAATTCTAAATTCCATAAAATCTTCCAAAATCATGGTTTCAATACATCCCCTAAACCTATCAAATTTACACTTTAAAGAACTCATTTGCATTAATTAATTATATTTATCTACAAACATAACAATAATAAAATCTTAAATTCTAATTGCATTTTCTTGATAACAATAATAAAACCATTAAATTTTTAAATGCTAAATCTTAGTTAAAAAAAATATATTATTCTTTTAAGTAATATCGAAGAGTGGCAACATATAAATTATTCTTTATATAAAAAAGTGACAACATATAAAATATTTAATTACTATTATAACTATAGGGTAGTTGATTTATTATAAAAATATAAACTATTTATAAAACGAGATGTGACATGTATTGATTTTTGAAGAGAGAGAGAGAGAGAGTTAGAGGTTTTTTTTCATCATAAATATATGAAAATAGATCCTAGCATATTTAATTAAAAATTATTATCTCACTGTTTTTATTCATTTTGGCCTTTTGGGTGAGATATTTTCATTAAAAACTCCCTATAGAAAAGCTCTTAATTCTTCATATATCTTAAGAAAAAAACAACTAACGCTTAATTTCTTAAAATCCTTAAAAACATCATCATAACGCAAACATCAAGGAGGAGACTAAAGAATAGTATTTAACTGTCTAACTCTATATTTAGGAAGAGACGACGAGCGAGATCACAAAAAAAAAAAAAGTAAGTTAGTGTTATGACTTATACATAAGCGAGATCTTAAAAAAAAAAACCATAACGGTATTTGAAATCTCACCAGTTTTTTTCTCCTCTCTATTCGTTGTCTCATCACTTCTGTTCAGGTCTCTTTATCTCTCTCTCTCTCTTCTAGAAACTCTCTAAGATTCTCATATTCTTACAGTCTGGATTGTTTTGTTTCTCATTCAAGAACGCGTAACAAATTTTGATATCTCTTTCTTTACGTTATAAGCCTTAATTATTATATAAAGCCTTCTCTATATTTTTTTTAATTATCTCCCTTCATCTCATAGATCCCGTGAAAGTTTTTATTATACCTATAAAGTCTCGACTCCTTTTTTTTTTTTTTTTTTTAATGTTCCTATAGGATAATTATGGAAACAGAAGAGGAGAGAAAAGAAACAATGGAGGAGATCAAACCGATGAAGAAGAAGAATGATGGTGGGAATCAGAAAGTGTCGTATTTCAAACTGTTTTCGTTTGCTGAAAAAACCGACGTAGTTTTGATGACCGTCGGGACTCTTGCCGCCATGGGTAACGGCCTTACTCAGCCGTTAATGACTCTTATCTTCGGCCAGCTCAT
Source organism: Camelina hispida (assembly GCA_023657505.1). Classification (NCBI taxonomy): domain Eukaryota; kingdom Viridiplantae; phylum Streptophyta; class Magnoliopsida; order Brassicales; family Brassicaceae; genus Camelina; species Camelina hispida. Next base: position 18,605,972 of record CP094635.1, on the reverse strand, counting down.
AAACTCCTTTGGTACCACCGATCCAGATCATATGGTTAGAGAAGTGTGGAAGGTTAGGGTTCTTTTTTTTTCTTATATAGATTATCTTTTTTATTAATATTGATTAGATCGAGCCGAGTCAGATTTTCTCGATCAAGAAATAAGGCATCCTTGATTTAAGGGATTAGTGATTACTGAATACTATTATTCTTGATTTTATTGATCATTAATAAGTAAATAACGATTCTTGATTTTTGATTTCAGTTAAGGAGGCTCTCAATTTTTTAGATTAACCTTAGTATAAGAAAACGTTTAACATAACAAAGAATATTAATCTATAATAATTTTTTATGTTGACCAATAAAAAGGAAAGAAAAAATATAATTCTGATAAGAAAAAATTGTGATGTAACTTACCAAATAGGAAACACACTTTAATTTCTGCTTTAAAAAATCACATTGATTGATATAGTTATACTTGATTTTTTATGAGTTACATGAAATAAATATGCATTAATGGAGTTTACTGTTTCCTTTGTTTTAAAGATATGGACAAAGATACTGTTTATTTAGCCTTTACTTTAAAGTTAAAGACTGAAAGCAACTTTAGTTTTTTTGGCGTGGAACATAATCAAATTTTAGTGACTATAAATAATTCCATTAATCTTCCTTCCACGTTTACAGGTTGCTGTAAAGTTTCTTTACCTTGCAGTGTACTCTTGTGTCGTCGCCTTCCTCCGTAAGCTTTAACTACTCTCTGGTTTTTTTTCTTTGCCCTAACTTGTGTTCGGAGTTAACAGTTTCTTCTGCAAATTCTTCAACAGAGGTCTCATGCTGGATGGTTACTGGAGAACGTCAATCCGCCACAATTCGTGGTCTATACCTGAAAACGATATTAAGACAAGATATTGGCTACTTCGATACGGAGACAAACACAGGAGAGGTCATCGGAAGAATGTCTGGAGACACAATTTTGATTCAAGACGCCATGGGAGAAAAGGTTTTTTATTAGTTAAATACAATTACGGAATAAATGATTTCTTGCGATACAAGATACTTAAAAACTGGTGGTTTTGATACACAGGTTGGAAAAGTCATACAACTAGGAACGACTTTCATTGGAGGATTCGCGATTGCATTTATTAAAGGCCCGCTTTTGACGTTGGTTCTTTTGAGTTGTATCCCTCTGCTTGTGATGGCAGGTGCAGCCATGTCTATGATCATGTCTAAAATGGCTAGCCGTGGTCAAGTGGCTTACGCAGAGGCTGGAAATGTAGTTGAACAAACCATTGGAGCCATTAGAACAGTGGGTTCTTCTCTTTCTCCTTTCCATAACATTAATCTCCGTGTCATTAGATCAAATCGCTGTTTTATTTTTTCCTTAGGTAGTAGCGTTTACCGGAGAGAAAAAAGCGACGGAAAAATACGAACGCAAGCTCGAGGTCGCTTACAAGACTACGGTTCAACAGGGTTTGATCTCTGGTCTAGGCCTTGGTACATTGCTAGGCGTGATGTTTTGCATTTACGGTTTAGCGGTTTGGTATGGTGCAAAGCTAATAATGGAGAAAGGTTACAATGGCGGACAAGTCATCAATGTAATTTTCGCGGTCTTGACAGGAGGAATGTGAGTTAGAGATTCTAATCCCTCAACTTGACTCATTGCATACAATCTTACGTGTTTATCAAGCTACTTTGTCTTGTCAGGGCATTAGGGCAAACATCACCGAGTTTGAATGCTTTCGCCGCAGGAAGAGCCGCAGCTTTCAAAATGTTTGAAACGATCAAGAGGCGTCCAAAGATTGATGCGTACGATATGAGCGGTTCTGTTCTTGAGGACATTAGAGGAGACATTGAGCTTAAAGATGTTTACTTCAGGTATCCGGCAAGGCCTGACGTTCAAATCTTTGCTGGATTCTCGCTCTTTATACGGAACGGTACGACGGTGGCTCTAGTGGGACAGAGCGGAAGCGGTAAATCGACGGTTATCAGTCTAATAGAGAGGTTCTATGATCCGGAATCAGGACAAGTTTTGATAGACAACGTTGATTTGAAGACGCTTCAGCTCAAATGGATAAGAAGCAAAATCGGTTTGGTTAGCCAAGAACCTGTGTTGTTTGCGACCACAATAAGGGAGAACATAGCTTATGGGAAAGAAGATGCGACTGATCAAGAGATTCGAACTGCAATTGAGCTCGCTAACGCCGCTAAATTCATTGACAAACTCCCACAGGTGCCTTAACTTTTCAATACAGAAAATAAGATTAGAAGGGATTTTGTACTCAATGCTCTATGTTTGTAGGGTTTGGATACAATGGTAGGAGAGCACGGGACGCAAATGTCTGGTGGACAGAAACAGAGACTAGCTATCGCTAGGGCAATTTTGAAAAACCCTAAAATCTTGCTTTTAGACGAAGCAACGAGTGCGTTAGATGCAGAATCCGAACGTATTGTTCAAGACGCGCTCGTGAACTTAATGTCAAATCGTACTACCGTTGTAGTTGCTCATCGGTTGACCACAATAAGAACCGCAGACGTAATCGCCGTTGTCCACCAAGGAAAAATTGTCGAGAAAGGTATTAAAGTTACCGAGTGCTACAAATCACCTATTTTTGAAAATGGTATTGTGCACTATCAGTAATCGATTCTGAATATTTTTACAGGAACTCACGATGAGATGATTCAAGATCCCGAGGGAGCTTATTCACAGCTTGTTCGTCTTCAAGAAGGATCAAAAGTAGAAGCTAACGAAACAGAGAGACCTGAAACAAGCTTAGACGTGGAGAGATCAGGAAGTCGTAGGTTATCGTCGGCGATGAGAAGATCAGTAAGCCGGAATTCATCGAGATCGAGCAGCCGCCACTCTTTCTCTATGACTTCCAATTTCTTCATACCGGGAGTTGCCGTTAACCAGACAGAGGAGATCCAAGATGAGGAAACAACCGTGGGCCACAAGAAAGTATCATTAAAACGGCTTGCTCGCCTCAACAAACCGGAACTTCCTGTTTTATTGCTCGGGTCACTTGCCGCAATGGTTCACGGAACGTTGTTTCCCATTTTCGGTTTACTGCTTTCGAGCTCGATCAATATGTTCTATGAGCCAGCAGCGATACTCAAGAAAGACGCACGTTTTTGGGCGCTGATTTATGTCGCTCTCGGTGTAGCTAATTTCGTCATGATCCCAATCCAAAACTATTTCTTTGGTATCGCTGGTGGGAAGCTGATCAAACGCATCCGATCAATGTCGTTTGATAAAGTGGTTCATCAAGAAATCAGTTGGTTCGATGACACATCAAATTCCAGGTAAACTAACATTATAATATAAACAAACGCGTATTTTTGTATGTTTTAAATTCTAATATTAAATATGAGTTTTGTTTTCAGCGGTGCGATTGGAGCGAGGTTGTCCACGGATGCTTCAACAGTGAGGAGTTTGGTAGGAGATGCATTGGCGTTAATAGTACAGAACATAGCTACTGTAGCCACTGGGTTGATAATAGCGTTTACAGCGAACTGGATGCTAGCTCTCATAGTTCTTGCTCTCTCACCATTTATTGTCATCCAAGGATATGCTCAAACCAAGTTCTTGACCGGTTTCAGCGCAGATGCTAAGGTTTAATATAATAATGGTCACAACATTTTTTTGGTTCGATCCCGGTTTAGTCACAATTTCAATTTACTGATGGATATTATTTTTGGTTTAGGCGATGTATGAAGAAGCGAGTCAAGTGGCAAATGATGCAGTGGGAAGCATAAGAACGGTTGCATCTTTCTGCGCAGAGGAGAAAGTGATGGATTTATACCAACAAAAATGCGATGGACCGAAGAAGAACGGTGTTCGGTTAGGTCTTATGAGCGGTGCGGGTTTCGGTTTCTCTTACTTTTTTCTCTATTGCATCAATTGTGTATGTTTCGTCTGCGGTGCCGGGTTGATTCAAATAGGTAAAGCCACATTTGGTGAAGTCTTCAAGGTAAAGAAGAAGAGAAAACATTTCTCGGTTCGGTTTAGTTAAGATCCGGTTTGGTTTAGTGATTTTCTACTTGATTTAATTTTCACAGGTTTTCTTTGCATTGACGATCATGGCGATTGGAGTATCTCAAACGAGTGCTATGGCACCTGATACAAGCAAAGCTAAAGACTCTGCTGCTTCCATTTTCGATATCCTCGATCGTAAACCGAAGATTGATTCTAGCTCTGATGAAGGTACAACGTTGCAAAACGTTCATGGAGATATTGAATTCAAACATGTTAGTTTCCGGTACCCGATGCGACCGGACGTTCAGATTTTCCGTGACTTATGCTTGAGTATCCCTTCCGGAAAGGTAAAAAAGAGTGTCATTTTTCCCCGGTTATATTCGGTTTAACCGGTTAATGATTTGGTTATTGGTTGTTATTTTTTTCAGACCGTTGCACTTGTTGGAGAGAGCGGGAGCGGGAAATCGACGGTGATAAGCATGATTGAGAGGTTTTATAATCCGGATTCAGGAAAGATTTTGATCGACCAGGTGGAGATTCAAACATTTAAATTGAGTTGGTTAAGGCAACAGATGGGTTTGGTTAGTCAAGAACCGATTCTGTTCAACGAGACTATCAAATCAAACATAGCTTATGGTAAAACCGGTGAAGCCACAGAGGAAGAGATTATAACAGCAGCAAAAGCGGCAAACGCACATAACTTCATCAGCTCGTTGCCTCAGGGTTACGAAACGTCAGTTGGAGAACGCGGCGTTCAGCTATCGGGTGGTCAGAAACAGAGGATTGCGATTGCTCGTGCCATTTTGAAAGATCCTAAGATTTTGTTGCTTGATGAAGCGACTAGTGCGTTGGACGCAGAGTCTGAGCGTGTGGTTCAGGATGCGCTTGATCGAGTAATGGTGAACCGAACCACTGTAGTTGTGGCTCACAGGCTCACGACGATCAAGAACGCAGACGTGATCGCGGTTGTGAAAAACGGAGTTATTGCTGAGAAGGGAAGGCATGAGACACTGATGAAGATTTCAGGTGGTGCTTATGCTTCTCTTGTCACTCTGCACATGACTTCAAATTAAGAGACTAAAGAGAGAATTTTTAGATTTGGTTCGTTAATTTTGTTCTGTTAAACTCATAAATTTGAGACAAACAGAGTGGGTTCCAAATGTTATTGGATGAACAAACAATCTCTGTGGTCAAATTACTAACTCCTAATTTACCTTTTTGTTATTGTTTCCCTGCAAGTCATAGGATTATTAACTTGAAGCTTCAATATTTTTTTTTATAATCTGCAATAAGAACACTCTTCAATCCAATGAAACATCTTTTTGGAGGTAAACGCTATTTTGGATAAACAAATATGAACAAGAGTAGTATTGTTTTTTTGGCCAGAAATGACTGAACGAAACTAAGTATTTCAGACACAAATGTAAGGAAAAAAAATGAAATATTTGAAGAAGAGTCTCAGTAAACTTCAGCAGCAAAGTTGTTTGTAGGAAGTCTCTGTCGCTTCTCAATGTAAGCCATAGGAAACCAACCAGCTTTGCCTTTGCATTCTCCTTCAGCCCAACCGGTTTGGCTCACCTGAGAATAGGAAAGGAAAACAGCACACAGAGTTAAGTTACACGCTCTCTCACCACAAAGACTAGTTCTTTGATTTTGGTAATAACATGTGAACCTTGCGGACAACTACGTAATCTCCTTTGTTCAAGTCTAGCTCTTTCTCTGACGCAGCGGAAAACGGATGAACAACCTGTCGAGGGAAGAAATATGTTGAAAAGAGTCATTCTCTTTGGCTGAGATATGCGATGATGATATTTCGAAAGATATAAAAACTTACTTCAGCTAAAAAGTATGATGTTTTCTCTGAGCCGTTTTCAGTTGGAATCGCAGGAGGAGCAGATTCTTTGTGTTGTTTCTCAGTTACCATCTAAGAAACGCAGTAAGGCCAAAATGTGTGAGTGTTTGATGAGATTCAGATACGAAAACGATTCATCCATTACTAACCTCTGCTTCAATGTCACTAAGGATTGCTGCTATTCTTAAGTGATAATTCTTCTCCCCTTCAACCTAAATGTAAGCAATACGGTAAATAGTAATCTTTATAAGACACAAAATCCAGTGTAAAACGTATGTAAAACATACCATAGCCACAAGTCTCTGGAAAGTGAGTCTATGTTGCTGTGATTCAACAGCGGCCAATGCAGCAGTTGCTTCTTTACCAAGAACTGCCATGTTTGCTTTTAGCTCTTGCATCTTTGCTTCTGCTAGTTGAAGCTTTGCCACATTTTCTGGAATCGGAGCTTCTCTTACACGTGCCTGCCTTCTAGAGACTTCTGTCGCCTGTTTTGCTTTTAAAGTTTTAACTCACATTACAATATAGCCAACATTATCACAATACTTAGTTTTGAAGAAGATTACATGTGTCTCTGCTTCTTGTCTCATGCGGCTGTAACGTTGAGCAAGATGACGAGCATCTTCAAGAGGAGAACCGGCAACCATAGCTCTAAGAGGATCCAAAACCTTACGCATTTAACAAAAAGGTTTACTCTTGCTATCTAAGTAGCAAACTAAGATTAAGACAGATAATAGAAGCCGAACCTGAGAAGCCAAAAGCTTGTTGAAGTCTTCTTGTTCTTTGTCAACATGTTTCCGAGCATCACCGTATATAGCAGCAGCCTTGGCTAGAATATTCTCATCAATGTTCTGACTATTTTCGTTTCCATACCTACAACAGTCTTCAGACAACTTCGTTCCTGACATCAAAGATGATAAAAAAAACCTTACAAATATGCCATATTGTAATGAATCCAATGATAGGTAACATAAAGAAGGTATTCAGAAGGAACCTGCTTCAATGTGTCTGAGACCGATCGTGGTAAATGTCTCAGCTGCTTTAACTATCTCTCTCTGGAACTCCTGAAAGTGACAACAACATATGTTTGATGATATTATGCTAAGATGAATCGTATTGAACCTTCTCCCCAAAAAACCAACTCATATCTGAAGTAAGATATAAGTCAATTTAAGTCTAACCTTTGCAGAACGAGTAGAGCGGTAAAGCTTATCGAGCTGATGATGCCTTTGCATTTCTAGCTCATCAATCACCATAACATCTGAGCTTTCATAACCAGTCCCACTGAACTGCTTGATCACAGCCTACATTTCCAAAATTACCACACACCAACACAAGTCAATGAAATCATCAGAGCAAGACTGTGAAAAGCAAACAACAACACTCTATAATACTAATATACAATTCAAATGCTTAAAATCATCTATTCTAACAACACGAAATTGGTATATGCAGCTTGTAAGATCAAACACTCTCTGGAATTGAAAGAACAGATTCTCCAAATTAGCAATATTAGCAACAAAGGAAGTCTAAATTGGGATGCGTTTCGCTGAATCAGAAGAAATGAAATGAGTAGTAGTGATTAAAGAAGGTAATTACCAGTTGCTGCTTTGCGACTTGATCCCTGAGCTTACTCGCTTGTCTTCTAAAAGCATCCATTGTCACTTCCTCCTCTTAGATTATTACTTTGGGAGGCAAGCTTGTGAGTTGAATTGGGAGATATCACTTTGATCAGACTAGCTTAGAAACTTACAAAGCAGATCAGATCTGATTCTAAATATGTTCTTCGACTCGATGTCTCACACTGATTATCCCTCTGAGATGATAATTCACACACACTTCGATCTGAGCCGAGTTGGGTCGGGTCGGGTCAGGTCGGTTCGGTTCGAGAAAGGTTACCAGTGAATTTAATATCTGAGATTGAACCGAACCGAACCGCTCCGGTCGGGAGCGTTCGCGATTGAAATTAAATTAAGGAAGAAGATTGTACAATTATAAAACATCCCAAACGAGGCGTTACCTTTTAGTTACGTTACACGATAATTAATGAATTATTAGTTAATTAAAGTAAAGGTAAATAACGAAATAAGAGTATCTGACATGGCCAACTCAGAACCACTTGTATAATATTGTCCCCACAGCTCCCATATCATTTGTCCTAACTGCCATAACATAATAATAATAATCTGAAAAGACAACCTATACACTACCGACTACAAACTCCAGTGAGATATTTTACCTTATAATCTTTTAAAAAACAATTTTTTTTTTTTGTTAAAAATCATGCAACAATAATACTAAAACATGCTAAAAAAGAAGGTAAAATATTGGAATTTATCACCCGAAATTGCAATATTGACTCTAGTTAATTAATAACCTATAGTAAGGCGAAATTAACTCAACTCACGACCATTTGGTGCCTATATTTTAGAAGTTATTTATATTCACGATCGCCTTAATAAATATACCAAAAGTTGTTGTAAACTTTTTATTTTTTTATTGTAATAAAAAGATTTATTTAGAACCAAGTTTTTAGTCTTAATAGTGCAAAATGTATTATATTTTGTGAGAATTACGTATATTTTACTTTCAATTATTCATTTTTTTTTTGTTTCATTATGCCATTTTGAAAATTGTGGATTATTTGTTTAAACTGCTTTGAACCGATCTCATTGTATTCTAGTTTGATAAATTAGTAAAGCGGAACAAACGCGAAAATATAATTAAACATACTTTACTTTCAAAAACAAAATCATTATGCTGATTTTATTTTATTAGTGATAAATTAATGACTAAATTAGAAAAGCAGGGAAAAGAACAAACGCGTACACAAAACAAAATCAATTATACTGATTTTGCAAAGTTTGAGAAAGCAACACAATAACACAACAAAAGACTCCATTTTTATTCTTCTTCTTTCTTGTTTTAGAGAGAGAAACAAACACCAAAGAGACAAGCCACGATCCGCCATAGCTGTTAGAGATCCCCACCAAAGAAAAGAAAAAAAAGAAAGAAGAAGGACCAAAATCATGCCTTCAGGTGCTAAAAAAAGGAAAGCAGCCAAGAAAAAGCAAGAAGTAGAAGAAGCATCTTCTACTCAAATCAATCTCAAATCCAACAACCATGGTATTGTTTAAGTCCTTTTACAGCCCATACATATATATCTCCACTCACTACTTTCTCTCTTTTGTCTCCCTGTCTGTCTGTTATCTCAATTATTCAATCTCACTACACACGTTTTGGCTACCTTTTCTCTTGTTTGTTTCTATTTAGCTTCGCTTTGAATCTCAGCTTTTTACTCTTTATACATTGTTTCTTCATGTTTTGGTTTTTTTTTATTATCTGTGCTCACCGATCCAACACAAAATGGGTATCCTTTTTAACTTCCCTTTTAGGCTCAAAATTTAGGGATTCAAATCTGTCAAAAATATCTGATCTTTCGGTTAACTTTAGCATGTTCTGCTTGTTATTTCGTCTGTGTTCAATCTAGTTTCCGGTTTGGGATTTAACTTAAGGGTAGTTTTGTTTTGAAGTTGTTATGATTATGGTTGAAGTTGTTTATCTCTGATTCTTTGGTTTGATTAGTAGCTGTTTCCAGTTTTGTTTGTTTCTTTCTCTTTGGAGGTTTGATTCTTTTGATGTTAGTTAAGATTTGATCTGAATAAAGACAGTGTTAAGTCACTAAGGTAGTGTGATACTGATTGGATTTTGTAAACGATGTGCTAGATTCAAGAAGCCAAGGGGAAAGAGAGAACGATGATGGTACTGTTAGCTCTCAGGAGAACTACAAGAAGTCGGGATCGACAGAGGAAGATGCTATCAGAATCGAAAAGGATACTGATGAGCGCATAGAGATCACTGATTCAAGTCATGATCATGACAAGAGCTCTAGTAGCACCAGCAGTAGTAGCAGCAGCAGCAGCAGCTCGGATGATGAGTCCCAGGAAGTCAAGAAGATTGATGATGATAATAAAGAGAATGGTGATTCTGTTCCTGAAGTTATTACTGTGAATTCTGTGCCAGTTGAACCTGTGCCTATTGCTGGAGATGCTCCATTTATGGGGTGTACTGCTAATGCGATTGTTGAGAATACCGGTTTGTTGGATTCTGCTACGCCTAGTGATCCCAACTCTGGAGAACTTGTTGTAATCTCGCATGTTGATACTGTAACCTCAACCGAGACTGACGAGAAACCTTTGCCTAAACCAACTGAGCCCCCTGAAGTTTCTCTTGCATCTGATGAGATTAGGCAAGCATCTTCAGGTGAAAATGACTCTGATGCGAAAGAGAGCGAGGAAAAACATCGCCTCTTCCAGAATCCAACGTTGTTCCTGAAGGCAGCATAGAGTCTGATGTTGTCATATCTCATGAGGAAGAGGTCTTTATTGTTATCCCTTTGGCTTCATCCTTTTTTTTTTATAGCTTATGTAAGCAAAAGGACTAAACTAAGTTTTCTCTCAGGCTCCCGTGCGACCAACACATGGAATTGCGCAAAGAACCTCATGGTTAAGTTGCTGTGGCTTGTTTGATGTGGTCACTGGATCCAGTAGATAAACTCAGGTAACCTCTCTCTTTGAATTGTTGGATGCATAAATCTCTCTGCTTTCGTGAACTTCATGAGTCTATATATATATATGATTCTTAGTTTATGGATAAGAACCAATTGAAAGCATTTCTTTAAGTAGCACGAGTTGGTTATACATCAATGGTACTGTCAAGTAAACTAGCCTCAATCCTGCAGTTGCTGTCTGAATAATCACATCTCTTTGAGTCGTTGATGAGTTATATTCTATCTAATGACAGAAACAGTGTGTTGCCTATAAACTCGGAAGGTGCAGATCACGGTTAAGGATTCTCAGTTTCCTCTCTCGAGTACCTGTCAAAGTTCAGTAACTTGATGAATCAATGTCTATCAAATCACAAATTTTCGCACATGAAAAGAGTACTCTACTTCTATTAGTCTTCAGATCAGACATGTCTACTACATTATCTGCTCTTTATATAAGCTTTTTACAGGTTCTTTTGTTTCGATATGTAAGATTCCTTGTCTGTCATTGTCTTTGTTCTCTCAGGTTATGAGACTTTGAGATTGTTTAGTGTTTATGGTGAACTTAATATGATTCATGCTTATCACGTATAATAAGACCGGGTTTATGATTCTCGGGTTTTAACCGAAGACTCTTTCGCGCTAAACAAAACAAGAAAACATAATTTCTTCAAAGTCTATGGGTCTTATCTCCCTCATGAGGACACTTTGTCCCACGGAAAAAAATCTGTCTTATGAGCTACATTTTTGTAGTGTGTACATATGTTTCTTAGTTCATGTAAATGATCACTTCAAACAGAAAATAACATACCATATGAAAGCATTTTCTTTGAGCCTATATGCATCAATAACATTGTCAAGTGAGCTGCGTGTAAAAGAAGTATTAGCCTTAATCATGCATGAAGCGTGTGTAAGAAGCTACATTGTTATGATTTCTAGAGAAAAAAAAACTTTACACAGATTCACCAATCAATGATCTACAAGAAAAATCTCTGGTCAAGAACACGAATTCCAGAAACTACTGCTTGAAACATTCTTTTTCACTACTCCTGTAATGCCTCTGCCTGAAACAGAGCGCCATATCTCTCTATAAGTAAGATCAGACCATGATCTCTTCATTATCTTTTTATCGAGCAAGAATCCTTCTGTTCTGACTTCATAAAACGTCATAAGCAGAATCATGTAAACCCTTTGCTTCATCTCTGCTAGCTTCAGCTCTACCTTCATCAACACTTCAAAACAAACAATCAAACAGAAATCTTAGATTTCAAACTGAGAACATAGCCCAAACAATCTTTCCCAAGGCTCGACAATCTGCGCAGACATGATCATCAAGACAAATAGATTCAGGAAGGTTCACATCATGTTCCTTGTTCTTCTTCTTCCTAATCACTATCCTAAACACTTCCTCAAGCTTTCCTATGATTACACACACACCTTTTCATCTTCATCGACCCCAAGTAGCTTTGTACACATACAGCAATCTCCAGTTTCACCAGCAAGAAACTCATTATGTATCAAAACAACATAAATGCCACAAGAAACGAAAGATCCAATCCAAATCTAGCAGCTTTCCTTCTCCTCTGCATCAGATCCTCATGTCGTTCTCTCAGTTTCTCAACCAAATACGACCGTCTTAAACAATCACGTTTACTCACAGTTGAACCTTGTTCAGCGCTCTCCATTATGACCACCTCTGTAGTCATCTTCTTTTCTTCTTCTCCTTAATATCCTTTTTCTTCTTTCTCTTCTTCTGCAACCCCATTAGAGATCCATGAAGAAACTCTCTCTCTTCCTTCTCAGCTTTCTTCTCTATCTCTGACATCAGATTCTCAAGCAACCCTCCAAACATATAACCATCTTCAATCCAGTGTTAACTTCCATCTTTCTCAATCTCTTCTAACACCTTGTCAACAAATCAAACACGACCACAACCTCTGTATCATTCACTTGTTCATCTCAATCATCATTGGTAACATCTCATCAATATCAGCATGTCATCATTCCAATTTCCAATTTGAGATTCACTTCAGTACAGTAGAGATTTCGGAATCTTTCATATCTCTCAAGAACGCAATGACCTCATCAGCAAGAAACTTAGCTTTTTCACGTTGTTCCACTTTCCCTTCTTCTACAGCAATTCACAGTAATCCAGGGTTACAAGACACAGATCGATCACTCGTTTGACAATTGATCTCTGTTTCAGATCTCAGAATCTTTAGTTCTTCATTGAG